>ML685769.1:23492670-23673384 GCA_007922175.1 Pelusios castaneus | reverse complement strand
CCCCCCCCCCCCCCCCCCCCCCCCCCCCCCCCCCCCCCGGGATCAGGTGCATAGTTCAAAAGTTAAGAGTTTAATAATTATTTTATTTTATTTTTCAACACATATGCAAGTTACCTTGAAAGGAATAAAGAATTTTAGTTATTTACATTATTGTATGTTAGCAATAGCCACTGAAGAACTGAGAGCAGTATTTCCCTACTACTGTTTGTGGGAAAATAGCTATAGTATGATCCCAAGCACAAATTAAATAACCTTATTACCTCTGGCCTTCTTTCAAGTGCTTCCTTAATTATAGGATGTAATTCTTCTATTAGTTCCCTGGATAAAAATGATAGATCAATTACTAAATTAATAGTAAAGATGCACAGAAACGAACATTTTAACATTTACATTAAAAATGAAAATATATTCCTTTCATTAACAGTAACTTTGTGAAACAAATTAATATTTAAAAGACAGACACAGATTTTCCTAATATTAAAGACAAAGCAACAACCTGACTGTTCTCAAAGTAATTATAACTGAAAAGGAAGTTACCATCTATGACAACACTGGTTTCTGAGACACCATAGCATAACAAGCAGTGCTCAAAACTTCAGATTTGGTGGCATGTGGCCCAGTACCTGTTATTAATGGAATCCCCACATCGCACCAAGAATATGGACAGTCCAACACACTCAGTGAGTTCTGGAATGGAAAATGACTGCTACGAACAATATGGGAAAGTATTTTGAAGAATGGCTTAATCCTGGTCAGACAATAGCATGGAGCTCTTTTAGCATATAGCTGTAGGCCAATTATCCAGTGATAGTGAATGGAGTTTAGGCAAGCTGACTGATTTGGGAAGAAATCAGGGATGAACAGACACGAAATCGGAGTAATGAAAAATTATCACCTCATTTTTATGGAATATAGTAAACAATGCCCCAGCCATTAGTGCCTGGATCTCTCAAGCTCTCCAGGCTCCCAAAGAGCAATAAAGAAAGAAAGAGAGTCTTAAGAAAATCTTGTCCCACTAAGATAAAAGAATTAAGTAGAGACCCATCATTGTAAAGGAAAGGCTAAAATCAAAACCAGGTACACACTCACTGAGTTGAGAGAGCCAGCAGGTCATCCAAGGTGAGGCTGGTAGTTTAGAACAAAGGGATCAGAAGACTAGCAGGAATCTGATCTTTACTGTCTTGCCCAGATGGAGAACCACTTCCATTTCAAAACAAACAAGAAGTCTGGTGGCACCACCAGATTCCTTCTTTGATTTGCTGAACTAGACAAACATGGCTACCTCTTTGGAACTTCCATTTCAAAGAGTAGGAATTTCTGGTGGAAGATTTCCTGCTCTCCAGCAGACGTTTCTAGATTTAGTGCAATCATGGTCCAAATTGCTTAACAGCAAGTATTCATGTTCTCAGTTCAGGAATATGCATACAGAATCTGGCTCTATTCCTAGTGCAGAATATCTACTGGGTTGTATGGAACTAAACACTAAAGAATCAACAATCTAGTGAAGAAAGTCAGAGTGCCATAGCAGAACAGATATGCTCAGGCTACAAGAAGCACCATGACCTTTCTCATCTGCTTTTCTGCAGCAACATGGAATAAGAAATATTGGCGGGATGCAGAGAGAAACATCTAACAAGAGGATGCAGCTATTAAAGATTCAGATGTCTCCACCCAGAGCAGAATTGTTTGCACTTAGTATTGTGTTCTGTGGCAGCCATCTCCATTCTATTGGCTTCTTACTGTGGAAGCAGAGTACTGGTCATTGTCAGTTCTAAAAGTCTCTCTCTGGAAGATGAAGAATTAATTGCAAGGGTGACATAGGGATGAACATGAGTTCCAAAATTTCATGGCTTCCTGAACCAGAAGCATTGAGTCACTTTCTACTCCAAATTGATATAATCCTGAATAGTTGCATAGGCTGTTATAATCTGAAGACAGATAACCTTCAGATGAGACAGGAATTTCTTGCACAATATCTTAATTCCATAAACACAGCCATACTGGATCACACTAATGGTCCACACCTACCAAGTATCCTGTCTTCTGAAAGTGCCAATGCCAGATATTTTAAAGGGAATGAACAAATCACGGCAATTACTTAGTGATCCATCAGTTCCAGTTGTATGAATTCAGAGGTTAGGGACACCCAGAGTACAGAGTTATGTCCCTGATCATCTTGGCCAATAGCCATTGATAGAACTATCCTCCATAAACTTAGCTAGTTCTTTCCTGAACCCAATTATACTTTTGGCCTTCACAATATCCCATGGCAATAAGTTCCACAGGTTGAATGTGCACTGTGTAAAAATAAGGTTGCTTACCTGTAATTGATATTCTTTGAGATGCATTGCTCATGTCCATTCCACTTCGGCGTGTGCGCGCCACGTGCACGAGTCTGCCGGAAGGTTTTTCCCCTAGGAGTACCCGGAGGGCCAGTTGCTGGGCTCCAGGTGGCGCTGCTGCAGCTGACTATATAAGTTTCAGTCAACCCTGCCCTTGCTAGTTCCTTCTTGCTGGAGGTCTGACAGAGGGGAAGGCGGGAGGGTGTGGAATGGACATGAGCAACACATCTCAAAGAATATCAATTACAGGTAAGCAACCTTGTCTTCTTCTTCAAGTGATTGCTCATGTGCATTCCACTTAGGTGATTCCCCAGCCTTACCTTAACAGGAGGAGGGGTCAGACATTCACACATTTTCCAATCGCAGGCCCACCAGGCCCACCGCGGCGTCCTCCCTGAATTGCTGCGTGAGGGCGTAGTGTGACGTGAACGTGTGTATCGACGACCACGTCACAGCCCTGCAGATTTCCTGGATGGGGACACTGGCCAGGAATGCTGCTGACAATGCCTGCGCCCTAGTCGAATGAACCAATCCCAATGGCGCAGGTCACTTTGCAAGGCTATAGCACTCCTTTTGGCAGGCCGTGATCCAGGAGGAAATTTGCTGGGCTGAAGCTGGTCGGCCCTTGACTCTGTCTGCCATTGCCACAAACAGCTGAGATGTTTTCCAGAAGGGCTTAGTGCACTCCAGATAAAATGCAAGCGTTTGCCTAACATCCAGCAGATGATGGCGACGCTCCATGTCAGTAGCATGCGGCCTAGGGCAGAACACAGGTAGAAAAATGTCCTGATTGGAGTGGAACTGAGACACCACTTTCGGAAGGAAGGACAGATGTGGCCTCAGCCGCACCTTATCTTTAAAGAGGTGTAAGGTGGATCCAAAGTCAGTGTCTTCAATTCAGAGATGCTCCTGTCTGACATGATGGCCACAAGGAAGGCAACCTTCCATGAGTGATATAGCAGGGAGCAGGACCCCAGAGGTTCAAAAGGGGGCCCCGTGAGCTTGGAGAGCACCAGATTGAGGTCCCACTAGGCTACTAGGACGAGGGATGGAGGAAACAGTCTGTCCAGCCACTCTAGGAAGCGCTTGACTAGTGGGTTCAAGAAAACTGAGCACCCCAGCTCTCCTGGATGTAAGGCTGAGATAGCAGCCAGGTGGACTTTTACCGACAACGTTGAGAGCCCTTGGTGTTTCAGGTGCTGGAGGTAGTCCAGAGCGCGAGGAATGGAAGTTTCCGATAGCTGCATCCCCCTACCTTGAGCCCAGACCAAAAACCTGGTCCACTCAGCATTATAGTTGGCCCTCGTGGAGGGTTTTCTGCTGCTGAGTAGCACATCCCTCACCGCCTCTGAGCAGCGCTATTCCTCTGCGTTCAGCCACGTATGTGCCATGCCAGGAGGTGCCAGGAACACAGGTCAGGATGCCTGAGTCTGCCCTGGTCCTACGTCAGAAGGTCCCAGAGTAGGGGCAGTGTGATCGGATGGTCTATTGACATGTCCAGGAATATGGGGAACCAGTGTTGCCGCGCCCATGCTGGGACAATCAGGATCATCTCTGATGTGTCTTGTTTGGCTTTCACTAGTATATTAAACACTATGGTGGTTGGGGGAAAGGCATAAAGGAGGGTCCCTGACCAGGTCTTGGCCCTGGTATGAGCAGAACCTCCTGCACCTCTTGTTGCTTCGTGAGGTGAAGAGGTCCACTTGGGGAGTGCCCCACCTATGGAAGATACGCCGGAGGATGTGCCGCCAAATCGACCACTCGTGCGTCAAGAAAGATCTGTTGAGATTGTCCGCTAGGGTGCTGAAGCAGCCAAGCAGGTATGACGCCATCAGGTGTACTGAGTGAGCGATGCAGAATTCCCACAGATTGAGGGCTTCTCAGCACAGGTGAGAGGAGTGAGCTCCACCCTGTCTGTTTATACAGAACATGGTTGCTGTGCTGTCTGTCCTCACCGACACTGTTCTGCCCCGCAGGTGGTGACGGATGGCCTTGAAAGCCAGAGTGACAGCTCTCAGCTCTTTATGTTTATATATACCGGCAGCTCTGACTGGTCCCATAGCCCTTGGGTCTTCAGGGGCCCCAGGTGGGTGCCTCACCCTAGGTCGGAGGTTTCCGTGACCAGGCATAGTGATGATTGTGGGGGCTGGAATGGAGCTCCCTGACAAGCCCATCTCCAATCTTGCCAGCAGTAAAGTGCCTGCTGTAAGGATGGAGGGACGGACAAAATCTTGTCCAGACTGTCCTGGGATGGGTGGAACACCGTCTTCAGCCACATCTCTAGGGGGTGGAGTCACAGTCTCACGTGGCAAATCACATACGTGCAGGAGGCCATGTGCCCAAGAAATTTCACGCACATGCGAGTTGACATGAGGGGGCATTGTGCAACACTGTCCAGAAGCTACCTGATCATCTCGAATCTGGTGTCGGGGAGGAAGCCTCTTGCCCGAATCGAGTCCAATACTGCTCCGATAAACTCTATTCTTTGAGCTGGAATGAGGGTCGACTTGGCTTCGTTGAGCACTAGCCCAAGGCTTGTGAAAGTCCAATGCACTTGCTCTACGTGCTCTTCTACCTGAGACCGTGAGTGACCCTTTATCACCAATCATCCAGGTAAGGGAAAACTCGCACTCCTTTCCAGCACAGATGGGCCGCCAAGATTGCCAGGCATTTTGTGAATACTCATGGGCTGCTGGGAGGTTGAATGGCAACACCGTGAACTGTGGGTGCCACTGACCCATTGTGAATCGGAGAAAGGGTCTGTGCCTTGGGATGATGAAGATGTGGAAATAGGCATCCATGAAATCAAGGGCAGCATACCAGTCTCCTGGATCCAGGGAGGGGATGATGGAGCCAAGGGAGACCATACGGAAGCGGATGCGCCTCAGAAATTTGTTCAGCCCCCGCAAGTCTCGAATCACACAGAGAACACCCTTGGATTTCGGGATAAAGAAATAATGGTAATAGAACCACCTGCCCCTCAACTCGTGTGGGACATCTTCTACTGCGCCCGCTCACAGAAGCAATTGCACTTCTTGCTAGAGCAGTTGTTCGTGAGATGGGTCCCAGAAGAGGGATGGGGAGGGCAGTGGGTGGGAAGGTGGGAGAGAAGAGAACTGAAGGGAGTATCCCGACTGCACCGTGCACAGGACCCAAAGGTCTGATGTTATTTTGCGCCATGCACGGTAGTATCAGCAGAGCCTGTCAAGGAAAAGGGGTTGATCTGGAACCTGGGCAATGGCTGCTGTGCCATCCTCGAGCACATCCTCAAAACTGCTTCTTGGGATGAGACCCATGCCAGGAGTGGCCCTGCAAGCGATTAGGTGGGCGGCTGGATCTCCTGCCATTTCCGCTGCCTCATCTACCAAAGTCCTGCCTAGGTTGGAAAGGAAGGGATGTGGACTACCACTTGAATTGCTTTCTCTGAGGGCCTGGTGTATGAAGGCCCAGAGATTTGAGGATGGCACGCGAGTCCTTTAGTGTCTGCAGTCTAGAGTCCATCTTAACAGAAAATAGGTCCGGGCCCTCGAATGGTAAATCTTGTATCGTCATCTGGACCTCCTGTGGGAGGCCAGATGCTTGGAGTCAGGAGGACCATCTGATGGCCACCCCAGAGGCTATGGTTTGGGCTGCCGCATCCACCGAGTCTAGAGCCGACTGTAACAGAGCTCTGGACACAACCTTCCCTTCCTTGACCATGGCTCTAAGCTCTGCTCTAGAGTCCTGGCCCACCGAGACCTGAAACTTTTCCATGGATGCCCAAGAGTTGAAGGAGCATCAGCTAAGGATAGCCTGTTGGTTTGCCACCCTGAGCTGGAGCCCCCCGGTGGAGTAGATCTTCCTGCTGAAGAGTTCCAGCTTCTTGGCCTCCTTGGATTTTGGTGTTGAGCCTTGTTGGCCTTTCCCCTCCCGCTCATTCGCCGCTGCTGCCACCACGAGGGAGCCTGGTGCAGGGTGAGTAGAGAAATGTTCGTAACCCTGTGAGGGCAAAAAATATTTCCTCTCTACCCTCTTTGTGGTAGGTGGCAGGAAAGATGGAGTCTGCCACAGCATTGCTGTACTCTGCTTGATTGTCTTAATTATAGGAAGAGCCACTCACGAGGGGCCTTCAGGAAGCAAAATGTTCACCATTGGGTCCAGGTCCTGGGATTCCTCGGCCTGGATGCCCAGGTTATGGGCCACTCTGCGCAGCAGTCCTTGATGCTACTTACTGTCATCCAGGACGCCTGCTGGAGTAGTTTCTGCAACTGCCTCATCCGGCAAAGATGACAAGACCTTCTGCGGTGCCACAGCCAGGGTCTCGGTGCCAGGGGAATCCAGCGGTGCTGTTTCTTCCACTACAGCATGGGGATCGGCCGTCTCCGTCCCGGGATCAGATATGTCGTTGCAAGGGGCATTTGCCGAGCGTGATGGTGGAACTTTGGCTCTGGAAGATGCTGAGTACAATCGGCCTGAGGAAGAGCCCTGTGCCTGGTGGTATGCCCAAGGTGTCCAAAAGGGCCATTGTGGCGCCTGCCAATGAGGGGGCCACTGTGTTGGTGGGTAGGCGACTCTTGTCTGCGGCCACCCTGGGTCCGACTCTTGGAGACTTGCAACTCAGCTTCCAAGTCTGACAAGAAACGTCCGCTCTGGGGGGACCATGGTGGAGCCGTTCCTGCCAGTGCGGGGTATTGGTGCCATGGTGGGCTTGGTCTTGGGAGCGATGTTGGCTTGCCCCTGGACTGCACCGAGATGGTTGATGCTGTGCGGGAGTAGGTCCATCCCCGACTTGGCTGCACTGGCACTGCCATCTCCTCTATGAGCTCTCGCGCAGCCTCAAACATTTCAGGTGTGGAGGGGAGCTGTAGATCTTCCTCCAGAACCTCCTGGGTGCGAGAAGCTGCTACTGCAGAAGCTTGACTGCATCGGTCTCCGGGGGCGATGGCCCTGTCCTTTTCTGGCTTGCACCCATGTGGCCCGCCGAGGGTCCTACCAGGCTTCTAGACCGGCCCCTTGGTGGGGGGGCATCTCTTTCTGTGTTATTCTTCTTGCGCGGCACTGGGGAGTGAGATCGGTGCCGTCCTGAGCTGGAGGGTCTTGGCGCTGGTGAGGAGTGATGGTGCCGTGGCTCTACCAGAGAGTCCTTACACAGCAGCCGTTTTGGTGCCACTGGAGAACTGCGGATCGATGCCAAAGTGCTGGGTCCTTCGTCTGAGATGCTCGGAGGATGGAGAGCCTCTTCCATGAGTAGGAGTTTCAGACATTGGGATCTCTCCTTCTGGAAGCTAGGCTTGAAGCTCCTGCAGAGCTTGCAATCATTGAGGTGGAACTCTCCCAAGCACTTCAGACAGGCTAAGTGCTGGTCATCCCTGGGCATGGGCTTCCTGCAGTGGTCGCAGGTCTTGAAACCCGGCATCACCACCCCCTTTCCAACGGCGGGTCAGGGGAAGCAGAGCCCTTGCCCTAACTCTATCTACTAACTAATAATTAATAACTAACAACAAGAACTGAACTAGGTACTCAAGGGACCAAGGTCCCATGGGAAATACTTGCTGTAGCAACGAAAACCGGTTCCAGCAGCCATCACAAGTGGTAAGAAGGAACTGGCGAGGGCAAGGTCAGCTGGGGCTTATATAGGCAGCTGCAGCAGCGCCACCTGGAACCAGCAGCCGGTCCCGCAGGTACTCATAGGGGAAAAAATCTTCTGGTAGGCTCGTGCACACACCTAAGTGGAATGCACATGAGCTATCACTCAAAGAAGTAGTACTTCCTTATGTTTGTTTTAAATCTCCTGCCTATTAATTTCATTGGGTGATTCTGGGTTCTTGTATTATGTAAAGTGGTAAATAACATCTCCACACCATTCACAATTTTATAGACTTCTAGTATATCCTCCCTTAGTTATCTCTTTGGTGAGATGAACAGTCCCAGTCTTTTTAATCTATCCTGATATGGAAGCTGTTTCACACTCCTAATAATTTTTGTTGCCCTTCTCTGTACTCTTTCTAATTCTAATATATTCTTTTTTGAGATGGAGTGACCAGAACGGCAAATGGTATTCACTGTGTAAGTGTACCACAGAGTACAATGAATTTATATCGTAGTATAATATTTTCTGTCTTATCTCATAGACTCTAACATCAGAAGGGACCAATATGATCATCTAGTCTGACCTCATGCACAATGCAGGCCACGGAACCTCAACCACCCACACTTGTAATAAACCTCTATCCTATGACTGAAGTATTAAACTCCTCAAATCATGGTTTAAAGACTAAGGTACAGAGAATTCATCAGCAAGTGGATCCGTTTCCTAATGGTTCCTCACATTCCATTGTCTTAGATGCCTTTATCTGGATGTACAAAACATGGTTTCTCTGTCTTCTGCAGGGTATGGGGAACAAGTGGCTGAGATATGCCAGGCTATCTTGGCTGGCTCTAAATATAGTCTCATTGACAGTAACTGCCACCTTGTTATGCCAGTAGACTGAACGATATCCTGTAATGGATGAGTGGTGTCCTGGATTTCCTCTGGAGGGATATGGAGTGCATCTCACAGGGTCTTGAAACTGCTTATAGTCATCTGGTGGCAATGCTGAGGCTAGTTCAATTGCCTCTCAGGAGATGTGGATGACAGCACCACAAAGCATCTGTTCCTGTTGTTCCTCCAACTGAGAAAACTGTGGTTTAGCTCTATGAAGCAACCTCTCTTTGAACTCTTGCTCTGATCCCCTGAACTCAGGGGTCTCAAATATAGGTCCAGGTACACCAAGAGGATGAGTAGGAGGGATCATATGGGAATGGAGGTGGCAGCAAGGGGAGGATACCTACTGAGATGCACTAAATATGTTGTGAGGGAGTAAGGAAGAGTCCTGAAGAAACCAGAATCCCTAGATGGACTAATCTTGTGCCTCACTGAAGGCGGGGAAGTCAGAGTCTTCATCTCGAAATCATCCAAGGAACATGTATCCCCATATGCGTTAGTGAGAACTAACGGTTCTGGACGTGTGATACAGTCTCGGTTGTACCAAAGGAGTGGGTACATCTCTAGTGACCACTGGTTCCAACAGTATCAGTGATGTCCAGTATGTATTATCCAGATCTAGACGGTAGGGAATGGGAAGGGCTTCTGCCTCTTGGTGGATCCAATGGTGTCTATTTAGGTCAGACAGCAGCAGCTGGTACCATGGAATCCTCCTTTTACCATGAAATGATACTATTGGTATGGTCAGCAGTCGCTCCCTTCCTTATCTTGTGGACAATCATTTCAGGGCACTCTTGGCTCTGATTACTAACAGTGCAAATGCATATTCCGTCTGCTCCTGACATTCCCATACCAGGGCATGGAGCCTCACCAGATGTGCATGTAGGGATGAAGTCCTTTCTAAGGTGAGGACTTGGCAGTGGTTTTTCTTTTGTTTTTTATGCAAATGTTTGTTCATAGTCTCCTTCCACCTGCTCTGTCTGTTGGGGTCTTTAGCTGTGACCTCCGGTGATTCAGAGCCAGGATGTAGTGGCACTCATCAAAGCCCCAGCCAATGTAGAGGAAAGTCTAATAGTTCAGAGTTGTTGGACTGGGGCCTCTAACATGACTCCATCAAGAGTATTTGGGGCCAGAACTCTCAAATGTCAAGTCCAAGGGGGAAAGGAATAAATATTGCACTAGGGAGGAATATGTGACTCCCGAGGCCAACATAAACAAGCACTGTGGAACTCACTAACTAAAAACACCTAGGGATAAGCCATGCAGAACACTAGGGATCTTGGGTTTGTTACAGATCCCAAAAGCTGCCAGATCCCTGCTAACCTTGACTGATTAAGACCAAAACTAATTTATCTAACTATAAGACAAAGGAGAACTACATACAACACACATGAAGTGGAAGAAGGAACGCTAGCAAAGCTGCAAGCACTGGAAGGACTGTCTCAAACCACAAGCAATAGAAAGGAACTGAAGAAGTGATTATTCCACATTACTCTTTATGTCTTTGGTTTGGAGTACAAAGAGGTACAGATGCAGACAAAATGAACACTGGTAGTAACAATCGTCAGTCTCCGGCACATGTAGTACATACGGACTTCAAGTGAAATATGCATAGGGAACATCACTCGAAGAAGGGGTTGTTTTTCTGCTTTGATTTATTGGCTGAGTTAATTCATTACTATACATGAGTATTTTTTGCTGTTGAGTCCTCATCCTTTACGAATATAAATGTACTTAACTGCTAGAGTGTCAAGAAGTTTTTTTATATTGATAGTTTTTATTGTGATTTAAATATAAAAAATAAGCCCAAATATCACAGAAGGCACAATGAGTGAGCAGTACATCAATGTCATTGAGATGAGAAAATGTGTGGTTCTAAGCCAAAATTACAGCAACAACTCCTAAATGATCTTGAGAGTTACAATGATTTCAGCTCCAGGTGCAGTCTGTATATCTGTTATTTCAATGTCTAGAAATTTTTGTCACACTGCTAACGACTAAGAAAGAGGATCTACTCATTGCTGTTTTCAAGGTTGCCCATATTTCTTTTAAAAAGTTAAATTGAAATCAGAGATCAGAAAAACTTCATGAACAATTAGCAATAAAATGGTTAGAGCATAAAAATTACCTAAAAGCTCCTGGGTTGGTCCTGCCAAGTCCCAGAACAAGGGATTCTGTAATTTCCATGCTCTCACAGCGCATCATTGGAACTATGTGCTTAAACAAGGACGAAGGAGACGGACTGCCAATAATCTGGAAAGAGAAAAGAATTTTTTTTTCTAGCAAGTTACACAGTATCCAATTGGGAGCATTAAAAAAAAGTTTAATTTTATTTGAAATTACTTCTAAACTGAGAAGTTACTTGAAACAGTGACAATGAAAGGGAAACTTTTGCTTTAAACCAGTATCAGCATATTTTCATATCTCTATTGGGATAGTCTGTCTTCCCTCCCTTGTACAAATCTCATTCCCATCTGAAGACTGATGCTTCTGGTTTTACATCGGGGCTTCTTTCCTGAGGGGAAACAAATAAGGATTCTGGTGGCACTTTTGAAGACTAACAAATTTAAATAATTTTTTAAAAATAAATTGGTTAGTCTTTAAAAGTGCCACCAGACTCCTTGTTTGTGTTGCTGAACTAGATTGACACGGCGACCCCTTTGTTTCTTGAGGGGATTAGCATTAAAACAAAGTTCTCCGGAATACCAGATCTCTCACTGCATTGTACGCTAGGCCAGATGAACAGGTTTTCACTGACCTCCCTAATACTGACATTATCTTCTTCCAAGATGTACCTTTATCCTGGAGACTACCTCAGAAACCTGTCAAATTGATAGCTTTTCCTCATTCAAATCCCTAAAAACCCACTGGGACACTGGAATCACCGGCTGCAATCTGGCAGAGGGCACACGATAAATAAAAATTACAGGGATCCCCTGGGTTTGATATCTAGTTCACCAGAGTATGTCATGTAAGATCTCTACTAAAAGCCTGTGCCACACTGGTCGTCCTAATCATTGTGAAGTGTTATCCAAGGATAATATATAAGGAGTTACATTTATATATACACTGAAATTCATGTTCTCAAGGTCTGTGATTCGGGGCAAGTCACCAAAAAGTGAGAAAACAGGTTTCCTCCAGGCAAGAAATGTTTATCATTTGTCTACACGTAAACTGAGTATTGTACGGTTCAGAATAGAAACCAATTTACAGTTGAAAGTCAAATGCTAATGAAGGGAATGTGAAATCTTCCAGAGCAGGAATTTACAGGAAGAAATAAGCCAGCAAGGGGGAGTCCTATTTACAAATGAGGACATGAATTTTAAAACTATAACTGTAGATACAGAGCTAGTCTGCATCTTGTACTGAGGGGACAAGCTGAGAATGTGGCTTGTTTTGTGAAAATGGGATCACAATAAACGTATTGTTTTCTCTTTAAACACAGCAAAGTGCTGTGTGTTCGGAGTAGCAGTGATCCTGAGATGAAATTGTAAGCTGGCATGTACTATTCCGTTGGGAATACCGAATCTGTGAATTCTGAGAGTGCCTAGTGGAACAGAAGCTGGACATTTGACAGGAAAGTCCGGAGGACTCAGGATTGGAGCGTATATCATTAACCTGTGAAGAGAGAGTGGAACTATAGGACACATGGGAGGCAGTGCTTACGTGGCCAAAGACAGGGGGTGTTGGGGAACTGACCCAGAATAAGCACAGACAAGGCTTCTTCACATTAGTGATAGGTGACAGTGAGGTGGGTGCCACACTGCTTTGGGCATCCCCAGCAAGCCTCACTCTTGCTTTAGATGAAAAGACTATAAGACATGCAGAACTTAATAATTTTCATCATCATCCAATATAAAGCTTTTTATTCACAACAAAATACATGCAGTAACCACACCACAGCATAATCTTATTGAACTGTCCTTTCTCCTTCCTGTTTCCACCATGTTTACTCTTTTCTTCACTGGTTGTATGATATCTAAGTTCTAGATTGTAAACTACTTGTGGCAGGGAAATATGCCTGACTATTTGCTTTGTGAGGCACCAGGCACATCTGTGAACACAGTGCAAATATATGGTTACTTACATTACCGTAATTGGTTATTTGAGATCTATTTTTGCACATATGCCCCAACCATTTGAATTCATATTATTTTGGCCAGGAGTGTTCATTGGGGCCACAACTGTACCCCAAGTGTTCTTGTGCCTCACAATACAAAATCCAGATGTTATGGGATTCCATAGTAGTGAGCAAGGAGGACAGACTACAGAATATACACAGACAACACATCCTGAAGAACCACTATTACCATAGGATGAGTAACCATTCTTCTTTTCCAAGTGTGCGTCCATAGATATTCCTCACAGTGAGTCACAAGCAGTGACCTAGATCACTTGAGATGGGGTGCAAGAGCCTACTGTAAGACAGCCCTTCCCAATGTGGGCATCAGACCTTGAAGCTGACTCAAGAGAGTACTACTGGGCACACAGGGAGGGCCAGCTCCCAAGCTACTACACTGGCAGAATGGAGAGAAGAGTGGCCCTTGGTGATGGAAGGTCAGGTTAGGGAACACTTAAAGAAGTTGGATGTGCACAGGTCCATGGGGCCGAATGAACTGCATCCGAGGGTACTGAGGGAGTTTGCCAAATTGATTGCAGAGCCGCTGGCCATTATCTTTGAAAACTCGTGGCGAACGGGGGAGGTCCCGGAGGATTGGAAAAAGGCAAATATAATATCTATCTTCAAGAAAGGGAAAAAGGAGAATCAGGGGAACTACAGACCGGTCAGCCTCACCTCAATCCCTGGAAAAATCATGAAGCAGGTCCTCAAAGAATCCATCCTGAAACACTTGGAGGAAAATAGAGTGATCAGGAACAGTCAGCATGGATTTACCAAGGGCAAATCATGCCTGACCAACCTGATTTCCTTCTATGATGAGATGACTGGATTTGTGGACGTGAGAAGAGCCACTGATGTATATACCTCGACTTTAGCAAGGCTTTTGATATGGTTTCCCACAGCATTCTCATCAATAAGTTAAGGAAGTATGGGTTGGATGAGTGGACCGTAAGGTGGATAGAAAATTGGCTAGATCACCAGGCTCAGTGGGTAGGAATCAATGGCTCGATGTCTAGCTGGCAACTGGTAACGAGTGAAGTGCCCCAGGGGTCAGTCCTATACAACATTTTCATTAATGATCTCGATGATGGGATAGATTGCGTGCTTAGTAAGTTCGCGGATGACCAAGCTGGGGGGAATGGTAGACATGATGGAGGGCAGGGACAGGATCAAGGGAGACTTAGACAAATTGGAACACTGAGCCAAAAGAAATCTCATGAGGTTCAACAAGGACAAGTGCAAAGTCCTGCACATAGGATAGAAAAATCCCATGCACTGCTACAGGCTGGGGACCGATCAGCTAAGTAGCAGCGCTATAGAAAAGGACCTGGGGATTATGGTGGATGGGAAGCTGGATATGAGCCAACAGTATGCCTTTGTTGCCAAAAAGGCTAATGGCATATTGGGCTGCATCAGTAGGAGTGTTGCCAGCAGATTGAGGGATGTGATAATTCCCCTCTATTCGGCACTGGGGAGGCCGAATCTGGAATACTGTGTCTAGTTTTGAGCTCCCCGCTATAGAAAGGATGTGGACAAATTAGAAAGAGTCCAGCGGAGGACAACGAAAATCATTAGGGGACTGGGGCACATGCCTTACGAGGAGAGACTGAAGGAACTAGGCTTATTCAGTCTACAAAAGAGAAAACTAAGGGGGGATTTGATAGCAACCTTCAACTATTTGAAGGGATGCTCCAAAGAGGAGGGAGCTAGGCTGTTCTCGGTGGCAACAGAGGACAGAACAAGGAGCAATGGTTTCAAATTACAGCTGGGGAGGTCGAGGTTGGATATTAGGAAAAACTTTCTCACTAGGAGGGTGGTGAAGCATTGGAATGGATTACCTAGGGAGGTGGTAGAATCTCCGTCTTTGGAGATATTTAAGGTCCAGTTAGACAAAACCCTGGCTGGGGTGATTTAGTGGGAGTGGTCCTGCTTTTAGCAGGGGGTTGGACTAGATGACTTCATGAGGTTCCTTCCAGCCCTATGATTCTAAATGTATGTACTGAACCTCAAGTAGCTGCTCTGCAGATCTCCATCATTGGAACATTCCTCAAGAAGACTGTAGAAGCTGCTTCAGCTCTCACACAGTGGACTGTAACACTCAACGGCGAGGATAGCTTGGTTATTTCATAGCAGGGCCAGCCCAAGGTTTTTTGGTACCCTAGGTGAACAATGATTTTGCTCCCCCCACCCAATTCAATATAGAGAAGCCGCCTGGGCTGGGGGGCCACCCCCAGCCAGTCCTGCCCCCCTCCAGACTCAGGGCCTGGGGGGGGGGAGGGCACTGATCCTTGACCACCAGCCCAACCTGAGGCTGTGGGGAGCCTGATCCCCAGGCTGCCACCCACTCCCTCTGGCCGGCTGAGCCCCCAACCGAGGGCCCAGAGGCTATCTTCCCCCCCACTCCGCCCCCGGCCCAACCTGGGGTGCAGAGGCCAAGGAGTGATTCCCCAACCAGCTGCCCCCCCTCACTCCCCACCCACAGTACTTACCTGTACTGTGTGTTCTGGGGGCTGCTGGGGTGAAGCTGGTGCCTGCTGCTGCTGCAGAGAGGAAGGATTTTAATTTCCCTCTCTCTCCACCTGCTGAGCCTCTGGCTCAGTTGCACGCTCCAGGGAGAAAAGATTCAGATGGAGAAAAGATTCAGGGCACAAGCCCCGGGTGCCCGGTTTGCAGCAGTGATGCCCCTCCACCGCTTAAAGCCTGGTGCCCATGGCAACCGCCCAGTCACCTATATAGTTGGACCGGCTCTGTTTCATAGCAAAACTTATTGCATATAGAAATCCAATTAGAAAATCTCTGCTTTATATATCCTTATTTTTCATCCTATTTTGATAAGCAATAATTAGCTTAGTCCTGACAAGATGGAAGGAGGGTATCTTAAGGAAATGTAAGATGTAAACTTCAGCTTCTCCTTTGTTTGACTGTGGACTGAGAAAGACCACAAGACAGATATACTAGTTGGCAGAGATGTAAGTCAGAGTCTGCCTTTAATAACAGCAGATGAAATTGCTAAGTCAACTGTTTTAAAAAAATATAGTGTATGGAGGTCTTGTTATGAATGCTTGTATTTCTACCACAACGCTACCCTTCTAGTAGATGTTATTCCTGCTAGAAAGATGGATACATAAAAGAAGAAACATGTTATGTAGAGTTCAAGAGGTGGACCCATCGACCCCATCAGCACATTAGATCCCAAGGAAGAGGATGTCTCCTGACTGAGGGGTACACCAGCATAAGGTTTTCAGGAACCTAGTTATTGTAAGGTGTAAGAATATCAAATGACCTTGAACGGGAGGATGGCTGCTAACTGGGTTCTTCAGGAGTGCAAAGCTAGTCCAGAGATGTTGCTTAACAACAGAAGGTAACCAGGTATCTCAGATATCTGATTTTGAAAGGGAAATAACTGGCATGATGTGACAAGACCGAATCTCTTTCAGTTGGCAGAATAAGCTAGTTTCATAGAGTCATTTCTTCGGTTTATAAGAATATTCTGCACCTCAGACAAACAGCGCTTTTCTGTTAATGTTAACTAGCCAGCTTCCATGCTTCAAGGTGCAGGTAAGATGGATCTGGATGGACTGTCTGTCTGTGTCTTTGAGATATCACATCTAGCTGCAGAGGCAGCTGGACTGGTGGTTGAATGGCCTGAGAACTAGAATTGCTTTGGCCAAACTAGGTGCTATCATGATCATCTGGGCTGAGTTCTACCTGAGTTTCCTGAGAACTCTGGGATCATTAAAAATCAGCAGATAGTCATACATTAGAACTGGGGACCAGGTTCTTACAAATGATCAATTTGTTGTTGATCAGATCTATTAATATGGCTTGGAATCTTTCTTGGGGCAGATAAGCCATACCCAGAGCTGCCCTTGTAAATTCTATCTTTTGAATAGTAATTAATATGACTTCTTTGTTTACGTTGAGGCCTAGGGAGGCAAAAAGTTGTAGCATTTGCTATTTGGAACTGGACACCTATTGTAGAGATGCATGTACTCCTCAGGTCATGCCCCTAAAGCCCCTGACACTGTGTGGGATTTTGGTACTGAGTGCATTAGTTATGAATGGAAGGATTTGGTACCAGTGCTCTTTCCTTTTCTACCCTCTCATGACTTGCTGATTCAGGAGAAGCTGTCACAGATCTATGAGCAAAGGAGACAACAGGTGCACTTTTTGATAAGGATTGCTCAGAATTTTCAACCACAGCCATTCCATGATCTGAACAGGGAACTTAATTCTCCAGGAGAAACAACTTCAGATGATGCTCTCACCTTTTGAATTCTCTGAGAACTATTAACAAATGGAACAACTGCCTGTAAATATCTCATGTGTTCATCATCATGAGGTTTTATTGCCTCTCATGAAAAGGAACTTTTAAAACTTGAAAATGTGTATTTGGTCACAATGACCCTATGCCAGGAAAATCTCACAGGGAGGGATGATTAGTTTCTTCTTCTTAAAGAACAAAGGAAACACTACACAAAATATTTACTATATCTAAACCTAATAACTTACTATCTATTTACAACTATATACAATACAATGGATACAGAATCCAGCGAGTAAGAAGCTCAGACACTTCAAATTGATGGTGGGAAGGAATTGAGGGATGTTTGGGGTCAATTCCATCCTTATGTCTTCATGTGGGAGGACACTCTGTACTGCAGAAGTGGCTCTCAATGTCACTGCCAGCCAAGAGAATCCAAATTTGAGTGCACAGGGAGCACGCAATGCAATAGTGAAATATATAGGCACAAGAATTTGAAGAATTGTCAATTTCATTCTGTTCCCTCAAATACATGCCTCCACTATTTCTGCTTTTGAGGGATCAGGACTGCCATATTATATTTTAAAAGTTCATAAGTAATGAAGTTAAAGTCTGTATGTCTTTCATGATTATAACCAATAAGTGCTCACAAAACATGCTAACATGGGTTGTAAGTCTTAAAAATTTCTGTTACTGAACTATTCAGAGCCACTCACAAAATGTCAGAACCACTTACTTTTGAATCAATGCTATAACCACTGTCAGGAGTAGACGCCAGCGTCTCAGGAGGGGAACATCTCACAGAACCTGCAGATGTGGAAGATGACGTGGAAGTTGCTGCACTGCAGCAAAGAATCAGGTAGTTTCTCCACAGCCCAACATATGAATCACTACTTATAGTAGTATTTACTTTCTTGGCATTGATGGGGCTGCTATAAAAAGAAAAAAATAATAGGCAGAAAGATAACGTATTTAGAAAATGCAATTTACCCATCTCATTTTATTTTTCACTGAATTGTGTTTTTTAATTGTGTATAGGTCCTTAAGCATGATCCTTAACACTGTATTCTCTATTCTGATTTCATTATTGAAGGCTGATACTATGTAGCAAATGCAACTATAAAAATATGCATTATAGCTAATGCATCACTGATAAAATACAATACAGTCTAAATTCATTTTTCTTCTAAAACCAACCATTTTAGTTAATTTTCTGTTATATCAGCTAAAATATTAAAGCAGGATTAAACCACAGGAAATAATAATGCTGCATATTTAAATATTATTGAAATTTAATGGGTATAGTAATTTCAATAAATGTTTAAAGAAGAGGTTTAATATATCATGGTATTTTCAATTAATTTAAGAAAGGAACTTACTTAATGTCAACCTGTGGAGACAACAGTTGCAGTCTTGTGTAAGCAAACACCCAAGCATAGCTTACAGCTGTTGGACAGTGTTTTGGAAGATTTTCTTGTTTCATAAAACTGGAGAGGCTTATAATCCATGGATCTAGGCCCTGGGTCACATGTGCAAATATCCATATATGTGAAGGACTGACCACATCAAACTGGTGGCTGATAGGGGAGGAGCTCCAGTCAGCTAATGCTTGTAAATCTATTGAACCGGGGCAATACAGTAAAGTAGTCTGTGTACATAAAGAGAATAAACAAAATAAATAAAATAATTTAATATATGTGTTTTTTTATTTGCATCACTGAATGCCTAAAAAAGTTTTAAATCAAAGTGAGCCCACACGAGTAGACTAATAGATGATTATTAATTTTGTTTTACAAAAAACTGCTAGGGTCATCTTCACATAGCTAAACCTCTCTCTCTCGCACACGCACACACAGAGGAATTGGCAAACAGAAGCTATACAGTTTCAGCATTAATGATATATTTTTGTTCGAAGCTTCTAAAGTCTCAAAACATTAGTAATAATCTCCAGTCATACACCATAAGCTTCTAAAATGAAGAGCACAAAAATCTATCCTTGATAATTCATTTTTAAAAGAAACAGAAATCTATTAAAACAAACAAGGAATCCTACAGCACTTTTAAAGACTAACACATTTATTAAAGGCACAAGTTAACAGCCCACACATCCACACTGTTTGAACTAAAACAACTTGTTTGTTTGCCTGAAATGAACTAAGATGGCTACCCCTTTGGAACTCTTTGAATTGACCTTATTAATCTTCTGGATAAAGTGACTCACCTTTCTCTGCATGTATATTAGACACCTAACTTACTGCACTTTTCATTTCATGCATCTGAGGAAGTGGGTTATGCCCACAAAAGTTTATGCCTTAAATAAATAAATAAATAAATAATTTGTTAGTGTTTAAAAGAGCCAACCATACTCCTTGTTTGTTTTGCTGAAATAGACTATCATGGCTACTCCCTGGAAGAAATCTATTATATTCCCTTCATAGAAGGGGATAAGAGAATTCTCCAATAGTGCCAGAAAAGCAGACAGCAAGTTAGAGGAACATCTAGCATCCCCTGTGCCTGGGATCTGAGATCTTCTTCAACAGCACCCACCAGACCACACAGGTGCACCTCCCATCTCGCGCCGTGAGTGGGATGCACATATAGTGATATGTGGTCCTAACTGCCCCCCTCTTCCAATTTCTTCTCTGCCACAGACCCTATATATCAGCTCCAAAGCAGAGGGGATGTAGTGGAGCACCCATAGGGACACATATCTCCAAGAACTTCAGTTACTGTACAAGTACTGTACTGTACATTTTTCTTTCAAGTTATGTCCCTATGGATATTCCACTACGGATGACCACAAAGTGCCTTTAGCTGGAAGACTGGGGCTTCAGAGCAGTGTTTACTGCATAGGACAGTGTGTCCTAGTAGAGTATCTGCTGAAGTGTCCTAAGTAATTGAGTAGTGATGGGCAAAAGTGTCTGCTGATACCCATGTGGCCACCTTGTAAATGTCAACAAACAGGATAATATTGAGAAAAGCGATAGAGGTGGACAGCAAACAGACAGAATGTACTCCAGTTCCAGGAAGTGATTGTTGATTGTGTAGATGATAGGACAGATCTATACACTGCAAGATCCACTCTGAAAGGTATTGCATAGAGATGGCTGCGCCTTCAGATTTTTTGGCCTTTGAGAGGAGTAAGTGTGGCGAGTTTTTGAAAGGTTTAGTTCTGCCCAAGTAGAAAGCTAGCACTTGTCTGACATCCATGGTGTTGCTGTGAAAAGAAGTAAGGGAAGTGGAAAGGTTGATTGAGATCAGAAGAGAATGATACCTTGGGTAAAAATTTAGGATGTAAATGTAGCATAACTTTCTCATTATGAAAAATTGTGTCCAGGGGGTGTATTGTAAGGGCTCCAACTTCACCAATCCATCTGGCAGAAGTAATAATGAGAAGAAACACCATCTTCATAGATAAGTGAACACAGGAACACATTGCCATTGATCATATAGAGGTCTCATACAAGATTGCAGGATGAAGCCAGGGTTCCAAGCCAAGGTTGGATCCCATATGTGAGGATAAAGATTTTGTTGATTCTCAGGAAACATTTTGTGAGGGGTGAGTGCAGATGAAATGGCCATCTATGTAACACTGGAAGTTCACAATGGCTGCCAAATGCACATGGATGGAACTAGTGGATAATCCCGATTGCTTAAATTGTAGAATATATTCCAGAATAAGTGGTAATGGAGCGCTCATTGCATTGACCTGTTGGGAGACACACCAGCATTGGAATCTAGTCCATTTGTGGAGATAAGTTTATCTAGTTGTTTTGTGTTCCCTATTCAAGAGTACTTGTTTAACTGCTCCCAAAGGGGTTATTTCTGAATCCCAGAACCATAGAGGAGCTATGCTTTCAGGTGGAGCAGCTGTGAATTGGGATGGAGGATGCCACTTACATCCTGAGAAAGGAATCAAGCGAAGAGAGATTGGAGGGCATTCAGTGAAGGAGTAAGTGTACCAGATCAACTGTGGCGAAGTTGGAACTATAAGGATGACTCAGGCTTGATTCCCTTATATCTTGTGGAGAATGTGGAACAGAGGAGGGAAGGGAGGAAAGGCATAGAGCAGTGGGGCATCCCATGTGATGAGGAATGCACCTCCCAGGAATCTGTGACCCAGTCCTGGTCTGAAGCAGAATTGAGGGCAACAGGTGTTTAGGGCGTGTCAGAAAGATCTACGGTAGAGAATCCCCAGCAGTTGAAGATGTGCTGAAGGGCTTCCGTAACCCAGTTTCCACTCATGATCATGGAAGCATTCTGTGTCCAGGGAGCTGTGTGTCAGAGGTGGCGATGGTGTTTGGATACATCAATTCCATAATTTCAGTGCCTCTGATCAAAGAGAGTGGGACCTCGCCCTGCCTTGCCTGTTGATGTAAAATTTGCAGGCATTATTATCCATCATGACTCTGATGCTGCAATGTGCAATCATGCCCTGAAGAGTCTGCAGAAGTGTCTCTAGCCAGTGTTTGCAAGAAGCTGGAAGTGAGCAAGAGGGGATTGATCATTTTATGATTACATATTTTGGTCATTCCCTCTGAAACACCTGGCACTGGCCAGTGCTAGAAGACAGGATACTGGGATAGATGAACCAATGGTCTGACCCATTATGACTTTTGTGTGGTGTGCTGGTGCGAGTGTTTGGTGTTGTAAGGAAAGCATTGACGAGCACTGCAGACTGCCTGTAGCTCCAGGAGCTTGATGTGCAAGGGTGGATTTGGTGGAAGACCATCTGCCCTGTATTATATGATTGTGAAGGTGCATTCCTCAACTGATCAAGGAAGTGTCGCTGGTTGTTAAATGGTGGGTGATGCTGGCTGAAGGAAAGGAATCCCAACACAGACATTCTTAGGTTGAATCTGCCAGAGTAAAGAGTCCTTGACCATTATAGGCATGGATAGGAGTTTCTGCAGGCTGCATCTGTGAGGGACAGAAACTATACTTAGCCACACCTGAAGGCATCACATGTGTAAACCTAGTTACTTTAACATGAAGGTGGCTGCCACCATGTAGCTGACAAGTTGGAGACATGTCCTAGCTGGGGGCAGGTTCTGACCTTGAATACAAAGTCAACTATAGTTGACAAGTTCCAAAGGGGGAGCCACGTTAGTCTAGGTCAGCTGAACAAACAAGGAGTCCTGTGGCACTTTTAAAGAGTAACACGTTTATTTATTGCATGAGCTTTTGTGGGAAAAAATTGGGATTTTCTCCCACAAAAGCTCATGCAATAAATACATTTGTTAGTCTTTAAAAGTGCCACAGGACTCCTTGTTTGTTTAACTGTAATTGAGACTCTTTGAGCTGGGAGGAAGGCCCTAGCTTGCATGGCATCTAGTTATGCCCTGATAAACTCCAGGTGTTTCACTGATGTCAATGTAGGATTTTTTTCAAGTTTACATGAAGGCTGAGGCTCAAGAAAAGATCCATTGTTTTACAGACAATGTGAAGGAATGAGAATAAAAACTCTCTGTGTTTGGATGGGACTTATTCTATGGCTCTCAGTAACAGAAGACTACTTGTTCTTTTCTTGTAGGAGGGATTTGTGAGAAGGATGCGATGGAGAGGAATGAAGAGGGATGGAGAGGGAGGGTGGACTGGCAGGATAAATGGAGTATCCTTCCCTAATGATCTCCAGAACCCACTTGACTGATATAATGAACTGCCATGATGGAAAGAAAAGGGCTAGACAAAGTGGAGGAATGTGGAAGATAGCTGATGTGACTGGAACAGAAAAAGACTTTTTGGGGCCTTGACCACATCTTCAAAATTCCTACTTAAGTGAAGGAGCCCTTTAAGGAGTTACATGTCTGTGGCTTCTGTCAACATTGTTTGGCATTGTATTGTCACTAGAAAGTGTATTGAGGTGGTTAGGATCATGCAGGAAGTTAATACTTCCCTGGACAACTCTTTGGCGTTGAAGTGTAAATGTCCAGAGAGGAAAGAGTTGCTCTGGAATCACTAAGGAAGTATAGGTAGTCAGTCATCTGTATTCTTGCAAATAATTTCAGACCCTCAAAGGGTAGGGTTTTTGATTGTGGTTTGCACATCCTTAGGAAAGCCCAAGAAGTGCAGCCACGACAACCTTCTCATGACAATGGTAGAGTTGACGGAACAGGCAATGGTATCAGCAGAGTCCAATGAAGCTTGCAAAGCTATATGGGCGAAGAGGCATCCTTCGGATATGAGTTTCTGGAGTTGTCCTTTTTGGTGATCAGGAAGGTCTTGCGTGAGTTCCTCTATTTTAGAATATTTGATATAATCAAACTTAGCCATGAGAGTCTTGTAATTAGAAATTTGGAATTGGAAAGTAATAGACAAATAATGCTTGTTGCTCACAGAGAATGTGTGGGGACAGGAGATGCAATTTTTAAATCCCAGAGCCTGAAGCACAGTCCCAGGGTAGGAAAGGGGAATGGTCCCCTAAATGAGCAGAGAACTACTTTAACTAACTGCACAAAACCAATTATGTACAACTACATGATTATCTACACGAGTCGGGCCATACAACAGTAAGAGGGAACTGGAAAGGAGTAGACCCACACCACTACTTATCCTCTAAGCTGGGAGCATGAGGGGATGCCCTACATGTGTGGGTTAACAGACACTACTAAGAAACTCTTCCAGATGGGGATGCATGGTGCACATGCGTACAGCACTGACAATATTTAGATAAAGATATATATGACCAAGTTGAGGACAAACTAATTTAAAGAATAACTTTTATATTATCCACAAAATATTCTACCTGATCTGCTCCAGTGAGATGTATGAAACTCTCAAGAATTGATGAGCTCAGTCTATCCATCACATCTATGGCCAACTCATCATCACCCTAAAAAAGACAAATATGATGCATTATAATATCAAAGTTCAAGAAAAGACATCAAGGGGTGTCCTTTCAGTGGACAGTTATACATGACTACCTCTTAGGTCTTACCTTGGAAATTTCTAAAAGTGTGTACAAAGCCCGTATTTCTCGAAGAATGCTGACAGCTAATCTTCTGGTCGCGGGCCTGGTGCTACAAAGAATGACCAATGCAAAGCCTTCCACTATATGAAATACGTTGGAGTAAAGAGTCCTCTCCAAGGGAAGTGTATGAGCAGTTCCATTAGAGGCACCACGCTTTAAAAAAAAATATATACAGATGTCATTAAATTAACAGCAAAACAAATGTTAGTGAGCTATAATGGTTGAATAACTAGTGATAGTTCTAAAATATTGGTTTGGATGCTTATCCAAATTTCATGACATTGCCTCTCAAAAGATGTCTAACATTTCCTGGTTTCAGTCAAAAGAATGATACCATATGAACAGCCTTTCTTGTTCAATTTTGGAAATTCCACTTTCTGCTGAGACCATTGGAGAGGCATGCAACTTTTAAAAAATAAAGAGTTTACCAAGCTTTCTTAACCTTCCCAAAACACATTTCCTCACTAACTTTTGAGTGAAGGATACAGTCAAACCAGCGCATCCCTTCCTATTAACTATATTTCCAATTACAAACTGAGACCTTCACATAAAAAAGAAGCAATAGCTGACTTCTTTGTATAGAATATTAGGCATTATTTAACCAGTTACTTCTTTGTTCAAGATTTAAAAAACAAACACAAAATTCAGCAACCAATGTGAAGATACAAAGTGTATATACCAAAATATATCTCTATAATATAAACAAAATGTATGTCAGGGTGATACTGGCCCTCTAAGAGGGAGCAGGGCCAGTGCACCTGGGACTCACCAGCTCACCTTAATTGGATTTAAGAGGGCACGTGGGTCCAAAGAGAACCAGGAGAGAGAGATCTGGTGAGTCAGAGCTACCTGAGTGAGAGTCAGTAAAGGGCAGGCGAGAGTTGCTTGGGAGCCAGGGAGACTGTGGAAAGTCTTAGGAGGACGCTATAGTTGGTTCCTACAAGAAGGCTGAAGGTAGAAAAGCAGCAAGAGAGGTTTGCTAGATGACTTACCCAAGTCAGAGAGCCAAGGCCAGAAGGCTGGAGAGGGCTGAAGGCAAGGAAGTAGCAGAGAAAGTTTCCTGCTAATGTCTAACCAGAGGGCTAGAGCCAAGGGCAAGAGAGAGCTTAAGGCAGGAGAGCAGTGGAGGAGCTTACCCAAGGACATCTCCCAATCCAGACAGCTGAACCCAGAGGAACAACGAGAGGACCACGGAGAGTGAGGAATGCTTTCCTGGTAAGGATTAACTCCCAGCAAATGGGCTGGGGGCATTCCTGGTGGGAAAAGCAGGGTTGCACTCCATCTGGAAGGGATGGGGTGGCTGTCCTGGCAGAAGTACAGAAGGGAACCAACAAAAGACTGGGTGTGGTGCAAAATGCTGAAATGTGACTTGTTATGTCAACAGATGAAATGTTTTGGGATTTTAAATACTTGCACTGGAGATAATAGAGGGTCTGTTTTGGGACTTATATCTTGGATTATTTGCACAAAGGTTTTTGTAATAAATTAAAACTAAGAAGAGAGATTTTATTGACAATGGAATCTAGTATGAAATTACTGAGTTTCTGAAAGTGTGGCAGGCATGCGTGTTGTGAGGCATAGATTACAATTTTTAAAAAAGTTATGAATCAAAGGAGGAAAGCAAATTGCTAAAAGCTGATTTTTGAGAGAGAAATGTTTTAATTTCACAGAAAATTAGTTTAATGACATGGAATTGATAATATCAGAATTTCATGCAGCTTTATGTTACCTGGGAATCTTGGGTTTTATTGTGCAATTGAGCTGCTTGTTTCCATTGATTTATTAGCTGCACCAGCATCTTTACTGCACTATCAAGAAGTGTTGGATGGGTATCAGTCACTTCACGCACAATGAAGTACACAAATCCTGAAAGAACATCTTCCCGCCAGTCTGGAAAATCAAGCATTAATGCCTGTAGAGTATTGAAAGCGAGAGCGCGCAGTTCTTCATCCATGTGAATTGTCAGCCTGTTAGGAGTACACAGCACTGTTAAAAAACATCATCTCTTCAAATCCTCACATTCTCAACTGGATAAAGGCCTTTTACAGTTATAAATGGAAGTCAATTTATCTCCTTGACTGTACAACATGAAGTATCTCTGGGTTGGAAGGATGAGTTAGCTAGGCTCCCACCCTGGAGATATGACTCATACCTGAATCATTTGTTTCAAATCCATTTCAAGCTATATTTGTGTTATTAATAGCGGGTTCTACTGCTACAGCCGTTCAAGGCAGCAGACTTTAACTAATTAATAGTAATTTGAAGAGAATAGACTATATTTTCAGGTGTGCAGTTCTGCACATACCTGAACAATGTCCACAAATATTTCAAAGCTCTGGACACACACCCTTTGGTATTTACCGTGCCCCCAAAATCTAAATAAATAGGTATGTTCATGTGTAAATTGTGGCTCATCTCAGTCATGTGCAAAATCAAGCTAATAATTTTGCATGCACATTTTTAAACGTTTTTTAGACTAGGACACACTTATTATACTTTATGAAATTAAATAAATCCATACATATATGATGTGGTTATTTTAATGACATTTTTTATCATTAGAAAAAATATTTGTGTTTTAAAAAGTTTTTACTTTCTCACACCATCTTCTGATTCTATTTGACTCAAAAGCCGAAGAACTGAAGACATCACCAAAACCATTGACTATATTGTAGTTCTGCCAGGACTCTGACACTAAAGCAGGCATCAACTTTATTTAAACTTTACTCTTACTCACAACCAGATACTCTCCTTTCCTCTTCTGCCCCCAAATCTCCTGTTAGTTAGTTTCCCCTGTCCAATACCACCTGCCCAGTAATATTTGTTTCTCTTCCCTTTCTTAAAACATGTAAGGAAAGCATTAATTAGAGGGATTTCTTGTTCTTTTAAATACATTTAAATTCCTCTGCTTGTAGCTCGGGTCCCTGTCCTGACTTTATGTGCTCTATCAGAGTTGCAAGTGCTGATAATTGCATTGACTGAAGCAGAGGAGTGGGCTCTATGTTTGCAGGTGGGCAGCACTCTCATTTGTTTGCAAAATCAGGGAGTTCAGCATGGAGGAATATGGATAGGGTTGGAAGGGAACAAGACAGAAAAGGGTGGGGAAAAAGCATTAAAGAAGAAACAAAATCTAAATCTCCTTCAAATTTCTGGCTGACATCTGACAAATTTGATAATGTCAAACAAGAATGCTTTCACTGTACAATTAGTAAAAGAAGAATGGCTGTGAGTAAAAGAAGGTTCCCGTACAGAATACAAACTAAAATATAAACTTTTAAAGAGAGGAGACTCCATCTGTGAAATAGAAGACTGTCCTTGTGTGCAAGATTCTCTCTTTTAGGATCTACTCTGCTACTTTTCTGGGTCTGCTGAGAATAAAGCATGTCACAATGGAAAAAAAAAAATCAGATCCTCTGTGCAAATGGTATATTAGTATCTAATAACATATTTAGAATAGTTTTTGGCCTTGGGTCTCTGAAATATTGCATACAGTTTGTTTGTTTGTTTGTTTGTATTTTAGGACTTTCAGTAAAACTAGGATTTCATTGTCCTTACCTTGCTAGTAATTCAATAAGGTCAGTCCTGCTCATGCCATCTGGAATCAGTCTTGGGATAGCAGCAATGCAAGTTCTGAACAAATCAATCTTAGGTTTTCTTTCCCCCCTACAAAATCAATTTACAACAAATAGAATCACAAGGAAGCCTTCTTTAGGGTATTTTCAACATTAAATACACTCCATATGTTTTCAAAGCTCCATTCAATGTTAGGGAATCAAACCCAAATCTTCATAATCAGTTCAATCACTGGATCCCTTGTGGACAAATGTAAAGTATCCTAATATTAAAATAAACCTAAACACATTTAAATGTATAAACAAATTGCTCTCTGAATTCCTTTTAGGCATAAAAAATTAATGACAAAGATATGACAGTAAGGATGATTAAATTATAATTTGCTACATACGTGATCATGTCCTCAGGTTCCTTATTCGACATCTGTACACTAGTCATGCACATTGTCCTCCCAACTTCTTTGTCCAGATGCCTAAGAATGCTGTCTAATGCTTTTCTTACTTGAGGGTAGTATATTGACATTCCTAAAGAAGTAAAGCACTCAAAGTCACCTCTTTCACAACTAAGTATTTTTAATTTTTTTTCACCTTAGTTGTATCTTACTGATCACTACTTATTTGGTTTAGGACCAGTATCTTGTACAGAAGATAAGAAATCACATGCTAAATTATTTTTAACGGAACCATATTTTAATTGACAATATTTTCTTTTTTTACAATTAAACAGGTGGTGTTATTATATAAAAGAATACAATTTTTTTTGGAGGAACATGAGGAAACAAATGGAAAGAAGTGACTCTAAGCACCTTTTCTATTTCCTTGATCCTGAGGCCCAGAGTCTACAACCTATCCTTCCACCAGCCAAGAATCACAATGGTCATATGGCCTTCACATAGGGTTGCCCTAGATTGCTCCCTACACTAGGGGAATGCTCAGCTGCCCTATGAGGACTGTTTTCAGACTGCTTTGTGTTGCCTGAACAGTGCAAAACAGCTAGATGGAGGACCAAGGATCTGGTTATTTACATTTTTACTATAAATAAGTGGGGCCATTTAAAAAAAATTTTTCACCAGTACTAAACACTTGATTACTTTTTTTTTAAATTACAAGTAAATATAAAACTAATCCCCAAATAAACTACTGCTTCAGAATCGCTAAGGATGAATGTGTATATTTAAGCTGTTAAGGTATTTGCAAAAGAATACCACTCACCTATAACTTTTGCTTCTTCATCTGTCAGAGTTTTATTGAGAAAAATTTTCTTTACACGCAGAGTGTTTCCTGAGGGAAGAACAACTCCTGTTGTTGGCATTGGTGGTTCACCATCTTTCTGCTGCAAACTGTCTGCGATCACAAGGAAGACTCTCAGACCAATATTCATCCTCTTCAGTGGCAGAGAAGGGAATACAAAGGAATTAGAAACCAGAAGGAATTAGAAACTTGCAATGGAGTGCACATGGTGTAAAATAAACATTAATACCTATTTCATTGTCCTCCCTTTAACAAGAAGAAATCAAAAGACCCTTACTATGGTAAACGTTATTTTAATGTTATATTTTAGGAATTTTATAGTAGTAAGATTAAATGGCCTGATCCAGGAATGTACCTCCTCAGCTCTGATTTAGTCAATGGATTTGGGAGCAGCTCAGCCTCTTTCAAGAGGTACTCAATAACTAGCAGGACAGTGCACTAAATTATTATTACTACTGACATGAATCTTCACAGAGTGACACAATGAAAGCATATATGACAGTATATACAATGTTATCTGATAAGGCTCTAATCTTGCAATTTGTTGCTTGTGCACAGGCTGCTGAACCCAAAGAACTGCAGGATTGGAGCTTTCCTACATATGAAACTGTAAAAGGCTGAGATGGACTTCTGAGGAAAAGATGTCAATTATAATAAACAGTAACACACTTCCTGATTTTTTTTTTTAATTGAAACAAAACAAAACTAAACAACCTAGTTCCTACCCCGCTACTACTGGCCACAATTGAAGAAACACTACTGCACAGCTACAGCTGTTTTTTTTGGTTTGATCCACAGTGCACTCTTGTGAAATATGGACCAACCAGTCTTCTCATGTTCCCCTAACAATTAACTCTTCACATACCTATTCACTGTAGTTTTCCCATCATTTCACATTCTCCCTTTTGGAGTACATCACTATAGATAAATATTTGTGTCAGGCTACCGCTGCCCCCTCTTCCTTTAAAATATGGCATCAGAGTCATATGGAAATAATGATTTCCTTTTGAATGCCTGGATGGCACAGATGCTGTGCATAGACAGAGCATGCGAATATTTCTACTTCAATAGGGAGAACTACAACAGGTTCAGTAGCAGCAGTGGGAGGCCCACCCTTGGCCCATTTTGTCTCAGCATATCGAATGCTGCCTTCTACTCTTTAGCATTCCTTGCTATATATAGTACTGTACACTGTTTCACAAATAAAGACAAACACCACCTCAGGTGACTTTACCTCTGGATTAATAGTGAAGGTTTTAGGCGATTTTCCAACACTGAGAAGATCAAATATTATTTCTTTCATTGCAAAATCCAAGCGTTCCTATGAAGAAAAACATGCCTACATAAGACTCACTTTGTATTATCAGATACACAAAGTCAAGAAACTGAATCTCGAGTCTTACGATCTTATAATTACCAGTGAGAAAGAAAATTCTTTGCTAATGATCCCTATGGAGTTACTGTCTCAAGATTGGTCTACACTGGGAAGTAAGTTCAACGGAAAGCAGCTTCCATTGATCACATAATGTGTGCGTCTCCATGACCTGGTTCATTCCACCGACCTAACTCACCGGGAACATTGATTTGATAAAACCACTTCCACGAGAGGTGTTCTGCTAAAATCTAAGTGGAAGGATCAAATGAGCAGCAGTGCAGACAGAGTGCTGTGTGAATCGATGTAATTAGCCTCCGGGAGGTGTCCCACAATGCTCTGCTGAGACCTCTCTGGACAATGGTTATAACTCCACTCCACCACAGCCATGTATATAGGAAACAGACCCTCCCCTGGTTAAGCCTTAGGAAATTTTGAATCTCATTTCCTGATTGGTCAGCATGCAGATCTCACCAGCACAACTAATCATGGTGATTGCATGCCCCAAATGCACTACAGCCTCTAGTATACCTGAAGTGTAGGGTCTCAGGCTATGTCTATACTTTGTTAATTTAAGTCAATTTAGCTAAGTCGACTTGACAAAGTCGACTTTAAGTTGACTTTGTAAGTCGACTTAGCATGTCCACACTTAAATTTTAAGTCGACTTAGAGGGGACCCTACAAAATCGACCTAGAGCATCCACACTGGATGCCTAGGTCGACTTGTAGGGGATAGGTGGACCTGGGACAGGTTCATGGTGGCAGAAGGGGGCACCCCTTGCCAAGTGCCAGGGGGCTCAGACTTTGCCCCATTGTACCTTGGTACAATGGGGCAAAGGGGGACAGGGACCTTGGCAGGGCACAGGGGCACACCAGGCTGTGGCTGTGTCAGCCACCCTGGCAAGGAGGGCAGTGGGGAAGCCCTGGAGCCCCCTAAGTCGACTTAAAGTCGACTTAGGGCTACTCCACGTCTACACTGGCTTACGTCGACTTTCTAAAGTCGACTTAAGCAGCAAGTCGACTTAAAATGAGGTTTTACAAAGTCGACTTAATTTTTCCTTAAGTCGACTTAAGCAGCTGCTTAAGTCAACTTAAGGAAAGTGTAGTGTAGTGCAGAGTAAATTAAGTCGACTTAAGCAAGCTTAAGTCGACTTAATTTACAAGTGTAGACGCACCCTCATCGGTCAATGTGGAGAAGAGGCTGTTCAGGCTCAGCTCTGATCCAGCAGACGAAATGCTGATATCTACAAAAAGATCTTGTGGGGCATATTGGAGAAGTGGTGCAACAGGGACACTCCTCAGTAGTGCATCAAAATCAAAGATCTGAGGTGTATCAAAAAACAAGGGAAGTGAACACTGGTTCTGGCTTGCCACCAAAGAGATGATGCTTCTAGGAGGAGCTGCATTGATTCTCAACGGTGATCCCACTGCTGCACCCAGACACTGCACTGATACCTCAGGGAAAGAGTCACGGCTCAATGATGATGTGTCCAGTTCCGGGCGCCTCATTTCAGGAAAGATGTGGACAAATTGGAGAAAGTCCAGAGAAGGGCAACACAAATGATTAAAAGTCTGGAACACTTGACTTATGAGGGAAGAGTGAAAGAGCTGTGTTTGTTTAGTCTGGAAAAGAGGAGACTGAGAGGGGACATGATAATAGTTTTCAAGTACCTAAAAAGTTGTCACGAGGAGGAGGGAGTAAAATTATTCTCCTTAACCACCGATGATAGGACAAGACAAAATGGGCTTAAATTACGGCAAGGAGCTTTAGGTTGGACATTAGGAAAAAAATTCTTAACTGTCAGGGTGATTAACCACTGGAATAAGTTGTCTAGGCAGGTTGTGGAATCTCCATCATTGGAAGTTTTTAAGAGCAGGTTAGACAAGCACCTGTCAGGGGTGGTTTAAGAGGGTACTTGGTCCTGCCATGGGTGCAAGGGACTGGACTCGATGACCTCTCATGGTCCCTTCCAGTTTCTATGATTCTATTCCAGTTATGCAGAGGGCTGCTCCAAGAAAAGACTGTTACGTGAACAGGGATGATCCGAGACTCCTCCATGGACTGCTCCAAGAAACTTTCATAGAAGTACTCTGCAATACTTTGCAGAAAGTTTTTTGGAAAGTCAGCCTTATTTCTTCCACCATGATGGGACACTTTTCCACACCACTCTGTTATTAAATGTGCTGGAATCATTGTATAACACAGCATAGCAACATAAGGACCAAGCCTCTACCCAGATGCTTGCAGCAACTGCTCCCTTTTTGCCTGTGTTACTAATATCACATAGGGTCACCTAGGGGAGATGGTATAAATTTACAATACCTGTGCATAAAAAAAAAAAAACCCCAAAAAACCCCAACCCAACAAAAACACAACCCTCACACACCTATATGTTTAATGTACTTTCAGATCTCCATCTAAAACATATTATTAGGCAGGAGCTTACCTGAGCAATGAACTGAATAATCTTCACAAAGATATTTAGAGGTGTGTCTCGAGGGACCACACTACGTGAGCCTTTGGGGAAAAGTGCTGATACGATGCTCATGAGACGGCTACAAGGATTGAGAAAAATAGGGGTTATGAACAAATCCAGACAACTTTAAAATACGGTATCATCATTAAAACAGCATCACAATAGTTTTTATTAAATAAGAAACTTACCTTTGCGTTACAGTGTTGCTTTCACATTTTATTCTAATAACATAAACCCAGAGTAATCTATACAGAGATTCCAGTGCAACTCGGGACATTTTGGGATCTTTATTCTGTTAAAAAAATACAAAAATGCAGTTAATATCACCTGTGAAACACTACCCCTTGTCTATTTGTTTTCTTTCCTTGGAAAGAGTCATAATATTTTAATTGATTTTTGATTGTTTTAACCCAGAAGACTGATGTGTTTAATATTCTGAATACAAGTTTAATTAAAAAGCGAAACACTTTTTAATACAAAATCCCTCTATTATGTACATTATCTAACCGCATAATGTATTTTGTATATATGTAACCACAAATTCTAGGTTATTTTCCATGCTTTTGTCAGTTTGAAAGTAAAGGAGTGACTAGTAAGCAAATTCTAGAACGGTAGGCATGTTAGTATAGTACAGCAAAAGAAATAAGGAATCCTGCGGCACTTTTAAAGGTTAACAAATTTATTTATCACACGAACGTCCGTGGGTAGAATCTCACTTCATCAGATGCATGAAATAGAGGTTACAGTATGAAAGGGGATGTATAAATGCCGAGAAGGATCACAATTCTGAAAAAATTCTGAACTGACCGTGTGACCTATCCACGTGACCAACCCATGAAAGCTCATGTGATAAATAAATGTTTGTCTTTAAAAGTGCCACAGGACTCCTTGTTTTTTTAGTAACCAAATACTTCTCTTGAGGTGAGCATCAAGATTTTATTACCTACTCTCTCTCTCTCTAATTAATATTATTTTTGCTGTGTAAATGGCTATGGAAAGTTCTAGAAAACCCTGGAACAGTTCCAGATACTTGAATTTGTGGAAACTATGGCAAAACATAGACCCACATGGTTCCAGCAAAAAAACTGAAACAGAAAGACAGCATCGAGCAGCTATGAGCCCTGCTGCTCGAAACCTACTTTGGTGGCAACACACAGCTAATGAGGCAGAGGCGAGCAGCGGCGTGTTCCAAACAAGTACAAACTGCAATGGATAACACCACGAATATACTGCAAGGATCCTATAAGGTTAACATGGTTGGTAGCACTTTACAAAATTCTGTACCTTGCAACCGGTCTTCTACCATACTTTATTCGTACAGTGTCAGTGGAAATGGGCAGAGTCCTCAAAGTGCTCTCAGAGTAAGGCTCCCACACCCATATATGGTAAATGTACAAACATGCTCCCACAGTTTGCCTTTTGTTTTAATTTAAACAACAGAATTAAACTCACTCAAAGTTTTCTCCTGAGTTTGGCTTCTTCCTAGGATTTCTCCCTGCAAAGCACTTCTGCCCCTACCTTTAGTTTTCTCCTCCTACTCAAAAGGACATAAACCGTATAGTCTGTCTCGAGCTAAAAAAATGCCACCACGTCTGGTTTCCATCGTAAGTCAATATGAGTCAGAAGAATAGTCCTGCCTCTCCCCAAAGAGTTGCTGACATCCTGTCACAGCTATAAATGCCATGACATTGAACAGATAACCAACATCATGGATCCTCGTCAGATAAGACTGGAAAGAAAGAAAAGGCTGAGAAAACAGAAGTTACCAGCAGTAACATAGTGATGATTGTGCTCTCATTTACTTGAAGTTTGGGAATTTTTGTATAAGTTTCTTTGAAATGAGGAGCAGAATTTATAGGCTTCATAAAGATGCGAGTTTTAAGGATAAACTTGAAGAAAGCTCTAGCGATATGGACTGGGTTAGTATGAATTACATTTTTCATTTTTATCAGCATTTCTCTCAAGAGATAATAGATCTTGATATTCACAAAACCAAATCAGTACATATATTCTGGAAGTCTTTAGCAGAAATGCAATATATTAACTGTCTCCATGAACATTACTAAATTTCTTGAATATAACATATACATTAAAAAACCCCAATATTCTACAAGGAAAGTGAAGTTGGAGGCCCAGAAAAGTTTATTGCTACTCCCCTATAAACCACCCAGGAAAAAGTGTCAGAAAGCAGAGATTAATACAGAGGTTGGCAACCTTTGCTGGCCCCCATGCCAGCCCGCCCTCCCTCCCAATGCTCAGCAGGTGCCGGGGCATGGCCTGCAGCCGCGACGCTTGGTGGCTCCTTTTTCCTGCTGGCCATGCCCCCCCCCAATGTGGTGCGGGGCCAGCATGAGCCGCAGCATGCCGAAGAAGAAAGGAGCAAATGAAAAGACTAAGAATATCTATGAAAAGAATTCCAAAGATCTATAGAATCCTCGAACGGACTGCTAATTGCTCCAGCTCTAACCAAGGACATTCATCCTTGCACTGCTGATTAGAATGAAGGCACAAGATGAGGGAGGGAAAAGAGCATGTGTGGGCCAAATGGACACTGCTTCTCTGACCCGAAGTGCAGGGACAAAGACCAATCTACAGTGGAGCACCTATAGGGACACTACTCAAAGAAGAATACCTATTATCAACCAGACGGGAGGAAGACATTCTTTTTGCTTGTAAACAAACAAGTCATAAATATACCATTACTACAAATGCAGAATCAGGGCTGACACTACAGGGGGACTTGTGGGGATTATAGCCACCACAACATTTTCTTTGCCTCCTTGTTGCCACCATCACTTTCCAGCTGCTGAGCTCTGAAGGCAGAGGAAATAGTGTGGCAGGCGCTACCAGACAGAATTTGCTGCTTGGCTTCTACTGAGCAAGCACACACAAATGAGCATGCTCAGTAACATCTGCTGAAGCCACTGCCCTCACTCTGATTTAAAATTTGCTGCCTGTTGTTCACAAGAGTTAAAAGAGGGAAGATCGTGTTGGGGGTGACTGAGCAGAGTCTATGCAGGGGGCAAAACCGACTGCATGGGAGTCAAACAGCTAGAGGCAGGGAAAGGAAAGGGGCTGAAGGGCAAAATCAGGGCACAGGAGCCATGGTTAAGCGCAGCGTTCAAGTACTGCCATATGTTGGTAGAGGGCAAACCCCCAGTACAGGGAGGAACAGAGGGGCTAAAAGTTACCCCAGATGGGCTAAGCCACCTACCGTATTTGCAAAACTCTGGGGGGGACACAAGGGGCTTTCTTATTTCCCCACTCCCAGGATAGTAAGTCACTGCACACAGTTCCCAGGGCTGTGTCCTCAAAGGCACAGGGCATTCCAATGCCTAAAGGGTGGAGTCCTTTTCTATGTGATATAATGCACTAAAGTGCTAAAAGAGACTTGATTCGGCAAAATGTTTTACAGACACATATAAAAACTGTGAGTCACACATTGAGTCTTTAAAAGAAGTCCTTATAAGTTTATATGTCTACATAAGGTCTCCTAACAGTTCACAAATTTGTCTTATCTGCTACTGAGTCCCTTAATTGCACTGTCTTTCTTGTTATCCATTTTAAATATAGCAATCGTCCTTCTAATTGCTTACTTTTTAAATGTTATTTTTAGTACTCAACACTTCATCACTTACCTTTGTTAAAGCTGTAAAGATGGATGTCATTTTGCTATTTAATTTATAATGTAATAGCAAATAATTGAAAATATTTATAAGTAAATAGTTACTGGCAGTTACTAGTAGTACTGGTAGTTTTAGCAATGACATCTGTGTTTCTAGTTAGCCCTTCCTATGTTTCTACTATCATTTTTAATTTGGAAGTTTTAATTCTAGTATTTTTTCTTTTTATAGCAAAAGTTTATTCTATTGGTTGATGCCATGTCACAATTTCCTACCCTTGGATGAGAAGACTGGAATGGTGAGAGGGAGAAAATGTGATAGGTGGGCCCTGACCTGTCAGAATTTGTTAACCCTGGATTAGAGGGTGATAAAGTGAGAGACAGCGAATTGTGATGGATGGTTGATTCCTTGTCAGACTTTGCTATCCCTGAACCAATGAAAAATGAGAAAGAAAAAAAAAAAAAATCTCCAGATGGCAGTAACTGCTACAGGTAGCAAAATCTGTCAGTATTGGGTTTTGCCTTTACACACAGCACCCAGCTCCAGCAGCAATGGAGAAAGAAGCCTGGGCAGAGGCCCAGGGTGTCTGAGAACAACCTCCAGCCTGTGCCTTGCTGCTAAGGGCAGGTGGAGGGTCCGTGGCTCCTCACAGTGGCATCCACTGACCCATTTTGGCCTGGGTTCCTGGGCCCCACCTCTGGTGGCTGCTGCTCTGCAAGTGTTCTGCCAGTCTTCCTGGGTCCCTTTGCCCCCGCAGCTCTTACCAGCAGTGAGCAGCTCTGGCCCCAGGCACTAACAGCAGCAGGAGGAGATGGAAGTGGCATGGCCATCCAGACCATGGCACCAACCAGTGCAGCAGCTTTCCTGCACTGCCTGGTTTCAGCTTTTGGCCTCTCACCTAGCTAGAGGATGGGGCCTCAGGGAGCAGGGGGAGGAGACAGTGAGGCTGGCACTTACCTGCAGGTGGGGCTATAGAGAGGGGCAGGGTTTTGTGGCAAGAGGGGGCACAGCCCCCTCCCAAATTTTATGTCTAGCCCACCTCAGCCCCTATACCAGAATGGCACCGCCCCATCTATAATATTGTGGGCATTCATATTGAGTAAGGACTATATGTTTATAAAGAGCATCAAAGAATTTTAAACCATTATCCATCATTGTCTGGTACCGCTAGACATTTCTACTTTCATCCCTGTTCTAGAACTAACAAGTGCACTTAAAGGAAATGGCTTTTTTAAAATTCTATTTTATAAAAATTATGGCATTGTATTTAGTTTCAACAAGGCTTGTATACTAGAAGGATTTTCCCTTCTGCCAAAAAAAGGTATTTACAGTATGCTACAAATAAAAATCTGTTTAACTAAACATCCTGACATATTCCAGTCTTTTAGCTAATACATGTCAGAGTCTTACTGAAGTATTTTGTTCAGGTATTTTGTTTCAACTATAGTTCTGTTTTAGTTCCTAAAATTTTCACCACAGAAGAATCTACATGGATTAAATATATCGGCAGAGTATGATATAACTGACAGAAACCTAATTGGATATGTAAAAGGTTACAAAATAAACAACAGCTACAATCACAAAGACAGTGAATCTACACTTCTCTAAAGTGACACATGAAAATGATTTAATGAAACAAATATCTTAATGAAGGCAAGAAACAAAACAGCATTTTTTCCATGTTAGTCAAATATAGTCACTTAGCAAAGACAGTATTTTTAGTATTATTTAACTTTTCTTCTGTTCTGAACTTTAAAAATGTCTATTTTTTAAAACTGTAAAACCAAAAGTATAAAACTCCTTCAAGTTAAGTAAAACCTGCTTTAGGCCTTGTACACACTAGAGAGTTATTGCAGAATAAGCTGTTTTATTGCAAAGTAACAAGCCCACCGTACACACCTGACTGCTCCTTGTTGCATTACAAGTGCCCTGTTATATCAAAACAATAATACCACCTGTGCAAGAGTCAGAACGCCTATTGCGGAACAGCTCTTGCGCTATGAAGTGTGTGTGAATGCTGAGGAACTTTTCTTCTGCAATAAGTGACCTCTGGAAATGTCTCAGAATTCCAAGCCTGACCACTGTGGTCTTCCGCTTGGACTCCACAGCTCTGATGCAACTATCCCCTCCCTCCTGTGAGTCCCGGGAACTTTTGAACTTTTTGCTGTTTTCCTGGGGCAATGTTGAGGGCACGAAATGCTAGTAGCTACAGTGAATGAGAACAAGGAAACACAGCATCCCAGGTGAACTTGTAAATTTACCCACAGTGCTCAGCACTCCTCTCCTTCTACCCAGGGCTCCTAGCACTGGAAGCTGAAGGGTGGCACAGTGGGATAGGTGGCCACAATTCAAATGCAAAGAACAGTGTGGATGCTCCTTTGTGTTATAAGGAGCGCAGTGTGAATGTGCAATTGTGCTATAAACACAACACTTTTATTATAATGCAAAGTCTTTTCACGGAACAATTTTCTAGTCTAGACGTGGCCTTAGAGATCATCTGTCTCGAATGAGTACATGCAGAGGATCCAGAATACCATCGCTCTTTGTTATGCAAACCTTTGAAGATAGCAAAAATGGTTGCTTGTAAGACTGGTCTAACACCCCTGAGTGGTTGCTCTTGGCAGGTTTTACTGCAGCTCACTGAAAGTTATCATTATAAACCAATTTCACTTTTTGTTTTTATTGTGAAAATGTTTCCTAGTTAGCTTACATGCAAGTCAATTTTGTATGAAAGAAATGTAATAGAAATAACCAAATATTTGATGCAGTTATTTTATCTCCTGCTGTAAATATGCATTGCTGTTCACTGGGCTGTCAAATTGTTGCTTAGTCTTACGAATATGCCTTTCTCAAGCAAATTAGTACTGATGAATTACAGAACTCTCTCCTTTAGCAAAATTTTCAAATGATTTTTCAAGAATTCTTCTTTGTAGTGTTGCTTCTTGACAGGGCCAATGGCAGTTTTACAGAAACAAACAAGACACAAAGCACAACAACATATACAACAACAAAATACTGCAGTTACAGGACACCAAGGGACCTTTCACCATGTTATTACAACATAGTAACTCACCTGGAGTGTTTCTATTTGTTTTCTGATACTGTTGTTAGATGGCATCTAAATAAAGCAATGTGAGACAGCAAAACATAACAAACATGAGAATGGGAGGCACATGCATGTTAGATGAAAAAAGCACAAAACAACAGGTAGCCATATACTAAGGACTCTATTCACAGAAATAAGGGTTTTGCTAGTAACAGCTTTGAATGCTCCTCTAACTCCAGGGGTTTAGTGGAAATGGACACAAATTAATTTCCTAAGGCAAAAAATTCTCCTTTCTCAAGCAGTAATTAGTCTTCTACTCTACTCCTCCCTTATCATCTATGCAGAGCCTTTAAATTTTCTTCCCCCTTGTCCTTCAGGAACAACAGTAGTAACAGAGTCCTGACCCTCAGAATCAAGAAATCTACTAATTTTTTGATCAAGCCACTAAAAATTAACTATACAGTATTTTTACTCATGGTTTTAAAAATTTAGCCAAAACCTTGAAAATACTGATACAGTTATATGTTATTGAATCAATTCTTGGAAATAACTTGCTAAGGGAATACCATACTAAGTATATTACTCCTGTGTTCCATAACCTTCCTGATTTTCTGCTGGTTTCCAGGTGAAATATACACCTATTGCTATTGATCTATAAAGGCCTCGATGGCTTGGGATCTACTTTTACAGTATGCCTGAGAGACCACTTCTTTCCGCACACCATACAGTCACACTTGCTATCAGCAGGGATGCAAATAGAGCAAAATAAGAGAGTGAACTGGATCAGTGTCTTCTGTGAGGATTCCTGAGTGCCTGAATTTTGCACTGGCAGAATGCCAGACCTAGTATAAAATAGACTGAAGTTGCTCACATTTTGGATATATTGCAAAGCCCATCTTTTCTCCCTAGCTTCTGAGGAGGAAGGAGAATTATGTGAGCAGTATGAGAATGCTACAGTCTCAATTTTTGCCTAATTTTCCTGTTAGTCAGCTGAAACCTGCTGATATTCTAATCAAATAATTGTGATAACTACATTTTAAAGGCTATCAAGGACACAGAAGCATTCTGCATAAATCTAAGTAAATTCAAGCAAATAAAAAAATAAAAATGATCAGGAGATCAGGTAAAAATGAGGGAGGAGAGGAAAAAATAAATCAAGAGAAAAACCTGTTGGGCAATTGATTACTCATTATATACTTCAATTCTTTTAGTTACCACCAACAGGCACAGAGAAACAAATTAGCCATAGCAAAATAAAAAGATAACTGGGATGCAGTTTGAAGGATTCACTCAACGAAGTCTCAAATACTAGATAATCACAAAAAATAATAGTGGAACTGCTGTTCAAATGACTCTATAGTCTACCAAAATACCCTTCTATGTACCTCCTCAATGTACAGTAGCAAAACAGCTACGTTCTGCATTGCAGAAGCTCATGTACACATTTTCTGCTGAATAGAGCCCTAAGGTAAATGTGTGAAGATGTTAATGAGCTACAAAAATATCAAAGTAAACAATGCATGCTGCGCAGTTACTACTTAAACTTCTTAGCATTGACAGTTTTAATACATCCATTGCCAGCAATGGACATTATGCCAAGAATATCTGACTTCAGAATGCAAGGATTAAAAGAAAATTAAGCTTTATTCTTTTTGGAAAAAAGGAATGCTTCAACAGCAAACAAACAAACAGAAACAAAAAAACCCCTCAAAGCAGACATGGAAAAAAATTGCAAATATGTTAGATGAAAAATGTACAAAAAACCCAACAAGCAACAGTAACATACAAAAGATGTCATGAAGACAAAAAACCTTCAAAAACACAAAAATCTGTGTTTTGTTTTAGCAGTTTTCACCACGGTTTACATAATTTAAATCATAAACATGTAGAAAATGATTTGGAAATCGTTACACATAGCTAACCAGAAACAATGTTAACAATAAGGTGAATCAATTATTTAAAAAAAATCAAAACCCAAGATGTTAAACAAAACAAACATTATTAATAAATGATGTTAATCAATATTAATGAAAGAGCATATTACAGTAAATAATTTGAATTTGAAATTAGGGGAAAAAACAATTTCCCAATATCAGTGATCTGTATCATTTATTAATTCTGTAATGTTTATAATAGTATCAAATTCAGTTAAGAATTAAAGGGCCACTGTATGGTTTATATTCAAAATTTGCAAAGCTTTAAAGTTGTTATAGAGATAATTTCCCCGCCATACTAAATATTTAGTTTATTTTTAATCTACTAGTTTATCGGACTGAAAGATACATTATGAAATTACTCTATATTTTATGGAAGTGCACAGAAACCCATATACACACCCACAAATAATTTTTATTTGATCAAAGGAGTTATGATTTGTGCTCCCGCTACTAATATAGAGTAAGAGTTGAGTAACAAACACTGCTCCTGGAGCTCTGAAAAGATGAACCAATGAAGCTGATGCACAAAGATAGGATCAAATGGACCTAAATAAGTTAAAGCTGTTACTTTTTGTATTTTAAAAAGAAGTGTCAGGCCAATTCCAACACCACATAAAACACAGTAAACACATTACTAAACAATGGAGAATTAAAACATTCAAAAGATTTTAAAATAATTATTTGACAGTGTCCTTTTAAGGAGCTAATTATTTATGTTGCTTTAGTTGGTATGAAAATGCTCAAAGTATATCAGAGACTGAATGCTACTGATTTGTGGCAGATTTTTGAATTAAGAATGTTTCTTACCTTTAAATGTGACAAACAGTTCTGCAGGAAAATGTGCCAGTTATTCAAAAAAAACTGTTTCTGACTGACACACAACAGGCAGGTGATCAATGGATACAGAGCCTAAAAAGAGTGGAGGGGGGAAAAAAGAATTGATTTAATTGCTCTGTCAGAAACACATTTCAGGACAACACAATCATCCCAGGAAAACCCAACGAAGGTTTTGACTGGTCAGGAAAACTGGCTTTTCCCTTGTTCTACCTTCACAAATGTAATACTTAATTCTTGGAATCCTTGAATAGAATAGCAATGGGATCTCTCCTGTACTCAAAGCCCCCCAGATGTGAATGCAAGTAAGGTATTATTTTAAAGAAATACTAGAAGTACAAAATTACAAACAACAATTAGCCTTCCAATAAACACAAAGCGAAATGAATTCACTTGTAACATAGGTTCATGCATAAAAGAGAAATGAAAAATAAAGCACTAAAAAAATAGGTTAATCATTGCAAAGACACATCAGAAAAAAAATCCATGAGCTAAGCTTGGGCAGATAACAAATGCTGGGAAAAGCTGAAATACACTAACCAATATAAAGCAGGGTAGTTAACAAGCGGCTTGCTGCATAAAATATATGCTTGCCACCTCTGCCCCTTTAACTAAATCCACAGAGATTCTGAATGAACAGAATTAATGCTATCAGGGAACCACAACTCCACTTCACAAACCACAGAAATAATTAAAAACTGTCAGTTTCAGGAAAGACTCAGGAATGGGAACATAGAATTACTTTTCATTCATAGAGAGAATAATTTACAATGAGAACAAAGATCAAGCAGAAGCAGTATAAAAAGCATGAATTTAATCCGTGTGCAGCCTTTAGGAGTGAAGACTTTAAATTAAAGATCTCTTTACATTAAACAACTTTCCTTATGTAAATCATTCATCTAAAGAACTAACATATATCTAAGTAAATATGTGAAGAACTGAAATATTTCTTAAATACCAGTGAATGCTTCTTTCTTGAGCTCAATTCAAAGGTATTCTGGTAGAGCATCTCCACAAAATTTTTCAGACATGGCACATTCACTTCATTTTTAACAGCCTAATGAAAATAAATATAACAATTGAATATAAGGATATATGCAGAAAGACGTTAAAATATATTCAAAAGCAGAACCATGCAGGTTTATCAGAATTCAACTTTTAGATCATCTTTAAGATTAGTAAACTTAGTAAGTCTTTCTATATGAGATGTATTGAGCAGCACATGAAAACAACGTCATATAGCACAAGCATCCAGTAAAGCGATGAAAATGCTGCGACTAACAAAGTTCAGAAAGATCTGTCTTGAATTTGCATGCTTTAATCAAGAGAAAAAAAGTTTTACTTTTAAATACATGCTAAGAAGTGGGTAAACTATTTACTAGAAAACAACACTAAATTCTTAGGCAGAAATTTATTTTAAATTGTGTGTAAAAAAAATTGCTCAACTTTTCTTATTGTTCCCCTTTTCTTTAATGCCCACAAAATCTGAGAGCTGGGACTGAATAAGAAAGGGTACAAAGTAATAAGACCCAATCATATATGTAGTGTCTTCATTTGGTTTCACAATTCAGATGCAAAATCAGTATGGGTTTTTGTTTCTATGCACGAATGTGCACATGCAGACACACACATACTAAGGGCTTTTCCCACTCTGTTTTATAAACCCCCAAACTAATGCCTTTCCATGCATCAAGCAGCCACCCTGTCCAACACCACATTTTTTGTAGTCCATATTTAGGCTTCCATTGCTGATCAAATTCATGATGAGTTCTCAACTTCATGCTCCATCCATAATGTTTGTGTTGTATTTGGCCAATTAATATTGTAAGCTCTTCAGAGGAGGAACTTGTCTAAACTATATGTTTGTAAAGAAATATACACAACAAAGGTGTTACATGAGTCGTCATAATTGCTTTGATTTTACACTGGACAGATGCACTGAACTACACATTTGTGGCAACTGCAAATGCATAATGTCACCCTCATCCTTCTACATAGAAAGTAACTGAATTTCCTCATTTTTATTATTTGTTCATAGAGCAGTCATTAAAAAACCTAAAACTCCATTGTTCTCAGCACAATAGTTTGAACGTTCATGCAGTGAAAAGCAGACAAATTGTGAAATGCATATGAAAAGTATTTGAGCCAACTAAGTGGTTATCTTGATATAAAAAATAACTTCCTAAGATATCAGCAAAGTATTAAAGTGGTTCCAAGATGCATAACTGACTCCATTTTACATTCAAATCAGAGTTGGGTCACTGTTTCTGATACAATAAAAGCTGTATAACTAACCTTTCATTGTACTGGAATTGGAACCAAGAACACTACCTTCTCTGATTATAACTCACTGAAGGGTCTCAAGTGTAGAAACAAAAATTCTCAGTCTCTTGATGAATAGATCCATGACCCACAACTCTTTGGGAGAGCATTGCCAGTAATGTGTTGGGGACTGGCACTTATCAATGAAATTATCACTTAACATAAGCATCTTATCAACGTCTACACAGTTTCTAAATTCATTGTGTGCAAAGTTTATTGAGAAGGTGATGGCAGGCTAACATCAGACACGCACAATTTCCTTCAATCTTAAGGATACCTATCAATCAGGCTTCACGCTTGGGGATGGCACACAGAAGTGTTGGTCTTCTTGACTTACAACCTCCTCAGGGAAAGAGAAGTGTTATGGACTGTTGTGTTTTCAATATGCTGATGATACTCAGCCCTGTTTCCTACTCCTTGAGTCTGGGCAATTGAACTTTCCTTTGTCATTGTCTGTTGGAGGAATGAACTTGGATGAAAGCTGTTTGGCTCAGATTCAACTAGCATAAGATGCAGGTGACGTTTACTGTCAAGAGAAATTCTTCTAGAGTAAATGGCAGAGGCTTGGACTTCTCCCTCAGATGACGAATTATTTCCATCAGGTTGTTCACAAATTCAGAGTCTTATTAGACTCACTTAGCCAAAAGACTGTAACCTTTTCTTTTCCACAGATAATTATTGTTGAGGTTTGAATACATTTGTCACTTACAAGCTATAACAAGCAATAACATGCTATACTTCGGGCTACACTTGTAGGGCTACTCAGAGGTTTCAACTAGTGAAGAACGAGTCTATGAGAACTTTGCTTGAATGAAGACTAAATAAGAACTACAGAATCCAGCCTACTAAAATAAATACAAGAGATAACAGTTATATAAGAGAGCAATGACTCTAGGCCTAAAGACAGGTGGGAAACCAGATAATAAATAGAAAGTATTGATATGCTTGCCTTCATAGGAGCACTTTGGTGCTGGTAGGCAAATGCAATGAGGTAAGAATTTACCTAAACTTATATGGCTCTGCACAAATTCAATCTTGTGAAGGTCTATTGAATGAATTTCCGGAAGAACTAATCAAACTCATACAGGAGGGAAAAAAAGACATACTTACAGCAGCCACAGGGATGAGAATCTCTACAAACAATCCAGCAAGTGCATGTTTTATATCTTTATCTTTTACATCCAGGAAGTACTGAGCACATTCCTTTATGATCAAGTGGTAAAAAGACAGTGAAAAAATTTTTTTTTAAAAAGAGATTATAGTTTTACTTAATAACATCACCAACTGTCCTACACTGGCAGCTACTTAGAATTACTAATTTTTAAAACACAAGTTAGCATTCCTCAACAGCCTAGAATCATTCATACCATTATCAAAAGGTAAACTTCTAAATCCTATGCCCCCTCAGCAATTTTTTTGAAAACTGAAACGGAAACAATTGCAACAACAGTTGTCTGTCTATTATATTTTTTCCATAAATAGAATTGAGAGACTAAGATAAAACTTCCTGCCCAGATTATTTTCAAATCTCTGAAAATAGGAGACACTCTTACAGTCATTACTATAAAATTTTTAGGTATAAAGAATACTTAACATTTATATAGCAGTCTTCATCTTCGAGGTAATTTACTAACATAACTTGTAAAAGAAACATACTTTTAGAGAAAATATTACACTAAGACCATGGCCCTGTAAAATGAAGAACACTACAGTTCTAATCCAGCAAACTGTGTGTGTAACACTTTGCAGAATCAGGACCTAAACTGGTAATTGACTGCCAAAAACATTTAGTTTTGTTTGAAAGAAACTCTAAGTCACTGACTACTATAATGTTTAAAATGTATATTAAGTAAGATGTTTCTTAAGAGTAAAAAACAAGTTGTTTTTGCACTAGCTATTTTGTTAGATGAAAGAAGTTACTTAACCTTCTTGCAATTATTGTTCTTTGAGATGTGTTGCATACATATACATTATACTTTAGGTATGTGAACATTTTGTACACTGATATTGGAGATTTTTTCCCTAGTGGTACAGCCCTGCCCACCACTGAGTTTCTTGTGCTTCAAGCAATGGTATAAAGGGTAGTGACAGTTCCTTCACAGAAGATCCCAATGGAAAACTCTTGTGCACCAAGGAAGGAGGATGGAATGGACATATGCAATACATCCTGAAGAACAAATGATTACAAGCAAGTTAATAACCATTTATTCTTCAGGTGGTTGCATATGTCCACTGCACTATAGATGACCTGAAGGCTCCCTGAGGCAAGAGCTTGGGACTCTCATCTGAAGAGAGACTTCAAGGGAAGATGAAAATGTAGGCAAGGCACTTCTTAAAGTGGACAGACAGAATGTAATGTCTGACAGAAGTACAGACCAAGGATCATGTTGGTGGTCTAAAGCTGTCTGCAATGGGGACACGCACCAGAAATGCATCTGATGCTGAATGTGCTCTGATCAAGTGCACCAAATATCTATCAGGAGGCTTTACTCCCTTAGCAACAAAAGCCATTGCAATGCAGCTGGTGATCCACCTGGAGGGTATCTAAAGCTACTAGCAAATATAAATACTTCCATGTACATGGTTGTTCCTTAATCCCTCTATCTACCTTTAAAGCCCAGAAGCATGTGTGTGAAGATGAGTACAGGGCACATAGGCTACCATGCCTGAGAGGGTAGATAAGTACATACTGTGGGCTATAGCATGGCCCTATATCCTTGTCCACACTGCAAACTGGCATGGATGAGAGGCATGTACCCTGTTTCAAGTTTCAATAGCCCTCCACACCATCACACAAAGCACCGAATCTCTTTCTTCTTGACCCTTACCCAAACTATCCCCAAGATATGTGTCCACATATTCACTAGTAGTAGTGAGCTGTGCTGTTCACATCAGAACAGTTTTCTGCTGCACTCTTTTGATCAATATAGGTGATCCTGGACTGTCAAACACACACAAGTACTGGTCAATGTGTGGTCACAGTACACAGTCCTCCATGACATCTCCTAGAGCAGCAGAAACATACTGCTGAAGCAGGAAGATACTGAGCTGAGTCCAACCCAGTGCCAAGAATGCATCAAGCATTTGAGGCTCCTGTACAGGAGGGCAAAAGACTCCAACAGTCATGTTAAAAGAGCTCACTGCACGTGCCCCTTCTGTGATGAGTGGGGCCAGGTGCTGCCAAATGTTGCTCATGGCTCCCTGCTCATTGTCCGACGGGATGTCAAGGGGCAAAGCCAACAGGCAGCAGGAACCATAGAGGATATCCTGGACGACCAGAAGCATGTTTCAACACTTATACCTGGAGGAGTTGGTTGATGAAGCAACCGCTTGACAAACAAGAGAAGGACACTGAGCCATGACAGGAACCAGAACCCAAGGCTAGTAAGTTAAAACAGACCTCACCATCAATATGACCTCTTGTTCTGGTGTTACATTCCTGATTCTAACCCCAGCCCGTGCTACACTTCAACTCTTAAATGGTCCTTGAAAGGGGGCAGGTTTCGAAAGGTCTCTGCCGGGGCTGAGACAACTGTAGAAAACATATAGTAGTTTGTCAAAGTTAGTAACAGCTAGTTTTTATCCCTTGAAATATTAAGCGTTTCAGTGTTTCTCCTACCCCCACCAATCTTACTGTTCCCTTACAAATTGGAGCCATGCAGAACTGTGAGGGATAGAAGGCAGGGGTTGAGGTGGAGGTTAGTTCCAGGAAAGGAACACTTTGGGTGACTAAGGAAAAGTTATAGAAGTGGTTTTGTAGCCATGACAATCCCAGGACATTAGAGAGATAAGATGGGTGACATAATATCTTTTATTGGACCAACTTCTATTGGGTGAGAGAGATAAGCTTTCAAGCTTACAAAGACCACTTCTTCAGGTCTGCAAAACTAAATCAAAGTGTCACTGATAAATACAAGACTTGAACAGGATGGTTGAGCATAAGAATTTAACACACATTTCAAGGTATCATTCAAGGTGAAGTGGCTCTTCACAACCACTCCAGTAATATGGGATGGAGGGAAGGCAGGTGGGGTGGGGGTTGCTAGTGGGTTATAGACTGTTGTAATAAGTAATAAATCCAGTGTCTCTATTCAGTCCATGATTTTTACTATCTAGCAGAGTTATGAATTTAAGCTCCCAGGCTCCTATTTTGAAAGCATGGTGCAGATTTATTTTGAGGATGAGGACTGATATGTCCAATACAGAGTAATGACTTTGTGAAAAGTGTTCACTCACAGATAATAGAATTAGAATAGAAGCCAAAAATACCCTGAGAAATTTCATTTGAGAGCATATCAACTGTTGATTTCATCCACATAGTTGTTATTGGGGCATTTAGTGCTCTGGATGAATACACCACGTTATAGGTATGTGTAGGACCCAAGGATCTTGAAAATTGTGTTGTAATGGGTGGGTACTGATCACTGTAACAATAGAGGTTTCTCTGCAGATTTGCTTCTGTTGCTCTGGCAGGGTTTGGTGCCCCTTTGACTTGATGTGTCCTAGTCTGGTGGGACCTTATTTCTGATGATGAGCTTAGAGAGGTGAGGGGTTATTTGAAGGCCAAAAGAGTTAGAACATAAGAATGAACATGGGGTCAGATCAATGATTTATCTAGCCCAGAATCCTGTCTTCCAACAGTGGCCAATGCCAAGTACTACAGAGGGAATGAACAGAACAGGTAATCATCAAATGATCCATCCCTTTGCCCATTCCCAGCTTCTAGTAAACAGCAATCCCTGCTCATCTGGCTATTGACCATCGACCTACCTATCCTCCATGAATTTATCTAGTTCTTTTTGGAATGTTGTTATTGTCTTGGCTTTCACAACATCCTCTGGCCATGAGTTCCACAGGCGTGAAGAAATACTTCCTTTTGTTCATTTTAAACCTGCTGCCTATTAATTTCATTTGCTGACCCCTAGTTTCTAGTAATGAGTAGTAAATAACACTTCCTTATTTACTTTCTCCACACCAGTCATGATTTTATAGACCTCTATTATGCCCCCCTTAATTATCTCTTTTCAAAGCTGAAAAGTGCTAGTCTTATTAATCTCTCCTCGTATGGAAGTTTTTCCATACCCCATATTATTTTTGTTGTCCGTTTCCAGTTCCAATACATCTTTTTTTTTTAAATGGGGTGACCAGATCTGCATGAGGTATTCCACATGTGGGCATACCATTGATTTATAAAGAGGCAATATGATACTTTCTGTCTTTATTATCCATCCCAACGGTTTTCAGCATTATGTAAGCTTTTTAGACTGTTGCTACACACTGAGTGGATGTTTTCAGAGAACTCTCAGAATGACTACAAGATGTCTTTCTTGAGTGGTAACAGCTAATTTAAACCCCATCATTTTATATGTATAGTTTGGATATGTATTCCAATGTGCATTACTCTGCATTTATCAACACTGCATTTCCTCTGCCATTTTGTTACCCATTCTCTTAGTGTTGTGAGATTCCTTTGAATCTCTTCACAGTCTGCTGTGGACTTAAATATCTACTGTAGTTTTGTATCATCTGCAAATTTTGCCTCCTCACTATTAACCCCATTTTCTGATCATTTATGAATATGGTGAACAGTACTGGTCCCAGTACAGACCCTTGGGGGACACCACTATTTCCCTATGTCCATTCCAAAACCTGACCATTTATTATTAGCCTTTGTTTCCTATCTTTTAATTAGTTACTGATCCAAGAGAGGACCTTTCCTCCTATCCCATGACCACTTATTTTGCTTAAGAGCCCTTGGTTAGGGACCTTGTTAAAGTCTTGCTGAAAATCTAAATACACTGTATCACCTTGTCCACATGCTTCTTGACCCCTCTCAAAGAATTCTAGTAGATTGATGAGGCATATCATCCTTTTACAAAAACCACGTTGACTCTTCCCCAACAAATTTTATTCATCTGTGTGTCTGAGAATTCTGTTCTTTACTATTGTTTCAACCAATTTGCCTGGTATCGAAGTTAGGCTTGTCAGCCTGTAATTGCTAGGATTGCCTCTGGAGCCTTTTTTGAAAAATTGGCATCACATTAGCTCTCCTCCAATTATCTGGTATAAAAGCTGATTTAAATGATAGGTTACGTAATACAGTTAGTAGTTCTACAATTTCATGTCTGAGTTCCTTTAGAACCTTTAGGTAAATACCATCTGGTCCTGGTGACTTATTACTGTTTAATTTAACCATTTCATTTCAAGACCTCCCCTAATGACACAATTCAGGGAAGATTCCTTTGAGGATGGGGTCCCTAGAGTACAGGTTGTTGTTTGATGATACTCTACAAGGGGCGCATTCAGCGAAGAAGAGAACTTGAAGCAGAGGCAAGGGAAACAGCTTCCTGAGAAGCTCTTGTAGTAGTAGTACAAGCTGCAGAACCAGCAATGGAAACTCAAATGCATGAGTGTAGGGAAGCTTTTTTTATACCAACTACCACTGGCCTCTCTGAGCTACTGGAGAAAGCATCCCACCCCAAAGGAACTACTTGCACAGGGTAATGTAGATCTGGATGCTAAAGCTATCGCCCAAGGAAATCAATAGTGCCACAGGGTGGAGACTGGTATCCCAATCCCTGGACAGACCTGTTTCTGAGACCTGGCAACAAAAATGATAAGATGGGCAGTAGGCTCCTGGTCTCAAGAAACTTTAAAATCAACTTCAGAATTCAATAACTCCAAGTACCTGAAGAACCAGGGTGGCACAGTGCCAAGAGGAGTCCTAAATATCTATGATTAGAATCTATGTCTGGAGAACAGCACCAGGAGCAGTATGAATGGCTTCCTAGCTGCTGGAAACACTCAGCACAGAGGACCGGAGTTGGCCCCATGGAAGTGGTGATACTAAGCTAAAGGTAGGTGCCATGGACGAGTGATCCAGTGCCAACAATCTAGTAGGTCACTTGGTAGTGGCACAAGGGTCTGGGTCTTTACCCAGAAAGAAAAGCAGGACCAGCAGGCATAACAGATCTCTAGCCATGGCAAAAGCCTCTGATGTAGTCAGTACTGACACGGCCTGCAAACCTGCAGTGTTCACGGAAGACTGATCTGACCCCACTGGAGAAGCAACGAGTCTCAACGGTCCCTGAGAGGGCACAGGAGTTAATGTTTCCTGTCTCTCTGAGTGAGTTGGCACTGGGGAGTGGCGAGCCAAAGCACGTTCTCTACCTTCAGTAGCTGAAGGAATCTCTATTGAAAAGTCCCACAACCGAAGCGTAGAGGAGACAGATGCAGATTTCTGGTTATGCTTCTGAAGCCAGGTTCCAATTACCTGGCCTTCAAAGATTTGGATACCAGAGACAGTCTTCTGCAGCCTCTTTCAGTTGACATAGCCTGGGGAGCACTATTGGAAGGAATCTTTGAAGAGCTTCCTTAGATGACTGAACAGGCTCCAAAGCCAATCTAAGGACAGCTTCCCTAAGGATATATTAAAGGCGCTCCTCCAGCAGCTTTGTCCTAGTCTTGAAGCTGAAACAGATAGAGCAGCTATCTCCGATGTGACACTCACCCGAAACACTTGAGGCAGCAGGAGTGAAGGTCACTAACAGGCATAGGTTTTCTGCAGCATGCGTAAGATTTGAACCCAGGAGACCTTGACATATGTTTCTCTCTCCCCACCCCACACTCCCACTACCAGGGTAGGTCCCGAGACCTTACAGACTGAAAGAAGAACAAAAGAAGGAGTAAATCAAAAGAAATACACTTCAATTTGTAAAACTAAAAGAAAAGTCTGAAGATTTTGAGTATCACTGGGTACATCAAATAGTTGTTCACACAGAACATTTATGCACTGATCATGGATAGTAAGAAGAGGGGCCAGATGTCTCACACTTTATACCCTTATTCACAGCATGATGAGCTCTGTGGTGGGGGAGGCCACCTCTTCAGGTTCTGCTAGGGGAAAAAAGTCTCCAACACCAATACACAAGGAGCTCACACACTACACATACAGAGCAGGGCTGGATCAATGCAGGGGCTATAGGGGTTGAAGCTCCAGGCCCCAGCCTAAAGGGGGGCCCCGGGCTTCAGCCCCTAAGGCACCTGCATGATCCAGCTCCCACCATCCCAGCCCAGTGCTAGCAGGGCTTGGGCGGGGTGGGGCACTGGGAGGGCCTATGCCAGCATTGGGGGGAATGGGGCTGAGGCCAGAGGCTGAGCTCTGCAGCGCTCTCGCCCCATCCCTGGGCCAGCTGGTCCTCCCCTGGGGGAGGGGTGAGCCAGCACGTGTTCATTCCACTCTGGGGGCGGGTCTGGCTGGTGCATGGTGCAGTCTCCATCATGGTCCTCCAGGGCCACATCGGAAACCACACCACGTGCCAGCCGGCCCTGCCCCCGTGGCATGATGGGGGCCAGGGCAGGCATGCCATGGAGCACAGTCTCTGGCCGCCCCCAGGCTGCTGTGGTGGTGGGCTGGGACCCCAGGTGGGGGGGCCATGGTGGTGGGGGGCTGAGGGCCCAGTCGGGGGAGCAGGGAGAGAAGGTGGAGGGCCCACAGTAGTGGACAGCCCGGGGCCCCCTGAGGCCCCTTAATCCAGTCCTGGTACAGAGTAGTGGAAATATGCAAGCACTCAAAGTAAACGGAACCTTGTATGTAGTGAAGATACATAGCAGTTAAATCTCGTCTCAAAATGATGTCTGTTTTAGTTCAAGGTGGTGCACATTTACCTGCATGAACTGAAATGATGCTTCAAAGTCTTCAACAGGATACATTTTTACTCTGAAAAACTTCATTCCCATAATTAAACTGATGATACTTTGTACTACGTGAGGACTCTGTTCCTTTTGTCGCAGTTCTTTTAATTCAGTAACAAACTTCTTCCTAACAGCCTGAAACCTGGATAATTGACACACATAGTGAATACTGATATTGCTTAACTCAGTGAACATTATTTCTATTTTAAACATATTTTTCAAATAACATTATCTGGCAATGTAAAGACCCTGTTTTATTTCTTGTATTTGATGTCTAGATACTATGACAGGGGTGGCCAAACTGTGGCTAGTGAGCTGCATGTGGCTGTTATATAGTAAAAACGTGCCTCACAGAGCCCCTTATGATTCCCCGTCCCCACCCTCCGCCCCATTCTCCAACTACCAGACTGGAGTTGGGAGCTCAGAGCTCCTGTCCTGTGGCAGGATGGTGGGGTTAACAGATTCTGTCCAGCAGAAGCCTTGGGAGGTCCGTAAGTTTGGCCATCCCGTATAATGATGACTAACATATTAGAGTACGTAGAGTAGGTATAGCAATAATATTTAAGGGATGTCAACTTTCTATCTATTCCTCCTATATTCCTAAAGAAAATGGCAGCGTCATTCTAAAAATCTTCCTGATGCATAATTTTGCTGCACAAATGAGCAGTTATTTAGTTATTTTTAAATTACAATTACACTCACAAGCCTTTACATAAAAACAACTGAGGCACTATCTCTGTAACTGCATAAACATAGCATTTTTCTCCTTTGAGTTGTAGCTCCTCCATTCTTTGGAGGAGGAAATATAACTTAAAAAAAGCTTCCCGGAGAGAGGGGTACCAATGCATTTCAATAACTTATAGGGTACAAGGCAAATCAGAGAATAAAGCCTGAATATAAAAGTACATCAAATGTAATCTGAAATAATAAAAGGACTTTTTTAAAAAATTAAACTTATTACATTTGAGAATTTTTCTTAAATGTCTAATTTGTAAAATCTTTTTAAACGTTAGGAATACACAATATGCATCTCATGAAGTTATGAACTGTAACACTATAAACAACTCTCAAAAACTCCAGTTTTATTCCAACACTCACAGGACAAATTAGAATTGTATTCAAGCTAATGAGAGAGGTCTCTAATGAAAGAGGAAAATACCACATTGAAAGAAGCACTCTACAACAGAGAGATGCATAATTTATGTTTAAAAGAAAGGACAGCATTTCTTATTTTGTTGGACAATAGAAATGATGCGCAGCATTGTGTCTGCTATGCCAAATGTTTTAATTTGTAACTGCTTTCTTATGTCTGACTATGGAAAAGCTTCTGGTGCACTAGTTTGCTATTATTAATAAACGTGCTGTAAGCAGTAGTCAGGGAGAAAACTTTTACCTTTTGGAGGGGAAAAATGAAGGAAAAGGAAGAGGTGAAATATTAATCTTACTTTGATTGAGCAAGAACCCCTATCACTTCTGCATATAAATCTGCAATAATATGCACATTCCCAGTGTTGGTTCCTGAATACCTATGGGGAGGGGGAAAAAAAGAACAAGGATATGCTTTTAGAAAACATATTTTTAGAGCATCAACAGTTTGTTCAGCAGTATACAAAACCCAAAAGGCACCCCAAGCAATGAGGAATTACCAAACTGAACAGAAAGACAACACAGATGAGGCATAAAATGCACTGGGGACTCTTTTAGACCTATCTTTTGTTTTTAAGTTTAAAAATGAACAACATTTGAACTAGTGTAGGTTAATTTTGGGAGGCTTACTACATGCAGTATGTTTTAAGGAGGAACTGTATACAGTACTCAACATGGGAAAGGTATATTTATGCCTGACTACTAGCTTCTATTTTTCTGACCCTTATTTTGCAAATAAGCTGTTTATTTTAAAACAAACAAGATAAGCCTTCTGTTGCACACAGCTGTCATCTTTAAATAGTCATACTTTTTAACTTAAAAAAACCAACATTAATTACATGTCTTGTGTATTATCCCCAAATCGATTGGGTGTGAGGCAATCAGAATAGAAAACCTTAGCAGTCAGTCTGAAAACAGCTTGATAATAAAGCACAGTGAACTAACACAAAAAAGTTAATTGTATAAGTGGAACCTGACTTACCCTTCCTTGTGTTTAAAGTGCTTAAAAGCCAAGTTCAGTACTTCATGTACTAAAGGATCTGGCACTGGATGAACAGGTATCTGAAATATAGATATCATTTCACTTTATTATATTAGTACATAAATACCACTGTGCTACGCCCCCTTAGAAATACTCACTTCAATGGAACTATGACTACTGAGGCCAGGTGAGGTTCTGTGCCTAGATATTCAAGTACTATGACCCAACATCAATGATATCGGTGGTTAGGGACTAGCTTTGTGTGTGGCATTTTGTAAAATAATTTGGACTACTGGGTTTAAGTAATCAAAAAATGGATGTTAAAAATTAATCAATCATATCATTGTGGGCATATCATGAATAACCGAGTCTAGATTACTGAGTTTCATTTCAGACTTCATTAAGTGATATGGGCTGACTATTGCAATTTTAACCTCAAATGTAGAGTGAAGATATTCATGTCAAAGAAAGTAGGCAAAAGGCATCAGTTCAAAAGCTCAGCCAGCTGGTTAAGAGAGAGGAGAAAAAGCAAGAACAAGAAGAATTTATGTCCAGTTTGGTATCATATCCAAGCAACATGTGAGGAGGTGACATCATCAAGTAAGAAAGTGTTTGAACCCGGTCACAAATGCACAACCTGCCTTTTCCCAATGTGGTTTTTTTGGTTGGTGGTGGTTTTTTCATAACTGTCAAAAATCATGTTTGTGAACCTTTTTTAAGATTAAAGTTTAAGTACTACACACATCAGAATGGCCACAGGAATCTCAATAGATAAAATAAATTTGGTGTAGAGATCAGCTACAAACACATCTAAGTGGGCCAATCTCATTATGGTTTTGTTTAATATCATATAAAAGGTGAATGGAAAGAAGGGGCTTTATATTTTGTGTTGAGTGAAAGAGCTTTCCTTTTCAGCTATATTTTTATTTTGTCTCCTAAGAGCCAGCACGTAAAAAGAGCCAAATATAGTCTTAAAAAGCCATTTTTGTTCTGTATGTACACCCATTTTTCACTCATTCAACTAATCAAATCATATCACTCTACTTTAAATGTTTAAATAGGCTGGCTTTGCCAAATACTTTTATTATTCTTTGAAAATTAGTTATTTTTTATTTCAGAAGTATTTCTCCTCCCCTCTCATTTCCAAAAGAAGAATTTTATGATTCAGCTGTACAGAATGCAGCACAGCTCTCTGCCCTTGGACTTTCCATCCTGTAAGATTTTCTTTTGTTGCATTTCATACAATCAATATGAAGTTCAAACTAATGCAAATAATATCAAGTATTAACATATAGCCAACTCTTCTGCAAAGCAGCAAGTTGAGGATTGCTAATATTGATGCTACTGAGAACTGACAAAAATGAGCCTGTAACTGGAGGTGTTCAAGATGGACACTGCATATTGACTCCTGGGTAGCACTGGCTGGTGGACTCTTCTCATAGCAGTACCTGCTTAAGAGCTCACTCTCCTGCCTACCCCTTCCCATAGCATTCCTGAACAGTCTGAGGATGAGGTTACAGAAGGGGTTCAGATGCTGTCTACCACGTCAATTCCTTTTATTGTTCCCCTAGAGTCAAGTCCTACGAGGACTCGGTGGAGTACTAATATTCACATTCCATGCCATCTTTCCCCTATTCCTCTGAGTCATAAAAATCTTGACTTTAAGAAGAATGTCACTTCTGGGTACTTTATTGATTAAGAATACCTACAGCAGATTGAGGCCTGAGAAGCCTCTTGTGTGGCAGAAAAGCCCTGCCTTCCTGTGTGTCAAGAACTACCGTTATGAAGGGAATTCGCTATGTAGCATAGATGTGGGACATTTTCATATTGACCAAAAGTCTTAATCTCTCATAGATTTTGTGTCACAAAAGTCCTTGAGAAGGCTCTCCTAAAATGTGAGTTTGAGGAGCCAAACATCTAGATAAGAATAAAGAATATCTTGTCTTCTGAAAGGGGCTGCTGCAGCAGAAAGGCATTTTGTAAAACTCTAGGGACAGCAAATAGGCCAGAAAGAAGGTCCTTGTACTGGAAGAGCATTAGCACATTAAAACAGAGATTTTGTGGTACCTTGGTCTGATAGGGTATCTACACAAGAATAAAAGACCCACAGTATGGATATGGCTGGTCTGGGTCAGCTGACCTGAGGCCAGCTTCAGGTTTTTTATCTATGAGTAGACATACCCATAAAGCTACAGAAATAAACTACCACAATAACTAATATAAATCTGTGATGAAGAAACTTGTTGATTGCATAGCTATCCTTGGATCTAATGCAGTCTTTGGATCTGTCAGATGAGATTTATGAAGGGATATACCTTGATGAGCACTCTTAGCTTTCAGAATAGGATCCAATGCTGATCTGGAGCCAGTGAATCTCCTTAGTGGAGTGTGGCACCACTAACAGATATCTTTTTGTCTTTGTTATCTTTTACATTGCAACAGATAATCTGATGGCTTTTCTGGTCACTTGCTTCTTGCCTGTGAAGCCAATGCAAAGGGAGCCTCTGGATCTTTTATTTGTTGGCTCTGACATCTTGAAAACAGACTGCGTGCTAGTCATGGAACATGACCCCAGAGCCAAGGCCAGACTTCACACCTTTTCTTCAAGCTAGCTGTATGTGGTGCTGAGATTCATTTTTTAAACTTCTATTTGAATCCCTTAGAGGCGGGGTGGGCAAAATATGGTTCACAGGTCAGATCTGGCCCACCTGACATCTCTGCCCCTCCCCTCCCAGAGCCAGCTCTCTGCTCCTCCGCCCGCCCCACTTGTGAACATTGTTGCCCATCCCTGGTTAGAGTTATGAGTTCCAAGCAGCTTTGATACTGAGAGCTTGCTCTATGTTCAGATGCTCCTTACAAGCTCTGAGTGAACACACTGTAGAGAGAACAAATCAAATAACAGTGGTCCATGCCAAGCATCTGATATAGGGGTCCAATTCCAGGAAGACCACCAGGCAAGATGCATACCTCTTAAAACTGGATCTGTTGCCTTTGGATCTGCCATTTAGCTAAACTAAAAATAACAACTGATCTAAATAACTATTCTTATCCTAATTATACTAAAAGTAAAAAGCTAGGCAAGTCATTAAAATTCTTGAGAGAAGGCTCTGGATCCAAGGGATCTGGAAACATTCATGTCTGTGTGCTGCTGAGGCTGGAAGGAACAAAGATGGCCGAGGGCATCACCACCCCTTTATCCTCAGAACATTTGGGAACCCTGAGGGAAAGGATAGGATGGACATGCAAGTAGGCTAATGGGTGTTGCTATGAGAATGTTTCACCACCTGAGCTGCACCAGTCACCCAGAACCCACCAGTGGAAATATATGAAGAAAATGCAAAGAATTGTGTTTCCTTATTCTGACTTTTCTTCGCATTAAGCTAGTCCTCTTCAAACAGGACCAAACCAATGTGAATCATGAATCTTTCAGTTCAGGCCCACGAGGTCCACAGAGGGGAATTTCAATACAGAACTTCGGCGCATGCTGCTAGCCAGATTCCCAGAGTCCAAAGTGTGGGGTGGGCAGACATGCCTTAAGAGATTTAAATAGAGAAGGTGTAACAAAGGGATGGAAAGGTGAGGAGAGAAGAGAGGCTGCAAGCTTTGACCAGCTAAACGAATTACTTTAACATCACATGTACTCATACTGTATTTTATATATAAAAACGAAGTTAACAACTGAAACTTTTAGATGTTAACAATTAAAAACAAAAGACTAACAACAAGCACATAACTTGCAGAAGCTGAAGAGCTTACCTGTTTTAGAATTTCTACTAAAACTAAACAAAAAATGAAATCTACAGCTAAGTCCCTCCTTTCAAGTAGATAATCTCGTTCACGTTGTTGCTCATCCCTAAAACAAGAAATTAAAAATAAATGTCATATATAAGGCTGAATTAAGGTACACAGCAAAAGAGTTACATAATAGTGGTTGTTTGTGTGTTTTAAAGTTAAAATAGCCAGATACATACACTATACAGTGCGAGTTTAGGAAAGAATTTGAAGGTGTGGGGGTAGCAGGATTTTTTTTGTATGATTTCAGAAAACCAGAGAATCTTTCTTATATTTTCCTTACTGTTGCTCCCATGCCTTGTCCCCTCTCCAAAAGGTAACCCTTCCTACCTCTCCTGCAAAAAAAATCCCACTCCCAGAGGACATGTCCTAATGAGGAAACACTTCAGAGTCCATCAACACTTCTACTAATCAACATATTAGCACCAAGAAATCATTATGTTATTCAAGGTATTACTTCTCAGTTTAAGGGCAAAATCTGATAAACTTTAGTCCCTACTGATCCAAGAAATAAGAGACCAAATATGGAATGATAAGGTTATTCACGCTTTGGGTGCTTTGAGATGTGTGTCCTTGTGGGTGCTCCACTTCAGGTATTGGCATGATCTTGTAACCACAATCAGAGATTTTTATCTACAGTGCTTGTTTGGGTTATGCATTTGAAGTTCCCGTCTTGCAGTGTCATTGGCGCCTCACTTGGCACACACACAACCAAACACCTTCTGTTCCTAGTCTGCTGTAGAGTCCTTACTTTGAGCTCTAAAGTAGAGAAGAGAATGGTGGGACAGGAAGTGCAGCACCTGCAAACACACACGTCTCAAAGAACCTGAGTTACTGCAAAGGGTAAGTAACTATCTCCTCTTTGAGTGGTGTCCCTGTGAGTCCTCCACTTCAGGTGACTTTAGAGCAGTACCCTCATTGGACTGAAGGGACTCAGAAGTTGAATGAATAGATGACAGTTCTGCTAGGCCTATTGATGCATCTGATCTGGAAGCCTGGTCAATAGTATGTTTTGTGAAAGTATGTACTGAGGCCCAAGTAGCTGCTCTACATATTTCTATGATTGGTACATTACTGAGGAATGCTATAGATGTAGACAGTGCTCTGGTGGAGTTGCAGGTTCTTTTGTTGGTAGCATAAATGAATGCACCCTGACAACCATTTCAATAACCTCTGTGTGGAACTGGCTGTGCTTCTGGATTGTTCTGCAATGGATACAAAGAGTTTACAGGATTTTCTGAAGGATTTTGTTTCATCTAGATTGAAAGCTAGTGCACGTTTGACATCTAATGCATCTTCTGTGATATTGTGAGGTTTGGGGAAGAACGTAGCTAAGTAGACCGGTTGATTTATGTGAAAAGCTGTGGTGACTTTTGGTATAAATTTTGGATGAGGTCTCAGAATGCTTTTGTCCTTGTGAAAAATGGTGTAAGGGGGTACACCGAGAGTGTCCTGATTTCCCCAACATGATAGCTGATACAACGGTCATTAAAAATGCCACTGTCATGGACATCTGCTTTAGCAAGTATATTGCTAAGGGTTTGAATGGAGGCTTGGCAACAGCTAGCAGGACTAAGTTTAGATCTCATGGTATTATGGATCCATGTATGTCAGAGTATATGTTCTGAATACCCATGATAAAATGTTTAACTGTTGGATGTGTGAGCAATGTGGTGTTGTCGATTTTATGGTGGAAGGTGGTGATGGCCACCAAGTGAACTTTGATCAAGCTCATTGAAAGGCCCGATTTCTTTAGCTCTAGGAGGTATTCAAGTAGACTGGGATTGGTACAGATTCAGCAGTAATGTGAGGGTTTTGACACTATATGTTGAATTATGCTATTTCTGAAGGTAAATCTATTGCATTGTAGGTTTTCTGCTATTGGGTAAAATGTTCTTAACTTGCTCCTAATAGTTTAGTTCTTCAGGATGGAACCATGTAGGAAGCAGGCTTTCACAGGTGAAGCTTCTCTAGAGTTGGATGGTGAATTTGACTGTTGTCTTAGGAGAGAAAGTTGTTGTTCAAAGGAACAGTGATTGGTGTGCATACCAACACCTGGAGTAGATAAGAATGCCAAGTCTGTTTGAGCCAAGTGAGGTGTGTTTTTGTCCCAATGCCAACATCAGCACTGCGATTTTCATTGGTGTTGTCATTAAGTTTGGTTCCGTAGCCAAGATTGGTGCTGTAGTTCAAGTGGGTTGTGAGTCAGGGTTGGCTCTGTCACCAGCGTCAGTGATGCAGTTGGCGTTGGCACCACAATCAATGCCTAAGTTAATGTTAAGATTGTTGGCAGCAGTTTGACCTGTGAGACTGGTCTCTGTGCCCTGTGTTGCTTTGATGCCATAGTGGAGGAGGTTATTTATTTTTGACTCTCAGCTCTGCACCGGGAGAGTCCTTCGGTGCTACTGAACAGGTCATACCTGAGGAACCTGGTACCTCATATTACTTCATCTTAGCACTATTGGTACCTCCAAGAGAGATTTTGCTGTAGAGCTTTTTTTTTTTGCCGATTCTTTCTAAGGAAGAGAGGAGGTTTTTTTCTGTGAAGATTTATCTGTGGTTTGAGCTCTTCTGGACTCTGACAATAAGGTTTCCTGGCCATGGTCAGAAGCAGGCTCAGCAACTAACGGGTACACTTTTGGGGTAAGTGTCCCTCATCCAGACTGCTGACACATTGAGAGTGTCCATCTGATCCTGGGAGCATGTGTCTACAGGACATGCATCTTTTAAATCCTGGTGAACCAGGCATAAAAACAGGTTCCTTGAATGAAAAAATCTACTCTCTGCTATGAGGAAAAAAAACATTAAAAAAAAACAACTGGGTAAACAGGGGAAGTTAAATAGCTAACTGATAACTAAACTAATGTCATCTAAAGACTATCTAATTATTAGGAAAACAAACAAGAAGTCTTGGGGCACTTTTAAGGACTAACAAATTTATTTATCGCATGAGTTTTCATGGGAGAGAAATCCCACTTCGTCAAACCAAGTGGGATTTTCTCCCACGAAAGCTCATGCGATAAATAAATTTGTTAGTCTTTAAAAGTGCCCCAAGAATCCTAGTTTGTTTTGCTGACCTAGGCTAACATGGCTGCCCCTTTGGAACCAATTATCAGGCTGAGCTGAAAATAGGAAATGCTGAGGGTTCTGTCTCAGACCATGACAGCTGAGAAAGAACTAAGGGGGTCTGCTTCTGTGTACTGAGTGAGGTGCCAGTGACGCTGCAAGACAGGGACAACACATGCACAACTCAGACAACCCTTGCTGATAGAAATCTCCAAATGAGGACCCAAAGACACATCAATATCTAGAGTGGAGCACCCACAGGGATGCCACTCTCTGAAGCTTTGCTACCCAAAAACCGCAACTACACTTTTACAGTAATGAATTATGAAACATATGTTAATTTGTTGGGGGATGGAATGCAATGGCACTTACCCCTTAGACTTTGTGCTAGATCGAGGTCTGTATTCATAAGATTCATCTTCAGTTCCATTCTGACGCCTGTACCAGTCAAACAAGGTGCGTAGTAAGGAGGGGAGACAGTGCTCTGCTACTGAGCTCATAGAGCTTATCAACTGAAAAGATAAAGTTACATTGGTTCACAGTAAGATTTATAATTTAGTTACTTCAAATCATTCTCTTTTCTAGATTTATTGGTACAGTCTGAAAAGTTCTATGTTATTTTAGAGTAATTTTTTGTACAAAGTAACCTGTATGCAGCACATTCATCCAAGGGAATTTTTGTAACACGACTTTATAAATCAAAAATAATGAAAAAAATGTATAAGCAAACAGGCAAATATTGTACAGTTAATCTGGAGTTTTGAAATCTATTTATATAGGCAACCCTACAAAATTAACTAAATGATGCTAGGTATTTTAAAATTATCTACATAGATGCTGTCATGAAGCACATTCACATTTAAAGCACACAATTTCACAACATAAATGGTGGGAAAGTGATATTGATTATTCATACACTTCTCTTCAGAAGTTTTAGGAGGCTTTTGTCAGAGTTTTTCAGAGTAAGGGTTCTGGCTCCAGACGCAGTGACTACTGGAGTGCGCCTAGATAAGTCAAATAAGCCAGCTCCTAGCAGCCTAAGATCAGAGACATGGCGCAGTGTTCAATCAGAAACATTTTAAGTTGAGGTTTCCCAATTCTCTGGGTTTGTTTGGAAAAATAACTTACAAACAGCACAGTTGTTAGTGATGTGCCCCTCATCTACACAAATTAAGCACCTATCCTGCACATCATTTAACTACATTATTGTCTCACACAGGTGGCAGTTTTTGAAACCTGGGGATTTGAGTTCAGTCTTGATTGACACGTACTGAGAATAGTTCCCCAGTAAACAAACAAGAGTAGCTTCTTTTAAAAGAAAACAAAAGGAAACACTATAAAATTCCAACACTAACCTCACTAACTAGCTAGTACTTAACCGTTATATACTTAAAATTTAGATAAGAAGGTAACCACACAGAAAACAATGAGAGAGTCATTGAGATTTCAATTCATAATCATGAGCACTGAGAAGGAACAAAGGGGCAGTTGGAACAGACCTGCCTTTATGCCCTCAATAGGAGGCACAAGGGCTCTAAGAGTGCACGAGCCAACCAATCAGCTACTGCTAACCAGAAGTCTCTAGCCTGAGTGCAGTGGATACACGAACATCAACAGTGGAATATATATGTGGACATGCAGTCAAATAAGAAAGAAGTTTTCCACTAGTACCCTTTTTTCCTTTCCTTTCGAGTCATTGGTCAAACCCAGTGACTGGAAAATTATATTTCTAAATCTTTCTACTGGTACAAAATATTACTAGCCCTGATAGCTGGAAACATATTGGACCTTAAAATCATGTCAGTGTGTTACGTTCTCTTTGTCTTATTCCATCACTTAAATTCTAGTTTCAAAGATCAAACAACAGAAACATTAAAGCAGGAACATATCCCTGCAACAGACCAAGCTGCCAACTTTGCCTTCATATCTACACTGACGACACCATCACAGGACCAAATCAAGCCACCTACTCCATCAATGGCTCGTTCTCCTGCTCATCCACCAATCTGATTTATGCCATCATGTGCTGGAAATGCCCCTCTGCCTTATATATTGGACAAACAGGACAGTCTCTGCACACAAGAATAAATACACACAAATCTGACATCAGAAATTGCAACACTAAAAAACCAATAGGGGAACACTTCAATCTCTCTGCTCACTCATTGATGACTTGCTAATAGCTGTGTTGAAACAGATGAATAACAAATCACAGCTTCAAAGAGAAATTGCAGAACTCAAATTTATATGCAAATTTGACTCAGTTGCCTTGGGTTTAAACAGAGACTACGGATTTTTCCTCTCATTACAACAGGTGATTTGACCTCACCTTCCTCTATGTGCTGTTCCCCAGTGTTTGAATCCTAACTCCTATTTTGATTTCCTGTTACAGCCTGACCTGATCCTATGTCATACACTCCCCTGTATTTAATTTCCTCCCATTCTGTAAGTTTCCCATCTTCAAAGCGTCTCACGAAGTGGGATTTTCTCCCACAAAAGCTCATGCGATAAATAAATCTGTTGGTCTTTAAAAGTGCCACAGGACTCTGTCATATTTCAAGGCAGACCATTGCCACGAATATCAGTGGAAGGCTGAGTTTTCTAATGTTGCACAAAAAGTGTTTTAGCTAAAATAATATTCAAAACATCAACTCCTAAAAGTACCACTGGACTTTTGGTCTAGCACTGTTTGCGTTGTCTTTTTTTGTTGGTTTTTTGTGGCACTGATTAATGGCTGAATATTATAAATCACTACCTCAGAAAGAATGGTTACTGGCCTTCCTAACTGTTATTCTTTGAGATACGTGGCTCATGTCCATTCCATATTAGGTGTGTGTGCACACATGGACTGGTGCGGGAGATTTTTCCCTCAGTGGTATCTGTCAGGCCAATTCTAGTGCCCTCTGGGATCATGCGTATATGCACTAGTATAAAGGACTCTGTAGTCCCTGTACTTAGCTGAAAGATGGTTAATGTATGAAATTTACTATACAGTATAGAAAATTAGTTTTAACCCTTGTACACTAATGGAAAGCAGAATAATCTTTGGTTGCTTCTCCCACGAAAGCTCATACAATAAATAAATCTGTTAGTCTTTAAAAGTGCCACAGGACTCTGTTTGTTTCTGATGAATAACTGTTTTCTATGTCCCTTCTTTCTAAATTATTGCCATTTCTCACTACTCTCAAAAGGACTAATGTCACAGCTGTCTTTAGCAAAGGAGCTCTCTTTCAAAAAGCTGCCAGTTCCTTTTATTTCTAACGAGAATGAGTAGGTAAGATGGCAAACTCCGACAGCACAGTGAGCGTGGAGATCCAGGGTGTATTCTCAACTTTGTTAAGACTTTTTGTGATCTTAGAAAAGTCATTAAACTTCTCTATGCCTCATTCTCATCTTTAAAATAGAAATAGATTATTATGGAGCTAAATTCATTGCTGTTTGGAAGAGATAAGAACCACATAAAAGCTACTAAATAAATAAATTGTACAGTACCAAGCATGTGGTTAGTATGTAACAAATATCATTGCCTACCCAACCAGGTAGTTTCAATTAAAAAGGCCAAATGAGCAATTAACCTACACAGACCTTAGAATGTCACGTTAGTGCTCTTTCCCAACTTATCCATCTCTCTTTGCCTGATTTCTTCTTTCCTGATTTGTACTGATGCTTCTCTTGAGGGAAGGGAAAATTGTTTTCAAAAAGTATTATCTTTTCAACCTTAGCTACTCTGGCTATAGAGTCACCAATGTTTCCCTATAAATAGTTTTAATACTACCAACTGGATTAGAATTCTAGAATTGTACATTAAGTAGTAAAATGAACACCTTGTTATTGCAGCCACATACTATTTTCATATATTTCAGATTAAGAAGTGTTAGCACTAAATGGCAATACAGCAAAAATCTAGACACCACAGCCTTCTAAAACACTTCATTTTCTAAGTTAAAAAGTCATTTTTGTGTTAGAATGAATTGCTTCCTGTATTTTCCCTCCCAGCACTTTTGCTTCTTGAAGATTTTAGTAATACATAGGCACTGCAAACAACACAATACTGAAAATGTTATAATCTGACAACACAGCTGTTGAACAAAAATTATTACACTGCAGTAATACATTTGTAGACAAATTTAGGGCCTGTAGCTTTTGTACTGGTGCAATTTAGATGTGGCTGAGCTCTGCAGTATTATTATGTATATTACTGAAGAAAGTAGAAGCAACCAAGACTGGATTCTCATTGTGGGTTCCCAAAGTAAATTTGAACAAGTCTACAAAGAGAGAGAGAGCTGCTGCTCTAACAAACATTTAAAGACAAGGTAGTCAAAGGGAGAGAAAGGAAACAGAGGCACGGAGAGGCCAAAGGCAGATTATGCAGCAGGACAATGGCAGACCTGGGAACAGAACTTAGGTCCATTACTCCAAAAACCAGTGTCCTATTCACTAGGCAATGCTGTTGAAAACATTTTTTCATCAACTTTTTAAATGAAAGAACATGAAATATTTTAACACATTTTGGATCATCTCGGTATGCTCATAGCTTTCTGAGGATAAATTCTTTTAACAGTTTGTTTTTAATGCAAAACTAACTGGGGCACAATAGGGATACTGGTGGCAGCATCTGACATATACCACTACCCTTTCTTCCTTTTCTGCAGTCACCGAACTGAGTAATTTCACATTCGAGGATAATGCCCTAAGTAAGGAATGCTAGGATATTCACACTTTGAAATTTAAAAAGAAAATAATTCTTTAAAGGAATCAAGGTGGCAAGATAATAAAATTTAAAAAACAAGGCAAAATACTATATTTCTTTACTATTTTTCAAATAATACTGTGGTTAATGCTCTAACCTATAAAACTTACTTCAGTATTTTTGGTTTTTTAACATGGTGAATTTCAATCTAGTACTTTACCAAGTCAAACTCTTTGCTCTTTATCATTTTCTTTTTGAACCAAGGAAAGAAGTTGTCTTTAACAGGGATAGTTGGGCTTCATCGAGAGGTGGGAGGAAGAAAGAAGGAGTGAGTGAGAAGAGGGATAAACTCTTCCAAAGAAAGGAAGCTCACAACTACTTCAGTGTGCAAGCTGCTCTCTTCCTTTTTCTTTCCTGCTCCCCAGTCTGCCTTTTAGTGTTTTCTGCCCCACTCAGTACCCTACTTAATTTACCATTCCCTTCTTTCATCTACTATATCATGTCTCCTTCAGTATTCTTCTTCCTCATCCTGTGGTCAGCTTTTCACTCCAATTCATGGTCACCTTACAAAGGCTTATCAGCCAAGCTCAAACACTGCTTTCCACAGGCCACATTGGCTGGCCAGTTTCAATCAGGCCACTTGATATAACTTTCAAGCAGGTGAGAATTGTTTTGGATTGGATTCTTCTTCCTTCAGACATGAACTATATAGTTTGGACAGAGCCTCAGCCCTTTTGTCATAATGCGAAACACACAAATCAGAGGAAATATGCAAAGGGACAATCTCAACAGGCAAAATGACAACCCAATAGTGAGTTGCATACAACAAGGTATTATTCAATAACAACATTAAGAGTTAAGTATCTAGAGTTGGGCAATAAATCAGCAGGGCTCCACTTGAATCCACTTGTACAGAGCTCCTTGCAGGATTGAAATTCATGTGGTGACAGAACTAGAAATAACTACTAGTAGATAAAAGCCCATGGTGTGGAACAAGTATGGCAGTTGGCCCAAGTAATCCTCCATCCATGCAGTCTTCCGCATACAATCAATGAAACTCTAGTGTGTAAAATTAATTGCAGAGTAAGGGTGTTGACTGGCTGAATTACCTCCAGTTGCACATTGATTTAGGACCCTTGGCAGGGCACAGATATATGCCTTATTGTAGCTGTACACCACCTGGGTGTAATTCATAGAGTTAAAAGGACTGAGAACTTAAAAAGTTAAATGGTATCCCAGTGATGACTGAACATTGTGATATTCTAAATAATAAGTGCTATCAACCATGCTTGTAGCTCTTTTCAGCATTTCATACTGTCTTAGACATTCTAGGACAAGAAGCAATGGGCTTAAACTATGGCAAGGGAGGTTTAGGTTGGACATTAGGAAAAAATACGTAACTATCAGGGAGATTAATCACTGGAATAAGTTTCCTAGGCACGTTGTGGAATCCCCATCATTGTAAGTTTTTAAGATCAGGTTAGACAAGCACCTGTCAAGGATGGTTTAAGAAGGTAGTTGGTCCTGCCATGAGAGCAGGGGACTGGACTCAATTCTCATGGTCCCTTCCTGATTCTATGATACACAAACAGAATGACAATCTTGGAATCTTATACAGATAAGCACTAAGGCTCCAGGCCTGCAGAGACTTACACGTGTACTTAAATGTACATACTGTTGCCTTGAAATAAATGAAACACAAAGGAGCATTCAAGAATATGAGCAGCACTATAGAAAACCTTAAATTAAACAGAAAAGATAATGCTTCAAAGGCATATTGTGCCTTCCACTCAGGGATCTAAAAGTACGTTACAGATAACTGAGCCTTAGAAAAGTCACTGAAATTATTATTATTTTACAGTTGGGGAAACTGAGACAGAGACATTAAAATGAACTGCCCAAGGTAACATGAAGTCCAGCACAAGGCTAGAAACATATAATCGAAATCTTTCAGCTCCTGGCCGCATTTCTACCTTCTCTTTTGGATTTCTCATCTTCAAATTATTAGTTTATCTATGAATGTATTATATTACCTTTTTGAGCAGATAACAAAAACTTCACCTAATCTCTGGTAATTATGTTACATAAACCAGTACACTAACATTCTAAGTTAATCATTTGAACTGTAGAATTGTGGATCTGTGCAAATGGAGGACATCTTAAATCCATAAAGCCTGAAAAAACAGACAATGTTGTACCTTAAAGGAAAGTGTTTCCTACCTGGTCAAATTGAAGATCTTCACCTCTTTGAAGAGATCTGGACAAGAGTTTTTCCTAGAAACAAAATAAAAATCCTTAGAAAGTACAGAGCATGCAATTAGCTACAAACAGAAGTGATATAACATGACTGATTCCTGCTTTTTACATTTATTTTATGAAAAATCAAAGCGTTATAGATCAGTCTGAATACTAGCTACATTTTCCAGCTGGAAATTTTTTTGAAGATATGATGCGAACATAAAAAAGATCAGTGATGAACAAGCCAATTTAGTGCCTTAGTAGTAGCACTATATACTGTCAAACACAAAACCTGTAATTTCTGAATTCTAGAACTCATCAATGTCTCATTTCCCATTGGGGGCTGAAGAACATAAAAACAAAGAATGGTCATGCTGAGTCAGACCAATGGTCCATCAAGCCGAATATATTATCTTCTGACCATGACTAATGCCAGGTGCTACAGAGAGAATGAACAGAATAGGTAATCTAGTAATCCATCTGATTGCCCACTTCCAGCCTCTGGCAAAGAGCAGCAGTCCCTGCCTATCCTGGCTAGCAGCCACTGATGGATCTATTCTCCATAAACTTACCTAGTTCTTTTTTGAACCCCATTATAGTCTTGGCCTTCACAACATCCTCTGGCAATGAGTTCCATAGGTTGTCTGTGATTTGTGTGAAGAAATACTTCCTTTTGTTCATTTTAAACCTGCTGTTTATTAATTTCATTTAGTGGCCCTAGTTTATGTGTTATAAGAAATAGTAAATAACACTTCCTTATTTACTTTTTGCACACTGGTCATGATTTTATAGAGCTCTATCACATCCCCCTTCATTTGTCTCTTTTCCAAGTTGAAAAGTCACAGTTTGATCATAATCATCCCTTCTGACATGAAAAATCTAAGTGGAGAAGCAAGAATCTTATATGGAAGTAAAGAACTGGTCTCAGTGAATTTGATGGTGTATACAGAATGCATATTGGTGAAGCCACCAACAGTTGTAGTACCAATGAAAGTTGTGCAATCCGTTTCAACTCTTCAAGCATCAGGCTCTTAGAAACCAATGGCTTTCTTTCTTTTTAAACTTTCTCAGAACCAGAAAAATGTTCTCTCTTTTCCTGCTTTTTAGAGCAGGTTGCACAGTAGCAAGCAGCATTTCAGTAATAGCAATACATAGAGGAAATCTGTCCATAGAGGATATCTATCCAGAGGGCAATCTCATAGCAAAGGTAAGCCCAAAAACTCACTTGGCATTCCTAGCGAGTTCAAGACTGAATGATCAGCAAATGGATCACTGAGTCAGGGAGTGCACTTCCTGAGGCACACCACAGAGCAAAGATGAGTATCTGACTCCAAATAAACTGTTGGACAAGTGGAAGACAGTTTGAATCCACTGGTTCTAGCTATCAGTGCAGAACCACACAAAGCTTCTAAGCTTTGGCCAAGATACCAGTAATTTCTGAGCTAACCCTGTCTAGAATAAAGGGGGTATGCCTAGACTCTGAGAGGCAGACATATCACAGCTCCCCAGTGATCGTTGTGGTGCTGGTGAAGGAACTGATGCAATCAAGGCCTGCACTCACGTAGGCTCACAATCCGAATACTGGTGTCAGTGGAATGCACTCACACTGTCGGGGCTGGATTGCCAATTAGGCACAGTACACATGTCCCATGGGGTGCCAGCATTCTAGGTGTGCCTAAACAGTGGCAGATTACCACACGGGTCAACAGGGCTCATCCTCAGGGGCCATGGCCAATTTAGGGATCCTGCCTGAGCGCCAGAACTCTGGTCCTCCTCCTCCTCTTCTCTCCCAGGGCCCCACCACTGTGTTCCTTCTCTTTCCCCTGAGGCTTCACCCCTGGCCAAGCCAGAAGCCAGAGCCCAGGGGTGAGCATATTCCCCTGACCCAGACCTGGCTAAGCCAGCCTCCCCAGCTCCTCTTTCTACACCCACTCCACCCTTGCACAGACCTGAACTGGCCAACCCCTCTCATGAGTTGCCAGAGGTCCCTATTCCATGCAGAAAACACTAATGTCATCTAAGCAACAGGGGCACTGAAGATGGTGTGTGTAAATATGACTCTCTGAAAGGATAGTTTTGATGGTTCCATAAGCTCAACACCAAGGGTCAAAAATCTCACAAGTGGGAATGTACATATGCCATCAAAGAAGAATGTTTATTTGTGTGGAATAAAGGAAAAGAAATCAGCAGGTGGATTGTTACAACTCTTGTAAAATTCACAGACACTTTTTTAGAATTTAATTAGTATGCATCTTGAATTTACTAGACTTAGAGCATTTAACTATTGTTACCAAAGGTATCTACTTCCCCAGAAGCACATTTCACGTTTTAAACTACCACTTGCCTGTTTGAATGATACCTGTATTTTGATGCACCCACTCTACAGCATATGAATTCATTTTATTATCAGAGCGATAGGGTCTATGATCTAACGTACAACAAACAAAGAACAATAAGCTTACCTGTAAAAGGAGAAACAGGATGTGGTATACCGCCCTAAGTAAACACCATAAATGACTGAGCAAATACAAGAAAAGTCAGTTGGAAAATCAATTCCCAAAAGGGACTCAAGTGACTTTCCCATGAATCAAAGGCTAAAAGGGCGCTTATCTAAATATACTTACATGTGTATGCTTTCAGTCTACATTTTTACTACAGTACTGCTAAACACCAGTGGTAAGCAGGTGAACAAATACGGGTTTTATTGTAGCTATTGGATTTGCCATAAAACAGAAGCAGCCAGGCAACAGAAACCTTATCATCATCACTGAAAATCCTGCCAAATTCAATGTCTTTCAAAATGCAAAGTCTCCACAATCTGATTTTATTAGTAAGAAAAGAGAGACGTTTTGATTCTGGAGTTTTTATGCAAGACATTGAAATTGATTTCAATGTGAGTTAAGTGTGTAAAAAGCTTCAGAATAAGATTCATAGTTTTTTTACATTTGTTTAACAGTATTCTATACCAGTCTAGATACTTTCATCTAATTCTCCTCTGACAGCAAATGGAGACTGTAACTTCAGGATTTTTAATTATCAACGGGAATGACAAGAGGATCTCGCTGGCTCACAGTTCTTAGTGGCTTTTCCAAAGCAATAAAAGATAATTGTTAATACATATTTATTCCACTCTATATTTATTAACCATTCCAACTTGCACTAAAACAGCGAAATTAACAAAGCTTTATGCATTATTCCAGGTACAGGAATTACTAATGCCTTTTAGAATGGTATTTTTTTTTTATTTCAAATTTATTTATTTGAAATATGTTTCCCTAATGCTTCTTTGTCCACTTCCCCACTCTGTCTCACATGGGATACCAAAATACTGTTTTTCCTCACTAATGAACACCATAAATGGGCAGGCAAAAGCTCCAGAAGAATTTTCTTTTATAGGAATAATAGAGTGGCCAAACTTACTGACCAACCCCTTCCCACAAAACCGCACTCCTCATTGGGCAGAATCCGCTAGCCCACCACCCAGTCACAAGGAAGAATCTCCAATCTCCCCGTCTGATAGGAGGAGAATGGGGGAGGGAGGCATAAGGAATTCCGCCAGCCTCACTTTAACTGTAAAAGAGCCACATGCGGCTCACAAGCCACAGTTTGGCCACCCCCAATCTAGGGTTTCACTCAAATCTAAAACCATTCATTAATTTCCCCAGCATTCTAACAATTAGGGCAGAGCTGGTGATACTGTACCCTTGCCCTCTATGGCAATATTTGCATTTGTACAAAGTGAATGAAAACACTATCAAATTAGACAAATAGCATTTTACATACATTTTATACAAGTCAGTGGGGAACTGGGCACATCACCATTGTTTTCTGTGAAGATGTTAATCGGTAAACCCCTGATTTGATTTTAAGAGTACAATCATGTGATTATTGCTTTAAGACAATAAAGCTTTTAGAGCTGTAATGAAAGTAATAGGAAGTAGGGAAAACTAAGAATCCGTATACCAACTAATGAAGGTTTAGCAGTAAGCTGAACCCTTCTGGGACGGTCAGTAGTTTTAACAGATAATCTAAGTAGCAAAGGAGTTAGCATGACTAGTTAATGTAGGGTTATAAAATATAGCAATATTTTAGCAAGAAGGGCTTTGTAAAAAAAAATAATCACAAAAAACAGTTTATGCAGGAAATACTGGATTTCTAGGGAATTTTTAGTATGTGTAACCATGAGGCTAACCACATAAATGTTTTGGAAACTTTAATAAATATATTAATGCAGCATGAATGCAAATATGTCAGCAACTGGAACCCCAGCTATGAGTATTTGTAAAGTCACATGAGGATAAGGAGCTGAGACCTAAATAAATATGTCACAGATATATAAATGTACGAAAAGGGGATACAAAGTCTGGTGCATGGACGTTCGACAAATGGGACAACTGAATGACACTGCAGGCAAAAAGGTCATCATCTCTTGTCCACTGACTCTCTTAGAGCCTCCACTGGGCAGTATATATGTCAGCAAAGGGGGATTGCTTTATCTTAGTACCTGCCCCAGGCTGTAAGTAGGCACGACATAGGTGGTCATTTTACTACGCTTTTCATACCCCAATCTTATTTTTCTGATTTCAGTTAGCTTGATCTGTATTAACTAAACCTCATAAAGTCTTCATGTGCTCCACCCATCTCAAACTCAGTAAATTTTTTCATACAGCTGTTGAGTAAAGAACCGCTTATTCATGACTTCTGTAATTTTACACCCTGAATTAACCCGAAGCTGTAAAGGATAGAGACCGCTGGCCTGATCCCACAAGGTGCTGAGCTTTCTCAATGTGAACTCAGGTAGAGTAATGGATACAATGCAGGTGAGGTAATCACAGATACACAATAAAAAATATTCCTCACATGGTGAACACCACGTTTGCCAGTGCTAAGTTTCACTCTGGCTATTCAGAGCCCTTTAGGCAGCAGTGCAGTGAGTTGCCACGTCCATTTCACTTTGCTGTGACTGGCAGAGCTCTGACCTACAGAAGCAAAGCCACAGAATGAAGTTATTCACTAAAAACAGAAGCTGGAGAAAGAGCAGTGCCCTCCTCCCTTATCCCCACTGCTACTTTCCGTCTAGCCAGAGGCTGATGTGAGATTGATAATTTTTTCAAACCTGGAGTCAATTAAAAGCATCATCCTAAAGTGATGCTTTAATATTTTCATAGATTTTATAGCAGTTTTTAAACTATGTTGGGTGGGATTTTCACATGCATTCAGCTTTAAATCTTTTGTCATTGAAATCAATGAGAAGTGTATCCCAGCAATGAGTGCTGTTTAAAATCTCACGCCTTGTTTCTAAATGCAGTTCAGTTTCAAGATACACATTCAGATATAAACACAATTTCAAGGCGTATAAACACTATTTTATGTTAGGACTGCATTTTTCAAGACAGGACACTTTCCTAATCAGTCACTGATATTATTCATTACCCCCATTAAGTAGAGTTGGTAGCAGGGTATGACAGGGTGCCTGTCTCTTTTCTTGCCACAAACTGCTTGGAAACCTTCTTTTAGTGAAAATCCTTGCACAATTTATTCTTAGTTTTCTCCCCACCACCTTTACAAACATGTGCAGCTTTGTATTTACAAGGATACAGTCCTTAGCTAGTTCACCCAAGGAGTGGAAGACAGAAGGTTTCTTTCCCCTAAGAGATCTGTCCTGGCTCCCACAAGCCTTCCAGTCTCCCCTCTCCTCTCCTCTCCCTCCAAGCCTTTACTACTTACTGGGTTAATGGACCAATTAGCCTTTGGGACTCACTTCGGCCCATTCCAATCTTTCAATTAGGCCAAACTTTGCCCCTTGTGTTTATTCGGGGGCAATTTAATTGGTGATCCAGTGATCAGCTGATTAGTACGGTTTCTGCTGCCCAACACTCTTATCACACAGTAAATTTGCTAGTGTTGGAAAAGACGACTTGGCCCAAGTCTAGACTACCAACCTAAACTGGTATAATTACAAAGGGGTAGCCGTGTTAGTCTATTGTAGAAAGACAACAGAGTCTTGTGCACAAGACTCTGTTGTCTTGGTATAATTACATCACTCAGGAGTGTGAAACACCCCATGGTTTATACCCCAGTGTACCCAGCAGTTTGCCGACTGGAAGGCTTCTCCTACTGCCATAGCTACCGCCTCTTGTGAAGGTAACTGCACCGATGGGATGTGCTACAGTGGCTAGATGGGTGCCAGTCAATGGTATTTTCCTGACTCTGATTATCTTGAACTTGTAGGTAGATGATATTTAGCCTCACAATATTGATTCACAGGAGTAATGGAGGTGGGGTAAATTCTCTAATACTGAAGCTAAGCAGGTGAAGAGAGGAATAAACTAGAGTTAAGAAAACTGAATATAGATACGAAGGTAGGTAAAGAAAGATCCACTCAACAAACAAGGAGATAACCAGAAACTGTTCCCTTAACTTTAGAAAAACATATTTTTTTTCCTTGGTTTTGCCTTAAAGTTATAAGAAGCTTCCTAAGGAGTGGAGGGAGAGGAAGAGAGAAAGAGAACTTAATATGAAGAAACTCTCCATCTGCATTAGAGACACACTACAGAAAGAATATACACTGAATGTGAGCCTTAAAATGTATTATTTTGGGTAAATGGAATTTCACTTGCCACCATGTTGTTATTAAATAAGATCATAAGTATTTGTACATGACTTACAATATACTCAAAACTGAACAAAAATCCAAAACATATGCATCTCAAAAATTACATAAAATTCTGATTCTAATGTAAGAACACCAAATAGTTCATACTGTATCTGAAGTATATTCTGCATCTAAAACATAGCTCTTCATTAACTGATTCAAGGAAAAGAGGCAAAGATATGCTGGTTAGATGTTCTAGTAAAAATCTCTAGACTGTATTCAATAAACAGACTTGCATAAAGAGGCTATTTAAAAATCTAGTGAAATCACCTGTAGCACATATATTTACAATACTGCACTTAGGATTCCAAAAAACATATTGCAAATTATTACTTTTACATTAGGTGACCACTTTTCAAATATGCAGGAATTAAGTAATTTCAGATATCCCAGAGTAAAATATTCTGTTTATATATTTAAACATCCTCAGACCTAAATCTCTAACATGTTTTGATGTTTTAATTCTCTTACAATATACATTGGCTACCCACTCTCTGGTCCAGCTGTTACTCAGAAAAAATAACAGTTTTAAGATACATCTTCAGTTCTTCAAAAGGAATTTCAGGAAGAAAAATGTCAGACAGTACTAATACAAGATTTTTTTTTTTTGTTCTATTCTGCACTTTCACAGGACATGAATAAATACTGAGAGGTTTTGTGTCAAAATATTATGGATCCTTATCAACAGTTTTAGTTAAATGCAGTTAAAAAAATCCAATTAGCAACACTGCTGGTAAAGGTTTTTTCACACTTACACCCCAAATGACAACCACAGTGAAAATTCTTCAAATTGCAGTATCAGTTTAAGTTCTACATTCATATGTTTTTAAATTTCTAATAAGTTATTAAATTTCAGACAATTATGAGCAATTTAATGGCTACTAAGATAAATGACTCACCAGGGGTTCAGCCATTACAACTTCAATTTTCTTTTCAGCCTGAATGGCAAACTCAGCAAAGAGGCTCTTGATGACATACTCTCCAGGCTTGACATCTGGGTCAATAGTAATGTTAGACATGATGACACTTCTCTTTTCCAAGGTGGAACTCGTATTGGGAGAAACTCTACGTTTATTTACACTGCTGGTGGGTGCTGAGGCTATAAGAGAAAAAAACAAAAACAAAAATGAATAATAAAGCAATACACCATCAAGGTTTTAAGCACACCATACCACACACAGTACACTTCAGAAAACTAGAAATAGAAAAGTTCCAGTGGGGTAGCCGTGTTAGCCTATTGCAGAAAAACAACAGAGTCCTGTGGCACTTTTAAAGACTAACAGATTTATTTATTGCATGAGCTTTCATGGGAGAAAATCCCACTTCGTCACACGCTTTGAAGATGGGAAACTTACAGAACGGGAAACTTATAGAAATAGAAAAGTATCAGCTCTAACCTCCACTAAGATTTTAAATTTGTATAATATTAACAAAATTTATATATGGGAGTAAAGAAAATATAATTTCTCATTTTTATCACTGAAATGCAAAATCATTTAAAGGGACACTCAAAATGGTTGAGGGTTACTAGACTGGATGGCTCAGGTGACCAATAATGGGATTTAGGCCCTTTAACATGTAGGATCATCAATACAAACCTAATTCAATTCAAAGTTACTATAAGTTATTGAACTATTTGGATCAGGAGACCCCATTAGAGGGTCACCTAATCCATCTCCCACATTATGGGAGGCATTTCCTTGGTTTGAATTTCCCTAGGTCATCCCTGATATTTTGATGCCAAATAAAACTTTGAGTATCTCCACTGAAAACAATTCCAGAGTCTTACTTGGCAGTTTATTCCACTGCCAAACTGCTTTTCCTAATAAAAATCTGTGTTTTCCCCAAACCCATTACTTTCTTCTCTTTACACTGTTTATTCTAAATTGATTTCTGTCAATAATACATTCTTTATAGATCTGTAAAGAATTAGATTTCCATTCTCCAGAATAAATATGCCATGTTCACTTACCATAAGTCTGACTTGCCAAATTTTTAATTTCCCTCCCCAAGCTCTCCTAAATGTAAATCTGTTTTTCTTTATACCAGGTATCTTGAAATTAAATGCAGTATTACAAATGGAGTCATACCAATGCAGATTTTTATTGTTATTTAACATTTACATGCCAGATACAGCAGATGCCCACATCACTTGTTTAGCACAAAATAAGCAAATGCATTTAGGAAGTCTCCCTTGAAGTCAGAGTTCCACCAGGGAGAAAATTGGCCCAATACTTCTATTAGTATAAGCAAAGACAGCAGTTATCTTCTTTTTAGTTTCAGCAGAGCTTTGGTGACGACCAGAAACATTTGTCCATTATTCTTCCATAAGCTGTATATCCTCATTTTGTATTTGTGCACTTGATTAATAACATAAGAACAGCTATACTGGATCAGACCAGTGGCCCATATAACCCTGTATCCTGTGTTCCGACAGCAGCCAGGACTGAACAGAACAGGCAACCACCAAATGATTCATCCCTGTCGTCCACCCCCAGCTAGCGACACCCAGAGCATGGGGTTTTATCCCTGACCATCCATATTGGCTAATAACCATTGACAGACCTATTCGCCATAAACTTTTCTAATTTTTTTTGGAAGTCCATTGTGCTTTTGGCCTTCACAACATCACATGGCAAAGAGTTCCACAGGCTGACTGTGTATTGTGTGAAGAAATACTTCCTTTGGTTGTTTTAAACCTGCTGCCTAGTAATTTCATTGGGTGATCCCTGGTTATTGTGTTATGTGAAGGAATAAACAAATACTTGTTTGTTTTCCCCGCATGACTCATGATTATATATTCCTCTGTTATATCATGCCTTACTCGTGTCTTTTCCAAACTGACAAGTCCCAGTCTTTTAAAACTTTTTTCACATGAAAGCTGTTCTATGCCCTTAATCATTTTTGTTATCCTTGTCTTTTTGTTGTCTTTTTCTGTGCTTTTTTCAATTCCAATATATCTTTTTTGAGATGGGGCAACCAGAACTGCATGCAGTATTCTAGGCGTGGGTGGACCATGCACTTATAAAGTGACATTGTGATATTTTATGTTTTATTATCTGTCCTCTTCCTAATGACTTACTTTTTTGACTGCCACTGCACATTTAAGCAGCTGTTTTCAGAGACCTATCTACAGTGACTCCAAGATCTCTTTCTTGAGTGGTAACAGCTAATATAGATCCCATCAGCATTTTGCTTTTCCAATGTGTATTACTTTGCATTTATCAACATTGAATTTCATTGACATTTTTTGTCCAGTCATCCAGTTTTATGAGATCCCTTTGTAACTCTCCAGTATTTGCTGCGGGCTTAACTATCTTGAACAGTTTGTATGATCAGCAAATTTTGCCACCTTACTGTTTACCCCTTTTCCAGATCATTTATGAATATGCTGAACAGCACTAGTCCTATTATAGATTCCTGTTGAACATTGCTATTACCTCACTCCCTTCCAGAAACTTTCCAGTTATTCCTATCCTTTGTTTCCTCTTTTTTTAAGCAGTTAGTGGTTAATGTGAACATCTCTGTTATTCTTTATTTAATCTAATTTTAAATATTTCAGATCAGTTTTTTTCGAAGTTTTAACTTTGATTTTAACTCTTGCCTTTAAGTTAAATAATTCTATGTTTTTTATCATCCACATTTTTATAAAAGCGTATTCTTTTTCACCTTCATTTATGAATATACTGATTATTATTACTGGGACTAGACCTTCTGGTCATTATAGCTTTTTTTCCTGTTTGGCTCAACCATTAGTAACTACTCTATCCAACTTCAGTCAATTACATTTCCATGTAATCCATACTTCATTAGTTTTCCTATAAAAATTTCATTTGGTTTTACATCGAATGTCTTACTATAATTAATGTGCTATGTATTTCCTTTATATACTGAATTTATTATAATCTTTATACTATCAAAGTAGACAACTAGTTTCAGAGGTTTAAACTTTGATTAGCATCTAAGGCTTACTGTAGGTGCTTACTGTACAAATGAACTGTACTATTATGCCACTATTATCAGATAATTTTTTACCAGGCTGTGTGAAATGTTTTGGTTATCTCAGTTCACTTTCTACTGGACTAGTATTCACATTACAATACATCAACAAAATTTACATTAATTAGCAAACTTCTTGATAAACTCAATATTCTGCACACATCCATACCTCTTCATCTATACTACATCTCTTTTGTTAGAAACATTTTTACAAGCTCTCCTAAAAGCCATGATTATTTAGTAAATCATAAAAAAGTATGAGAGGACGTACACAAACAACCATGATGAATTTCAGCTCTTTAGAAATAGAAAGGAAAAACTAAACTACTGTTTGCCAAATGGGAGGGAAAAAGATGAAACAGGGAAAGAAATGTTATTTTCATATATTTAAGTGTTGCTAACAATGAGCATAGGAAAAAAGATAACCTTTAAATAACTGTGTTAATAATGCCCTTTTAAGCTTATATGGTTATTAAGTTTTTCCCCTCTTTAAACACTAGAGCTTAAAGTATAAAAATAGTCTTGTATGACCTTCAAAATAAAAACTACAAAAGTTACAGCAGCTGTACTTATTAGTGAGATTCAATGTTCATTTGTCAACAACCAAAACAAAAAAAACTAACTGCAAATGTAATTTATAACCTTCATTCTAAAGGTCATGGTCCTTTTACATAATTTTTAACAGACTATACAACTAAGATAAAAACAAATTTCTTCTTTAGTCTTTAATATCTACTGTAAGTCAAAGAATCAAGTCATATGAATTTCTTTTCTTAATTCGGTGCCTGTGAAAGGTACCAGGTTGACACCAATAAAGAACAGAAATATGTGAGAATAATGTCACTAGCAAAATTATTTCAGCAAACTCCTCTAAGGAATCCTGTCAAGAAATGTCATGGTTATAAAGACTTAAAGCTTTGTTCCATCTTGCCCAGAAGAGCAAGATCCTCTAAGATCCAAGGCAGATGGCCATTTCTAACTTCTCCATTATTCAGTCATACACATTAAATTATCATTTAAATAAAAATACCCTCAAAAGGAATAGCTCACTCAAAATATAACCTGAATTATACTCCAGCCAAGTATCTAGAAAACAAGCTGTCAGATGTCAGCCTGGTTCTCATTTCAGATATAGTAATGTTAATGTGCTATGAATAACTAATAAATAGTTTCTCGAGTATGTTAGCAACAAGAAGGTGGTCGGAGAAAGTGTGGGACCTTTACTGAAAAGCGGTGGCAACCTAGTGACAGATCATATGGAAAAAACTGAAGTACCAAATGCTTTTTCCCCCTTGGTCTTCACAGCTCCCAGACTATTGCAATGGCCAGCACCATATGCAGAGGAGGCGAGCACCCTTCAGTGGTGAAAGAACAGGTTCAGGACTATTTAGAAAAGTTGGAATGAACAAGTGTATGAAGCTGAGTACAATCCATCCACAGGTGCTGACACACTTAGAAGAGAGAAAGGTGATCAGGAAAAGATACCCTAACCTCTACTTTACTTACGCTATATTGATGACATCTTCATCATCTGGACCCATGGTAAGGATGCCTTTGAAGATTTCCATAGAGATTTCAAGAATTTCCACTCCACAATCAAACTCAGCCTGGAACACTCCACACAGGAGATCCACTTTCTGGACACTACAGTGCAAATTAGTGATGAGCACCTAAAGACCACCCTATATCGAAAACCTACTGATCGCTATAGTTACCTACATCCCTCGAGCTTTCATCCAAGACATACCACACGACCCATCCTCTACAGTCAAGCCCTAAGATATAACCTCATTTGCTCTGATCCTTCAGACAGAGACAGACACCTTCAGGATCTCTATCAAGCATTCTTAAAACTTCAGTACCCACCCACAGAAGTGAAGAAACAGATTGACAGAGCCAGATCGGTACCCAGAAGTCAACTACTACAGGAGACCCCAAGGAAAAAAAAAAAAAACAACAGAACGCCACTGGTCACCACCTACAACCCCCAAGCCAAACCTCTTCATCACATCATCAAAAATCTACAGCCTATTCTACAAGATGATCTCTCACTCTCTTAAGCCTTGGAAAACTGACCTCTCCTTGCTTACAGACAGCCCCACAACCTTAAACCGATACTCACCGTCACCAGCAACTATAGGTCAAACAACAGAAACATTAAAGCAGGAACATATCCCTGCAACAGACCATGCTGCCAACTTTGCCCTCATATCTACACTAAAGACACCATCACAGGACCAAATCAAACCACCTACTCTGTCAAGGGCTCATTCACCTGCTCATCCACCAATGTTATTTATGCCATCATGTGCTGGAAATGCCCCTCTGCCTTATATATTGGACAGACAGGACAGTCTCTATGCAAAAGAATAAATGCACACAAATCTGACATCAGAAATTGCAACACTCAAAAACCAATAGGGGAACACTTCGATCTCTCTGCTCCCTCCATTGATGACTTGCTAACAGCTGTGCTAAAACAGATGAATAACAAATCATAGCTTTAAAGAGAAACTGCAGAACTCGAATTTATATGCCAATTTGATTCAGTTGCCTTGGGGTTAAACAGGGACTACAGATTTTTCTCTCATTACAACAGGCGATTTGATCTCACCTTCCTCTATGTGCTGTTCCCTTGTGTTTGAATCTTAACATCTATTTTGATTTTCTGTTAAAGCCTGACCTGACCCTTTGTCATACATTTCCCTGCATTTAATTTCCTCTCATTCTGTAAGTTACTAAACTGAGAGAAGGTGTAGATATGCTGGAGGGTAGAGATAGGATACAGAGTGAATTAGACAAACTGGAGTGTTGGGCCAAACGAAATCTGATGAGGTTCAATAAGGACAAGTGCAGAGGCCTACACTTAGGAAAGAAGAATCCCATGCACTTCTAGAGACTGGGGATTTCTATCCCTAGATGTTTTTAAGGCCCAACTTGACAAAGGCCTAGCTGGGATAAATAATTTGGGGTTGCCCCTGCTTTGAGCTGAGGGTTGGACTAGATAACCTCTTGAGGTCCCTTTCAACCATAATATTCTATGATTCTTCTAAGTTTTTAAAATTCATAGGAAGAGAGCAGGCAGCACTCCGTGTGACTGCTCACTAAGAATAAATACAACAGTTTCTAAAACTAAATTTACAATCCATTACCACATTTATTATCTATGTAATATAACATGATTATTTCAGATAATTTTATTAAATTGGATTCATTTACTAATAAAGACATGAGTTTTCAATTTAAAATGGCTTCAAAAATATGAATTTTAAGCAGCATATTTAGAAGGCATCTCATTACAAGAGGAACAATAAATTCCTCTCTCTATAACTCTGCTTCCACCAAATTTCAAAAATTGCATGACATTCTGGGCAACTCATTTTCTAAGATACACTCAAATATTGTATATGAAAGACTTATCAAGTATGCAACAGACTACATGATAAGCAAAGCATTGGCTACAATTTTGTTCCTCTTCCAAAATAGTCACCCTTTGTCCTACTAGCAAAAGAACATCTTTTGTCCTTTCAAGAACTACTACTATATAGATTGATTCCACGAAGATACCTAGAGAATTCCTCGGATACTTTTAAAATACAAATAAAGGTTATGTCAGGTACCAACTGTTTTTAGAAACATTGCACTACTACAAGAACGAAATCTGAAACTAAAACCATATCACTCACAATAGTTCAAAAAACAAAATACTACATTCACAGTTCTTTGAACACACTGAACATTATTCATTTTAAACAATGCCCTGTTTGTTTATTCTGTTTTCATGATCTAACATTGTGAGCTGCTATGTGGGAAATCTGTGAGCAAGTGCCCCTGTCCTGTTGCAGAAAATAGCTGTAAAATGGCATTGTTTGGTTGCTTGGGGCACTTGAAATTGTTTAGAGAATTTCAGGGGACAGTAAAACAATATAAAGGGTAATGAGACGGGCAATATACCCTTGAAGTCAAAAGGCAACACAGTCTATTTGTAAGTTTAAAACGTAAAACTAAATTGTTGTATATTAAGTTTAAAAATAGCATTAAACATTTTAGGGTTTGATATCAGCTTATATTTCAATCAAGATCTTGTAAGACCAAAATGAGGCAATACCTTTCATATGAAGAATTACAAGCATGCATATCTACTTTGCAATCTCCCTCTATCATATACAGCACCAAGTATGTGATTAATCCCACTGGTTTCAATGAAACTACTACATGCTTCAAAATTGTCATGATCTTGAGAACCTTGCTAAGTCAGGACCTTAGTTCTTACGGTCAGGCAGGCAGACAGAAATATAAATAGCCCACTAACGTGAGCAGTCCTCTTGGCTATTGCTATGTATAATATCCAGAATTTCCAATATCAAAAATCATGAGACAGAGCCCAGAAAATCACGAGATTATTTAGGCCAATCATGAGATTTTAAAAATATCATCAAGCCATGTTTTCTAGTCAGTCTTTCAACTTTTTAACTCCCCTCTACTCTTTTGGCTATGTGTAAGATATAATTTCAGGTTGAAAAGTAAACCTTTAATTCATATAAAAACCCCTCTTTGGCTGCTCAGATGGAGACTTCACTTACCCTCTTCCTCTTCTCTAAGGCAAAATATATGATAGTTTCCCTGTTACTGTCTTCACTCCCATCCCCCACTGCCTCGCTGCCACCCAGGTGTTCTCCTCTACCTGGATTCCAAGTAGAGGAGCTCCTTGAACCACAGAGTGGCAGCCACTTTGAATGTGGGCCTGGCTTCAATCTCACTGAAAATGGGGGACAGTTGCAGTCAGTTTTATTAAGGCCAGCCTTCCTTCCACATGCAGAAAGGTTGTAGAGAAAAGGAAGTCAGTTTGCTGTCTTTAGCACCATTGACAGTAATACATGGTGGTCATTTTGAAGAAAACAAAATCATAAGTTGGAAACCTTTCATTCCATTTTCCTAAGAAAAAAGAAACCCCAAAAAACACTTAAAACCAGTAGAGTCACAATAAACTCATGGGAGGTGGCAATACTAAATACCTAACTAATCCTCAAAAGAGGCCACATTGAGCTATTTGAAGAAGAAGAAGAAGAAGGGGCCAGGAAATTTAGAGTTTCAGGAACTCAAGTTTTTGATGTTTTCTTCTGACCTTTCTTTACACAGGGCACAGCTTCAAGGCTTATAAACACAAAACACTGCCTAGAAAAAGGAAATTCTCTTAGTCAGCCTATGCTCATCAACTGCTCAGAATCCTTTTTCCAGGACTCTTGAAATTTAACCATGTCCTCAGCCTCACACCTGCTTAGTTGGTAAATTGTGTCCAATATTTGCTGTATTAAAGTAAACTAACTTCTGCTTTTATAAACAGATGTATATGAACTTAGCCCTTCAAACATGTCCAATGAACTTGTGTTTAATTGAGCCAGCTGCTACTGCACCTATACACATTTTAGTTTAAGTAATAAAATAAACAAATTAAAATGTATGGATCAAGCATAATGTGGACCCAATCATGATTGCATTCTCTATGTCCCACTAAAATATAAATGTATAACAACAACAAAATTAAACAAATCCCTAACCACACAAAATTACATTATAAGAGGTACTTAGCAAGGACTTTTGTATACTATTTTAATTAGTGTTAAACTAGATTTTATAACGTAGTTCAAAGATAAAAGGTATTAAAAAAATACATCTCCCCCACCAAAGCAGACCCCCATCAGGAAGACACTCCTCACATCACACTTGGGAATAAAATCAACAGCTGGACATCACCCAGCCTTCATGGAAGCCACACTACTAATATCTCAGCCCATTCTAGGTCCTCTAACCAATTAATACGGTGGCCATCAAAGTACAGGTACCCAATATGATGAAGGTACATCCAGTGTTCCTTGTTTCCCTGCTGAAGAAGTACCTCAACTCTTGTACTGGACCGATAATGGCCCTTGCATGGTCCTGGGGCAATAAGAAATACCTGCAAGCCTTCAAGTAGGCAGCGAATTTGCTGTCATCTCCACGCAGCCCCACTGCCCTGACTGGAGCTGAGCCCCCCAATGTAGAAGTCAAACTACATCTATGGTGCCTCTACAAAAAGTGAAATCAAGTAGAGGAAAGCAGTGGATAACTGCATTCCACTGTACCATCCAACTTTTAAAAAACAAATACCCCTTTAACCCCAAAAAACCAAAGAAACATATTTAACAGCAATAGCGAGCAGCAACGCAAGTCATACCCCACAGACAACAGCACACTGAGCTGTCAGCAAGAGAAATAACCATAAAATTGAAAAGTATCATGAATAAATAAAACAAAACTTGGTAACTTCACAGTGGGCACTTGATTGTGCCCTGTTTTGAAAAAGCACTTAACTCCACTGTAGCTAGAACATGAAGCACTAAAGAGCAGTGAAAGCTACACCATATACCATCCTTTCCTTTTGTATCTTTGATAGATTCACTTAGGCATATACAATAAAATGAAAATAAATGCCTTATTCTGGTCATCCAACCCAAAAATGTTTTATCTGGGTTAAAAAAAATTAGATTAAGTTCATGGAAGGCAGACCTATCTGTGGCTATTAACCAACACAGTCAGAGACGCAAGCCCATGTTTTGGGTGTCGCTAAACCTCTGAGTGCATGAAATTGGAACTGGATGACAGGGAATGAATCACTCGATAATTGCTATGATCTGTTCATTCCCTCAAAAACATCTAGCACTGGTCATTGTTGGAAGTCAAAATGCTGGGCTGGATGGACCATTGTTCCATGCCAGTACCGCCATTCTTATGTTCTGAAGGAGTTTCATGTGTGTTTATAGTCCAGCCAAGATCTGGATAAATTACAGAAATATACACAAAAATAAATGAGTGTGGTATCAATGATAAATGAGTGTGGTATCAATGTACTGCAGAGACACTTATTTCAGATGAAAACATGTGAATGGCTAAAATATATTTCCCAGCAAGTCAACTCTTGACTATAGTAAATAAAAAGCATCCTGAACACATTTTGGAGGCCATGATGATGCCAGAACAACAGGTTATCCAGAGGCATTTATTAGCCCCCTGCCTCAAAATACAGACTGCTCTACTTCAGTGACATATATTGGAGAAAAGATGAAAAATCTATTGTTTTGAGTTTGGTTTTGTTTTTTCCATTTCAAATGCACCCTATTTTCTCTTCCAACCTTCCCTTCTTTTCCTTCTCCCCCACACCTCCATTTTCTACTGCTCTCTCTCTCTCTCTCTCTGAAAAATGAGTATTCAGACCTCCTGCTTTAATTTAAGACAGGAAGAGTATTTTGTTCTCTGCTTTCCTTCTATTCTTCTGCATTACACAACCAAAGTGAGTTGCTCTAATTCTTGTGCGCAATACCATGATCCAGACACAATTCCACTCACTTCCACGGATTTGCCAAAATTCAAGTGAAAGGATTGTTAATGTCAACCTCAGTGTTTATTATTTAATAATGTAAATAATTGCATATTTTTGTTGTGTTTACCTTACATAGTTGTGAGACACTTATATTTGACTAGACTGATCAAAACTGCTGTATCATAAATGTCTATATAAATTACAGACTTTGTCAAGACCCACAAAAAGACATCTCTCAGAATTTCCACTATCTCTTCTGTATTTCAAATATCTAATTCCATAAAGAACTAGATCAGATAACAGCCTTGGAACAAGTGAGTGACCTGTTGCAAATTATCTTTTGTATAATTGTATACCTCTGAGCCCTAGTCATGGACAAAAGGACAACAGAGAGCCTCTGACCTTACAGTTTAAGTACAAGACATGAGACAATGGATTGATAACAGATAAATTGACAGGAGAGCATAAAGAAAGAATTAGACAATATTGGTCGGCCTGATAGGCAGTGGACTCAGCCCAACAGCAGCCTAACCATTTTTAAGTTTTTTGCAGGCCTCATGGCAAATGACAGCCTAAAGAAGAGATCTGAAGAATAATTAAGTGACTTTACAGAAATTCCTCCTACATGTGAGGAGCAGCACAGGAGAAAGCATGAAAGCAGTCACATGAAACAAGTGCCAGCGGATCCTAGCATAATAAGCCAATAGAAAGTGGAAGTCAAACTCTCAATACTGAATAAGAGAACATAGGAAGGGTAGCAACAGGCTCTGAATGGTCTTGGAAGTAAAGACAAGTAGTTTATTTTGATGCTACAGAAAAAAGGGAGCCAGGGGAGAGATACAAAGAGATGGGTGACATGGTCAAAGTGACAGGCTAAGGAAATGACCTTCCCAACAGCATTTTGAATGGATATGAGCAGGTAGGGACAGGGGGCAGGAGATAGTAGGCATCTACATAAGACAAAACCTCCAATACTGGGACTGTCTCTATAAAATTGGGACATATGGTCATCCTAGGAGCAGGCAGGACTGCTTTTATCAAGGCCAGAAAACACCATGATGAAAAATCAAGACACAAAATGATGGAAAGCCTGGATAGCTTTAGCTGTGTGGATGGATAAGAAAGAGTCTGTCATAAAGACATTATGAAGAAAGAATCTACAAAACAAACACTGTCTGGGTGTGAAGAATAGACAGATGTCTGAGTCAAAGATGATGCTCAAGTTATAGGTCCAAGCGGCAGGCAAGACGATGGCATTGTCTGCAGTGATTTAAAAAAAGAGATAGCAAGATAGGGGGATTAAGAGTTGGGTTTGAGCCATGTTGCGTTTGAGCTGACAACAAGGCATCCATGAGAAGGTCTAAGTAAGAAGCAAATCATCCCTGCATTTGAAGTTCTTTCTCAGAGCTTACCAAACTAGATTTTGCCTCCAAAAGATAGAGTAGCTTTTCCCCCTGTAGCTTAATTTGATAGGGACTCTAGCTTCAGAGGGTTTTGTTTGTTTGTTTTAGTTGAAACTGCTTTAAATAGATCAAAGAACAACATTCTAGGAATGAAGGGATACAGAGTTAATTTTAATTTGTTTGTCATCTCTCACTGAAAATCTGCTCCTTCAAACTTCAAATTGCTTTTTTCCACATTTTTCTAGTTTCAGAGCAGACATTCCTCTTTTCCCCCCATCCCAGCTCTCATCTAAATTACCATGGATGTCTACAGTCTTCTGCCTCTAAGCTCAGGGACAAGGTTTTCTCACCATCTCTCAGGGCGGAGTCTTTTCTTTACACATTTTCGCCATCTTCTCTCTCTTCCTCCAACTTAAAGGGGCAGGGTCTTTGGGAAAACACTTTGAAGAACCCTTCAGACTCTTCTAGTGACTGAGAGAAGCCCAGTTATCAAATGTTCTAACTTCCACCTTTGACAGCCCCATCCACAACAGTTTCTTCTCTTCTTTCTTCTCTCAACTTCTCTTTTGAAGTGTCTCAAACTACCCATCTGCCATTTTTAACAAAAAGTTCTAAGCTTGACAGAGCATTTCTACGCTAGAGAATAAGATTACATTAGCCTAATTCAGATCCCAAATATGTAACCGGAAAATTATTTTAATACCCTGTCTTTCAAATGTAACATCAAGAGAAAGAGGAAGTGGGCTAGGAACTTCTCTAAGTCAACTCAGCTCTGCCTGTACTTTACAAGCCAAGTTACTGTAGTTCTTGGCCTACCATATTAAATAAAGGAGTGAGAAGCCTCTGAATTCAATAACTCAGCTATGGCCTCTCTGAGCACCACTTAAAGGCTATGTCTACACTGGCAAGTTAGTTCGAACTAGTTAGTTTGAATTAACCCAATGCGGCCATGTTAGTTCGAACTAAGCGCTTAGTTCGAATTAACCAGCACATTGAGCTCAATGTAATTGACTAATTCGAACTAAGCAAGTGCCATGCATGGCACTTGCTTAGCCTGAACTAAAATTTGCTAGTTCGAATTAAGTTAATTCGAACTAACTAAAATTAGTTTGAATTAGATAGTTCGAAATAACTAATTCGAACTAACTTTGTTAAGTGTAGAGATAGCCAAAGATGTGTGAAGAAACAGAAGTAACGGCATTACTGAGTTGAGAAACATCAATGCAATGGTCATGATTTGACAGAAAAAACCCACAAGTGATCCATTAGAAAATAGCAAGCAAAATTATTGCTATGTAAGCCCCATAAATCTTTAAGATAAAAAGATAGCTAGTTGTGAATTGTGCTTCAACTGGAAAAAAGATTACCAATTGACCTAATTTACAGGACCCTGAGCCAGATGTGTTATCCATTCTCCAAGTCTCCAGAAACAACTTGACAAATACTAGCCCCAAGGTACTGAAATGGTTGAAAAAAAGTAAGGCCTGGCATTTTAGTGACGATTGAGATATTCTAGGCTGGGTCAGCTACCCAAAATGGAAATCAGTACCTATCAGGTTGTTAGTGGGTCTTCAAAGGCTCAGATGCCGTGCACTAATGAATATTCACAAGGCTAGAAAGGACTTCCATGAGCTACTGAACTGAAGTATGGGAATTGCTGCTGAATGCTCACCTCACCTCCCAAAAAACCATGCTTCCAATCTATATAATATAGGTAGGAGTTTGGTCCAGAGGGCAGAATGCACTAACTACAGGTGGGTTACTAACTTTAGAATCTAGAAGTTGAAAATGAAACAAAAGGGACAAAAGGCAGAGGGAAAGAATGCCTCACTACAATTTAGGATCAAATAAGCTTCTTTGAGTCTTAATTAGCTAGCACAAACATTTGCTTCTACCTAGCAAGAACTGGAAACAGCAATCTCAGTAAGCAAGCTCTCAAATAAAAGAACTACATTTCATATTTTATTAGTGTCTTTGTCTGAAGGTACTGAAAAGCAAACTCATACATGTGAACTGTATTAGTTGAAGCTGGAGAAATGCATACATATCTCAACTGGACTGCATGAGAGAAAAGACGAGAACAAAGCATGCACATAAACCTGAATGATGAATCAGGGAAGGAGGGCTGAAAAAATTTGTAGTGGATAGGGCCCTTCTTGGGCCAATCGGCTTTCAATCCTGATCCTGATTATGGCATGGCACCAGGAAATCCTGGCCAAACCATTAAAAACATCCTGTTTGATATAATTAACTTCCTGAAAGAATAATCAACACAAATCAGACAAGCTCCTTATATAAACAACTTTTTTGAAGAAAATATTTCCTCTTCACTTGGATAGGTATCAAAATTATTGTCCAGAATGCTTCAGATTACAAATATAATTTGGCATCTTCTACTTCACCCTTAGCAAACTATGCTCATGCATTATTATGCACGATACTGTAGAAAAAATGTGATCTCCTCAAAAGAACACAGAGGATAAATTAATTCTTCCTCCCCCCACAACCTATTCATAAAAGGAGTAGCATGTTTGAGAAAAACTGTAAGATCATAGCTGAGCATAAATAGAGAATAATTCTCTTAGCATAATTCCCAACACCACTCTTCAAAATAAATATATTTGGGGAAGTTACACAACTATTGTAAATATCAAGTTCTGTATAAAACTTTGTTTATAGCAAGTGAGATTTAAATAAATATAGCTAAACCATACTATCCAGTACCTTTATAACTAACATTGTGGGGTTTTTGAGTTGCTAGACTGATTTTAGATCTGCTATCCAGCTGCTCCTCTCACTGTGGGTTTCATGCCAAGACTTATCATGGTGAGTTGTCCTAAATATTCAATAAATTCAGCAAACCCAGCTACTGTTACTTGTACAACAACAAATTCAGAAATTCACTCTCTGCAACACCTAATTATAACATATTAGAAGTACATATCCTGATGTCTCAGTTGTTTCTTCTAAAAACTTAAGCTATAATAGCTGAATGTATTAGTGAATATTGAAACTTTCAATCAATTAACAAAATTCATTTCTTTTACACCAGCACTTACTCAAAATTATCAGCAAAAATTACCCATTTGCAAAGACATTTACATTACTTTAAAATAGTTTGGGAATACAAATAAAGTACATGACCTGCTTTACATAAATAAAATAAAAAATATATAAAAATTTATATACAAAGACTGTTTCCGTATCTCATATTTGTCTCAATATTAGGTACTATGAGTGGTGCTATGAAAATGCCAAAGATAGAGAGATGCAGGTAGACAAACAATACAAGTCTTGCTTGAGTAAATGTCTTCAAAGGTTTCTTATTTGAGGAAACTGAGTTGAGGAGCTCTGGTGCTTTAATGTCAGAAATACTCCTCTGTGTAAGATACTATTTGCAATATTGGGAAAGTATAGAGAAGAGAAGGAGACACTTGTTTAAAATATTGAAATTAAGATTTGAAGTCCTTTACGGGGAAGATATCACAGGTAAAATAACGGTCTACTATTGTGGTGCGAACATTCTCATTGCTTTCCACCGTAGTTGAAATAACTCAGTCCAGTCTGATTTGTACAGGACCTAGAAATGTAAGGTAACCTGGCTGCTTTTTCCTTGTGGGGTTTTTGTCTGTCTGTTTTTAGTGGCTATCATTTTTTCTCCAGAATCCATATTGAGCAGTGTGAAGTAACAGTAAGGATACCTGGCATCTTCCAAAGGGATAGCCGGTGGTGTCGCTGGTGCTGGCCACACAGGGCACATGCCCTGAGTTACAGCGCCCCAAGTCTGGCGAGGACCCGGGGCACAGCCACCACTGACCCTATCGGCTCCCTGCCGGGGCCAGGAACCCAGTTGCCACTGATGGCCCGCTGCGGCCACACCGGGGCCGGCGATCTGGGGCCTGCCTGACCCCAGCAGTCTGCTGCAGCCCCCGCCAGGGCTGGCAATCCGGGACCTGGCTGACTTCCACAGGCTGGTGGCGGCAGGAGCCCGATCCGGCCCTGGCCATCTCCCCCCACCACCCCAGTGGGCCCTGAACCAATTTTTGGGGCGGCGACACCCCCTCGGGGTAGCCATGTTAGTCTAGTTCAGCAAAACAAACAAGAAGTCCTGTGGCACTTTTAAAGACTAATGTGATAAATAAATTTGTTAGTCTTTAAAAATGCCACAGGACTCCTTGTTTGATACCTGGAATGACACCAAACAATGAAATGGCAACAACTCTTGGCTTCTATTAAGATGAATTATATTCAACTCAGTACAAATAAAAGTCTCCATCCAGATCTCATCACCAATCTGGTTTACTCACTGATGTGGTATTAAATGTTATCTTAAGTAGTTGCCAGAAAAAAGAAAATAAAGAGGCAAACACATTTTGATAACATTCCATATATATCTATATAGCTGTTTTAGTAGTTTTATAAAATCTAATTCACCACTGAAGCCTGCCTAAGCAGGTTCACTATGCTCACAAGAGACCACTTTTAGGTGTTCTTGGCATTGGAAAAGAGAAAGTGATTTGATAAGCAAGCAAGGTTCTAAATTCTTATGCTCCAGTTGTACAGACGTATCAAACATTTCTTCCTTTAACCTGTATAGGTAATTTATCAATGCTCTGCTAATCAGAGCTGAATACTTTGATAAATGTGTAGGCCAGAAAATTCAAGGAACTTCAAACAGAAATCAGTTGGCCAGGCTAAATTACTTTCTTTCATATTCTTTGGACAGATGTCTTCAAAGGCGTATTATATATTTACCATCAGTTCAAATTTTCCCCATTCACACTGGTTTCTAAATATGGAAGCTTATTTAGTCTTCTGGCACTTTACCAAGGCTCTGTGCTATGCTATAGGTCACTATACAAGTGGAACATGAGCAAGCACTCTGATGTTGCCAGAAAAGAAAACTAACTACATCAATCAGTCTGAGGGTGGATGAGAGGATGCTCAAAGAGACTTAGAAAAGAAAGAGGGTTTATTGATTAACATAAGAAATTCTGATTAATGTAAAACAGTGAAACAGCAATATGTGGGGCAATCTCATTAATAAATCATCTACAATTTCAGGCCCAATATGCCACTTGCCTCATTATGCCACTCCAATGGGTCATAAAATAAACTTAATCAGACCCTTGAGAACTGCTGATGTTGCAGGCCCAACATAACTCTAGCATATTTCTGGATCTCCCAAGCATAGGGAGTTTGGACACAGCACCTAAATCCATTTTATATTTATGCTCACAGTGTGGCAACAAGCATATCCCGGCCAGATCAGATGAGTCAGCCCTTCATCTGGAATTGATGGGATAAAACTAAAGAAAGACGAAGTGCCTGATTCTCATTTTCCCTAAATCCCTCTTTATTCTCCCAGAGCAGCAGTACAAAAAGGCTATAGTGGAAGTGTGATACAGGCCAAATGTAAACAAAATGAAAATTTTAGGCAGACCCAAAGAAGGAAGGGGTTTGTGTTTGCTTATTTTTAAATATATCCAGAATGAAATTCATTGTTAATCAACAAAAATCCATGTTTCCCCACTTAACGTATTTAGAATTAGCAGCACATTTCCTCTGTCCTGAAAATTTCCATGAGTATTGTCACAACTTGTTCTAGTCCCATTCTCTGAATGAACACCAGTGAGACTGAATCCAACTGTTTAACCCACGTGCTTCTAAGCCCCCTGGGTCCGGATAGTGACTAATTATTACTCTCTTAAGCAATCTTGGAGGCAGACAATCTGGCACCCTTGTTGGACAGTGGGAGACTGCAGCTACCACTTAAATATGCTCTCCCCAATCCTAACCTCCAACCCCCAGCTCTACTTTTTTGGTTACATCAGGGGTGTCCAACTCATTTCCTATGGTGGGCCAGATTTGACTTAAATGTACTTCAAGTGTGTGCATGCGTGCGGTCTTGCAGAATACAGTCTCGCATACCCAGCACTCCATAATGTCGCAAGACCTGACACTCTTACGGCATTGCAGAGCACTGGGTATGTGAGAACACGCTCTCGCTCTCTGTTTGGGAGAGCGTGGTCCCACTGAGTGACTTAGCGGGCAGCATGCAATAGGTTCGTGGGCCACATTCGACCCCCCCGGCCACATTTGACACCCCTGGGTTACATGCTTCAGAGACAATGGGGCAGTGCAGCACGAGAATACCATGTTAGCAAATGTATTCCTTAAACCACAAACACCTTTACTCCTTAATAACAAAGTGCCAGATCTTAGGAAAATGACCATTTACTGAGCAAAATTTCCCCCAATCTGACTTCATTACTTTTGCAGGATATGAGAGACGAAGTAGGTGAGGTAATATCTTCTATGAGACCAACTTCTGTTGGTGGAAGGGACAAGCTTTTGAGCTTCACAGAACTCTTCCTCAGGTCTGGAGAAGGTAACCAGAGTACCTTAGTGTACTAGCCCACAGTCCAGAGTGCTTCAACAGCAGCAGTGGGAACTACAAGTTGTGGACTACAAACTGTGGCATGGGAGAACTTAAACACCCTTTGCCCTCCCCAACAGGGAGTGTCTGCACTGCCTGCAGCTGGGAGCATGCGGCAGACAAGCAAGGAGGAGGCTGATGGACTGTAATGCTGCTGTATGTTTCTTTCAGAGTAAAATCCTGTTCCTGGTGATCAGTTTCAGTGGGTCTGGTCTGAGTGAACACACACACTAACACACAACACAGAGGAGCCTTAGGCCTAGTTTCCCAAACCTGTCTAAAAGGCCACAAGGCAGACTTCCCCTATCTTGTTGAACACCGTCATGCTGGGTCAGTAGGCAGCAGGGGTTAAATAAGTTAAATAGAAAGTGGAACAGACTATTAAGCATAAGACAACCACATGGTCGAGTGTCCTGAGTTTGGCCTGAATATTTAGGCTCGGGTGGCCAACAGGCAGACTGTGGGCCAAATACTTCTGAACAGACTACAAGATCTTTTTATTTGCTTATTAGCATCAATATTGGTTTTGTCATTATTACTGATTTTGTATTATTTTCTTTAGAGTTTGGAGCTTGACTATACCTTGCCCAAGAAATTTGGCCCTTCACAAAAATATAACAGAACACCCCTCCTTAGAGCAAGCAGCTCTTTTGACTTCTTGACCTGACTCTCTTGCTTCTGGGAACAAAATGATCATCCTTGATTACAGAGTATTCATTTTTTAAAAGAAACCTCTGGCATCTTCCTTGCCCATGTGCTTCTGCAGGAGAATTTCCAAGCTCCAACCCACAGCTAGTTTCTGGGCAGGGAGCTGTTCAAAGTCACTTGTCAACAGTCAATGGTCCTGCTGGTGGGGAAAAAAACAAAACAAAACAAAACACAAAAGAACAAAAAAACAACTTTGTTCCACTAGAGTACTGCCATTCAGGGTTGAATGCTCTGCTCTGTCCCAGATTCCCAGACACAGTTTCTCTACTAGATGTCAAGTTCCTGCAATAAAATGTGTGTAAAGCCACATTGAAGGTTTTATTTACAATGGAAACTGAAAAACAGCGTGGGATTTATAAAACTAAATGTAATTCAGAAGATGACACAGATATATCTATTTCTATCTCTCTATCTATATCTCCAAAACTGACACAGGTATATAACAACTAGAGTCCTGTGGCACCTTAAAGACTAACCAATTTCTTTGGGCATAAGCTTTTGTGGGCTCCAACCCACTTTGTCAGATGCATCTGATGAAGTAAGTTGGAGCCCACGAAAGCTTATGCCTGAAGAAATTGGTTAGTCTTTAAGGTACCACAGGACTCTAGTTGTTTTTGCTATACACAGACTAACACGGCTACCCCCCTGGATACAGGTATATAAAGACTTACAGTGGTAGGGTGAGTCTGAACCTATTTATGGCTATTTGTATCCTTTAATAAACTTTATTTCTTTATACAGAGAATACCCAGTGAAGAGTCTTTTCTTATACTGAAACACTGGACTAGTGCAGGATATGACTTTGCAAAAGGCAATCTATTTACAGTCATAAAATGGGAAGACATATTAAGTTAGCTGTATCACACAGGAAAAGAAAAAAGAATAACTAATATTCAATATGTTAATACTTGACCAAAAGTGAATGAGATTCTTCTATAAAGAAAGAGAAAAATCAAACGAGCGGTTATTCTGCTTACTGGAGAAAGCAAAGTGCTAGAGAAGATGATGATCTTGCATAAGCAACTCTTAAAAGAAAAATAGAGCCAACAAAATCTCGACAAGAAGGAAGGTTTCTAAATGAGCCACTATGAGAACAACATAATCTTGACAAAAAAAATTTAGATCAAGCACTGAAAACTGGAAAATACTCAAGTATGAAAATATGGTGATCTTCAGCCTTCATTACTCTCACCTACCCTTCTATCTAACATTCAATATCTAAAATAATCTTCTACCACCATTCTGGCCAGACTACTAATCACATAAGTCTCTTCACTGTATCTTACTGTAAAAAAAAAAAAAAAAAAAAAAAAAACTGCTTTGCACTTAATTTTAAGGTTGTACACAATTCTGTTCAATCCAACTCATTTTACCTTTCACCACTTTCTATCTTGTCCCCTGCACTCCATCCATTTGTATTGCCCAGTTTTAATTTTATCTATTGTTCCAGCCAGCTTTCAACTACCTGCCATTTGTCATGCTGCTGCCTTAAATCTTCACCATCCTAACTCTCCCTTTTCAAATCTTCTTAAAGTCCATTCTTTCAACACTAATTTCTACTCCTGTGCCATTTACTCATCCTCTCATCTTACTCTGGCTGCAACTTAAAATTGCAGTTTATGGCTTTACTCACTATATAAATTACTCATTTTTATTTAACTCTCTTTGCAGTTTTCTCTACGCATTTTGTAGTTTTCCCTACATATATCTTCACGTTGCAGGTTACCTTTTAAATTCTTCAGAGGATGAACCATTATTTTTTTAAAATTTATGTCAACTGCTATGCAAAATTATGGACTATGAAATAAAGTTTTTCATAACAAACATTAACCTTTCCAAACAGTCAGAATAGACAAGTGGTTCAATCTTAATCTTCAATTTTTTTTAATTTCAATTTTATTTCCGGTTCCAGGATTCTGAGTCTTCCCAGAAGACTTTCTGAGCCCAGAAGAAAAAAGACTTTCCAATCTCTAGAGGGGCATCATTTACTGCTGATTAAAGAGCTTCTGCAGCTAGACAAATACTAGAGTAAGAAGGTCAAGATTTTAGGGTTGCACAATACACATGTTGGGTCCTTAAATTTTTTGTTAAATAATTACTTTAAAATCCACAAATTTAAATATTAAAATATCTTTCTAGTCCAGCCTTCTGTTCCCTGGCAACAGCCTATACACTTCAAATGTGAAGAGAAATAAACCCCAAGAGGTACACGCTAAATCATGCTACATAAGGAGCTAGAGGAACAAGAGACATTACTTCCTCCACTCTGTTTTTCTATGATCTCTTTACAAGAATTGAAATATCTCAAATACCACAAAATATCCTCAATTTATACGCTGAAGCAAGAGAATTGATTGTATGTAATTATTTGAGCAAGCTAGTATAACTGTTATGTAAAAATGAACATTCTCGTGTTAGCAACAGGGTGAGGAACTGTTCACTATTTTATATAGTGTCATATTTCCTTTTATTCGTCTACTTTACAAGACTTGCTGTTTTTGTCCAAGTTCAAAGATGACCATGACATCACTGATTGGTTTGATTTCTGTGATGGGTTACTTGATTAACAATGGATATGCTGCTGGCACAAGATTTATGCTGCTGGCGTGTCTCCTCTGCCTCCGCAGTTCCCTGCTCATAGACTGTAGCTCCAGTAAGGATGACACTTTACCAGGTAGAATTGTCATGAACATGATCTTCCCAAAACTCTGGGTCAATTTTGAAACACCCCAAGAATAACTTGAGGGAGTCCTTGAAATATTTCTTCTGGCCTCCCTGACAGTGCTTGGCCTTCTTTTTGGCAGTTGCTCATCTGACGTTCTGGTGACGTGGCCTGCCCATCTCATCTGTGATTTCATCACCAGAGTATGGATGCTTGGATTCTCTCGCTCAGCACCTGGCACCTCAGTATCTGGAACCCTGTCATGCTACCTTACAATCATCAGTTTCCTCAGACTGCCCACGTGAAAGAGAGAAATAATTTTAGTATTCTATGTAGGACTAGCTCTCTAGCTATTATATGTGCAGATCTTTGAATCTTTTCTGTGTCAGCTATGCCTTTTGAAAAATCTGATTAAACTGCTAAAAAGGGTAAAACACTGACTGAACACTTTCCATATTATTTGTTTTCCCTCATTAATAAATCTAGGCACATCACTAACTTTTTCTTACCATAACTGATCTACAATAAATAAATAACAACCCACTCTTACATAATGCTTTTCATCAATAGATCTCAAAGCCCTTCAGAACCTTTAATGTATTTATCCTCACAATATGCCTGTGAATTATGGAAACATTACAGTTAAGTGGATAAGTTCAATGATCTGCCCACAATGACTTCTAGGTCTTTCTCCAGCAAGACTCCAACTAATTCTGAACCTAATTATAGTAAAAAGTTTGCATCTTCTAGTAAGTATTCCTTTTTTTTCCTTTTTACTTTAGCCAGGTAAATTTTAGATTTCCATTCTATTACTTGCTCCCCCTTTCATTAAATCCTTCTAGAAATATTCAGAACTAGATAATTTTTACTAACCCAGGTAATTTAACATCAGCAAAATTTTATCAATTCAGTTGTGTTCTTCATTCTCCAAGTAACTAAACACATAAAATATACACACATAATCTGAATGCTCCAGGATCTGACATGCCCCAAACTGCACGGTGCATCAGAAGACAGGTAGTGGTCACCATTAAAAGAGGACATCTCTGATTCCAAGAACAATATTTATACATAACCGTCTAAGAGTAAATACAATAATTTCTTATTTTAAATATAGAAGGAAATTGTGGTATCCCTTATGTCACTGGGTAGTAAATGTTGCCTTATGGCAACCAATGTTGATCCATAGGAACATGGAGATGTCAGTGGAAACACCACATTTCTAGAAAGCAAAGTCCAGGTTGATCTGTGAACCTCAAAAGTGCAGGGTGCAAATTCACAGTTAGTTTGCCACCACAGAAGATATAAATTCCTGATGGATTTCTTTAATATAGTAACTTTTTCAACTATGACTCCATCTCCTGGAATAATGATGAAGGAGGAGGAGAAGGAAGAGAAGAATTCTGGTGGAAACCAGAGCGTATCAACAAGCAGAACAGTCTCAACAGAATAGATACCTTATGTATTGACTTCACAAAGAAGGTTCTCATAGTAACCAAGCAAAAAATGAAACCACAAACAAATGCTCTCCATCTCAAAATTACACGGCTAAAAGAAGATAGTTACAAGCTAAACTAGGTCTGAAGCATTCAGAATAGCTAAGAAATTACAAGTCATCCAGTGTCATTACATTAAGTACATTCATGTGCAGAGAATTAAGTCACATTAGGTACGTATCTTACTTCTGTAAATTCCAGTTTACCAAATGATTATGTAATAGCCGTGACATGTATTTGTTTAGCAAAACAAACGAGGAGTCCTGTGGCACTTTTAAAGACTAACAAATTTATTTATCATATGAGCTTTTGTGGGAGAAAATCCCACTTCGTCAGACGTTTTGAAGATGGGGAACTTACAGAAGGAGAAGAAACTAAATGCAGGGAAGTTTAAGTGATAGGATCAGGTCAGACTGTAACAGCAAATCAGAGCAGTTCCTAAGATTCAAACACTGGGGAACAGCGTATAAAGGAAGGTGAGGTCAAATCACCTGTTGCAATGAGAAAAAATCCATAGTCCCTTAGTTAATTTTAATTTCAAACTTCTTAAAAAGAAATTACTTACAACTTAGAATGCCTACATTTTGGAGATACAACTCTGTTGTAGTATCTGTGCATTCAGGTAGTATCTGTGTACATATGGTGGTACAGCTTCCTGTCACTATTTTATGTGCAAAATAGGCAAGGACAAAGTAACTTATCCAGGACTCCAGGAAAATAAAATAGTCTGTTTTTGTTGATCACTCAATGTGTTTCTTGATTAAGGTAGCAAAATATTGCTGAAGCTGTGACAGAAGCATATAGAAGCAGAAAGTTTCATCATAAACAAACTGAAAATCAGCTTATATCCTCACTGGTGATGGTTACTCACACAGGACATTTCATTCTGGGATGAGAAAGAATCAATTAACATCACAAACTAAATGTTTTCCAGATAATATGATGGGGTTGCAGAGAACATGACGAGAGGACTAGTTATACATAAAAGCTATGATTCCTAAATTTTCATCCAAATGTACTTTTAGCGAAGATTTCTAGTAACAATAAGAACCACAAAAAGCAAAGTTCAAATATTTGCATATTTCATCAGAAAGCTAAGATTAATATATTGGCATATGTCCACTCTTCTGTTATATAAAAATCCTGGGGTCCAACAAAATCCCAGATGTATTAACTCCACAGTTGTTTGTAGGTATAGTTTTAGCATATGCCACTCCTGGAGCTTTGTGCTAAGAAAGTCAACTCATCCTTTTGTTTAAATAGAACTGTTTCAATGCTGTTTTTACATCTGAAATTACAGCATGAGAAAATACATCTATATCTGTTCTACTCTAGTGGGTTTGTTATATATTATATTATCAGAGCAGAATCCTGCATGAAGACCAATATTTCGGGGTTTTTTTAGGAGAAGAGAAAGCAAATTCTTCAGGGTAGTTAATCCTACAAAAAGGCAGAAAAGTCTCTTTCAGAGGGTCTTTAAGAGTAACCAAGTTAGAGTTTTTTAAGAAAAACTGCCAAGTGATTATCAGGATTTCACATGCCCATAGTACCTGCAGCCTCTAATAACTTGTTTCTTTCTTAATAATGTCCTGTTCCTTTCCTATTTGTATATACAGCTTCCTAAAACAACTACAGCTATTGGGATATATGAGCTATATGGATAGATCATTTTCTTCACTACATATTTCTTTATTCACAAGTTAGCCAATTACTATCTGCTTCGGAAATTCGTCTGAAGAGTTTCAGTACAGAAAAGTTAAGGACAGAGACCTCAATTCAGTATGGCACTCAGACACACACACAACATTTAGCATGTGAAGAGTGCAATTTTCTTCAAGGACATGAGTTGTCCTACTTAAGTCACGCATATGCTCAAGAACCTTGTTGATTCAAGCCAAGAATCAAAGAAAACTTGTACTGAGGAGTCTAATGAATTGTGTCTAACTCTGGGATGGGCATACATATTCCCTATTGGCCTACAGCAGGGATCAGCAACCTTCTCAAGGGGCCAAGCCCAATTGTGCTCCTTGACCTTCTCCCAGTGCCAGCAGCAATGAGTGGCAGTGTGGAGGGAGAGGTGGGAGTGGGCAGGAAGCAGTGGCAGGGCAGGAGACAGCAAGGGTGGCTGGTGGGGTGGCAGGAGAGCAAGGTAGGATAGGGATGGCAAGGATGGGCGGAGATGGGATATTAGAGCAGGGGTGACCAGTGGGGTGACAGGGAAGAGTAGCACAGTAGGGGTGGCACAGGAGAATGTGGCTAGGCAGGGGAGTCAGGAGAGCATAGAGAGCAGTGTGGCCTGGACCCACAAGTACCTCACCCTACTCCAGCCCCATCAGCCTCTGAACTGCCATGGCTTGGCTCCGGCCCTGTCAGACCCTACCAAGCTGCCACCCCCTGTCCATCCCACAGTTCCCCAAGGCCTTCCCCAGTATCTCAGCGCATACACCCAAGGGGCCTGCAGAAACCACTCTTTAGCTGACCAGGCATGGGGCTGCCACAGCGTGGCACTTTAAATTTTGTGCAGCTGCCCCGGGCAGGAGATGTGAAAAAGCCCTGTCCAGTCCCAGCTCCCAGGCACCCTAGCGACTTTCAAATAAAACTACAACTCTTGCAACTTAAATAAAGGTTTTGATTACTTAATGTTTTTCATTATAAGAGGAAGCATTTTCTTTTTGTACAAATAACACTCATATACATAATACAGGATTTTTATTTCATCTATATCCAATGAAAGATTTAAAGAAAAATTTAATGAAAAAGGTATCTCTAGCCCAACATAAATTAGTGCACTTAATATTAATAAAACTGCCAATTTTCCTACAAAAAAAATTAATGTCACACAAAAAAGTCAAACAGAAAAACTAAGTTCACTGCAAAGTATAAATAGTGGGGAAAAAGTTAACATAAAGCCAAATAAATATATAAATTTAAGGGTGTGTTAGAGTTGATATACGTCATACATAATCTGAGGTTTCTTAGTATCCTGTGCAGCTATATAATCTAGAAAGAAACTAGTATGATGCCTCTATTTTGTTTACAATTTAGTAAAGTAAACCCATCTTTTAAATGACAACATCCTCACTACACAGCTGGTTTAACAGAATGTTCCTGACTCCGTTTAAAAAGGAGTAATGCCTAAAACTGCTGGCATAGAGACAGCATCCTGAATCTAGGCCATATGAATGTCACTTCATTGTTGTTACTGAAAAAAAAATAAGCTCAGCAATAATCAAACCTTAGCCAGCACTGCAACATTTTGCCAGCTGAACAAGCCCTTAAAAACAGAAAGATGGAGTTCAGCTGGATTTCTGTTATATATTCATCATTAAAAATATTTACAATTGATGTTTTTCATATATCTGTGATTTTATAATATACTAAATTCCACAGAAGAGAAATTACGAGTTTTCCTAACGTAAACTTCGTAGCAGAAAACTTAATTTGTTAAAAATGTTTGAAGAGAAATACTTCTGTGAAAACCACATTTTGATATACTATATTGCATTTATACTCATATCTTCAAAATGTATTGAATTTTCAGTTAAGTATGTCCTGACATAAATATTACACAATTAATGAAACACCATGTTCTGTACATTATGCATCACTTAAGCAGAATATTTTTTAAAACAAAAATAACTTGACTTTCCCACTCAGCTTAAGTCACTGAGCTAAGAACATGAATTACAGTACCTAACCCAGAAAGCACTACATCCTTCCTTAAGTCTGCTCACAGCCATTATACACAACAGAAGATGTCAGAATGTGACTAGCAAGCACTGAGAACAGGCTGAAGAATGTCTTATAACTGTCTGCATAGAACACATTCAATATCAATTTTCACTAAATTTGGTGAAGAGGACTATTATGATTGTTAAAAGCTAGTTAAATATTGGAAATTCATGGTTAATCAGAAGATCCTTTGATACAAGGTGAAGGAAGTGTCAGCAAGTGTTTCCCTGTCATGCTTACGTAATGGAGGACATAATGGAGGCACTGAACCCTCATTCACATGCCAATTACTTTTATTATATTTGTGTCTCAACTAGTTTGTCATCTAGATTGTGCCTTTATTTTCGTGTGTTTGTATAATTTTACAGCTGTCTTTTTGTGATCTAATCCTAGTGAATATGCATACTATAATACAGACTATTTCAATTTGCAAGCAGTATACAGTACTTAAATAATCTTAAGCATTTTGGCCAACTATTTTTGTATTACACAATGGGTTATAACTAAATATGGGAAAAGTGCATTTTACATTATATATTTACAAATTATAAAATACAGTTACCTCAAATCTAGAGCATTGACTACTGTGGAAGTTTTTTTTCAAGCTGTAATTTAGAAAATTTTCAGCCCAATTTTTTAAATACAAAATATAAACAAATGCAATTTTTGCTTTGCCTCTAAACAAGTATAAATAATCTAATTCCAGGAACTTTATTTGCTCCTTTTAAAAAAATATTGTTAAAAAGTTGACGTTCAAAAGTTATACAGTGTGAGTCCATAATATAGACTGCAGCCTTTGTTGTTAACATCACTTGTGTGTGACTTGTAAGCTATTACAAGACATGCTCAATGTTCACTTAAGTATTTCTGCAGGGTATTTCTAATCTGTTTGATAATGCTGCCATGACACACACATACAAGATGCACCATAAAGAAGATAATGTATCAGATCAAAGATCCAAGCAGCAGTTTTTTGAGGATTGGTCTCGGTGGGTGGAGGCTCAAGACATTTCAGCACACTTCAAAACAATCCTTGAATTACCCAAATATTGCTTAAAACTGATAGAAGCCACTCTTAAAATCCCCTATAGGCCTTTTTAAACAATGACAGGCAGATAAGGAAATTAAATAGAGTGCATAAAATATTAGGCCCAAATTTAAAAACATTTTGTCTTTGTCAATGTAATGTGTTTGCCATCCTGAACTTCTTTGACTGTGCCTATAGTATTACAGTCTATAAGACACAAAACTCCCTGAACTGAGACCCTGGCTTTAACTATGAGAAATTGGAGGTGATTTGAGGACAGAGTCCCAGCCTTAACACAGATTATCCTTGTTTTTATTGGCTCAGTTCAGACATGAAAACTCCATAAAATGCAGTGTGGGGCATTTAAAGCAAAAAATAATTTGAGATCTAATTTGTTGACGATAATAAAAATATTAGTTTTCTAGTTCAAGCATAAGCACATTAACAAACAGAAAAAATTATGCCCACTATAACATTTTTCACAGTCTGCAGGCAGTTGATTTTGCTTCAAAAGAACACTATGTGCTGACAGAACTATGGAACAGCACTGGTGTCAGATAACTCTGCAGAGAGCCGGGTCTATTTGTCATTTCTCTTAGACAGCAAATGTTGCAAAGAACTTAGTCAGAATGAAGCACACATTACACAGGAAATTAAACAATGGTTCTTCTCCTTACTTAAGAAGTGGGAAACAGACTGCAGTTTTCTGCTCACTCAATGTATATATTAGGTTTTAAATCACAATGCTTTAATGTATTGGTTCATGCAAAAAATGCTCTTCTTTACTAGCTTACATTTTACAAATCAGCATGCAAAACAAACACTATCAAGATTTAATTCTCTCAGTGAAGAAATTATACTTACAGCTACTGCTCCAGGCCTTTAACAGGGACTTTATGTTAATTTCAAAAAACACAGAATCCTGTAAACTCAACATTCTGCTTCAGGCAGCTGCAGCTGCAGCTATGGTTTTGTTGTCAAACTTCTCTTCTTTGCTCAGAGGCAGCAGAGTTTTGGCTCACAGTGTCGCTGTTTCATTACCATGCAGTCTTTGAGTGACGCACAACTAGAGTAGAAATGCTTCTGAATGCAGATGAACTCTCTGGTATGGAAAAAAGCTTACAAGTTTGTCACAAGAATGCACTGAAGGGCAACTTCACCTTTCTTTATGCAGCAAAGCATTATCTCCACAGACTAGAAACAAAATAATAAACACAGAAAACGGCCTGATCTGTAGCTGTTTGGTTAGTCATTTTGTTGTTAGTAAACTCAGAGGGCTGAAACTCTGAACTACAGGCTTCAACTTAATTCCAGAAACTTTCATTGCTACTAGAATAAAAATGGATTAAGAACGGGAACAAGATCCTCATGTCTCCTTCTCCAACAGCTGACAAAAACAGTTGCACTTTATTCTATACAGCTCCCAGTTTTAGAAAAGCTTTTCTCCTTCTTGTCTTCTGTGCAGCACATTCTTTCCATAGCTCCACACAGCCAATCAATAAGCTGCGATTTCTCAGCATGTTTGTGAAGATGCACAGTACAATGTCCCACTTAATCCACTAGAGATAATGCTGGCTAATGGAACGGGAGGATGATGTAATGAATATTGTGGCTTTAAGCCTACATCAGCTCTCTAAAATGGCTCAGAGCTCAACAAAAGTTTCTTCCTGCCTCTTAAACCCAGATGTCCAATATCTCATTTCCTAATTGCAGAGGGCACTCAGGAAAGATAAACTACATTATAATTAAGTGATAACTTTAAAATATAAACAAAGAGTCAGATATTCTTACTTTTAAGGATAGATGATTCCTTTGCATATTACCATAATATTCATGCTAGAAATGATCAAAATGATGCTGACAAAGAAAGATCCATTTATCTTTTAAAAAAAATAATCTTCACTCCACAGCAGTCATGGAAGATTGATGAAAGGCTTATAATAAACTGGAACTGCACTAACATATGAAGGTCTTTTTATAAAAACATACACCTGTCAATTTCAGTATGAGAACATTTCATACTGAACAATATCAATAGGTAGTTTTAAAGAAAAATGTATTAATTTTCACCATAATTATGAGTACTTTCAAGTACTATCAGTGTGTAAGTACAATTTTGCCATTTTTTCTTCTTTCAGATTTTAAGTGTTATAATTTACTTGTGACATATATACTAATATGGAGAATGGAAAAAGCTATGATATTTAATTCCAGAGTTGAAATATTACTTGAGGGAGAGATCAAAAATTAAGGGACATGGAAAAATAATATATTCAAAAACATTCATGTAATAAAACTCTTCATCATTAATATCACAAATGTATGTTTCAAGCATAATTTTTGTGTATATTATTTTGCCATTAAAGATGGGAAGATTAAAACAAGACTTCACAAGCACTTGAAAACTATATTAAAAAAAGCAAATTAAAACACAAAATGCAGTCTTGAGGGGCTTTCAATTAATATTAGAGGAGACTAGTGAGGTAACAAATAGTACTGAAACAGAAAGAAAGTAAGGGTTATAGTGTTAATACCACAGTCACTCAGTTTAGGCTTGTGCACATACTGGCAGTTCAATTTTTTTTTTTTCATTTTCTCAAAAATTTAAAAAGAAATATTAAGAGTAAACAAATAGTTTGTCCTGGCACTACTTTGAAATGTCTAATTTAGTCACTGCTTGCTGGGAATATATCCAGGCATCTCAGGCAGCTATGGAAAATACTAATGTTTTTGTGATAAATTAATATGGGTTACTCGTGAACTTAAAGGAAAATAATCAGGTCATAGGGTGGAATAACCTAAAGTGACTCAAATCCAAGAGGTGGAGAAGATGCTCACCTGAAAACCCTGCTGATCTTCACTAGCAGAAGAACAGAGAGACCTCGTCTACTCATAGCTTGTACACCAATGTAACTGAACTGGTCTACATATTTTATTACTTAAATTGGTGCAAATCCCCTTTAGTGCAGAAACAAAACAGTTTTAAAGTACTACACAAAGCTGCCCCAATTAACTAAATCAATTTAAAAGTGCCACCCTGGGCTTAGACCAGGCCTAAAGGCAGATGGAAAAAGTAAATCTTCATTTTTAAATATCCAGATTTGCCCACAAAATGCATGGGTTTAAACAATGGTACATGCGATCGCTCATATTTATCCTGAAAGGAAAGGGAAAGCAAATACTCTTGGCAGGAATGGGTGACAGAGGCATAATAGACCAGTGTAGTGTGTAGGACCTTGCTCCTGAGCTTACATGGCAAGATCAGATAACTTTCATTTAAGAAGAAGAAGAGTTCATGGTTGCAAAGAAGAGCCTGAAAACTTGACCCAGTTCTAACCCATGTAATAATATCTGCTTAGTCTCCAGACAGCCTGAAATAATAGCTTAGAACCATGAATTCACCTGAATGCGGCGCTCAGTTCCAAAACCCACTGCTCTGGTGAGTGGGTGTGGGGAGGGACTTGTTTGAGGGGAAATCTGCTAAACAAGTACATGTTGCAGGAGAATGGTGCTGCAGATTTGGCCCACCCCCATGCAGATAGAGTCCATCATTTCAAATACCAGCGAGGAGGACAATACTGCAGATATTTTTATCACATGACATTAGCTCAGCCAATGCTTAACATTTAATTTCCCTGCCTTTATGGTTTAGTGTCAGTATTATGTGTAGCAACAAGCTGCTTCATAACCAAGTTTTTGTCTGTTAATATATATATATATTAATGCAGCCTTTCAACATTGTACCTCCTTTCAAAAAGCATTTCTTTTTCCTTAATACATCACAAACTATCAGATCTCTTTACAGTTATCTGTTTGAAAAAGAACAAAAAGCTGCTGTGTCTGAGCTTGTAAAATTCACATTAAATTTGCAAGACTATTATTGCAATTGGTCTCTGTTTTCAACACTCTCAGAGAGAGTTGAGAAGTTTTGTCAACCGCAAACATTCAAAAGACCTAAGTCAGATCCCCCTACTAAAAAGTCATAAAATTGGCTTAAAAGTCATGCAATTTTTAAAAAAACCAAACACTTTGGATTCTTTTTATTTGCCTTTTGGTTTTCATCCTTTAGAGTTCATATTTTCCAGGTCTTCATAAATAAGGCCTGGTCTACACCTAAAACATAAGTTGCCCTAGTTACACCACTTAAGGCTGTAAAAAAAGATTTCAACCTAACCTGTACTGTGGATGCAGCCAACTGAATGGTAGCATTCTTCCATTAATCCAACTACGGCCTATAGAGGGGTTGGATTTACTAAAGTGATGAAAAATACTTTATCAGTGTACTTAATGACTGTCTGCACTACAATGGCATAGTTGCAGTGCTGTAACTGTGGCACCATAGTATGCGTACTATAGATGTATTTGTTTAAAATAAAAGCTGAGATGCTTAGAGAATTGCATGACTCCAAGAACTGGGAAATTGAGAAAAACAGCAGATATCACCCAGTGAGGTAGCCATGTCAGTCTAGTTCAGCAAAGACTAGCAAATATCATGTGCCAGTATTGCCAACTCTTACATCAGTTTACAGTTTTCAATGTGATCAGGGACAACATCGACACAAACAGAATTTCACTTGCTGACACAAATCATGAGTTTGGATGCATGAGTCCTGCCATAGTTTAAATTTTTTTCTCCTACAGACCTAGAGATTGTTTCATTATTATTTCTCTGTAGTCATAGTTACTAATTATTTTCTTTGGTAGACTTCTTACAAGGAAATACAAACTTCTTTTAGATGTAACTGAGGTATTAGAAGGTAAGAATGTGACATGCAAGCTGTATCCTAAAGTTGCATTACGAGATGCCTGCAATTTTTCTGTATGCTTATACTACTGAAATATTAGGTCAACATATTTAAGCTCAAAATGTACTCTTGAGGAACATAATTATTCCTCTTTCGATATTGCATGAAATGTACAGATTATGTTCATACCTATGTAAGTGGAAGAACTGTGGTCCAATGGATGCTGGACTGTGAATCAGGACACTTTTGTTTCTGTCCTCAGCTCTGTCACTGATCTGTTATGCAGAGGCAGCTTTTGGGGTAGGTGAAGCAAGTGCCCACTTAGAGCCCGAAGCAGGAAGGTGCCCCTTTGCCTACCCCAAAAGCTGCATCTGCCTCCTGCCCACAGGAACACATGGCAGGGAGCCAGGGACAGCAATGGAGGAGGAGGGAAGGGGGCGAGGCCCAAAGCCAATAAGCCAGCGGGGCCCCAGTGGGCCCCCCGCCCCTGGCTCCACGCTCCTACCCTGCTCCTGGGCCGGCTGCTCCACCCCAGAGTGGGGTGGGCCGGCCAAGAGGCCCAGCTCTGCACTTCCCCCCTGCCCCTTGCCTTCGGCTTGCTGACAAAAGCAGCTGGGGACTGTGCGGCAGCAGAGGGAGAATGCGGTAACACGTGGCTATTGCCCCGCTCATCCCCCCCCCCCCAGGGATGACCGTGGGAGGGGATTGGGGCCCCCAAGCAAAGCTCTGGGGCTGGTTTCAGGGCCCCCGGTAGGTGCTGGGGCCACAGAGGGGCCCAACCATGTACAGCTGGGGCTGCGACGGTGGGTTTGGGGCCCTCAGTAGGGTACTGGGCTGCGGAAGGAGCTGGCCATGGGGAAACGGGGTCAAAGGGGAGTTGGAGCTCCCAGCAGGAAAAGGGTACCATGGGGGGACTTTTGGTGACCCTAACGGAGCGCCAGGGCTGTGGAGGGGGTGGGTTGCAGGGAGTCAGCAGGGAGGGCTGCTGGGAGCACAGGAGGCTTTCAAGGCCCTCCAGCATGGTACCAGGGCCATGGTACAGGAGGAGGTTTCAGGGCCCCCGGTGGGATACCAGGGCTGCAGAGCAGGTGCCAGGGAGCCCTATAGACGGCCCCGCAATGGGCCTTTGCCTAGGGTCCCAGATAAGCTGAGGTCGCCTCTGTTGTTAGGTTACCTTCATGAAGTGTCCTAACCTCTCCAAACCTTGGTGGTAACCCTAATTAACAAATGCGTAAAATAACAAATTGCCTTTCTTTGGAAGTCACTCGAAGATACATGGATGACGAGATCTATGTCAACAATTAAGCTACTATTACACCTACATTTTAGAAGTTACAGTAATTCAAACAATTTTATTGTTTTGACGCCAAATAAGTTTACATTAGTCAGTATGTTAATATTTATAAAGTTACAGGTTCTGCACATGTAACTCGCATGCTTTATGCTTCAACATTTGATTTTTTTAAGTCCAAAGAAAAAGAGAGAAGCAGTGAAGACACACAGACTTCAGTTTGAATACTCTGTTTGTCTGTTGGTGTACAGATCAGCTAGAAGGACCCAGAAACATCCTGAACTAAGGTGTCCAGATACTGGACCTCTTCAGTAATTGTTTCTGAAACTGTAGACGTTTTCATTAAGTGCAAGGAGTCTTGCATTTTCCATGCATTCACCATCTGAAAGCTGTGCCAATTCAGAGTTTAGAGGAATAAAGATTAAAAATATAGGAGTTAGCCCTGTAGATTCAAGTGGCTGATCAACGAGAACCAAGAAATGTGTCTGCTGCCAGAGCTGGGTCCCAATTCCTGTACCACTGTATATATAGAGGAGTGTTAATCCACCTTTATTTATGAGGAAAGCCCTCCATCAGGAAAATGTTTAGTCCACCACAGTATCTTTTATGATCTAGAGGGAGAGCTGGGAGGCAAGCATTTGAGTCACTCCCTGGAGGCTACTGAGCTTGTGAAACTTGCATATAGCTATTAGCTAGCTGCTTTGAATTGGTATTGTGTGAGTGAGTGAGAGAGAGAGAATGCACGCAAGGGCAAAGCTCAGTGACGTGAGTTTGTACATCCTTATTGACTTATGTGGATTTATGGGGAAAATAGCACCATATAGATTGGTAGCCTTATAGAAATTCAGAGAATGGATTCGTCTCAAGCTCTGAAGAATCTTTATAGCATAGTGCATGCTATAGCCATGCTACAGAGAGTGAGAAATCATCTTGGAAAGAAGGGAAATATATTTAGAAGTATAAAAGTGTAAATGATATGTTGAAATGCTTCATTAAAATGTGTAACAGCAATTAAGAGGGGGAGTCTGTCTGAGGACCTGTAGTCTACTACCTAATAGTATTTTAAAGTTATTCATAATTATTCCAAATGCTATGTACAGTGTTGTGTGTGTGCATTAAATGTTTGTTTACTAAGAAATTATGTGGTACACCTTAAAGCTAACTGAAAACTGATCTTAAATCTCATTGCTTTTGTATATAAAATCTTTGAATGTAGGAGTTAACTGTATAACAAACAAGGTGTCTTGTGCCACTTTTAAAGACTAACAAATGTATTTATCTCATGAGCTTTCATAGGAGAAAATCCCACTTCGTCAGATGCTTCAAGATGAAGAACTCCTCCCATTCTGTAAATTCTCCATCTTCAAGCATCTGACCAAGTGGGATTTTCTCCCATGAAAGCTCATGTGATAAATACATTTGTTAGTCTTTAAAAGTGCACAAGACTCCTTGTTTGTTTTGCTGAACTAGACTGACACAACAACCCCTTTGGTACTCTATAAAATACTCTGAAATTCCTGAAAAGGCAGCATTCTGGAATGAGCGTTAGCAAAGAGTTATGCTGAGATGCATGAAAACGGGGAGTGTAATAAAGTCATACACTATACTGTTAATATGCATCTCCCTTACCCACTACATATGCACTTAGAGCAAAATTCTTAAACATGTAAATAAGTACCTACTGGGATTTTCAAGAGCACCCAGGCTACTAACCCTGATTGACATCAATTGGCATTAGATGTCTAGGTACTTTCATAAATCCCATTAGGCAACTTTCTGCATTATCAGATACTTAAACATTTACGATTTGGAGACTACTTCTAAATATAGACAGTATCCACTATTACTATACCATTTTTTTATTTAAATTTCTAGCAAGGATGTAGATAGAATAGATCCATTAGTTATGGACAAGAGGATCATCTGAAAAATTAATTTCTTTATTTTACATTCTCATTGATATATTGCTCAAAGTTTGCTTTTACCTCAATTTACTCCTGTTGAACTACACAGTACCATTTTCTGATAATTAATACATTTTACCTTTTTTTCCATCCAACTTCCAAACTCAGGTTGTCTATAAATGAGACAGATAGACTGTTTTTTGCTGTCTCTCCCCACTCCTCAAAAAAGTTCCATGATATTAAATCATTCTGAAGCTGGTCTACCCCACCATAAAAATATTTTTTAAACTAAATCCAGGTATAAATATTGCAAAATCACAACTAAAGCCATTCCAATAAAACTACATATTACCCAGAAACAGTCTTGCAAAAAGCTTCTTAGTTACATTCACCTTCAAGATGATAGATTGTTACTGAAATTGCATTTCAGTAACAGAATAACATCTAACATAAAACATACAATTTATCATGTTAAATTATGTGTATGAGTTTCTGTGAAGTGTTGGGGAAGTTACATTGTGAACATACAGACTTTTATCTTGTACATTGCTAAAGTTCTTTAAGATTATTAAAGAAGCAGACATTCATTTTTGTTTATTGTTTATTTGAATACCTAGGTCTTATATAGCTCTTTAAGTTAATGTTATTTTGATCAAACTGAAGTGTTGCAAAAAATGGTTAATTTAGTTTTAGGTGTATGCAATTTCTTGTGGTTATTTTTCAGGACAGGATCACTGAATATTTTCCTGACTAGATTTCTTTGAAATATCTATTAACATTATTTGGGGCTGAGGATAAACAGTCTTGATACTAAAATAAGTTCACTGTGTACAACAATGCTGGTGCATCTTAACAGAAATCAGATCTCAAAACCTTACTAACCTTAAAAATTCTTTGACGAAGGCAAAGGAATTCAAAGAACCACCTGATTCAAATGGAAGAACAGGTTAGTGCTAGTAAAATGAATGTGGAATAATACTAATAAGTTCCAACTACAAATCTGTGCACATACTGGATGGCCTAACAGTTCTCAGTTTACCAGATGAACAAGCAGCATCTCCAAAAGAAGCTGTCCATAACAAAAAAACCATGTGAAACTTAACGCTTCTAATGTCCTGGGGCCTAACTGACCCCAACTCACACAAAAATGTGAATAAAAATTTTCAGGCCAAACTTGTGTCTCTTCATACATTAAGTATTATCAAATTAGGAAGAGGTTGATTTTTCTGAATAGTTTATTATCCTACTTATTGTGGTTTTGTGTTGCAATTAAAAAAAAGTGAAAAGGTAATGGGGTCATTCAGAACACTCCATGTTTGTCAATGGGGAAAATGAAAGAACCGGATCTTTGGAATTCTCTTGGATACCAAATGAATACAAAAATTAAAAAAAAACATGAGAGACAAACTACTGCTTCTTCTTTCTTAACACATAAGGAGTCCTGTGACACTTTTAAAAACTAACAATTTCATTGATCACATGAGTTTTTGTGGGTGAATCTCACTTCGTCAGACGCTGAAATGGAAAATGCATAGTGTGGAGGGGGAAAATAAATGCAGTAAAGGGCAAGGCACAAGATTATTTCAGCAAATCAAACAAGTTGTTTTTATTTAAACAGTGTGGAACAACAGAAAAGAAGGTGGGGAGATTGAATCATAGAATCATAGAATAATAGGGTTGGAAGGGACCTCACGAGGTCATCTAGTCCAACCCCCTGCTAAAAAGCAGGACCACTCCCCCTAAATTATCCCAGCCAGGGTTTTGTCTAACTGAGCCTTAAAAATCTCCAAAGATGAAGATTCTACCACCTCCCTAGACAGCCCATTCCAATGCTTCACCACCCTCCTAGTGAGAAAGTTTTTCCTAATATCCAACCTTGACCTCCCCAGCTGTAATTTGAAACCATTGCTCCTTGTTCTGTCCTCTGTTACCCTCGAGAACAGCCTAGCTCCCTCCTCTTTCGAGCAACCCTTCAAGTAGTTGAAGGTTGCTATCAAATCTCCCCTCAGTCTTCTCTTCTGTAGACTAAATGAGCCTAGTTCCTTCAGTCTCTCCTCATAAGTCATGTGCCCCAGCCCCCTAATCATTTTTGTTGCCCTCCGCTGGACTCTTTCTAATTTGTCCACATCCTTTCTGTAGTGGGGAGCCCAAAACTGGACACAGTATTCCAGATGCGGCCTGACCAGTGTCGAATAGAGGGGAATTATCACATCCCTCGATCTGCTGGCAATACTCCTACTGATGCAGCCTAATATGCCATTGGCCTTTTTGGCAACAAGGGCACACTGTTGGCTCATATTCATCTTCCCGTCCACCATAACTCCCAGGTCCTTTTCTACAGCACTGCTACTTAGCCGATCGGTCCCCAGCCTGTAGCAGTGCATGGGATTTTTCCGTCCTAAGTGCAGGAGTTTGCACTTGTCTTTGTTGAACCTCATGAGGTTTCTTTCAGCCCAGTGTTCCAATTTGTCCAAGTCTCTCTGGATCCTGTCCCTGCCCTCCAGAGTATCTACCATTCCCCCCAACTTGGTGTCATCCGCAAACTTACTAAGCACGCAGTCTATTCCATCATCAAGATCATTAATGAAGATGTTGAATAGAACCGGCCCCAGGACCGACCCCTGGGGCACTCCACTCGTTACCGGTTGCCAACCAGACATCGAGCCATTGATTCCTACCCGCTGAGCCCGTTGATCTAACCAGTTTTCGATCCACCTTACGGTCCACTCGTCCAACCCATACTTCCTTAACTTGCCGACGAGAATGCTGTGGGAAACCGTATCAAAAGCCTTGCTAAAGTCAAGGTATATCACGTCAACGGCTCTTCCCGCATCCACAAATCTAGTCATCTCATCATTGAAAGAGCAGGAAATCACCAACTTGTTTTTCATTACAACAGGTGATTTTCCCTCTTTCAATCTCCCCACCCTCTTGAGGTCGAGGGATGAGAACCAATCTCCTTGACACAGCATGGGAAGTATGGTGGTTAGGGTCACCATTTTGAACTTCTGACGTCTCATAAATTTGTTAAGGGATCTTAGGTCTAGAACTGGCTTCCATCCTCCAGTTTTCTTTTGTACTACAAAGTACCAGGAGTAGAATCCTTTCCCCTTGTGTTGGAGAGGGACTGGTTCTATTGCTCCCATTTGTAGTAGTTGATGGATTCCTGATGCAGGATTTGTATGTGAGTGGGGTCCCTGAATAGGGATGGTATAGGGTAGTGTAGAGGGGGTAGGGATAAAAACGGAATGGAATAGCCGTTGTTTACAATTTCCAGGACTCATTTGTCCCTTGTGATGGTAGACCAAGCATGATGAAAGTGCCTGAGACGAAACTCAAAGTTCTGGTCTGCTGCTGAAGTCGTTGCAGAGCAAGGAGGGAGTCTCAAACACTCGACCAACACCTCAAAATTGGGCTTTAGGTGGTGGAGGTTGTGTATCAGAGAGAGGTTGTGTGGATTGTTTGCGCTTGTAATGTCTCTGCCTTCCTCTTTGCTGGGTTTCGTAGTGTGTCTGTTGGTATTGAGACTGGTAGTATGGTTAATAACAACGATTGTACAGTTGGAATCTGTTTTGGTTTTTTTTTTAATGTAGTGGGCATGTTGCTCTAGAGTCTTTCATGGAGTGTATAGTACTGCATCTTTTTTTCTGAAAAGAGATGAACTTTATCAAAGGGGAGATCTTCAATTTTAGTTTGAAGGTCTCTCGGTAAGGCTGCCAGGAGGCTCAATGCATCACTATTGCAGTGGCAGTGGCTCTTGCTGCTGTGTCCGCTACATCGAGGGATGCTTGCAGGGAGGTTCTTGCTACTAATTGGCCCTCCTCTGTTAGGGCTTTGTACTGTTCTTTTTTGTTGTCAGGCATACTTTCTGTAAGTTGTGCCAATTTCTTATAAATTGAGTGATTATAATGTGAGAGCAAGGCAGAGTTGTTAGCTACTCTCAACGGCAGGGTTGAAGAAGAAAAGACTTTTCGTCCTAGTAGATCGAGGCGTTTCCAATCTTGATCTTGAGGGATAGTTTTGAAATTGGGTTGTTTACCCCTTTGGTTCACTGCTTCAGTAACGAGTGATTTAGCAGGGGGATGGATGAATAAGAAGTCCATCCCCTTTGGTGGAATATACCACTTTCTGTCATTTCTCTTGTTTGTAGGGGGTATAGGGGCTGGAGTTTCCCATATTATATTGGCAGGATCCATTAAAGCATCGTCCCTGGATATGGCAATTTTGAGGAGGCTGTGGCATGAAGAATTTTCAGTAATTTGTGTTGTGTCTCCTTAACCTCTTCCAGAGGAATTTCTAGTTCCTGCACTACACGTCAGACTAGATCACTGAATTGTTTTGGATCATCAGTGGGATTTGAGGTGGATGGGATTACCTGCAAGGACAAGGAAGGTGAGTCGTGTATTGGTGAGTGATCTTGATCTGCTATGTCAATTGTCAGGGTTCGTTCCGAGGATTGTACCAATACGTTTGATTGGGCTAGACTAGGTGATCTGTAGGAAGCATGTGTATGGTGAGGTCTAGAATGACGACTGCAATAGGATGAGTGCCAATCCCAATCTGACCATGATCCGTGGCCGGGAGAGTGTCAGTGACAACATGGGGAACTGTGCCATGAGTCACGGCCATATCGATATGGATTGTGGTAATGTGGGCGTACTGCAGGTCTCGTCGGGAATGAGTGTGCCGAAGAGAAATGGGCTTCTTCCATGTCACTATGCCACAGTGATTGTGGCGAGAAATCACTATGCACTGGTGACTGATCATTTTCTGAGTGCGGAGGTGACAGATGGTGCTCTTTGTGCTTTCTCTTACAAAGTGGCACTGTTGACAGTGCAGCGGTCGTTGCTGAAGGTGAAGATCTATGCCCAGTGCATGTCTTGGGGGATTTCGGCTCCACTATGGATGATGGTGCTGGAATTCTGTGGCATGCCATATCCGGTGCTGTGATATCATGCAGTGCTGTTGAAGGTGCCGGAGATTTGTGCTCTGGCGCTTTAAGAGATGAGATCTTGCACGGTGCCATATCAGAGGAGGAGCATTTGTTTTGAGCTCTGGACTCCTCATTAGAACATTTAAAGTCCTTAGGTTTAGCAGCCTGGCTGGTACCCGAGGAACCTGGTGCCTTTTGGGTACTATGTCTGGGAGACCCCTTGGTCGGGGAGCGACCTCATTTCAAGGTGCCAGTCTCCACGGGTGACGAAGCCCTTCTCTTGTGCTGGCTTGTCTGTTCATGTCCAGGAGATTTTCCCAGACCCGGGTCTGAGGAGGGTCTCAAGGATTTCTCCATCAGAAATAGTTTTAATCTCAGGTCCTGTCCTTTCTTGTTCTCGCACTGAGATTACAACAGTTCTTTGGGACATGGGAGTGTCCATTGGAGGCAGGCATGGCTTCATTACATGCTGAGCAACTCTTGAATCCTGATGAATTAGGCACAGTGAAGAATGACTGAACCTATCTGTCTAAGGCTAGTGCGGCAGAGAGAGAAAAAAAATTCTTTTTTTTTTTTGGAGATGAGATGGGAGGGGTAACTAACTATGACTGAACTAAGTATTTTCTTCTTCCAATTTTTCAGGTTATAGCTGATAGTTGATGCTGCAGGGATGCTCCATCTTTAGCCATGGATGGCTGAAAAGGAACTGAGGGAGTAGGGGCTGTTCGCGCGCTCGGCCCGCGCTGCACGCAGCACGAGCTGCTGGCGGTGCGCACGGCCCCACTATTAATGCTAGAAAGACCTCTGATCAACAGCACTGGACGCGATGACATCTGATGTGAGGCACACACAGGGACATCGCTAGAAGAAGAACAATTGTTCCATGTATCTTCGCAATTATCCAGCAAATTGAGTTTCTCTGAAGACAACGCTGTCAAACTGATTTTCTGGGAAGCCTACACATGCTAGGAAGAATTTCTGGGTAAGTCACAACAGTCATATATTTTATGGCAAGCCCACTCTTGACAGATACTATGGCTCAGGAAAAGACCACAGTGTTGCTGGGGAAAAGACCTCTGTTGACAAAGCAGTTTCAGTTTAACTTCTCTAGCCCTACTACCATCAATTGCAGTGATTCTGTTTGAACGGTCCACTGGCTGTGTTTTTCTCCAGTGAATGAGACAAGATGACAAGAAAAGCTGTCTCTCATAAAGAGTTCCTGAGAATTTTCACAGAGACGACAGATGATTCTGACACTGCAGTTTAATAGCAATGAATCTGATTGGGAGCTTGCTGTTGGGATACAGGGAGGTGGTGCGGAAACGGGGAGATGAAATCACTGAGGAAAGTGACTCCAGTGATGCTGCTGTGCAGGAAAGCGAGGATGAGTTTGCCAACTTTTATCTGTCCAGTAACAAAAATGGGGAAAGACACCAAAGGACATCAGAAAAACCTCCAGCCAGAAACATCCTAACTCCTGCTCCAGGACCACTGACCACTTTTCCATACAATGTGTTAGGAACACTATTCTCCTGCCTACAGCTTTTCTTTACTCAATTGTTAGATCTCATTCTCTAGTACTGTAACAAGTATAGAGCTGAGTTGTTTGGGAGTTCCGGGCAGCCAATACTTGAGAGAGAACTTTGTGCCTACTTGGGACTGCAGCAGTTTATAAATATAGCAGATACACAAAGGAACTTTCGCAAATGACCATGGAAGGCTGGTATAATCAGAGCCATCATTTCACTCCATCAATTTCAAACCATAAAAACAGTCACGTGCTACAACGACAGAGAGGCACACAGAAGTTGAAACAAGACTACCTAGCTTGCTTCTGTTTCAGAGATATAGGGTTAATTTGCTGGTACTTTGCCCAGATGTTGGCTTTCTTATGAGAGGGTCACCCAGAGTACTGGGTATGCAAGACCACACACTCTATCTCTGTTAGGGAGAGAGTGTGGTCCCACAGAGCGCAGTCACAGGCCAGATAGAAGAGGTTCGTGGGCCACATGATTTCTTTACAACAGGGGTGTCAAACATGGCATCTGGGGCCACCACAAACACTACACAACATGTCAACATCATTTATTTATCAAGAGTATCCCAAACAGTGCTGAATTATCTATACTCTCCAAGGCACTGAACTTCCACTCCATGGTATCATGGAGTTCCATATCAATTGTGGGTGGCTGAATTCTTTGTCAAACCACTTTTTTTTTAAAAAGTTTTTTAACTTCTAAACTGCCAACCCCATAAATTCCCCGATTCTGACAATCAAGCACTGCTCTTTTAATCTCATACCATCACTAGTAAGAAAGGTTCTGCTGGCCAAACAAGGTACTCTGTGTTACCTATGTAACTCCTGTGTTACCTGTGTAATTCTATCATTATTAGTAACAAATATATAAACTACTGGAAGCATAAGTCTGTCTAACCCTTAGACTGCAAATAAAAACTGAATTCATCTCTTTCCTCATAATAAGTTTGGCATCTCTATTTTAGATACTTCCTTTACCTACAAGCATCATTTATTTTACACAGACAGTGCCTAAGCCAGCATGCCGGGTTTTGACATTTCTATTCATTGGTCTTTTGGCAATACTGCATGTCAAAGCCTTTCATTATTTCTCCTATAAATACTAACTGAAAAGAAGGAGTGATAAGACAACTTGCAAATGACAGCCTTTGGAAAGGAAGAGTATATATGCATTACCACCTCTTGGTGTCTCAAAGAAAGAAAAATTAAACTACTGAAGCATAGAAGCTGGAACTCAGGGTGTGAGCAATGCTGCCATATATTCCGGCTTGAAGTAGTTTCTATTATATACAGGTTTGCAGTTTTTTTTCAATGGCTTTCTGTATCCCACTATAAAAATTGTCCCAGCACCCCTGAACTGAAGGGCCTCCTGTCATTCTCCAAAAATGGACTACTTGTTTAGAGCTCATATTTACTGTCTTTAAATACAAAAGTTGGGTTGCCACCTTAGCACCCTAAGGGTTTTTTTACATTAACGTCCTCTTCATTATGAACTTAAGTATTGTGGCCAACGTTGAATAACTAGAGTACCATATGAATAAATTTAAAATCTCTAGTGCAGTCTTTATACATTTGATTTACACAGATCTCTATTTTTAGAACTGTCCCATTATATAAATTCCCTTGCCTCACAGTGTACCTGAAGCACAGGTCTGCTGATATAACTGCACATTTTGCACAGTACAACTCCAATTGTCTATGCCATTACTGCACTGAGCGAGCTGTCCTTAACAACATTATATAATAAAAGGAAGGGGCAATCTGGAGATACAGAAAGGAGAAGAAAATTAAAGGATTAATCTAAAACAGGGGTTCTCAAACTGAGGGTTGCATGGTTATTATGGGGCGGGGGTGTCACAAGTTGTCAGTCCCCATGCATGCACTGGCTGTGGCTGTCAGCCAGAGTCCTTCCCTTGTGAGGCCAGAGAGCAGCAGCTGCTGGCCTTGTGTTCTGAAAGCAGCACCGCTCCTAGCAACAGCACAGGAGTACGGATGGCATGGCATGTGGGGGAGTGGCGTGGCACAGGAGTTGTCTCACAGCCCAAAATATTTTCAAAGAGGGACCCAGAAAAAAAAGTTTGAAAACCACCGAGTTATAAAAAAGATATAGGTGATTGGAGTAAATTAAAGTAAAAGCAAGACTGATAACATGTAAATAATCTTCCTGAAGGATCGCAATTACGTTGTGTAATACTTTAAACTTTTGTTCTCCCTCCTTTGGACAGTTCTAATGTTATGTCTGTAATTAGCAGTTTCTTGAAATGGCTGTGCACATTTGCAATAAACACACATTAACCAACAGCAGAGTGATTTTTATGTGTGCAATATTAGAGTAAAATCTAAGGTAAATTTTTCCTTTGGGTTTCTCAGTGCATGTACTCTCTGTATCTGCCTTCTGCGCTGTAATCAATTTGAGACAGGGACCGCCTTATAAAGCACTAAGCACACAATCGCCTCTTAAATAAATAATGAATTTAACTGAATTGTGCATTCATTAATATATGTAAAAGCTTTATGCCCCCCACCCCCAACAGACTTCATCCATTAAATATTTCAGAAAATTATGTATTTCTTTTTCTTTTTTTTTTTTTACTATCATCATCCTATTAGCTTTATAAACCTAAATAAAACAGGTGCACAGGACTATTTCTAGGGTATACTCAGGAAAAAATACCCATTAAGCACAATATTTACTTTATCAATAAAGCTTTCTTCAGTAAGGTTTTGGCTTCTACCTTAAATCAAGCAGCAAAATATTACTTATATTAAAGGAAATGTACAGTTGCTGTACTTTGATCCTAAAAAGAAAGGCAGTCATCACTTTACCTCTATTAATTCCACATAAAGCAAATATTTTAGGTTCACATAACGCTTCTCTTCCATCTTTAGCGTTACTGTCCAAAAACCACTGCTATTAAATTATACAGTTTTTTAAAAAACCCAAACAAAGGAGTTCTGTGGCACTCCTCCTTTGTTTTGGTTTTTGCTGGACTACACTAACACGGCTCTCCGTCTGGAATTTACCATAGTTTTTAAACAGTTAAGCTTGACAAACCCAGTGCTTCACTGAAATTTACATTAATTTACAAGCTACCCTTCCTCAAACATCAACTATATATTTGGCAAACTCAGTGTTTCACCTAAAATTACAGTCATTTACAACCTATTCTTCCTAAAACATCAACTATATTTTTTAAATAGGAACAACTGCAAATTTCTATTTCAATCCACATACAATTCAGCCAGTCATGTAGCATAAGCAACTTTACTGTTTAAAAATACAGTATGTTCAGATTTTGATCAGCTTCATTTTATTACATTTATTCTTATATTTCTCAATATCTGCTGACATTAATACACATTTCCATTAAGGGTTACATGCCTATTTTATTTATTGCTTTAATTACCTGTTTTGAAGACACCTGCCTCCTAATGCATTCCTCATTGGTAATGCAATAGTTCATTGCTCTGTTCCATAAGAATACCTCATTCCATTACCAGGATACAAAAATAGAAATAAGCAGATAATTTAAAGAGGATTCAGCTGGTATCCGCTCCTGTTAAAAGCATGATTAAACAGCAGAACAGACTGCAAAGCTGTATTTCGTAAATGATGACATCACACTTTTCTGTGATAATACTCATGTAACACTGATTTGAGGAAATTACTTCTAATGACAGCCAGTTGGCAGGCATTTAATGAGTTGGAATAGAGAATTAATCTTCAAAAGAAGGATTAGAGTATTGTATGCTTTGTTATCCTCAATTGCTCAACCACCAACAGTACATCAAAACCAAGGTTAAACTAAGGCCCCTCCGTTTTCACTGTAGTGAAGAATTGTACCTGCAGGATTTCCTTTCAAGCTGGTTCAGCAGTAGTGCAATTCTATTCTAGAACCAGGGTCATCCTTTTTAACTAAGATTCATAACAAGCTAGGAGTATACAGGCTATTAATTTGAAGCTTATTTCAAGACATAAGATAAAATTTAGATTTAGATTAAGTTTACACTAATGTAAATGATTAGTCAACAACTGGAAGTTCTTTGTCAGTTAATATAATTTCTCAAGATTGCTCTGATTAATTTATTTTAGAAAAGGAAGACAGATGAAGCAACACAACATCCTTCTGTTTCTGTTGCTTCTTCAAACTGACAAGTCACATATTTAAACATCAAGCTCCTCTCTGAGCACTTCTTGGGATCATCTATGCTGACTTACTGTATAGCACAGGCCATGGAATTTCCCCGAAATAATTCCTACAGCATACCTACTAGAAAAACATGCAGTCTTCATTTTAAAATAGTGACAGAGAATCCACCATACCCTCTTATAAATAGTTCCAATAGTAAATTAGTTTCACTGTTAAAAATTTACTCCTTATTTCCTGAATTTATCTAGCTTCACCTTTCAGCCACTGGATCCTGGTCTCTCTCGGCTATATTGAAGAACCCATTATTAAACATTTTTTACCTAAGCAGGTACTTCTAAACCAGGGGCCGGCAACCTTTGTCGACCACTGTGCCGGCCCCTCCTCCTCAACCCTCACCTGGAGAGGTTCCTCTCAGCAGCCTGCCTGGAGACCCCTATACCCAGGGACGCCATGGAAAGAAGTTACCCGGAGTCACTCCTTTTGATGGCAGCACACCACAGAGAGGAGCCGCTCTGGGTGGCTTCTTTACATGGTATCCTGGGGCATGGACATGGCAGGGACCTCCGCACTGCAGCCGCCCCCAAAAGAAGCCACTTGGAGCGTCTTTTGGTGGCAGGAGTGGCAATTTCTGTGGCGCCACAGAGGATGCCAAGTGCCGCTCCAAATAGGCTTGTGTGCCACTATTGGCACACGTGCCAGGGGTTGCCTATCCCTGATCTAAACTGTAATCAGTTCACCTCTTAACCTTCTCTTTGTTAAGATAGATTGAGCTCCTTGAGTCTATCATTATAGAAGGATGTTTTCTAATCCTTTTATCATTCTCATGGCTCCACTTGGAACCTTCTCCAATTTATTAACATCCTTCTTGAACTGTAGGCACCAGAACTGGACACAATCTTTCAACAGTGATTGCACTTGTGCCAAATACAGAGGTAATCTACTCATACTTGAGATTCCTCTATTTATGCATCCCAGGATCACAAACATACAGGTTGAAGAGCCAAAAACTACACAGAAGGATTCATTTGCAGACTGTGAGCAAGAGAAAGGAACTGGAGGAGGCAGTGAGTCTGTGTCACTCCTAGAGCACCAGGACAGAAAAGACTCAGAAATGGATCAATAAACACTGCTATAATTTCTGGTCCTAGGAACATGGAGCACACGCATGTCCACCATGAATATTCACTGGATTAGCACTCAAAGAGAACTTAACTAATCCTTTCAGGAGCTACATGATGAAGTTTGACTAGAACTTTAAACACAACAGCAACGTCAGTCCTCAAGAGATTTTTACCCTGTAATGAGCTATCAATGGCTGATGAGGTTATGTGTACAGCAAACAGCATATTCAAATTCATTATGCACTTCTACAATTTGGCTAACAAAAACAAAACTGCTTCCTGCTTTCCACCCACTAATACAAGGAAACCTTATGTTAAAAAAAGCCAAACAAGCATTTTACACTACGTCAGAAAGGCTCTGAAAAAGCACCAAAACAGTGAATTTCAGAGCTGAGGACCCTCCAATCAGAGGGCACTGCCACCCTGGAAGTTCAACTGTGGAGGACAAAAAGTAGAAAGCATTCTATCTGATTGCAACTGGCATGACAGGGAAGAGTAGAGAAACTGAATCACTGATAACTAGCTGGGTCCTAAACCATTTAAGACTATATTAGAGAACATATGCAAGCCCCTACATTTCACTCAAAGCCAAAAGCAAAACTGGATCTTTAACCACACACCCCTCAAGCTGTTTGAAACAGCTAAAGAAAATTAACTGCATCTCTTTTTAAAAAGCATAATATATAAAATATTTAAACACTGATTAATATGCTGTGTGTGATGTGAAAAATCTTGTTAGTTGTATGAAAGTAATTTTTTCAGCTTTTTAAAGGACATAAAAAGAAACAGGACTGAACTTTACAGTACACATTAAACACCACTTTCTAGTCACAAAACAAAAATCAGTAGGTTGTAAATTACTATTTATGTTTTTAAGAAATTTGGAATATTCCATATACTATTCAGGAAAAAAACGTTTTAAAAAAGATTTTTAAAAAGGAATGTCATGGGAATAGCTTCTGCTGCTCTGTTTTCATGCTACAGAAGTTTCCAAAGGACAGTTAAGGTTTAATGACAGAAGACCTGATCCTGCACTGAACCATATGAGCTGATCCCTGGAACCCATACAGAGCCCCACTGGAGTCCACAGGGTCCTGCGTGAATACAGGGCTCTGCCTGTGCATCTCCCAGGGCAAGATAAAGGCCACATTTTATTGTCTGAAAACTTTCTTTTGAAAATGGATGTTCATATTAAATTAAAAATCATATGCATACATGTACATGTGTAATATACATGCAAAATACCCTTACTTATGAGATTGCTTTAAATTAATTTCACAAATTAAATAATGTTTCAAACACTTTTTAAATTATAGATAAATAACTAACAGGAGAAAAAAAATCTATAATCATAACTGTTTTCTTAAGAAAGCCTTTTCTAACATCCCCAAAACAATTCAGACTAATTAATAAGAAAAGTTATGGTCAGAAGAAGACAGTTTACAACAGTCACTGCAGCTTTACTTTACCGAGCTGATGATGTGGATACATGCTGTGCTTTGAATGTGAGAAATTTGTTTCATTTTCTTCATCTATGGTCTGTCCTAATGAAAACAGGCTGACACGTCTCATCTTCAATAACCTTGGGGAGCTCTCAATAGTATTTCCGATATCCAGTACCACATCTCCAGAAATGACAGCAGGAACAACCTTTTTTAAAAACTCCATTTTTTGCTCCGTTTACTTTCCCAACAGTGATAAAACTAGCTGCACAGAACACACACCCAGGTGCCTGTGCAAACTTCCTTGAAGAATCATTAAGGTGGACTACTCCTGTGACTTTACACAGTGACATCATGCTGAACTTGGGTGGTGCCAAACACCAACAGGTCAGCTGCCAGCTGTTGGGAGGCTGTTTTCAAAAACGTTTACTGTAAAGACTGATAACAAAACCAACTAAGCCATTAAGTTACAGGAATAAACAAGAGCTGGTCAACTGCCACAAAACAAAAAGTAATACAATTAGCACTAGGATGAATTTAAACAAAAATGTGACAAAATGTGTATATAAATGTAAGTTTATTTTTGACAGTTAAGTGGCTGTTCGTTTCAATTAAGTGCACTGGGAGGAGTATCCATCTGCATTCAAAGATAACACTTATCATTTAGAAAGTCCAATCACCAGCTTTACAGAGTTACTAACAGCTCCAATATTCTATGCTTTGAACCAATTGCATTTCTGTACAGCTACTTACTGTACATTAATATTTTATTATATGAATATACAGAAAAATATCTTTATCTTTCTTACACACACTTCATATCTGGGAATAAATTCAGCAAATAATTAAAGCCATAAATAAACCAACCATTTAAAATTAAAATTAGAGGTCCACAAATATACTACCGAAGAAGTTTCTTACCCCATATGTGACTATGATGAAAATATCACACCATTCAGGAATTATTTGTACATTACTTTCATTCTGAATGTCTATTAATGATCAGACTAGGCACTTACAGAAGCTTATTATTCTGATGAAATCTGCTGAGAATCTAAGTTACATTTTCAAAGCTTGATTAACAAAATTAAACCACCCATGAAAGTTCTATTTTTAATTACACAAAGCTATTTTATTGTGTACTTTTTTTAAAAAAACTGTCTTTTCTCCCACATTCATCCTGAAATCTAGTTCTGATATAAATTCACACAATAAATACAGACTAGCCTACTTAAAGATATTGAGTTCTACATTTCACAATTTAATGCGAATACATGGCTATCAAGCGACTGTTAAACTAAGGATTTACCTCCTCTTGGCATCCATTGCAGGTTAACTTGAGTTCTTTCACATTAAACTTCCTTGTGTCCACAAAAAAGAGGGGGGGGGAGCGGTTGAGAAAATGATCTAATATTTTTATGAGCTTTACTAAAACCACTTTGCAAGTGAGTTTATTGAGATGTGGGATGAATTTACCTGCAGCAATGTAGGCAGGCCTGCATACCCATATCAAAACAACTGATGTACATTTGCCACTTCTGTCTGCTTGTAACCCACACTGCTTTGCTGCCTACCTCGGTCATCCTCTCTGTTTACCTGCATGCCCTATACTGCTTTGGGGTCGTGTCCTGACTGGATGTCTCTTCCCCATGTATATGCTGGCACATATCTAGGTTTTACTTTTTGGAATTCCAGTTCACGTGGAGCTCCTAAATTTGTGTCATACTCCCAGTTGTTGATCAATCATGTCTCATTCTTCACTACAGTCTAATGCTGAGATGCTGGGTTTCATTGCTCTCTGGGGAGAGGAGTTTGATCAGGGACATCTGAACAATAGTTGCACCAGGGCTACAAGCAGGTATCAAAACAAATGTAGGGTAAGAGCTTGACCAGACACTCTCCAGTGCTGCAGTAAGGCAGCTTTGAGAGAATATGAATTACACCACCCAAATAATACTAAGACACTTCCACAAAGAAAGAAATTTTAAGGCTCAAACTTCAGGAAAAAGCAATATTTTATGAATGTTGGAATGGCGATTACAATACATATAGTAACTTGTTTTTCTCTTTTTCCCATTAGCGCTGCCATGAGGAAAAGGCAGGGGGAGGAGAGAGGTGAATGACTATGACAAGAAGGAAATGGCTGGTACATCACAGACAGCTACTGGGGATGATAAGAGGCTAATAACCCTTCTGGAGCGCATGGCTTTGAATCCTTCAGACTTTGAACAGCTTTATAAATTCCCAATACAAGATTTTACTGTTCACATGTTCACAGCATTCTATTTAGTATAATAATGCCTGTGGAAATTTTGAAAATATGTTTACATTTATGGTCCTGAGTTTTGCCACATTCAATGAAATGTGCAGCATCACAATTACAACTTCCACACATGCACAATAAAAACACACAAAAAAAATTACTATTATTTGACAATTCATATATACTGCCCTGAAAACTCAGCAAATGGACAATCACACACATCAAGTACACTTGCACCAGTACAAGTACACAAGACAACATGTTCAGTAATGGTCATAAAATGCCTTATCCTCGTCACTGATTACTACACTCAAAGTATTAGTGCTCTGTGCCCCTAGGAAATGGAATAATTTCTTAGGGGCCATCAATGCAGCCATTCAAAATGTTCACCAAGTCCGCCCAGCCACTACTTCCATCCATTTGGCTCTTTCCCTTGCTTTCACGAAAAGCTGTGCAAAACCCAGCAAGCAGCTATCATAACAGTAAGGTGTTTTTCATCAGCCTCTACTTCATCTATCTTTCAATCTTCTAAATGAACATTGCTCAGTCTTTCTCAAGTATAGCCATACTGTTCTTATCTCCTACGCACATGTCCCAAACAAGGCTTCATAAGCTTTACCTCACAGAATGAGTGGTCGAATGGCTGCACTACTAACGGCCATTGATACCACCGATACAAAAGTTTCATTTATCATTGCAAAAAACAGTCTAGACTTTCTAAAGATTTCTGGAGCTATGGACCTTTCCAGACCATGCCACATAAAATACTGGTGTACCTGCCACAGTGACCAACTAACACTTGCAAATCCCTGGAGAAATAACCCTTTCTGTTAAACATCTCTGAGACCTAGTGCTGGGAGCAAAAAACAAACACATGGGCCCGTCAATAGCTGCAATACAATTTGGAATCCAACAGTGCAATCTAGTTAATAATTATGTATGCATTGGTTAGACATATGACTAGAGAAAAGAATCTTTTTGATAGCAGAATATGCCACCATGACAACACCTTCGACTGCTGATCTATCAACAGCAACCTGATTAGTTACTAACTGGTAGCAATCGGTGTAGGCAAGCTTTTACGTGGCAATAGCCACACACTTCACCCTTCCAAGGATAGCTCTCATGTAAGCATTCCAGCACTACAGCTCTAGCTCTGCACAGATTTGTAAAAAATGTGTTGCTTTTTTTTTTTAATATATTGAATTACTGCCACTACTGAGGGTCATCTCATGTCTTCAGCACCATTCTACTAGACCAAGCTATTTGGCCAAGCACAAAAGGTCATGCTCCATCAAGTAAAGAGACTTAACAAGAGCTTGGCTTGTTTACCCTAACCAAAAGAAGGTTGAGGGGAGATACGATTGCTCTCTATAAATACAGAACACTTGAGCCCTTGTAGAGGATTCTGATCTGTAGACACCCTCCCCAGAATCAGGTGACAAATGCTCAGCAGTACTGAGCACCCAGCCTGATAGGCAAGCTCTGGAAGCAGATGGTACCAACACAGGATCCATCAATGATAGCACCTTTCTAGAAAGTACAGAAGCCATTTTCAGAGCTAGTAACCATGTAATTGAGATGGAAGCAGGAAATGAGCTGTCTAGCCTGAGCAGTAAATCTCATATTAACAGGTAGAATTAGTCCCCTGCTCCTGCGTGTGCCTCGGTATTATTGATACTACCGAAGTTGTTTGTCAAGTCAGTGCTGTGGATAAAGACAGTTTTGAAGACATCGCTGGCAATGGATTTGGTCTCAACAGCATCCCGTGAAAGGGCCGAGTCAACAATTCAATACTACCACAGTGTGCTACTGAGGACCGCCTTGCCAAGGATGCTGTAAGCTTGGTACTTAACCTCTTCTTATGGGAATCCCATAACCCCTAAAGATAACGTCTTGGAAACAGAGGTACCAGACTTCCTGTCCAGTGTCCCACAAGTACCAGAAGGAGAGCAATTTCTTCTAACCCTCTCCTTTTAGCACAGAGATTCTACAACATCAGGCCTGCAGAAGGGCATAGAGTCTGAGTCTTCCAGAACAGAGAGGCTCAGTACCAAATGGAGGCACAAAGCTGGCTCCATCAGAGTGTCTTTAAGACAAATCTGTCTCTTTTGGTTTGGGGTTTGAATGCCTTTTAGATGGGGCACTTATGCTTAACATGGCCATTATTCAGGCACTTTAAGCAGCTGGAGTGAGAAACAGATTGTCATCAAGTGATTGTAGCCAGAACGGTACTTCAAACCCAAAAGAGTTTGGCATGCCCCAGTGCGGAACAAACAGTTGATGAAAACCAAAAAATCCACAAAGAAAATGTAATAAAACGCAAACCTTTAAACAAGTAATTAATTATAAATTTGTAAACAAACTACTTACAAACATTTAAAAATTCACTAAAGAGGGAAAGTGAGAGGAGAAGTGAGAAGGGACTGAAGGGGGCCGGGGCAGCACAGGCATATGCAGGGGGCATGTGCTGCCTCAATGGTACTACTAGGAGAAAGAGTGAGAAAGTTTTCCAGCTCTGATGCTCTATCATGCAAACACCTAAAGTGGAACAAACATGTGCAAGCACTCCAGAAGAATGACCATATCCAACAAACCGGGAGGCGTGGGGGAGGAATCAGTAACTGTCACAAGTTTGAAACTCTTGGTATTTCCAGCCAACTACATGGGAAAACATTATATAAAGGAAGAATATGGTCCCAAATACGGAGAAGAGCTTCATAAGTTATTAGTCTCAGATACAATTTCAAACCAGGAATTTATGTAGTTTACAATCTCCCACAGTACTTATCTTCAAATTTCAGTTAATTAGCCTTAAGTACTGAAACAGGTATATTACAATATGTACACAAACACAATTGCAATAATTTGATACATAAAAACCAAATATAATGTACGCAATCTTCTTGCATATAAACATCTTGATTTTGCAGAGTTTTTTGTTTTGTTTTTGCAACTGGCCACATCTGTAGCTTATTAGAAATAATATTTGTTTTAAGACAGACGTGTGAAATTGGCTTTGCACACAACACTGAAAAAAAAGTTTTCTGTAATTCTCTACTCATTTGGTTACAAAATGGGGAAAAGGTAGACTTTCTCCTTTCCTTTCATATATTAATTTGAAACATTCTAGAGAAATTTTGAGTGTCTTAAAAAAAAAAAAAGAAATACTGGAAGCAACATTTTAAAAAGCAAATCTGAATATACTAAACAGTGAATAACATTTGTTTGTTATACCCACAAAGTTCCTATCAACTGTGCATTATAAAGAAATTATTAGTTTGTATCATGGCTGCCAACATACTCTCTCTGACAGACACTGTCCCATGCAACAGAGTCTTGTGGCACTTTTAAAGACTAACAGATTTATTTATCGCATGAGCTTTCGTGGGAGAAAATCCCACTTCGTCAGACGCTTTGAAGATAGCCACTTCAAACGGCTGTATTCAGTGCCCTCCATGTAGTCAAATTCCAAAGGGGTAGCCGTGTTAGTCTATTGTCTATCAAAGCGTCTGACGAAGTGGGATTTTCTCCCACAAAAGCTCATGCGATAAATAAATCTGTTGGTCTTTAAAAGTGCCACAAGACTCTGTTGTCTTTCTACAATAGACTAACACGGCTACCCCTTTGGAATTTGTCCCATGCAGGATTGGAAAACTCATTCCAGGGGATTTCAGTCATGGCTACTGTGCAACTGCAGACTGAGTTTTTGCTGCACTTTTGGCTTCCCATCACTAGGTGTAGAAACACAGGGAGGACAGTAAACTTCTCTAATATCCAGCCCTCTGAAGACTTTCCCTACATTTTTCTCTGACACACCTCTGGCTTTCTGCCAAGTGTTTTGTTTGTTTTTAAGACTCCTGGCTCTTGAATTGAATAGGGCTATTACCCAGTCACCTGAAGGACAGCTATGGTGTGGTCATAAGAGGCAAGCAAGAATTTTAGTTGCAGAGCAGGGTGATATACAGAGCAGCTGCTTGATTGCTGTATATCATTCCTTCTAAAATAGAGCTATTATTACACCAATTAAGTGCTGAAGAGGGGGCAAAGGGGAGGAGCAAACATGGGAGGAAGCGTTAATGTGTGTGTACGGATGTTCAGGGGGAACTGATATTTAGAGAATAAGATAATTAAATGTTGAGGGGAAGTTATCAAGGCTCAAATTAAACTAGATACCAGGTGAGCAACCTTGTACCCAGCTGCCATCTTGTGCTCCAGAAAGGAAAATTTATACTTGTTTAGCTGAAAGTTCCCTTTCTTTTAGTACAAAGGACTCAAAATTTCTCTTTTGCATCTTCAGTCTCTTTTCAGTTTAGGAGGGAAAACCAGATCTATCAGTCACTGCCAGGGAGGGAATGGCCCAGACCCAGCCAGTTTGAGATAACTGTTTCCAGTTACCCTATGCACCAAAGAAAATCTGCATGCAGCTGAGGAAGCAGGAACAAAATAGAGAAACAAAAGTAAACCCCTCATCAATACCTGAATCCTTTAATCCCTGAAAATGATGGTCTGTCCTACCTTGTGAGTTACGGAAGGGCTGGTTGTCTCGGACATCTGTGAACGTCCTTGTAGAGAAAAATCTTTATTTATTTATTTATTAAGTCTCCACATGATGGGATGGTAAACCATGACTTAATAAATGACAATGGCCTCTGCTTCAGTCTGCAGTGTCTGAGAGATGTGAACAATACCCATTCATTTTTATGAAAGGGATGATTAAAACTTCAACCTGATATACCCAACTATGGGAGAGTGGGTATGTCTACTCTGCCAAAAGAGATCTATTCTTAACTCTAGTCAACCAGCTAAATTGATTAAAATTATCAATGAAGACTTGGCTTTTTACTCACATTAGCAGCTCTGGTTAAAGCCTACAGGGGAATCTGGGACTGAAATGAAGCTACTCTTCTGAGTTAAAAACTGAACTGTAGTATCTTCACTGCTATTTTAACCCAAGTTAAGAATATCCTTCTATTCCTCCACTCCCCATTAAAAAAAAAAAAAGACTGTGCATGACAAAACAAGGGTACAAAAAAAATATTAAGGATGCAGAATTTATTCTTGTAGGTAGTTTTCTATTACCTTAGTGTCTTGATTCTTTATTTTAGTTCTGAAGTTTCACAGCCAGAACACAAATAAGTTGTTCCTTCAAAGTTATTGTTCAAAGTTATTTAAAACAGACAAGTGACATACCCTGAAATAAGGGATATTTGACAGGTATAGTGTTAACTTAGGTAGTCAGTCAGGATGATTCAAAAGTTAACATTAAACCAAATTCACTAGTGAAAAAAAGCAAATGAGGAGACAGTCATAATACAAGATAATTCGTACAATCTACCACGAGTGATATTTCATTTTAATGCCATGAGTGGGCAATACCTGGGGAAACTGATCATCTGACTCCACCCAGCAAACTGATCCAGAAGGCCAGAGGGAAGGAGTGGCTCTAATAATTAAGATCTTCCTTGTGTTAGATGTTGGCTGCAGCTTCCTGTTTGTATATCACTGCATTAGCTACACTTGGTTAAAGTTTTTCTTTATAAAAACTTAATAGTTTGCAAGATTCGGATATCAGATAACAAGGAAACACGATCTTAGGCACATGATGTACATATATGCCTTAATCCAGCTACCCACATGGGTGTATCTGAACCACACTACTCAGGAACAAAGCAGATCACATATAATCCCATTTTATAGAAGCACATATTGTACCATGCACAGTATCTCATTTTGGCATCTCAAGTAGGCAGATTTTAGTTTGAGTACAGTTCAGATTGTGAACACTGTCATGGATTCAGTATTCCCTCACTGTGGTTCACCAAAGGAACCGCCACTTTAAGCTCCAAGCCATCACCTCTCTTGGGTGTCTGGACTTGCTCCTGATGGGATGTAATTCAAGCCTGCTCCACTCCCTGCCTGTGCAATGATATTCCCAGTAAGCCAGACTGCCTAAAAAGCCAGCATCTGTATGAAGCTTTCTCTCCAATGACTATGACCAGCATATTGCTTGCAATTATAAATCACAACACAGCTCTTTCTAAGATATCACATTTATTAAGCTAAAAACATTAAAAGAAATAAAATAACCTATCCACATGCTAAAAAGTTTAACAGAGATCACTCATCTGTCTCATGGGACCCTAGTAGATCAAGTCTTCCAATCCTTCTACAAGGATTGTGGGCCTCAGTTGCACAAAAGGTTTTGTCTGTTTTCCCTGAGTCAGTTTAAACTTTATTTATCCAAGTTTTTTTGTTGCCTTTTTTTTTTAATTTGGCCCTGGAAAACCCAGTTTGTACTAGTATATGCTAGCATCTCCAGGTGATGGTACTTCTCTGAGGATGTAATTACCTGGGTGAATTTGCCTAATCACCCCCACTGTTCTTCCTGGAAAATCTGTGGTTACCTTCTCCCTTGGAATTGCATACAACCTTTGGCCCAAAATGATACATAGAAATACAGTAAGATCTCCCAAAAGATATTGCAGGAAACTGTCCTGTCACATGTAGGGCTTAAGAAAGTACCACTACTTTCCCTCCATCCACAGGTATTGGCAAAGGACCTATAAGAGTTTATTGAGGCATAGAAACACACAGGACGGGATCCTAAATATTGGTGGTGGAGGGATTAAATGGAGTGAGACAAAAAGAGAGAGAGAGAAAGAACAGGAAGTGTGGAGGCCCCACTGATCTATGGAAATGAGGATGGAGGAACCAACATAGCTCACTTCCCTAGTGGAGAAAGTGTGTGTATGTTCCCTGTAAAAAAACATAAGAGAGAGCAGTGAGTAGAAAAAAAACAGGCCTCCTGCTCACTGAAGATAGTGGAGACAATGGGCCACCCCACAAGGAAAGCGGGCACTTTTTGTGGGAAAGGTGTTTGTTTGAGGAGGGGTTAACCCTCTCTGGCTTCTGGCTGCTTAGCTGAATACCCACTCTGAGAATTTACTTTCATATTGAAACTGCCTGAGAATTCTTCTCGCTTCATAGTGCATAAAACTACCTTCCTGTCAAATACCTAAACTAAAGCAACTTGTCACTCTAGAGCCTGGACTTCTTTGTAGGCTTGTCGCAGGAAACATTTTGAGATGTCAGCATTTAAGATGTACCTGTGTACTTTCCCTAACTATATATTTACAATTAAGGTCATGATGGAAAATAATGATCACAGCTAAACCAGAAAATAGAACCTTCGCAGCATCTATATTCCTCATTTAAATGGTCAATTTACCCACATATGACCAATATAAATCTCTGAATCTTCTGATAAGGAGAGACACATGAATGAGAAGTTCCCAGGCTCATTCCTCACCATATTTTCTGTCATCCATTTTTGAAGGGGAAAGTTTATATATAATCAGAGAAAATAGGCTTCCTGGAAAAAAATAACTTTGTTTCTGTAGCACTTTCTTCATGGATTTTCTCTTAATAAAAGCTAAGTGTTCTTTTCTTGTAGCTAACAATGCTAATTTGTAAATTTGTCTAATCCCAATGAAATATCTTTTCTCACCAGCAATTTCACACATCAAAAATTATTAAGCAATATAAAACGTATGGCAGGAAACAGAAGAAAGCATCAGATTAAAGAGTACACCTTAAATTCAGTCAGAGCACAGTGAAATTCAGCCTGACAGTATCATCAGTAAGTCTGCTTTCAAATCACATGATCCATCATTGTACATTAGTATATAAAATATTCTTTTGGTCCTTAGTATATTTACTTCATTTGTTTTCCCTTTCTAATTTTATTTCTCTTTTTATATCTGTTAAAATTATTTTAAAAATTCAGTTTATAACTATTTCTTCCTTAAAACAACGCTTAGATTTTTGTCACATAAAATAAAAAGAGAAAATCATAACTGATGCAGAAGTGTCAAAGTCATTTAGCCTTGGGGGCCATTTCTGTCATCAACTCAGTCTGGCAGGTCACAAAATGATATAAGGAAAAAATAAACCTCACAGAAAATATTTGTACAGATGGTCTGTAGGCTCCTGACAATTGGGATTAAAAAAAAAAAAAGTTACTTTAATGAAATTGGGTAAATCTTTATGAATCTTTCATTTGATATGATCAAATATAACTCATTCTTAACAGATTTACATGGGGAAAATCCTGAGCTGTTAAACCAGCTGTTAAACCAGTGTGGGCGGCAGCAGAATGGATCACAGGTCGCAAATGACCCATGGGCAGCATGTTTGACACCTCTGAACTGACAACATAACCTGATGCAGTGTATCATTCATAGAGAAAGTAAACCTATTTCTGGAGTATGTTGGTTTTGAGCCATTTATCCAGATGACATAATAGGATACTTAAAAGAATTAATATTATGTAAAAGTTTCCCAAGGATTAAATAATTGTCAAACATGTCAAGATAGTGTGCCTCTGGATTTATTTAAAATTACAGTGCTGAATTAATTTCCAAAATATTAAATCTGCACTGTTGTCTATTTATTCCAAGATTATTTGCTTAATATTGTTAAATACATTATGTAAGGGTAAAAAAAGTACAATAAAAGAAGCCTGCCAACAATTTTCAATATACTACAGTGATGTTAAGCTTCCATTTTAACTATTTTAAGTAAAATTTTCACCAAAGCTTTACATACATTAAAAATGTATTTGAATGATCTAAGATTTAGCTCTTAACATAAAATCTCTGGAAGAATTTACGTCTGCATTTTCAGTGAGCTGTACAACATGCCCAATAAAAATAGACAGAGACAATCTGTCAATCTATTCAGCAAAACTTCAATTTTTGAAAAACACTTGCATCAATTATTTACACTTTATTCACTACACATTTGTTTTTCATTTTAAAAGTTTTTGCATTATTATTTAATATCAGAAGGAATGGATACACAAGAACAAAATAAACTGTAAACCACTTGAGAAAATTAAAAGAGTAAGAGCTATATCATCTTTATTATTTAATACAATGCATACTGTCCAATACAATCCAAGCCAAGAATACTTAAAATATTTTATATTTAAAGTGCCTGAGAAGTAACTATTCTTATTTTGAGATTACATACAGGAATTCAATGCTATCTGATATTCAGTACAAGGTTTTGAAAAGTTCAATGAGTCCCTCTGCATTTTGTAGCTTTCTATATTGTTTGGATGGCATATGCCACCAGACTTCAGCTTCTCTCAATACCCCAATAGTCTCTAGGCCTTTCATACAAGATCTTCCGAACATCTTCTCCCAAGTCAAATTCTCCTTGAATAATTTTTTTTAAGTCAGTCCACTGGGATGCAGACAGGAAACCTAACTTTTTAGCCAGATATGGCAACAGTTAAGATTGCCAAAACATCAAGTAAGCAGTAATAAGTAGTCATCAACATTCAATGTATGTCAAAGGTGACCTGATCTTTGCCAGGAACAACAAAGTAGTAGGAGAATTGAGATGAAATCCCTACCCATAATTCGTTAGGAATGTTATCAAAATACATAAATGTTGGCACTCCCAAACAAATTCAGAATGGAAGAAACAGATACAATAAATCAACTGAGGTTCCACAGAGAAACTACCGGCAGGCCAGCATCTGATTTTATTGCAGACCTATGGAACATAAGAATATAAACATGGCTATGTAGGTCAGACTGATGATCCATCTAGCCCAGTATTTTGCTTTCCAAGAGTGGCCATTGCCAAATGCATAGAGGGAATGAAGAGGTCTTTTTCAAAGAATTCATCATAAAGACAGTGATTTATTGATAACTGTGAGCTACCTCCCACTCACTGGTTGGAATCATACAAATACTTGTGTGTGCTATTTAGCTTAATAAAGAACGTCTGTTCAGTTAGCTGGACATAAATCAAAACATTTCAGTACTAAACATTCAGTAACATCATCCGGTTTCATTACAAACAACTATCCTTTTGCAGTGTATCTGCATTTAAAAAAGCATTTATCAGAATCTTTACCTCTCAATAGCAGATATGCCCAACTTTGCAAAATACAAGGGCTACTGTGCATTTTGGGCCTGATCTTGAAGCTACCACCCACACAGAACCCAATTGGAGCTCAGCAGAGGAGGTTTTATAGGATTGAGACCTTGAAGTTAGAAAAGTTAGAAAACCCACCTCATTATTTTTGTCATGGCTTGCTCCATCTTCACACACACACACACACAATACTAGATGTTACAAAGTAATACACACACACACACAAAACAGTAGATGCAATAAAACAGTATGTTATCAAGAGTCAGCCAGTATCAGGCCACATAATTCTTCCTTGTATAATCCTACAAAATATGTACAAAATCACAGTTAAAGGTAGTCTATATCTTTCTATTTTCCCTTATAACATTCTTTACTATAGATAAACAGATTTGTATAATAAATTAACACATGTGAACATTAACATGTGAACAGCACATGCACTTATTACAGAAAAATTAACTATTTTTAGTTTTAGATAGCAGTTTTGGGCAGGGACTTCTTTTCATATGTATTTATACAGTATGTAACATAATAGGGGCCCAAAACCAACTGAACTCTCTGTGCACTGCAACAGTACAGATAAAATTAAATGTATGTATAATTTCATACAATTCTTCATGATCTGTCTTGCAAGTGACCACTTGTTCTTATCTAAAACAACAGCAACATTTTTATTTTAAGCCTACAACTGCTCAGCCAGAATAAATAGCTGGTCATTTTTCCAAATGCATTTAAGTCAGTTATGATTCAGCATTTAGACCCTTTACTGATGAAATAAGAACATGTATATACTGCCAAAAAACTACAACCAAAGTGGGCAGAAGAGAGGTTGTCACAGGATTAATCACAGTAAATGTTTAGCAACTGGATGGAGAGGGATGAGATACTCATCAGGTGGGGCAGTGATTACAATCTTCCTTCAGGCTGCTGCATGGCAAGATCTCCAGTCTCATAACTCTTTCTTTGTCATAGGATAGGGAGACCAATGGCCACGTTCACCCAGACAAAGAAAATCAGGTAAGGGGGAGGGGGAGAGGAAAGAGCACGTGCATGTGTGAAAGCCCCTAGCTATCTCAAAACTTCCCTGCCCCCCAAAAACAAAAATAGAAATGTACTAGTCTTAATTAAAATGTGACATTTAAAACATTCTTAATAAGGAGATAATTAGTTTTACTGAAATAAGTCTATATATTACGACTAATCTACTCTGGGTGCCTAGGTTATAGTTCAGTAGCAGAAAAGATCATTACTGCCTCTAGCTGATGACAAGAAGAGGGAAAGCCCTCAGTTTGTGGTAATTTAAAAGAACCTACTCCACATAATACAATTTTGATCATTTACTTAACATGGTATATACTATCTCTAAGTCATACCTATCAACATATACATAAAAAAGCTCTAATCTAAATAAGCATTAGTAGAAGGGGCACATCCAATTCTAGTTCTGCATTCAGGGTATTTTTTAGAATTGCATTTATGAACTCAAAATGTTTACTCACATAAAAAGCTATAATAGAATAAGCTTTTGTACAAAACAGCTAACCAGAAAGGTTTTGTCTTCCATCCAAATAACGTAACAGTCATTTTTTTCTTGTCACAGAACCTAAATTACATATTGTAACAACACTCACGAGGCCTCAAATCAAGATCAATTCCTTATAATGCTAAGCAATATACAAATACATAAGAATGAAATCCCCGTTCCAAAGAGTTCACTTGCAACAGAAAACTCCAATCATTTCTCTTTATCTGGAAAGATTTATCATTAAATATTGGAATTTACTTAATCAAAAATCCCAAATATAATTAAATATTCTTGGAATCTTTATTTTAGCCTTTCATTTGATAAGGTTCTGAATATTTATTTAGCTTTTTGATAGATTGCCCCAATTTTAGTTTTTCTCCATAATACTTGCTAACCTTGTCCCTAATTTAAAATCTGAAACAGGAGACATATGCAGATAATTACAATTACAGATTACAGTACACCATCTGCTAAAAAGTGCTTTATAAATGATGTTGAGTTGTAACAATATTCTCAACCAAGCCTCACCTGTGAAAATCTAGATTTTTGTGCTCATAATGCAATGTTCTCTATGTGTAATTAGATTTATCAACATTGTGCTGATTTTACATTTTTAAAAGCAGGAAGTGCAGTAACATTCAGGATTCAGCCCTACTGAAAGCAATCTGCAAGTTTCCCACTGAGGAATGAAGTGTAATTTATTCTGTATTAATGCTCATTACTACAACAAAGGTGCATGTGGTCTAAGAAAAACCAAAGAATTTATGTCTTACTACTCAGAGCTTAAATAGATTTTGTGATCAAAGAAATGTATTACTAATTAATATAAGGAAAAATAAAGTTCATAAGCTAGTCAATAGGAGTTTCCTCAGTCTTCCCATTTTACCTCCAGTAGCAGTATAATGTTCATAACCAAAACACCAATTTTATTATTTCATTCTATTTTTAGCTTTTTACATACTATTTATATTATGGTAGCACTCACAGTATACTAGATGCTGCACACATAGTCCCTGCCCTGAAGATTAACATCCTATAATATCATACAAAAGAACTTACACTACAACACGTGTTGCAAGCTTTTACAATTCAGAGATTATGGTTTAAATAGTAATAAATCTGTTTTGGAAAAAATACACAAGATATGTTATTCAGAACATTTTTAAAAGATGTGTGTTTTTGTTCAAATGTTTGTTTTGTTCTGCTTACAAAAAAAGCATATTCAGACCTGGAAAAATAATGTACTGTTAGAATACCAGTGTTTCACTTTCCTGTAAGTAGATGGCAAAGAAGATATGAAGTGTGTCTGAGTCTATACAACAACACTGCATTCCAGGAAAGAGCTAAACCTGAATAATGAACAGTAACTACTCTACTTTTTAGTATTTTTTTTAAATGAAATAACAGGGAAGTGGGAAAGGGGGGGGGGGTGCAATGGTAGGGGTAGAAATCAGCAGAAGTGAGAACACCTACAGTTCTTTCACATGGCTTGTTGGGAATGACCTGTGGAGTAGCTTCATTAGAAGATACAAAAGGAAGATGGATCACTGTTTTCCAGTTACGAAACAAACCTTTACATTAAGCATTTAGTGAGGATGGAGAACTTACAGTAAAAGGGAAGGAAGAAAAAAGTTGAGGAGATATTAGACTAAAACGAAGTAAGTATGTTGGGATAAAGAAACTTCTTAGCATAAATCATTCTGAAAGCTTTGGGGCAAAGGGAACTCAATTTATGAAAACTGACAAATAAAAAAACCCAAACAAACCATGTTTTATTATAGCCTTAAGCCAACAAAACTCATGGACTACTAATTTTTTTTAAGATATAGGAGAAAGCAGCAGCATATATATTTGTACCATAAAGTACTATTTTAGATGAAACACGGTAACAAAAGTTTTACATGGACAATGTATATCTCTCCTATACAAAAATGTTTCAGAGGCTGACCTCTAGTGGTCAGTTAAGCAGAGTGTTTAAAAGTCTGCCAGAAAAAAAATGGATCTTTGGATTCATAAACTGGATTATTTTGAGATTGCATTTATAAAACCATGTTAAAGGACTTCAAACAAAATTTTAGTTACTTTCAGTACTGAATGACATGAGGCATCTAAATGAAATTTCTCATAGATCAGACAGACTATAAATGTTGAAATAACTTTCCTTACAAACTGGCAACTTGAAATCCAGAAACAACATGTTCTAGGTCAGTGGTTTTCAACTTTCTTTCATTTACAGATCCCCATGTATCCATGGACCACAGGTTGGAGAACCACTGTTCTAGTTGCTCAAACACAAGAACTGAATTCTATTCCTGAATGCCACAGGCCCTTCAACAAGACATGCAATTTCTCTTTACCTCATTTTTTTCATTGTGGAACATGATGATAATTTGAAAACATTTTACAAATATTTTAAGATCTTCAGGTGAAAAAGGAACAATAAAAACATGAAAAGTATTTTAAAAATTAACTTTTACGGACTTACAAAGCAAGAACATTTTTAAGTTATTCTGTGTAAACAAACTACCTTCTCATTTGCATCCCAAAAGCAAACTTACTTTTTACTAACTTGTTCCTTCCCTCACACACTATACTAACCAATACCCAACCAGCCAGAGAAGTGAGAGACTAGGACCAATTGTTATCCCAGGACTACTACAGGATCTTCATTGTAATACCAGAGAGGGTCCAGTTTAGAACTTTTAAAAATCATGTACTTTCCGTTAGAGACTCAGGTGTCAACTCTCCACTGACTTGTACCTTTCAAGGGTTGACATAATTTCTCAAATCAGGTTCTAAATTGAGTACTAGCAGACGTGGTTTGGTACTCAGGTATCAGACATCATCTTCATCTTACTCGCTCACAAAGATGGAGCAGGGAGGCAGCTTTTGCACTTTGCACTTGTTTTTTCACTTCCCCACTTTTTTGAACTATTGCACTTTTTTATTGTTTCAGTAGCATGGGGGGGTAGGGTGGAAACCTCGAGGGAAGGAGATGGGGGTAGGGGGTTACACTGTTTTTGTTTTTTTTCTGCATTTTTTTTACTTGGTAGTGTGGGAGCCAGAAGGGGCAGTCTTTGCACTGTTTTTTTTCCCCTCGAGGTCCTGGGAGGTAGGGGGGAGCGGCTGCCATTCTCCAGCAGCTGCTGCACTCCAGCCGGGACCCCACTGGGTCCTGAAGGGAGGGGGGTTGCAGCTGCCATGCTTCAACAGGGCGCCCCTGGGCCAGCTGGGCTCAGCCAGCCCAGCCAGCAGTGTGTGTCCAGCTGTCCCCTGTGCGCAGCCCCCACTGCAATGGAAGGGATAACAGAGGCTGGGTGGGCAGAGCCAGGGCCGAGTTCCTCAGCTCGGGGAGACAGAAAAAGGAGTCTCCTCAGCTGCCACCGACCACAGACTATGCCTCCTCTCCAGACTCTGGTCTGTGAGGCTCAGCGGGTGCAGCAGAGGGGCTAACCATGGGCCCATAATTCCAGGGGGTAGGAGGGGTCAGGACAAGCCACTTCTTGGAGCAAAAAGAAGAGAAGCTAACTGAGCAGAACAAACCAGTTGGTTCACTAGGAAAGGGGAAAACATCCACCCACCCAATTCTCCACTGAGGGGGGAGAAAGAAATCCGACTCACTTTAAACAGGCACCAAATAAATTTATCCGGAGACCATCTGTGAAGAAAAAGATAGGACCGGCCACCATCCTTTCTCACATCTTGCACTAAAAGGAAGGTGTGCCGCAGCTGTGGTGCCTGTTATCCAAAGTTGGTACAGTCCATGGCTTTCTGCCAAGGAACAGGCTAGAGCCATAGGGAATTCTGGGGCTTGTAGTCACTACGGTACAGGGGGCGCAGAACTGCTCTTCTCTTGCCTTGCAAGGGCACTGCAACTCCCCGGAGGGAAGAGTGGAGCAGGGAGGGTATGGGAGCAATTGTGGCGTTCTGGCTCTATCTTTGTGGACCCACATAGTGGGAGCGGGACGGGCTTAGCGGCTACTGAGCCAGCTCTCCTCCCCCAGATGCTGAGCAGAGAAAGCAAGCATCCGAGCTTTTGTGGAAAGTTTGCAGTACAATTTTTTTAAATGTTACTCGTGCATGCATACTGCTTGTGTTAGAAATGTGCACTTGTGCTAAGTGAATATAGAAAAAAATTACCATTCTAAACAAGAAGCCTTACCCAATTATACCTCAAACTTAATTAAAAATAGCAATAAGTTACCTTTGGATACTGACTATTTTAAGGGACTTCTTCTAGAAAAGCTTCTAGGCTGGCCACAGAAGGAAAAGGAGGAAAAAATACTGACTTTACTATCACCTTCCAAGAAAATTTCTATCTGCTGTTTCACTTCATTCCTGTATTATCTGTTTTGGCATTACTCTTATATGCTCCTTATTGAAATTTCAGGTATTATTTTTTCCAGGATTGAATGTAATACCTCAGTCTTGTAGAGCTCTGAGTGATAGGTACAGCACCTAGATGATTTAAATATGAATGCTAGGCTAAATGAGAGAAGAAAACATGTTTCTTGACCAACATCAAAGGAAGCTACATTGATTCAACCAAAGAGAAATAAGATATAAGCTTTGAAATTTCTGGGGCAATCCCCAAGAACACTGAAAGAATTTACAAATGTCATTGTGATTTTTCACAAACTGCTTTTATCCATGATATCTGCAATGGGACTTATATACCCTTTCTCCCGAACACTCAGGCACCACAACATAGTGTAAGAAAGCTATTAAGAACTGGGAACTGAAACAGTGCTTTGATGGAGAAGTATTGACCCACTGTTTGCTGACTGGTTTCCCTTATTTCTGGAATGAAGTACATACCTTGTCATTACAAATTCAAAACGTCTTACGTAAACAATTAGAGACACAAGATGGCTAAGGCAGTATCCTTTACTAAATCAAATTCTGTTGGTGAGAGAGACAAGCTTTCAAGACACACAGAGCTCTTCTTCAGGGCTAGGACTTGTCTTCTCTAAAGCACAACAGCAGCACAAGCGCATCTGCCCCACTACAGCACTTTAGTGAAGACATTACTGTGCCGTAGGCATGTGTTAGATCCATTTATCCTGAAAAGTGTGTTTTGGGGGTGTTGATCATTGTAGCAATGGTCTGCAGATTTTGCATCAGTTGTTCTGGCAGAGTCTAGTGCCAGCTTGAGTTAATGTGTTCTGGTCCATGCGTCGCTTGCTTCTGATGATGAGCTTGGAGAGGTTGGGGGGAGGGGGAGAATTGTTTGATTATCAGAATTTGGGTTCCAGAGTTTGTTTTAAATAAAGTACTAGAATTATACATTTGCTCAACCAGAAAAAACCTATGATGATTTTGTACTATTTCCAAGATTCAATGCCCAGATTATAAATTCGATTCTGTTTATTATCGCACAGCTAACACCTAGTCTACACTAGAGGATTTTGTGAACAATAGTCAGCTTTCATTGACAAAGCAGTGCTAATGTATACACTACAGTCACATACACACACCCTACCAATGACAAAACTGCCCTGGTTTTTTCTGACAAAATAAAACCATCTCGACAAGAGGTATAGGGCTTTTATCAGTATAGCTAGGGCAATGCAATGTGAATGTAGATACTGCATCCCCTTATATCAGTGGGAGGACTGTCATTCTTGTCAATTTCATCGCTCTGCTACTGGTGAAACTGACAAGAAACCAGGGCTGCTGGTTCCTTGTCCGAACTGGGAGCTGAAGCCTGAAATCGGGGAGTTACCCCACCTCCTCCCTGCCCAGGGCAACCATGTCAATTATATGGCTAAGCCATGAAATTCACATGGCTACCTTTCTGGTGTGGAGTGTGGAATGGCTGCCCTGGGCTCCCAGCTGGAACCAGAGAGTTGGGGATAGGGGAGCAGTACACAGGGAGCCTGGGGGTCCATCATGACCCTTAGGTCAGTGAAAAGGCTCCTGGTGAGGATGCACTCCACCAACCCAAGGAGAACAGTGTGCACATCAGTCACTGCTGTAATTATAGCATTGGCTGTAAGTCGATATAACATATGTTGACTTATTTTTTTGTAGTGTAGACAAGGTCTAAGATATTTTTGATCAACGCAGTAGTTTCTGGATTGCAAAAACAAAAAACCAACTAAGCTGTTCAATATTTACAGGCATACGTAGGAAAGATGTGGATCCAGAACCCAAATTAGAATCTGTATTAGCCTGTGAAACAGTCCTGAGATACAGTGAAAAGAAAAACAAAATTACCTCGTGACTCAGCCTTCTCTGCATGTAACATATTACAGTTTCTATTTCATGCATCAGATGAAGTGGGATTATCTCCACGAAATCTTATGCGCTAAATAAATTCATTAATCTTTAAAAGTGCCACAGAACTCTTTGTTTGCTTTATGAAAAGAATGAGTACTTTTTAAAAAAAAACCCTGTAAATGTGATCCTTAGAGATGTGCGAGGTTGTCCACATGGATTCTACTAGCAGTGCATATGACAACACACACACAACCAGATTATTCTGGCCAGCCATTCTCTGCCCTAGATGCCCTTATGGCCTCCCACCAGGGAGTGTTCAAAACAGAGTAGACCCAACAAGTCAGACAGATTCTTTGCAAATACAGAATCCCAGAAGATTAGGGCTAGTAGCAGGAAAGGGCAGGTAGTAGAATCCTGATGGAAATCATCTCTCAAAGAACTACAATTACTGCAACACAAATTCTTTCTTTCAGTGATTATCCATACAGATTTCATGGACTTCCTTCGTCTGAGTATGAGACTGTGACCTCCATATATTTCCAAGATCAGAAACTACCTGGAAAAGGCTGGAAAATTTTCCTCCAATTACCCTTAAATCCACTTGCATAGCTTTCCACCTCTAGTAGTGAGTAAACCTCTGATTTCAGTAGGTTCTCCTCAGAGGGGTGCCTCTCAGGGAAGGAGGGCAAATGGGAAGATGGAAGGATTCAAATTGTAGAGAACATCATCTTTAATCTAATTTCCTTTGTCCAGAGTGATACTACTTCAGGTGCCGAAGAGGTGGCAAAAAGTGTTTCAAAAAAAAAAGTGGGGGATTCAAAGTTGGCCCAAAGCATTCAAACCATACAACTTAAGGTCTAAGGCATGGGACAGAAGACAAAGAATACATTTGTTTGCCATTTATTATGGGTTCAAAGGTCTTCCTCTATTGTTACTGCACAGGAGAAGAGGTTGTGATGTTGACACTGGCAACACTGTAGAGAAAAAAAGGACAACTATTGTTATCAATAATATTTAACGCCAGACACCCAAGGCCCTCTTCTTGGAGGCTGGTAGACCCCTTGGGATGTGTCTGTTTACCTGATGGTCACCTTTTTTCTTCCTAGGACTTCTTCATTTCTGACACTAAATAAGCTCTCACCCTTGAAAGACACCACCTGTTTGCTAATTCCTGTTAGAAGACCAGATGATCTGTGCCATATGTGCTGTCTCAAGATTAAGACTGATACCACTGTATCAGAGGAGTCAAATGATGATGTCGGACTATGCTTGGCCACTAACTAGCCTTCTGCTATCAGAGCCCTGATTAAACTTCCTTTGGTCATCAATGAGGGCTTTAGCTAATAAAGCCATTTTCTCCCACAGATGGTATTGATACTTGGGCGTTACAGATTGTTAGAGTCTTGATATTTAGTGATACAGAAGAGAAATCTTTAGTGCCCACAGTATGGTCCTTTTGGCTTCCTTGTCATATGCAGTGAACTTGGCCTCCTTTTCAGCTCAGAACTACTGCAGCCACCATCAGCAAGCTCGGAACAGGAGAAATGTGGAAGAATGAAAATCCTTCAGGAAGCAGCCAGTACAGTTTGTCAATTTCTTTTGACATACCCTGGCTGGATGCAGGAGTGGCACAAGCTAACTTTGAAAGTAACAGTACTTCCAAAGGAAGAAGGACCGTCATACTATTTGTAAAAAAACCCAGTACATCAGATGGGGTGGGAGATTTCTTCCACTAAAACAGAAGGCATTTTTAAAGTCTGCATAAGTCTGTCCTCAAGTTCATGGAACTGAATCATGAGAGTCTCTCTGATGGGAAAGATGCAGAGGAAACTTTCACACTGCTGAGCTGGAGCATACTCGTGGAATAAGCCTTTCAGCTTCTTTCACTCCTTATCACTGCAACAGGATTTAGGACAGGATTGACAAGGCCGCTTATTAGTAGTTTTGACCACCGACGAATCAGGTGCAAGATGGATAAAAAACAATCAAAATTGTGTTCAGTGATATGATCTCACCTATCCAGTCACTTGGCTGTAAGATGTATAGAGGACAGGCTCTACCAGAGGGTTTTTGCTGGTTCCAGTAAGGCTTCATTGATAAAAATGGCAACTCTTCCTGGGGCAGTAGTCTGTAAAATAATCAAGGAGGCTGTGTGGGTTCTCTTGCACTCCTAAAGAAGTGGTTACCCTTCTCATGAGATCCTGAAAAATTCTGAAACTCTCTGTTGGTATCATCTCTGGAATGTTGAAGAAACATGGAGAACATCTAAGAGTTCTTCCATTAATTCTCCCCTCCTTCATAGGGTCCAACAGAGCAGGAGGGATGGTAGCAGGATCCTGAGCAGAGGTTTCCTGCATTGGAGACTTCCTCCTAGAGAGAGTGACCATGATGGAGGTCTTGGGTCTCTTGGAGCACCCCAACTCCAGCAAGATCACAGAGGATACTATATAATCTGATCCATCCATGGCAGGGGACATTTTGCTGCAACTTCCCTATAGGAAAACCAGTTCTGGCCTTTAGGTCTCAGTTGTAGAAGCCATGTAAAGTGATCTAAAAAATCTCAAAGGTGAAACAAGTTCATCCCTTTGAGAGTACAAAGAAGAAATAAAAGTCTCAAAATAGGGAGGAGCAGTCTCCAGAGGGGATAGGTGGTCTAAACATTGAAGACATGCTGGGGCTTCAACGAAAGAGAGGATTGGGTGGAACGCTATCCAACTGGCTGTCAAAGAGACAACTCAGATGGATCATCAATGTCCCTGAATACATAGCCAGTGCAGGATACACAAATAAAGCTGATAACTGATGTTGTTTACAGCAAAGGAGAGTCCGAGAGGAAGAGGAAAAAAGATTCCCTGCTGACAAGACAACCTGCAGAAGAGGCACCACAGATTCACATAACAGTGCCAACACCACAGAATCCCAAAGGGATAGCTGTTTTAATCTAGTTTAGCAAAACAAACAAGGAGCCTTGTGGCACTTTGATGAAATGGAATTTTCTCTCACGAAAGCTCATGCAATAAATAAATTTGTTAGTCTTTAAAAGTGCCACCAGACACCAGAATTGGAATTTATATGTAAATTTGACTCTCTTGCCTCAGGGTTAAACAGGGACTACGGATTTTATGCTCATTACAACAGGTGATTTGACCTCACCTTCCTCTATATGCTGTTCCCCAGTGTTTGAATCCCAACACCTATTCTGATTTGCTGTTATAGCATGACCTGATCCTGTGTCATACATTTCCCTGCATTTCATTTCCTCCCATTCTGTAAATTCCCCATCTTCAAAGCATCTGATGAAGTGGGATTTTCTCCCACAAACACTCAAGCAATAAATAAATTTGTTAGTCTTTAAAAGTGCCATGGGACTCCTTGTTTGTTTAGCTGACCTAGACTAACATGGCCACCCCTTTGAAATCAGACTCCTCGATTGTTTTGAACACAGAGACAGACTGAAATCAGCTGAAAGGAGGAAGAAAGACCCAGCATAGGTGAAGAAACCCCAATAGCCCTGAAAGAACCAGAGCTGAATCAGATGAGGCCAGTGAGCATTTGGATTTGTGAACCCTTAAACCAGTACTAGAGGACTTACCAGAAAAAACTTTTAGGGAGAAGACCTAGACTTCATGCTCCTGTCAGCATCAGAATACCTGGAGTGCGTCGACAAAGTTGACACTGAAGATAAAGCATGACATTTGTCATCAAACTTGTGCTTTAAATCAAAAGCAGTTAGAAGGACACTCCTTGTTGTTTCTGAGTCCGCTGCCTCACTGTCAGCTCTGATGCAGGACACATCACCTCTTTCACAAAGTGAAATTTAAGATAAAAATCCCCCCGTCTTCTAGTCCTGGTGAGGAAGGAAGTACAGGTAGGGCATATGGCCTTCACCCAGGGGAATCAAGCAGGTCTTCTTCCTATCTGTGATGGCAATAGCAGCCAAACACTGCTTAACGCCTGGGGATTTTTCCATATTAAAATCCTTCAAGTGACTACTAAACTGTAACTAACTAAGCAAACTATAACTGCTAAAAGCTACAAGATTCTGTCTGTCTGAAGCAAATGCTACAGGAAGCTTCAACTCTCACCACAGGCAGTAAGAAGGAATTGATTCAAGTGGCAGAGACACCCTTTGATATCCCAGCTGGAAAGCATAAGGGAAGTAGGGGGACCTGTACTGTCCCGTGGTACTGCTGGCAAATGTCTCTGACTGGAGTGGACTGGGTGCTCATACACCTGCAGTGGAACAGATACTTGCAAAAGCACCTGAAGGAGAATTACGCTAAATGTTTGCTGTTGCCATTTTAAAGTAATTATTTTTCCAGTGAGATCATTGTCTTACACGTACTCTCCTTCAGAATACACAGAATCAGAAAAATATACATGTGCTCCCTATGAAAAGAATATCTGAAGTCAGGTCTATTTACCTAAATATTTGAGTATTTCATACAACAGCCAGCCTATTCTGCTTCTCATTAACAGGTGTATTTCTTCACTCAGTATGCCCAGTGTTCCAAAAGAAATGTGTGTCAAGTTATTTTTATTCCAAAGGGGTAGCCGTGTTAGTCTATTGTAGAAAGACAACAGAGTCTTGTGGCACTTTTAAAGACTAACAGATTTATTAATTGCATGAGCTTTCGTAGGAGAAAATCCCACTTCGTCAGACGCTTTGAAGATAGGAAAGTTACAGAGTGGGAGGAAATTAAATGCAGGGGAGTGTATGACATAGCATCAACTACTGCAGGAGAAGCCCATGAAAAACAACAACAGAACGCCACTGGTCGTCACCTACAACCCCCAAGCCAGACCTCTTCAACACATCATCAAAAATCTACAGCCTATTTTACAAGATGATCCCTCACTCTCTCAAGCCTTGGGAGACAGACCTCTCCTTGCTTTCAGACAGCCCCCTAATCTTAAAAGGATACTTACCAGCAACTACAGATCACAGAGCAGAAACACTAAAGCAGGAACACAGCCCTGCAGCAGACCACGCTGCCAACTTTGCCCTCATATCTACACTGATGACACCATCACAGGGCCTAATCATGCCACCTACTCCATCAAGGGTTCGTTCACCTGCTCATCCACCAATGTGATTTATGCCATCATGTGCCGGAAATGCCCCTCTGCCTTATATATTGGACAGACAGGACAGTCTCTGCGCCAAAGAATCAATGGACACAAATCTGACATCAGAAACTGCAATACTGCAAAACCTGTAGGGGAACACTTCAACCTCCCTGCTCACTCCCTTAACGACTTGTTAATAGCTGTGTTGACACAGATGAATAACAAATCACAGCTTCAAAGAGAGTCTGCAGAACTCGAACTTATATGCAAATTTGACTCAGTTGCCTTGGGGTTAAACAGGGACTATGGATTTTTCTCGCATTACATCAAGTGAATTGACCTCCCCCCTCCTCTATGTGCTGTTCCCCAGTGTTTTGAATCCTGACACCTACTTTGATTTGCTGTTACAGCCTGACCTGATGCTATGTCATACACTCCCCTGCATTTAATTTCCTCCCACTCTGTAACTTTCCTATCTTCAAAGCGTCTGACGAAGTGGGATTTTCTCCCACGAAAGCTCATGCAATTAATAAATCTGTTAGTCTTTAAAAGTGCCACAAGACTCTGTTGTCCAAGTTATTTTTAAACATGCTTTTACTGCTCAAAACAGAAAACACCAGTTCACCGCTTACAGAATTTGCTTGTGATGCCAACACATGTAAAGGAGCAGCACTCATATTATAGAAGATTACTGTGCCGCCACTTAGTGGTAAGTGTGTCATGGAGAGCCAGGGAGATGGCTGGATTTGGCCTGGAGTGGCTGGGCTAATGTATCCTGTAGGGTCACAATATGTTGCCAAGTGTGTCATGATCTGCTGAGAACCACTCTTATAGAAAATCTGATAACCTTAATTCCCTGCAAATCCTGTGATGGGGAACTACATAGTTCAATCCGTTCTACCACTCATTCATAGGATTTTCTTTCATTGGTGCAGTTAGAAGCAAAACAAGTTAGAGATCTCAGATTTGGAAGTTTATTAAAGACTAATATTTAGATAGCACAGCAACATGCAACTTAGATCTGTACAGTGATCTTTGTGCACATGTTTTTAGAAGGCTTCTACCCAGACATATTAGACATCTATCATATTGGTATCTATGTGGCCTCACAAAGTGAGATTTGAAACTTTCATTCCCATGCTAGAAGTGTTTAAGGCAGAGTACAACAACAGAGGTATTCAAGCTTGAGAAAATTTTGGGATACAAAATGGAGTGAGCAGGGAGACTGAAGTGTTCCCCTATTGGGTTTTGAATGTTGTGATTTCCCTGCTCACTCCATTGATGACTTGTTCATAGCTGTGCTCAAACAAATGAACAACAAATCGCAGCCTCAATGAGAAACTGCAGAACTGGAATTCATATGTAAATTTGATTCCGTTGCCTCAGGGTTAAACAAGGCCTACGATTTTTTTTCTCATTACAACAGGTGATTTGACCTCACTGTCCTCTATATACTGTTCCCCAGTGTTAGAATCTTAACATCTGCTTTGATTTGCTGTTACAGCCTGACCTGATCCTATGTCTTACACTTCCCTGCATTTATTTTCCTCCCATTCAGTAAATTCCCCATCTTCAAAGCATCTGATGAAGTGGGATTTTCTCCCACGAAAGCTCATGTGATAATTTAGTCTTTAAAAGTGCCATAGGACTCCTTGTTTGTTTTAATCTCGTACTAGAGTTTTTCCAGCTTTGATGAAGGATGGATTGCACCATGCTGGAACATGGGCATTCTACATCCAATGCCCACCCAAATATCAGGCTCTGAATTGCAGTGACTCCAAACTGGGATGCATTGAAGTGCCTGCGTATTGTACGAAAAGTCCAGAAATGGGCAGATATTTATGGACAGTCAAGATGAGAGCTTCAATAGATCTGTAAAACAGAACCATCACAGCCAGCTGGGAGCAGTAAGGACGACTTGAGCGCTGTCTAGATAGAAAAATCTATAGGACCTGAGGTGTTAATGGGACAGGAGGGAAAGCATATCAGCTGATCCTTACATGATACCAGGAGGGCATCTCCCATCAAACTTTTGTCCAGAGCTGCTTTGGGAGAGGATGGGGGAAATTTTTTGTTCACCTGTGAGGCAAATGGGTCCAAAGACAGCATGCTCCATTTGGTGAAATCCTCGTCAAGAACCAAATTGTGAATCTACTATTTGTGGTTCTCAGAAAAAAATGTCTTCCGAGACTGTCCAATAGGGAGCTTTGCACCTGAATAAATAGGGTGCTGAAAAGGTTATGTGACAGCTGATGCACCAGTTGCAGAGCTCTCAAACCTGAGAGAGAGTCATCTGTAGCAATGGTTGCCTTAGGAGTTGGTATGAAAAAGGGGTCCCCCACCTGAACTTTCTCCAGCTTTGCCTGCCAGACAAGAGTCTCCAAAACCTTGGACAGAACTGTCATCTTCTCATTGATGCTGTCCCTCTCTGATGATTACACAAACAGAAACCAGGCTTGCAATCAACAAAGACTGAGCTGGAAGAGGGAGTCATGTGTATAAGGCTATGTGGCTAAGGAAGGAAAGTCAAGTTCCGACTTAAGTCAAAGGCCTGAGAGTGACCTGGTTTTTGGGAGCATCCATGCCCTGGAACTTCTCAAGAAGTAGATACGTTCTTGTGGTGGTTGAGCCCAATGTTGCTGTTGTGGACTTCATTGACATGTCACTGTGGATTTCTCATTGTTGATACAAATACCTAGGGAAGGCAGCACATGGCACAAAAATCAGGTTGGCCATTAGATTCCTTCAAAGGATCTGCTGGTCAGAAGCCAATAGTCAAGGTGAAGATGGTGAATCTCATTCTTCTCCTCCCAGCTAGTTCAAAGGGAAGGACTCTGAATTGCTAATACTCTTCACGGAAGATGAACCTGATGACCCGCCTGTGGAATGGGTGACACCTATGTAAAAGGATGCATCTTCATGTTGAGAGCAGTGAACCATGTCCCCTCTTCAAGGGAGGGAATTATTGGCAAAGATCTGGAGGAATTTGTTTTCAAATGAATATATTCAGACATCACATCAAGAATTGGCCTCCTTCCCCCATTCCTTCTGGGGATCAAATCACAAGCAGAGCAGAATCCCTTCTCCTGATATGGAGATGGATTATGGCTCCAAAAGAGAAGAGAATCCAATTCCTGGAGAAATATCCTCCTGAGAATGGGTCACTTAAAAGAAACTAGTAAGGCGGTGAGTAGGAACTCAGTCAGATAGCCAGATACTCGATCAGATAACCACCACAAATAAATTTCCAATACCAATTTGTCCATAGTTAGGGCCCTCCAGTTGCAGTAAGTTATGTAAGGTGACAACCAAAAATCTGAGGAGGGAAATAATACGGTATCAATAAAAGAACATGCCTCTCTACAGTCCCACCAAAAAAACCTCCTTGTCTTAGGAGTCAAGAGAGATGCAGAGATGGATATTGAAGGGGCTGCATTCTGGGCCTATAAACCCTCAATCTCTAACATGATGGTTCCTGAGGACACTGATAATAATAGAATTGAGGAAGCAGTCTCAATCTATACCTGTCTGTGATGTTTTCTCTTGGGGAGAGGGGTACAGATGACTGGAGAGTGAAATTTTGTCTTTAAGGGTGTGGAGAGATTTATCTGTCTTTTCATGGAACAGTTTGATCATGTCAAAGGGTAGATCCTGGATAGCACTCTGCACTTTCTAAGGAAACCTGAGGATTGTAATCAGTTTCTCCTCATAACAATGGCTGTAGCCATTTATCTTGATGCAGCAACCATAACAACCAGGGAAGTACTGACACCTATTTGCCTTTGTCAATTGAGGCCTGGAAGAGGGCTCTTTTCTTCTTCGAGGAGCTTATCCTGAAAAATCTGAAGATTTCGCATAACTTGTAAAATACTTAGCCAGAAGGACCTGAACTGGAGGAGGGGAAGGAGAAGCCTTTTCTTCCTAGGAAATCCAGTTGCTTGGATGCAACACCCAAATGAGTAATGTTTGGGTGGCTGCTGCCTACATCTTTCAGTAGCTACTCATATTACCAAGAACTTAGGTCATTGGTGCAAGAATAAAAACTCTCCTTCTTTGGATGGAACAAACACTTTTTGGCCCTCTTACGGGGTGGGAGCACAAAAAAAGGAAATAAACCACACAGTCTTTGCTTGGTCCTTGATGGCCTAATTGGGGGGAGGGGCATCCAACTAGGACTGGAAGGCTACAAAAATGTTCCTCAATCTGTTTGGAGGCTACTGAACTTCCCCAAGCTAAATATGAAGCTTGGATGGCACCCTGTGCATCAGCTCCTTATAATGCCCAAAGTCATAAGCAGACACAGATAAAATAATTTGATGAGGATTATGAAGTCACTACTGGAACCAGTGGGATCCAGATCGCCTTATTCCTCTAAATACGCCTACTGGGCCAGTTGACACTGGCCAAAGAATGGGAAGTGGGGCTTATGTGTCAAGCCCAGATGTCTAGGGTAGGGATCCATGGCCGCAAGTAAAGTAAGCAGGAGGGATCAATCGGAGAGGAAAAACTCTTGGCCGATCATGTATGGCCAGAGACCAGAACCCTGATTTTCTAAATTTTGTGTTCGGGGTCACCTCTGCCCAGTACAACAGAGACTCCTGAGGAACTTCTGATTTGAACAGAAGAAAAGGCTGGATTCCCAGATTACCAGCAGAATGGACAGTACCAACAGCCACATACCAGGACTGGCAGGTAGGAGGGAAGAACAACTCTGCATCATCAGAATGGCCTCCTCCTCCAGAGTAACTGCATCCTGGAATAGAGACTGATTTCATAGGAGAGCTGAATGAGGATAGGGAGACAAATCCACTGGAGGAGTAATTCGATTCAGAGCTTCCTTGGTCACAGTGAAGGGATCCATCAGGAATAGTGCCATTATAGGCACCATGTCTGCTCTAGATGTGGAAGTGGTGTTTTGTCCTTTACCTTAGAGACTGAAACTGGTACTGGAACCAGCAGAACACACTCTTACACACCACTATCTCTTGTCAAGATTTACCCAGGCCTAACTCCTTTCCACTCATGCTTGCAGGCTCTTTTGACTTTAACAGAGTCAGGGTGGACCTTCTTTCTTCAGGACAGTCTTTGACAAACACAGTTTTGTCCCTATGCTTATGAGAGTGTTCCTTACTCTCAAGGGAAACTGTGTCTTTTCAGAAGTCTTATCCTCCACTCCCAAGCTCCTGTTTGGGGAGGGGTGGGGCAATGCCTGCTTGATGAGACCAATATATATGTGGATGTGTCCCCAGTTCACAATCAATTCTCGTCTCAGATGATCTTTTCTGAATCTCAGTTCTTGACCCCCCCATGAGGTCTGGAGGAAAAGGAGCAGCAAATGCTGCACTTGGCTGACATGTGAGGTCCCCTCTCTCCCCCCGGGCAGTAGAGACAGCACCGATGTTCATCGCTCACAGTAAAACAGCAAGGACATAATCCAAGCTTTCTTAGAAGAGCAGGAGAGAGACCTATCTAACTACAACACTAAAAAACAGATTATTTACAATGTGTTTACAGAAGTGACACAGGAGAAGAGGAAATGAAGACATCAAAGATTCAGACTCAGACCACACAGCGATAAGGAGGAACTGGAAAAGCATCTGTCCGCACCATCCTTTATAACCTCACTTCAGAGCACAAGATCTATGGCACACGTACAGTCCAACAGAAACCACTTGCTAAGAAAATTCCAGACTCAGACACATGGTACTCCTGCATATCCCATATGAGGAATACATAAGGACCAACACTGGAAGTTTCTGTGGATAAGCACTACAATAGAGGCAGCAGCACTGAAAGATTTCCCATCATGGTCCAACTTGCCTCAACCCTGTTCTCAAAGGCCACCTGTAAAAGTAACATAGCCTATCAGTATTGCAGTCATTAGATTTTAATGAATTACATCATCTTAAAAGGATAGTTTAGAACTTGTTTAGAAACCGAGTTAGTTATATTAATGAAACCCTGTTGTTTAGCCAGCTATTTTGGTTTAAAAGTGCCTTATAAATAGCAATGAGGCAATCTTGTAACTCATCAGTAGCAGTAAGGAATCAACTTGAGCTACAACTGGTGTAAGGCACTATTCCGAAATAGGTGTCTACACAAGGGGGTTAGGCTGATTTAGTTCAACTGGTAGCACTGTGTACAGGAGAAAAGTACTGAGAAATGGGATATTCTCTTTCAATGCCCTAGCCACCCTCATTTCTTAATACCAAGTAAGGAGCATCTGATAGCTGAAGTACTAGCAGCTGCTTAGATATGAAGTTACACATACAATAGCACAGGTAACAGGCCATGAATAGGGAGAAATATTCAGACAATGCAACTAAAAGTATTTTTTGTTCTATAATATTATAAGTTTTTTAATATAGTCTTACCACTTAGAAGCCATTGTCAATCAACAATGTAAACTGCGAGCGGCACTACACTTAAGACGGCTCCATCATGACATTCTTTCCAGGAGTCCAACTTGTGCTTTGAGGATGTGAAAGTAGATACAAAGAGGTGTACAGCTACAAGACACCTGGTATGTAGCTGAACAAGGGTGAAGGTCTCCAAATACAATACAAAGAAATGAAATGTAAATGGCTGAAAGAAAAAGAGAGGGAGAGAGAAAACAACTCAGTTAAATCTCATAGCAGTTTGCAATTAAGAGACAGTTAATCATCCCAAATGGTCAAGTATAACCAGGATTTTTCACAAAGAACCTTAAAATAACGTCTTTTAAATGTAAAGCCACAAGAAAAAAAATAGATCCTAATTTCATAATTAACGGTTTATTCAGAAACGACTTAGTAAATTCTCTTGTCGAGAACAGAAAATTAGACAATGATCTTTTCAAATACTAACTGCTTTAAAGCATCAGATCTCAAAGTCAGATTGTATTTCATATTTTATGGGAAATCTGAACACATATGAAGTAAAGACCTACTTTTTATATTGAGAGTTTACCTATTGAGTTTTATGTATACATAAACTTGATAAGCTTTTCTGTTTCAATCACATATATATGAGATCTCACTATTGAGAGAAATTCCAGTCAGAAATATTTATACGGTCTCTGAGGAGCCAACCACTTTATAAAAATAACAAATACACCATTTTAACTGCAGCTGTGCCTCCTAAATGAGGCACCAAAAAGATCCTGAACTTAAGCAAGAGATTCCCCTACCCTGGAAATTTGCTTGTAAGTTACTCACATGTTGCAACTTGCCTGGGCTGCAGTATTTGTTTCTTTGTTCCCCTTCAATACTACCAAACCACAGCAAACTCTTTAATATTTAGGATTATTATTAATTTTACCCTGGAGGCAGATCAAGCAATTTTAACTACTTTCAACAATTCAAGTCTCAACATGCAACAGCAGTCTACATCTCCTGTTCAGTTAGCGCTTAAAAGCAGAATTTCTTTTGCTCATTGTATGAAAGACTCCAGGCATGTAAACAGAACTGTACTCAAAGAATCGCTTTATCAGTGATCTGATGCAACAACCATTTACTGGTTTCCTCTTAGAGGTAAACAATGGGAAACCAGTTCACCAGGGGAAACACACTCCCTATGAAACACGATATACTTTTTTAAAAAATACACAGTTGGTTCTACTTCCTAATTAGGCGTACAAGATAAAAATCTACTTAACGTGTGTAGAATTTTTTAAAAAATTCAAAAGCAAGCTACATCCAGAAGAATTAGCTTAAAAAAGCTGTGCAAAGGAAACCTAAGGTTTTGCAACATTAGGAGGAGTTACATACACTAAGATATAAACTAATGCTTTAGCAAAGCAAATGGTTACCACTACAAAGCTCTCTTTAAAACAAAGCTTTGAACATCCTTATAAAACTTTAAAAGGGACACTATCTTAAATTTTCTTTCTGCCCAGTTTTACTACTATTGCATCTAAGGTTATTGCAACTACTCATTCAGATAAAAAATGTTTCTCCATTTTTCAGGTTAGTTTACTTTGTGCATTTGAGAACACAATGTAGAATCAGCTTCACTCTTTTACTTGCAGTCAGAACCAGATCCCAAAACCATTAGTACCAACTGGAAAATTCCCCCATAAATTCCTATGGCAGCAAGAACAAATCCTTATACCTTGTCTACATGGCAAAATTGCAAAAGCTAATTTTAAAAAAATTAGTTAAATTAGTGAAAAAGCACTAAGTGGACACTTATTGCAGCTTGGGAGTGGATTTTTTTTGTTTGTTTTGCTTAGGTCAGCATTGAACAAACTTAAGCCTTTAAAAAAAAAAAGCCCTAAACAAAGACACTTGAAATAGAATTAATTGGGTCCATGAAGGAATAAATTCACATCTTAGGTGGTTCTAAGGTGGCCAGAAAGCAAATGTGAAAAAAAACTCAGGATAGGATGTCAGAGGGGAGTGATAAGCACCTACCTAAGAAATAAAACCCAAAAACTGGGACCATTCCTATAAAATCAGGACATCTGGTCACCCTACGTAGTTGCCATGCAGGTCAATTTTTTTTTTCTTTTAAGACAAGCCCTAAATTCCCATTGAGTTTCTTCTCTACAGTGAAAAACAAAGATCCATTCAAGATTAATTAAAACAGATTTATTCCTCCTGGACTACACCCAGAACGAAGTTGGTGAGTCAGAGAGGAGGCACTCTTCTTGGTTGGGAGGCGCAAATGTTGAACAACCTAGTGGCACAAATAAGATTAAACCTAATACTGGACTTTTTTCAGAGCGTTTTACAAGACTCGTCATGTTGTGAAAGGCTTCCTGAAATAACAGAAAACCAAGAAATTACTTAGGAGGTGGAGTGAGGCAGGAGTCCAAAAACAGAGCAAACTCTATGACAAAATAGTTACATTGCCACAATAGTTCAGAGACCCTAATTTCTAGATAACATTGAACAAAATAAATTACCTGTTGTTCACAATTGTTTAGTGTTTATGCAACTAAATAGCTAAAAAGTGGAAATTCTGAAGAGCAAGTCCCGAGTTAAAAAGTAGGGGGATTGAGTATTTACATAGTCTCTTAATCAGAAGTTAGCACTACACATAGCACATACTATTTGGTAACAAATGTATGGCTCTAGCTAGCAATTTCATAAGACTCTAGCAGCCACCAGACACCAAGAACATGCTCACTACCAGCAAGAGAGAATATTCCCCTTTCTGCTGTAGGTGAACTTAAACTACAAAAAGGGTTACTCGTTTCTCTTAATACTGAACTGAACAGAGAGAATTACCACTCTAGCTGTTCACTACATGAATTATATACAGAGCCTCTAACTTTGTCCCTCTACTTGTGCTCATTATGATATAGTCATCAGTTACATAATCACCTTTGCATGTTCTCCTTCCTCCTTATTGCCCCCAAAAGGAATCAGCATCATTGAGTAGACAGGATGGATGACAAATGAGATAGGGTGGTGAGATCAGTTTAATTGTTGTCTGTAGCACATATGACTCATAAGCTATAGATGTTGTAACATGTACTGAAAGAAGCAGGTGGCTGCTGAAGAAAAGGATGATCATGTGGTTAACCAGAGTTTTCAGAAGTGGCTAAATGTTATATGGTCCACACTTGTAGATGCTCAATTTGAGACGTAGGATCTTATTTTCAGACAAACTAGTCTCTCAACTCTAACTGAAGTCTGTGAAATCTGCAGATGCTTAGCTCCACTGAAAGAAGTCAGGTATGCAATAACCAGTAGACATTTCTGCAAATTTTGGCCTTAATTCGTTCACTGCTTGTATAACGTGACCACCATACCTCAGAGGTGTTGTGAAAATTAATGATTTAGTTATAAACGCCACAAAATCTCAGGATAAAATTATGTTCTGCAGTGCATTATTTGGGTGATGCAGAATAAATATGTCATGGATCCACACACCAAATGATGAAAGTCTACCGAACAGTTGCCTTATTCAACAAGTGTGAATTGTGATCTTTTAGGTAGAGATGGGGGGAGGAGGGGAGGGGAGAGACATGTGACCAGATCCCAAAGCACAGGTCATAGGGGGTGCTTGATGTTTAACAAGTTTTTATTTTTTACAGAACATGTATTTTAAACAGAATGTCAGAAAACATTATGAATCAGAAATTATTTTATACAAGAGTTATAAAATGTGTGAATTTGATGGTTGATGAGTTAGTACTTGATATTATACTTGATTGGGCTAATACTGGCTAGACTGAAGCCTTCAATATATGAGGTGCTGGGATGAAAGCTGGAGCTTTTGTGCAGGGAGTTTTGACAGCTGTGGCACAAAGGTCTACTACAGCTAAAAAGAAAAAAAAAAGTATTCCGCCTGCATTAGGACATCTTGTACTTGCTCAAACAAGAAATATGCAAAATACTGTGGACTTTGTGGCATCCTTGCGCAGGACCACGAATAAGTGCGTGGTTACCCAGCATATACTGATAACTGGAACTGCTCTCTCTTTTTAAGTCAAGTCAATGAATACCACTGACAAAAAATAGGGGGCATCAGGTAGGGTTCCATGACAGGTGCACACTGGAAAGCTGCTGGCCCTCACTCAGCGTCCCCTACCTTGGTCATTCAGTGGAAGTTCCACCTCATCCAAGCAGCCAGGACTCAATGCAACCTAACTGAACACATTTGACTCTGATACCCAAGGCACCAACTCCTGATGGCACACATTGAGACTCTTAGTAATTGTAAGTGCAGCCTACGATACCTACATCTTGGACACTGCTAGTGGTACTACAAGCAGAGAGAGGGACTCGAGGCCCAATTATCTTCTGTGAAGTGGACCCTGGAAGCTTCAAGTTTAAATGTAAATTGATCACTGAGTCATTATAGCTTACTTATTTGAATGGAACTGAGTCAGCCAAAATAAGGAGTGTAAGATTTGAGACAAAATTAGTTCTATGCATGAGAAAATGTTCTGTTCTTCAATATTTGAAGAAAAACAACAACAACATCGAGTTGACTAAAATAGTTTAAGTATAAGATCACTACAAAAATGCTGTCATCATCATGGCAAATCCAAAGAGATGTGGTCCTGCAGCGTAAGATCCACTTTGTTCAATCTTTTTCACTGTGCTTCAGGTGGACTGACTGTATATTCAGTTTATGCCCATTTTAATAATATCTCCACACCGAAAAAACTACCAAAACCAAGCCAGTCCTGATGAAGGCAGTCGCTAGCTTCTTCTTCCCCCCTCCCCCCCACACCAGTGAAGAGAGAGATACAACACAACAAAAAGAAAGCCCACAATCACACATTATCTTCACAACTGCAAAGCCCAGAGGCTTCAGTCTGTTCATTAAGTCTGGGTGATCACTCTGGCATTCAGAAAAGGACTTCTAAAATATGGTGTTCTAGTAGAATTTGCTGCTAGTTTACAGTAGATATTTCAGATTAGGTGTTAACACTTGTATGAAAAGTAAGATTCAGAAAATGTGAACTTGCAAGTTAGCAAAATTCAGCCACACAAGACCCCACACGCTACACTAGTTTCACCTCCACTTAGGTCATTAGTGAGAGAGACAGCTTGTCTTCTGGAACTTTAACTGTTTAAGGATGATCAGCACAAGACTGCCGCTTAAGTGTATTTCTACACTGGAGCTGCAAGGTGAAATTTTCAATTCAATTAGATGTACCCACTCTAGCTCTGACTGAGCTTGCCAGCTGAAAGTAGGAGGACAGCTGAGGTGCCACAGGCTTGCCACCCCCAAGTATAATTCTGTACAAGTTCCTACTATGTCCTATTAGTGCCTAGCCCGTCCACCACTCATGTCACCATAGTTACACTATTTTTAGCATGCTAGCGCAATCAGAGGGAAGTTTCTTTCTGTCTCAGGCCATTAAGGCTTGAGTCTTCAACTGTCACTATACAAGGAGAGTTCCATTCTGTTGGGAAGAATGATTTAAGGATAAGATTATGTCACAGAGGTCACAGAATCCATTCGATCTCCATGCAATCTGCAATCTCCATGACATTTTCTGCTTTACTAGGGAAGGGGGTAGACCACCTGTCAGTGAGCGGCTCCTTGCCCAAAGGGTGCACGCACGCACCCACACAGCCAATCAGCCCCATTTTGTCCTAGATAGTTACTTTTAGTAAAAGTCAGGGAGAGGTCACAGCTTCCCTGAATTTTTAGGGAGAGGTCACAGCTTCCCTGAATTTTTATTTATTGCCCGTGACCATTCCCTGACTTTTACTAAAAATAACTGTGACAAAGTCTTAACTGAATGATTCAACAATCCTATCCCTACAACAAAAAGGACTTAAGAAAGTTTGAGGATTGGGTTTTGTGGATTTTTTCTAGGGGGCGTGTATGGGGGGGTGAACATTTGTCATCTGGAGATAATGATTTTCTTAATATTTCCTATCAAATAAAAATATTACTACAATAGAATGTCAGAGTTACCTCAGAGATGGAAGTGGTTTGTAACGCAGAAATGTTTGCAGCTGAACAAAACATTATGGTTGTTCTTTCAGAAGTTTATAAATGAACATTGATCTAATAAAACTTTGAAACTTCACCATGCAGAAGAAAAATGCCGCTTTCCTGTTTTTTTAGGAGTTTACATTTAACACAGTAACTGTATTTTTAAATCCAGATTCAAACCCTGTGCAACACACAATAATTGTTGTTGACAAGATACACTTTGCCAGACTAGTCTGGAGTACAATCATCAACAAACTTCCTCCCTACACACTAGTTCCAGACAGCAAATACTATAATTAAGGGACTTTGAGAAATCTGAATAAGAGATACTATGGAAGCAAAATATAATTTTCAGTGAGGAAAAAAATCTGAGCACAATTAACATTTCAGAAAAAAAAAAAACATCTTAGCACTGAACTGGAAAATATCAGTATACATTGCAATAGCACCTGTAAAGTCTCACTCAACTGCCAAACTTTCAACTGTGTTAGGTGTTGTACAAATAAGCAGAAAGTCCTGGTTTCTTAAAATGAATTTTTACAATCTGTTGTGCCATTTTCTACTTGGAGTCCATGTTAACAGTTTCAGGCTAAGTTGTAATATACTGATGTACTGGTTCATTCTAACAGATTCCAGAAAATGAGTTATTCTGCATTCTAAAAAACACAAAAGTAGCAGTCTGCTGAGGACCTGTTTGAAATTCTCTGAATTTCCATACAATATTGTTGACGGAATCATTCCTTCCTCGTGACACACACCCAACACCTCTCACCACAAACCCACTTTATCCAACACTGAAGTCCAACAAAGGCTCTGCCAAAATATTAAACCTATTCTAGAGTGTTTAGCAAGATCAAAATAAGGTTTTAGTAAGTAGTTCTGATTCATAAAAAATTACGAGACCCTCATGTTCATCTAGATTTGAAACAGGTGAAGATTTTAAAAGTCTCAAATGACAAACTTTGGTAACATTTTATGATAATCTAGTAACAAAAAAGAACGCCTATAGAACTAACATATCTTACAAGGATTTTGTGGCTTACTACAATTATTTACTTATGACTGCAAAGCATATGCAAAGGAAAGAAAAAAATCAAGTGCAGAACTGTACAAAAGTTACCAGCCTGCAACATAAAACATGCATGCTGTACAGTCTGAAGGCAAGGAATAGGGGATTTTATCTTAAAGTGCTTCAATGCATTTTGAGTACAGTAATTTACACTTCTCAATTGAACTTAGACAACCATTGCCAGTTGGATGGTCTGGTTAGGGATCTAAAATGATCAGCTGCTTATTGCACCTGTGGAAGGGAGGATAAGCAACAGTTTGCTTGGCTATAATACTAAACTGGTTGAAAGAAAGAAGGATCTGACTACTGTGGCTTACCATACAAGGTAGACATCGAATTATACGTCTTTTAAAACATTTTTTATTAAATTGATCAATATCACAGCCAGCACAGGTCACAGTTCCAATCTCAGTTTTACTGAAAATGAAAAATACAGCATATCCTACTCTGTACTTGATTGCAAGAGAGGTCAGATTTACGGAAATACTATGTGTCAATAAACTGGCAATATGCCAAAGGCTCAAATACATACATCAGGAATAAGTCAATAGTTTTTCTTGAAATTTTAAGACAATGTATGTAATCCTGTTCTCCTTTTCCAATTCATTTGTCAAATTATTTATTTGTCCTAATTAAGTATTCTTTGATCATTTTAATTAGTTTTTCATTTTTTTCTAACTACATTTCTATTTTACTGCATAAGTTTGTGTCAGACTGTACAGAGCTGTGCTGGGTGAGCAGACCATGCATAAAAGCTTTCTCCCTTCTACTGCTTGCTCTTAATTACAGCCCAAACCTGCAAGTCCCCATGATGCCCACTTCTGGGCCTTTTCTAGGTGGATACTGTCAATGCTACCAAGTGCTATAACATAAAAGGCATGCAGCAATTATCCAAAAAGGCTCATATTTGGGGAATTTAAAGTATCCACCCTACTCACACCTCCACACATATCATTTGAAAGCTTACTTTATGTGCATTTACATAAGGCATGATGTGGAGCTGTCAAGTGGCATGTAAGCCAGTAGGTCCCAAAATATGTTGCCAACTTTAATATATGCATGCAAAACCTGGACAGGATACAGACACCGTGCTACGACACTGAATCACTTTCACATTGACCATCTGAGGAAAATGAAGAAGATAAGATGGCAAGACAATATTCCAGATACTGAGATTCTCGTACTGCGGGTGTTCAAAGCATCTATACTCTGTTGACGGAAGCACAGATAAGATGGGCAGGCCATGTCACCAGAACATTAGATGAGTGTCTGCCAAAAATGATCTTTTATGAGGAGCTAAAGGAGGGAAAGCGGTCTAAGAGAGGCCAGAAGAAATGTTTTGAAAACTTCTTCGTTACCCTTGGAGCATTTCACTATTGGCCCAGAGTTTTGGCAGGATCTCATTCAGGATCATTCTACCTTGCAAAGCCTCATCCACACTGGAGCTAGAGTCTATGAGTATGAGTCTATGAAAGCTGCTGAGGCACAGCATAAATCTCACAACAGCAGCATGTTCGCTGTTAAACAACCCACAGCAGCATCTCTTGTTCTATGTGCCACAGACAGTTCAAAACTCAAATCGGCCTCATCAGCCACTCACATGTTCACAGAAACCAAACCAACCAGTAACACAAATCTGACATCAGAAATAAGAACATTAAAAAACTAATAGGAAATCACTAATCTCCCAGGCCACTCAGTATGTATTCTCAGGCACATTTACTTTAGATCAAGGCTTCAAAGAGAGCCTTCAGAGTTAGAACTTATATACAAATTCGATGCCATCAAACTGGGTCTCAATGCAAGTATGAACTGGCTCTTCCATTACAAACATTATATTTTAAATGGACCACGGGACTCCTCCTTTTTTTCATTACTAACAGTGATTCTCACCTCTCTCTCGACCTCACCACTGAGATATGTTGTGTTTGAATCTATACAGCTTATTTGATTTGCTGAAGTAACCTGACCTGATGCAGTGAAATGTAATCACAGGATTTATCTTTCACTTTTTTTTCAATGTAGGTTTTCTCCTACAGTGCCACAGGACTCCTCTTTTGTTTTGCTGTCTAGACTAACAAGGCTATCACTTTGGAACTTGCTAGTTTATTAAATCACTGCCACCATTTGGAATTAGAAACTATAACTCACTTGTGCGCATATTTTACCTGCTTTAACTTCTCAATAACTCTTATTTCCTTTTCTTAGTTAATAAACCTCCAATTAGTTTACTACAAAATTGGCTTGGTTGTGTTTGGTGTAAGATCTAAAGCACCAATTGATCTGGGTAAATGACTGGTCTCTTGGGACTGAAAGCAACCTAAATGTAATGTCACTTTTGGTTTATGTAACATTTTAATCACAAAGTACAGTTTGTCTGGGGACCAGATAGACCGAAGAGTCTAAAAGGACTGTCTGTGATCCAGGAATTTACATCTGTCACTGCCTTAGTGAAATCTAACTATAGAACACACTATCTGTTTGAGATGTCTACCCTGAGGAAGGTACTCACAATTGTGAGCTACTCGAGACAGCATGAGAATAACCCAGGAAAAAGCCCATATTCAATCTAATCAAAAAGCATCATGTACACCTGCTTCTACAGCCACCAGAGCAACCACATCCTCCAGCAACTGATCCTGATGCACTGTTTGCTTGTGATACTACGATACTAAAAGAAATTTCATAAAACAGGAACATTTGAGAGAGCGGTCAATCTAAGGGAGGCAGCACTTCAAAGAGACGATGACATGCTGAGCAGAATATAAATGGAAAACTTGGTTGTTACGGATGCAGTCTATCGCTCAACCTGCCTTTTTTTCTTACTTGAGTAAAATGAATCAAAGCAAAACTATCCAATTACTCTGCAACAATATAGTCACATTATGACATTGTGCATCAAGGCAGCACTTTTCGTGTCCTGTCCATGCTGCTACAAAAGCAGTTTTATTTCTCCCAGTTATAGAAACTGCAAGATATTCCAATAGCAAGTAACAGACAAAATTAGAAAAAAGCACTATAGTTCTGCCATTGACAAGGCAAGTCAACCGCTATTTTATGCGGCGTAACAACATTAGCTGATGCTATCCAAGCTGCTAGAAATTTGAAGCAGGAACTTAAAAGTATTCAAATATTTTGTGAATGTTTTCTGATGAGTGAGCTGAAAGAACAGCTTTCAAATGAACAAGTGGGTTCATATGATGTTGCTTTAATCCTTTGGTCTGAAACAGGCAAAATAAAAGCCTCAGAATATTATACTAAGTCTGAGTCATCGTAGTTTAAAGATCTACAAAAGTGCCCGAACTAATGCAGGAGTTTGTCCTTTGGTTGATAGATAAAGAGGCATATAATTCAGCCAGCAATGAGTACCATCCTTCAGAAGACATTCAAAGAAGATGCCTTTCAACTGCAGAGTGCATAGTATTAACAGTTCCAAAATGATGACATCATTACACCTAAGACTTATTGCACAGCTATACCTTGAGTTCACGTCTAGCAATTTAACATATTACATCATACCTCATCATAAAAGTACATACAATAAGCTTTCAAATTATGTAGGATATAAATGTGTGTAGAGAGGGTGCATTAAGTTGACCACATTAGTTATGTCAGCTACTTGCCTATAAAAAAAATCTCTCCAGAACCAATTGTTAAATCTACCTTGCCAATTTCAAAACAGGAAAACATATCTCTAGAGGATAATGCATTATAAACCAACGTCCTGGCTGCTTAGACCTTCACATTTCCTCCCACCCTCCTGCGCTGACATCAGGTCAGCCCCCTGCACTGAGGAAGGACCAAATAAACTTTTTTTAAAACTTACAATGATGGGGATTCCACAAGCTCCCTTGGAAACCTATTACAGATCTTAACTACCCATATAGTTAGAAAGCTTTTCCTAATATTGAACCTAAATTTTCCTTGCTGCAGAGTAAGTAATCATTATCTTAAATTACTAATTAGATGTCCCTTTCCTGGTTACAGCCCTCCAAACCCACCTGTGGACAGAGCAGCAGAGGAAAAGGGGGGCAATAGCCTGGACATTGGGGGTGGCCACAGAGTTGCATAGGACCTCTCCCTGCATTCTTCAGAGCTCAGCACATCCCAGCACTTCCTTTCTTGGGTGTAGCCCTCCTGACAGGGGATAGCCTGGATAGCAGAGAGGTACAATGCAACTCTGGCATCCAGGCTACAGTCTTCCCTTCCACCACTGTCTCTGCATGAAGGCAGGTTTTCAGAGCTGCAACCCCTAAAGGAAGAGCTGAGATGGACCATGCACAAGGTGCAAGCAGGTTTGCAGGGCTGCCACCATGGAAGGCATATCTAAGCACTGCCTGCCCTGGCTTTCGACCTGCAAATCTGCCTGCAGCTGAGACCTTTCTTCCTAAAAAGATTCTCAATTTGCCAAGTTCCAAAGCCCATTAACATTAAAGTTAATGGGATGGGACTGGCTCCTGGAAAAGTATTGCTATTAACCAGAAGCTGTTAATATCTAGGTTGCTATTAGGCACATTCTACTCTACTTAGGGCTGTAGTCCCAGTCAAAAATGTACAGAGAAAGAATAACCATTGCTGAAGGTCAAAGACTGGTTAATTTGCAAGTTCAAGCCAAGCCAAGAAGTGATTCATACAAGCTCACTATATTGCTCTAGTATTGCTGAAAAGTTGATAAAGCAGTATCATTATTTTCCAAGATTTATTGAATTGTAGGGATTTCTACCTCAACTCCCCAGGTGTTTTCCAATATCTGCTACAGTTTTATAAATTGAACATACTTTTTTTGACTGAAGCAATTAAGTGTAAAATACTACCATAACATGCATGTAGAAAGACATAAGGAAAGTAATCCCATTGCTTTTTGGAACTCCGTTACATAATCTTTTTTGAGCCACTGGTATTAACTAGACAGCTGAAGAGAGGGGGGGAAGTACTGCTAGATTACTTTTGGAATGCAGAGGGACACAGGGCTGACTTTTTGAAAAGAGTCATGTCGGGTCTGTACTTGCAGGATACACAATGGCTGTTAGCCATTTTGACATGCATGGCTTATCTTTGCATCAACAGGAGGTTTATGCATAAGTCAAGAATAAGAGGTAGTTTCTATGACTAAATGTGTATAACAGCTCGAACTCTTACATTCCAGCCAGTGTGGAAAAGCCTGCGATTTGTCTGTTGGTGCTCTTCCCAACCTATTAATAGATTATGAATTTCAGAATTCAGCCCATGCCATGCTTTGGGGGTGATTGGCTTGTTTTAAAAAGAAAAGGCTTCATAAGCAGTTTTGGTTTACTGACATTCCTATGGAACTCATGCTAAAAATTCTTGGGTACTTCATTCACTTGGCTTTTTTTTGTTACAAAGTTACAAATTTGTTCTATAAAGGCATTTGTGCTTTCTTATACATCTTTGCCAAGATTTTCAAAGATGGGCGCTTAAGTTGCCTTCCATAAGCAATAAGCAAACAGCTCCCATTGAAGTTAAAGCTACCAGATGTTTGACACTTAATTTCAGGCCTGAATAAGTGGCCTGACTAATAGACTTAGAAATCCAACTTTAGACCAGGCTTCAATAAATCTGCCAGACACCTACGGGCCAGCCCCAAAACTCAGGCACCCCTAGGTATCTAGCAAAGAAGGAGCCCCCCGCCACTGCAAAGCCACTGTGGTCACAGCTGCTTTCAGCGGCAAGCCCGTCCCCCACAGCCACAAATGAAACACTGCCTGTGGCTCTTTCAGTGGCGCGGGGGAAAGTGGAAGAGACTGCTGCGCTCTTCTCCTCTAGCAGCGCCATCTCTCCCCTGTGGCCACACCCTCCCACCCCAGCGCTGCTGAAAAGCCACTGTGGTTCCCCCTCCCTGCTGCCAAAACAAAAGCTGCTGCTGGCAGCTCTTTCAGCAGCATGAGGGGAAGAAGGAGAAATGGCAATGCTCTCCCTCTCCAGCACCGTCAAGAGAGCCACCAGAAGTGGCTTTTTTTGGTGGCTGGGAAGGGAGGGGTCTTTAGCACACCGCACACACCACTGAAAGACACTACCACCCCCCGCTGCCACTGAAAAAAAGCTGCTGCTGGGTGTTCTTTCAGCGACACTGGATAGGGTGGGGAAGAGGGAGAGATGGTAGTGCTCTCTCTTTCCAGTGCCACCGATTCTCATTCTTCCCCGCCCCAGCACCACCAAAAGAGCTGCTGCCAGAGGCTCTTTTTCAGCAGCAGGGAGGGGAGCTGAGGTGGCTTTTCAGCAGCAGGAGCCCAGCGCTCTCTGCATGGTGCGGGAGGGGGGACCTTTGCCCCGGCATTCTTAGGTGCCAGGGGTAAAACCCTAGGTACCACGGCAACCTGGCACCTAGGATTTGTCGAGGCCTGCTCTAGACCAGGGCCGTCATTGATGCTGGGCCAACAGGGCTCATTCCCCAACTGTTTTGCCCCAAGCCCTGAGCTCAGCCTCCCTGTCTGTGACGTGTTAGCCAACCTGAATGCAGGGACATTGCTCTGTGCTCTCTCTGGGTGCGTCTACACTTGTAAATTAAGTCGACTCTGCATCTACACACTTTCCTTAAGCCGACTTTATAAAACCTAGTTTTAAATCAACTTGCTGCTAAAGTCAACTTAAGCCAGTGTAGATGTGGAGTAGCCCTAATTCGACTTTAAGTCGACTGAGGGGGCTCCCGGGCTTCCCCACTGCCCTCCCTGCCAGGGTGGCTGGCACAGCCACAGCCTGGCATGACCCCTCAAAGGGCAGGGCAGAGCCCTGCCCACCCTGCCCCTATGCCCTGCCAGGGTCCCTGTCCCTCTTTGCCCCATTGTACCCAGGTACAATGGGGCAAAGGCTGAGCCCCCTGGCACTTGGCAAGGGGTGCCCCCCTGCCACCGTGGACCTCTCCCAGGTCCACCTAGCCCCTACAAGTTGACCTAGGCATCCAGTGTGGATTCTGTAGGTTGATTTTGTAGGGTCCCCTCTAAGTCGGCCAACAGGATGCTCACAACATTATGAAACACTTCTGTGCATGTGTGGTCCACATGGACACTGTTGCAGAAATCTCTGATCGCTGGCACGGGGGCAAGCTGACACCTGAAGTGGACCAGGCACAAGGGGACACATCTCGAAGAACCTTGGCTGACCCCCTCAGTTCCTTCTCTACCATGGAGAGTGTTGTCTCCGAAGTAGGAGAAGGGTATTGGAGCAGTCACAGGGACACAAATCTCAAAGAAGCTGGACTACTGCACAAGGTAACCTTTTCTTCTTAGAATGTTATCCCTGTGAGTGCTCCACTGCAGGTGACTGAAGAGCCGTGACCAACTAGAGGCTGAGAGGACTTTGAAGAGGATCCAGTGACTGTTGTCAATACTGTGAATCCAAGTCTAGCATCCATTTCAGGCATATCTGTAATAACATACTGTCTTATAAAGGTGTGCTTGGAAGCCCACATAGCGGCCCTGCATATCTTGGGAACAGGGACATTATTAAGGAAGGCCAAAGAGGCCACTGCTCTGATGGAGTGGGCTCTGATATGTCATGGTGGGTCTGAGCCCATCTGTTCGTAACGTAAGTAAATACATCCTGATATCCCTTTTGATAGTGTTTGGGATGATATTACCTTACCCTTAGATTGTTCTGTTGTGGAAATGAAAACTCTGGTAGATTTTTGGAATTGTTTGGTCCTATTAATGTAAAACAGTAATGCTCTGCAGATAGTAATTTTTCTGCTTAAGGGTGCACCGTGCAGTTTCTCTGTGATCCTTGTGAGGCTTGGGGTAAAATGTTGGTAAGTACATAGTCCGGTTAATGTGAAAAATCAGAGGATATCTTTGGGGAGGATTTTGGATGTGGTCTCATGGCCACACTGTACTTATGAAAGATGGTATAGGAAGGGCTAGCCATGAGTGCTCCTAACTTACTCACTCTTACAGCAGAAGTGATCACGACTAAAAATGCTACCTTCATTGAGAGATGAAGAACAAAGCAAGTAGCCAAGAGCTCAAATTGTGATTTCATAAGTATTCTTAAAGCCATGGTTAGGCCACAGGGTAGCGTAGAGTCACGTATTTCTGAGCGTAAGTTTTGGAGGCCAAAGAGAAAATGTTTCATGATTGGGTGCGAAAATATTGGTGAAACTGAATCATCCTGATGAAAGATATTAATAGTCACCAGATGAACCCTGATGGAACTGACTGATAGTCCTGAAACCTTTAGGTCGACTAGGTAGTCAAGTATGAAAGGTAATGGGGCCATCATGGGTTTTATATTTCTTACAGAAGACCATACTGTGAACCTTTTCCATTTTTGTGGGTATGATCTGTGAATGGCTAACTTTCTGCTATTTAGGTGTACATTCTGGACTGGTTTTGAACAGAGTATCTCTAGTGATTGGAATCAAGGAACTTCCAGGCTGTCAAATGAAACCTGTCAATGCTGGGATGAGCATTCCTGCCATTGTTCTTTGATAGTAGACACTTGTTCATTAGATGTCTCTTCAGTGTGCAAACGGACTTTTCATGAGGTATGGATACCAAGATTGTCTCACCCATGCTGGGGCTATTAGGATGATTGAAGCGTGATCTTGTTGAATCTTTTTTATTACCCATGAAAGAAGAGGAATTGGTGGGAATGGGTTTAGTAATGCATCCTTACATTTAATTAAAAAGGCATTGGTATCCTCGGCCTGATCTGAAGCAATATAGGTTGCACTTGTGATTTTCTTCTTCTTGCAAAAAGTTATATCAATGTGTAATCTGGCATTTTGGACCACAAAAGTGGCAGCAGACATGTGGCCTAGTAGTTTGATGCAGACATGGGCCATAACAAAGGGTCTTCTCTTCACTCCTCTATGATGTTTTGTATTGTATGAAATCTCTGGGCTAGTAGAATAGCTTCTGCCACGACGGAGTCTAAATGGGCTCCAATAAATTCCAGGACTTGGGACAATGTCGTGTTTGACTTCTCAAAGCTTATTTGAAACTAAGATTCTGTTGAAAGTGTAAAGTCTTCTTTGTGTTGTGATCTGCTTCCACGTATGTTGGAAACTGCAGAAGACAGTCGTCCAGGTAGGGAAAAATTATGATACCTGGGCATTGTCAACAAGCTGCACCAAGGCGAGTATTTTGGAAAATACTCAAGGAGCTGTGGCTAGGCTAAATGGCAAAACTGTCTTGAAAATGTTCTGTACCGTGTGTAAATTGTAGGAATCTTTGATGAGCTTGATGTATGGTTATATGAAAATAGGCATCCTTTAGGTCGAAAGCTGAGAACCAATCTCCTCATTGTACTGGAGGAATAACAGTTGCTAAGGTAACCATTTTGAATTTTTGAACTTAGATATACTTACTGAGAAACCTGAGATCTAGGATCGGTTTCCAACCACCTTTGTTCTCCTGTGTAAGGAAGTAGTTTGAATAGAAACCCTGCCTTGGTATTGAGATGGGACTCCCTCCACGGGAGTGGATCTAAGTATGTTTTGCTTGTTTTTGTGGTGTATAGCGGCCACTACCAATGAGTTAGAAAGAGGGTGGGTGAATAGAAAGTCCATGCCTTTAGATGGTACATAATCAGGGCTTGACAAAACCTGGGAGCCAGATCACCATGGTGACCAGAGTTTGTAGCCTGGCTCCTAGCTCTGCTGTGGAAATGCAGCTGAGGAGCACCCTCCGGCAACCAAAAATAAAATCCTGGTGCCTAGTTGGGAGCCAATTTTGTTGAGCCCTGTACATAGTACGTTCTGTCAGCTCTCTTATAAGTTAGTGGTACTGAGGCTGGTGTTTACCACATGGCATTGGGAGGTTCCAGTATGGCATCATTGATTGGGAGGGCAATCTTGGTGCTTGTGGAAGTATGAAGTATTTGAAGCAATTTGTGCTGAGACTCTTGTATTTCTTATAAGAGTATGTCCTGAGAGATTGCAACCCTTACGAATAACTCTTGGAATTGTTTGAAGTAGTCAGCTGTTGTGGAGGAGAAGGCATTATGGCTTCATCAGGAGATGAGGATGAATTGTGCAAAGGAGAGAGATCTCATCAAGTATTTCCTCTTCAGAGCTATCCAGAGCTTCGTCTGGAGCCAGTAGTGGTGAAGATGGTAGGTCTCTGGTCATGTCTGATGTAGAAGGCTTTTGTTACTAGGGGTTATCAATCATGTCTCAGATTGTTGAAGAATGGATAGCTGAAGATCTTCGTGCAAGCATCATCATCTTCTCAATACATTCCCTCATCATTTTCTCCATGTGAGCTATAGATTTTATTGATGTGATAAAAGCCGCTCTGTAAGGAGAAGAATGGGATGGGGAGAAAACTGCCTGTGTGTATTCTTCCTCATCACTTGATAGAGAAGTGGGAATGGGTGATAGCAGAAAAGGAGGACCATTCATGCATGGTGACCTATTAGTGCCATATAAAGACGACTGAGGGGGTGTTGCTACCTGTGTACAGTGACAAGAATACTGGCCTTGGACATGCCTTCATAGAGGGTGTCAATGTCAGGACCTTTTTCTGGTACTTTGATGGTGCCGTTGCTGGTGAGAATATTGAAGATGGTGCAGAAGGAATGTATGCAGACACCGATTTCGGTGCTGTTTTAGCTGGTGTAAATGGTGCCGATGCCAGTTTATTTGCTGTGCTACCATTAGTAGCAGGAAAACTAGTTGAAGCAGCTTTTGAAGACGGTACCAGCGGTAAACACCTGACTGGAGATTGCTTTGATTTTCATGAGTCTCAACTGGTGAGAGCTCTCCTTCTTTTAGATTCGGAAGACTGACCGCTCAGTACTTTGTCTTTCTCTGTCATCTGAGGGTCAGACGTAGGTTGTAAAGATTTTTCTACTAGGAAAAATTTAAGGTGGAGTTCTCTGTCCTGGAAAGACCTCGCCTTTAGCTTGGAGCAGTGAGCACATTTAGTTGGGACGTGGCTCTCTCATAAACATTTTACATAAAGGGAATGCCCATCAGAGATCAGCATAGCCTTTCTACAGGACTCAAACCTCTTGAATCTTGCTGAACCAGGCATTTTGAGGGAAAAGAATAGGGTGGTATTCCATTAACCTCTAAGATAAACTGAATGAAAAATTTTTTTAAATGAACACAGCAGGGCTTTTTCCCCCTGCCAGTACGCACCAGCACAGCTTTCCAGCACCTATTTTTCCCTGGCCAGCCTGCTGGGGGCCAGGATCACCAAGGGAAGGAATCGGGTCTCCTTTCCCCTGCTGACTCCATCCCCCAAGAGCACGCTGCTCCTTTTCCCTGCCAGCCCCGCTGCCCAGGAGCGGGTCTCCTTTCCCCTGCTGACCCTGGCCCCCAGGAACACGCTGCTCCTATTCCCTGCCAGCCCTGCTGCCCAGGAGTGAGTCTCCTTTCCACTGCAGATCTTGGCCCCCAGCTGGGCAGTGGATCTGGCCAGCGGCAGGAGCACTGCATTCCTGGGGGGGCCCACTCCTTTTCCCTACTGACCCCAGTCCCCAGGAGCGTGCTGCGCCTGCCGCTGGCCAGCTCCACTGCCCAGCTGGGGGCCAGGATCAGCAGTGGAAAGGAGCGAGTCTGCAGGGCCAGCAGAGGATGGGAGCGGCACGCTCCTGGCGGATGGGATCAGCAGGGGAAAGGAGAACACCACTTCCTCTGCTGACCCGCTCCTTTCCCCTGCTGACCCCATCCCACAGGAGCACACCACTCCTGTTCCCTGTCAGCCCTGCTGCCCAGCTGGGGGAGGAGGCTCAGCAGAGGAAAGGTTCAGGTCTCCTTTCCCCTGCTGACAACCCTCCTCTGCCACCCCTTCCCCCCGCACACCACTCCTGCTAGCCAAGTAACACCACCTTTTTTCTTAGAAAAAAAAGCACTGGAACTCAGTAAACTTACAAACAACTATGACTAAACTTATGACTAAATCTATCCCTAGACTAAACTGTGTATTTATTTTTTCTCTAGAGGAGAAGGAGTGCTACGGAGCTTCATCTCAGGCCAGAGGCAGCTGAGAAGGAACTGAAAGGGTAGGGTTGCATGGCTGATGGTTGGAGCACTTGCAACATCACGAGACACCATCTGCAAATGCATGGTCCACACAGACAATGCTGTAGAAATCTCTGATCAGTGGTGCCAGGGCAAGCCGACACCTGAAGTGGAGCAGTCACAGGGACAACACTCGAAGAAGACCATGTTATATCCAAGTACCATGATCTGTACTGTCAACAAGCTGACTACTTAATGAAATGTAAATGTGCTGGTTTTGATCTCTGAACCCATAAATGACTTAAAGGCTAGCTGCCAGACTATTGTGTCTCCCTTGTAATACTACAGGAAATGTAGTCAGTTGCAGTATTCAGTTTAATACCCCTTGAGTTAAGTGGTAAAGAATATAACCAGTTTCTCTAAATATGGAGTAAACTGCTTTATAACTTGCTTTCCTTAGCAATTTGCCAAAGCTAAGATCTAATAAATAAAAAGAGTACACTTACACAGTAACCCTTATCTAATCATTGGGAAAATATACATACTGATAGCTGCACATGGGTCACAACAGCAACTGTCAAGAGTTTACCCGGGCAAGTAAATTCAACACCAGCATACACGCACAACTGTACCTATGTGTATGGTCACACTGAATTCAAGTTTTAAGAGATGACATCAAATTGCTCAGGCTCAACATTGGGCTACTGAAATAAGTGTTACACCTCAATTAAAGCAAGACCTTTGAGGGTTGGGGGAGATAATTTTAACATCATCCTGCACTGCCAGAAACCAGCACATAGTGGTGTTATGTTACCGTAGGGAGATTCAGACTGGTCTAATCCAAGATGATCTGAAACATAGAAAGTCAGTCACCATAAGTGGAGTATAAAACTGTTTTTTTTTATAATTATTTCAATATTAATCTAAGTGGTCTCTATACAAGAACGTGGGGTGAGTGCCAGGGGAAGACAATGACTCAATGTTTTTAAAAAAATACCTGCAGCCTGAGCAGTGTCAATACACCTATCCACTGTATCTCCAAAGCAGTGTGCCTCCACCCTATTCAGACCACATCCAGAGGTGAAGATATAGAGAGATATCACTCTTGCTCGCTCTCTCTCTCTCTCCCCCTCCTTGACTTCTAACCTAGAAGCCACTCAGTGCCAACTATGTAATCATCTTTGTGATGAAAACATTGTCCAATGGCAAGCTGACTCACACTAGATATCAAATGCCAATAATTTTTGATCACTATAAAGTGATGTTGAATTAAACTCAAGCTTTCAGGGGGGAATTTGTTGCTGTCCTATAACACTTCACTTACTAACTTACCATATAAGTTGTATCAAAGTATTTTGTTTCCTTCCTGTAACAGCATGACAAGATAAGAATCAGTGTGTGGTTTTCCAGCACTTGCTCTGTAGTCTTCCACAGAGATTCTAAAGTATTAAAGTTATAGGTTATACTAGCACTGGGAGTGTAACACAGTAGCAAAGATATTGAAACAAGAATATATGGGGAAATAATTCTTTAAAAAATTGCAATACAAGTCCTTTGCTTTCATCAATTTACAAAAACTGCCAGTTTATTGTTGAATCCAGCAATCTGTATTCCTGTTCCTTACTCTCTCTCAAAATTAAATGGCTCTTCATTCTGCCATCTCAAGAACATAATGTACAAGCCATCTATAGTAAATATTACTAACAAGTAACTACTTTTTTCCATGCTTAGATATCTAAATCCATAGACAGTTTATGGAAAATTATTTCCATTACACAACAGCAGAGTTTTGGAGATGCACGGTGCACCCAAGATTAAAATTTGGTCCTGTTTTAGTTACTGATTAGATTCAAGGTACAGACTTCTAACTTGCTTGCTGATAAGGTTTACATCTTTTCTAGGTAACTGACATCAGGTAGGACCCATTTACTTGATGTCAGAGTTTGAACTGGTTTTCAAAGAGCTCCTCATTGCAAGGAAGCCTGCAAAACAAGCCATTTTTCTCAGTCCCAGTGTCACATCAGGAGGTGAATGCAGACCCACGGTAGAGCCAGCAGCCTCTCACACAGCACAGCAAGTGGAAATTATTAACTTTGTTACTGAACCCTAAAGTGCACCCAGGAAACAATGTTTCGCCCCACCAGTGCACCAGCCTCCTGCCCTCTGGGCTCCTCTGAGGGCCTGGCACTGCCCGTGCAGAAGTCAGTCTGGCATGTGAATGGAGATGGAGGGAATCCCAACAGCGGTTTCTCTCCACTCTGCCTCACCTCCCCAGGTGGAGTTCTGAAGAGCCCTGCTGGGAACTGCCCCTGCCACTGTGAAGAGCCCTCAAGATATTGAGGGGCCTCCTGCAGAGCAGCAACCCTGCACACAGCCCACTCTCTGGGGGGTCCTACTGGGCCAGAGAAATCAGCAAGTGAGTTCTTGCACTGCCACTAGGGTGCCTCCAGATGTACTCAGCCCAAGCGTGGAACCTGCTGATATACAAGGCAGCAATGCTCTAGGGAAGCTGTTCCTGGAAGACAACGGTCATGGCTCCCACCCAACAAAGAGCATTGGACTCCCACCCCCAACGAGTATCTTTCAGTCACAAGGGTGCCCTGAAACCAATCCCCCATCCCAGCCACCACACAGCGCTCACTTTTTGGAGACACAGACGGACCAATGGGCTCAGGCTGTGCTGCTCCATGGAGCAGGACCAGCACCGCACCCAGTGGGAAGGGACTGTGGGATAACTCTTCCAACACAGCCACCCCCACTGTAAACAAAGCAGCACAAGCCAGTGGTCCGGCCACCTACCCTGTATACACCCCATTGCTCACGCCCTCTTGTTTATAGCGGGTCACGTAACCGCGGTTCCCCGAACATTCTGTTTCCGTTGGGAGCAAGCGGCCTCCCCTCCCCCCAAAATGAATGAGTCCCACCCCGACCAATTAAAGCGTTTCTCTCACCGCTGCCTCTGCCACCACTCAGAACTCCCACACTCCACCACACCTCTTGAGCACCACCACCTCAGTCTTCTGCTACAGCCCCTTTAAGGGCTGGTCTGATAGGAAGCAATTAGTGATTTAAATCTCCATTGGTGTCTCCCCCGGCTTTAGCCCGATTGCTCCTAACCCCTCTAGAGAACTTGACGGTCCGACTGCTCCTTCTCCTTCCCCCCACCTCCTCTCTCCAACGGCAAGCGGCTCTCAAGCAGGAACGAACACTAACTGGTGAAGATGGGGGACATCCAGCCATCTCTTCATCTTGATTGGTTCCTACGGGTCAATCTCAACCCAAGGCAGCCAATTGTTTCAACCAAGCACTCCGCCAAGTGGTGTCTGTGCTCTTCATATTGCCTACATAGACCAGCTTCCTGTAGGATTGACTGCCCAAGACGGAAGTCGGCCCCAGGATCTGGCCAGCCTGTAACTGGGGTGCTCTGACAACTCAAAGACTGCCCAGCATCAGTCTTTGTGCGTTGAGGGAGGCTGGGAGCTATTACGGAAAAAATGAGTGCCTAGCCTTTTAAATCTTTCCTCATGTGTTAGGGACTCTGTAAAAATATTTACACTGGTTCCATTGCTTGAAGGGACTGTGTACAATTCCCATATGGGAAAAACATACAAAAACCACCATTCTAAACACAAAATGGGTAGACAGATCCCTCCCTTGAAGAAGGCCCTGTGCTGAACCCCTGCAGGTACCAGCTCAAATCTCTCATTCCCCTCCAGTTATCTGGAGCTTATTTATCCCCAGATCTCAGTGGAGGGGATCCCTGGCCATGGACTGCTTACTCAGTCCTTCTCCTCATTACCCAGATACCTTGGATCCACAGCTCCCTCTCACCCAACCCATGTGCAGAATCTAAACTCAGGAGTGCAGCAGCCCCAGCATCCTGCAACCCAAAAGTTCCAAAATCTGGTTGGTGACCTGGAACCCATGGGAAGTTCATGAAACACCTTTTTGGGAAGGCTACCCTCCAGTCCTACCCCTTCCACCAGAAGCCACACCTCTTCCACCTGCTCCCCCATCAGAGACACCAGCAGCGAACAGAGCACCAGACTGGCCGAGTGGGTAGACCCACTTGATACTGGAGCACCCCGACCCCCATACCCTAGCATTGCCACAACCCGCCCTGGTCCCAGGCTAGCTGATGCATGCCCAAGAACTGACCCGTCTTCCCTCTCCCCAGAGAGCTGTCGGCTCTCAACCACCATCAACACAACCACCAACCCAGCCCTGACGTGGACCCGGACCCCGACTCCCATCCCTGCTACTGCCTGGACTTGGACCGAGACTCGAACACCCCCTCCCCCCAAAAAACACACACATACACAGCCCAAACCCAGCCCCAGCCCACAGCACTGATACAAACCCAGACAACCCACTCCTAACACAGCCCAGACCTGGACCACCCCCCACACACACAGTCCAGACCTGGACACCACTCCCCCATAACCCCAACATGACCCGGACCCACAGCCCGGAGCAGGCCACCACACACACACAC
>ML685769.1:23415845-23482670 GCA_007922175.1 Pelusios castaneus | reverse complement strand
ACACAATCGACTGTCTACAGCCAAGCCCTAAGATACAACTACATTTGCTCCAATTCCTCAGACAGAGACAGACACTTCCAGGATCTCTATCAAGCATTCTTAATACTACAATACCCACCTGGGGAAGTTAAGATATAGAATGACAGAGCCAGTTACCCAAAAGTCAACTTTTATAGGACAAACCCAGGAAGGAAAACAACAACCCCACTGGTCATCACCTACAGCCCCCAACTCACATCTCTACAACACATCATCAAGGGTCTACAGCGTAACCTAAAAGATGATCCTTCACTCTCCCAAGCCTTGTGAGGCAGACTTCTCCTTGCTTATAGACAGCCCCCCAACTTAAAAGAGATACTTACCAACAACTAGAGACCATACAATAAAAACAGTAAGACAGGCACATATCCTTGCAACAAATGCTGCTGCCAACTCTGCCCACATATCAACACTAATGATACCATCATAGGACCTAATCAAAACAGCTACTCCATCAGGGGCTCATTCACCTGCTCATCCATCAATGTGATATAAGCCATCATGTGCCAAAAAAGCCCCTCTGCCTTATACATTGGACAAACAGGACTGTATCTGCACAAAAGAATAAATGGACACAAATCTGACATGAGAAATAAGAACATTCAAAAACCAATAGAAAATCACTTTAATCTCCCAAGCCACCCAGTAATGGGTTTATCTGTATGAAGCCTCAAACACATTTACTCTAGATCAAGACTTCAAGAGGAACTTCAGAGTTAGGATTCATATGCAATTCAATACCATCAATATGGGTCTGAATATAGACATGAATTTACTTTCCCACCACAAAATTAGACATTAAAAGGTACGTCTCCTTCTTTGTTTTTTATTACTAACAGTGCTTCTCACCTCTCAGCCTCACCACTTTCTGATATGCTGTGTTTAAATCTATACAACTTGTTTGATTTGCTGAAGTAATCTGACCTGATGCAGTAAAATGTAATCACAGGATTTATCTTCCCCTCCCTTACTGTAAGTTTTTTTTCAATGTAAGTTTTCTCCACTCTGGCATCTGACAAAGTGGGACTTCATCCATGAAAGCTCATATGCAAAATAAATGTCTTAGTCTGTAAAAGTGCCACAGGTTTCCTTTTTTCTTTTATTTCAGCACACTGAGTCAAGTTATTTGTAAAAGGATTGCCTGATAAAAGAATGGTGATTGCACCATTGCAAAGAGTAAAGGATAATCCGAACACCCCAAAATTAAGGTTGGATAGCCAGCATAAATCCTGGAAGACAGGAAGGTGGGGAGACTAGAACTGTTTATTCTCAGGCATTCACTTCCCTATAATGAGTCAGTTACAACAGAAAATTTTAAAAAACATTTTAATAATCTTGTAGAAGAATTACCTCTTTAAAACTCACCATTTCTATAGCTATTAATACTCTGGAATTTATTAAATAGAGAATGCAACTTTCCTGTTAGCACGCAGGCAGATAAAGTACAGGAAGGAAACACAATGTGCATTGAAAGGAATGGATGGGCTCTTGCATTCAAATTTAATGAAAGTTTAGCCATGCTGATGTCAATATATATATTTCCCTCCTTAGAGCTACAGGGCGTTAATGCACCCTTCATAGAAATGAGTATTTCCTACCTGGGCAGTGGTTTATAATTGTCTGTTGACAGAGCACTACCCATTTCAGTTTAGAACTTTTTCTTTGCAGCCAGAGCACAACAGCAGGGTCCTTTTCATGTTAAAGACTCGGCTTCCATGGAAATGGCTAAGTCCATAAACAGCAATCCAGCATACAAGCCACAAACGTGCTGTCACAGTGCAGCACCAAAACAATCTCACAGGCAGATGTTCCTGCATTACTAGAACAAGAAGTCCTGCTGCACTTTTAAAGACTAATAAATTTATCTCATTAATTTTTGTGGGAGAAAAATCCCACTTCCTCAATTGCTTTGAAGCTGGGGAGTTTATAGCATCTAAGGAAATGGGATTCTTCTCCCATGAAAGCTCATGCAATAAATAAATTTGTTAGACTTTAAAAGTGTCGCAGAACGCCTTGCATGTTTTGCTGAACTAAACTAACGTGACTCCCCTTTTGGAACCTGCACTACTAGGAAAAACACCGCATGGGAGCCTCCATCACACCTAGGTGTGCACAGCGTTCACCCCCTCACTGTTTCCTGAGTGATCCCAGTTCTGCTCCGCAGCAAGGGAGGCAATGGGAAGCCAGATAAGCCCTTCCCTTAGGGACAGCAGGAGCTCGCGTCACCCGCCAGCCTCACAAGGAAGCTGCCTGTTGTCCTAAGTCCCCCCCGGAGCTCCGCCTCTGCTCTGAGCGAGTGGGGGTCGCACATGCCCTCACAGGGGCTACCCCCGAGAGGCACAGAAGAGACCTCCTCCCCCCGCGCGAGGGGAAGAAACGACTACTCCAAACACTTCGTCGCGCGCACAGCCCTTAGCCCCGTAGATTGCATTGCGTAGGGACGTCGCTGACGCACGCAGCGTTACAACTAGGTAGCCGTAGCCTTTGCACCTCACGCGCCACGCCCTCCCCTCAACGGAGCGAAAGAAAAAGGCGTGGCAAACCAGACCATAAGGCGCATGCGCATCAAGCGAGTTGGCGGAAGCGGTTGGCTGGTCTCCTTCCGGTTCCCAATATCTGTATCCGGGTCATTCCTGTGGAATTGCAGCTGTCAGGGTTTCTCGTCCCCTCTCGCAGGGTTATTTTATTTTTTTTTTTTTAATGGCTGAGTCGTTTTTTCTTTTTCCCTAGTTACTGTCCTGTTCTCATGGATACTCCCGGGCAGAGTGAGCGGCGGAGGCTCGGCTACAGGGATCCGGTACGAGGCGCTGCCCCTAACGTGGGGCTGAACAGCTCGGGCACGCCCGTTGCTCAGGCGCTCCTGAGGTGTTTGTGGGCCTGGGCCTGGGCGGGCGCTGCAGTGTCGATGAGGGGATCCTCCTCGCGGCTCGCTGCTGGGCACGGGGCGTCCTCGGACGTGACTGTGCGCCTGCTCTCAGTCCGCACCAGGCAATGTCCCTTCGCCGACCCGACGGGCCCGCCTCGGCCGAGGCTTTTGGTGCGTGAGCGGGACCTTGGCCGCCCCACAGGCTCTGCGGGCAGATAGTCCGGGCAGCGGCTGGTAGCTTGCCTGTAGCAGCCCTGAGCCGACGGAGATTGGTGTAGCAAAACATCTTTGCCATGTTTCCACAGAGCTTGTTCCTCGAGCTGGGGGTCGCTTAAACGAGGAAGAATAAAAAGCCTGGAGGTTTAAAGAGACCATGGAGACAAACATAACAACCCCCCGTTTCCTTCAGGGAAGGGTGTGCTTAATATCCCCGTAGAAATACTTGGAAGAGGGATTTGCTGTCTGCATATTTCCATTCCTCTCCACATACTGTTGACAGCTATGCTTCAATTTTGCAAGCTTATGTGATAAATTAGCCTAGCCTGAAATACAAGCAGCTGTTTGAGAAATGGAAATTGCAGTGAACTCTTTCTGTAGCATTGATTTTCATATATTATGGGTGTCACTTTGTAATTGAAAGTTTTGCTCTGTGCTATGAGGTGCAGTTGGTGAAATAAATGTGTCTTGAACTGATAATGTAGACTCTCTCTCAAATATACTATATTTTATTCATTGTCTTAGGTGTTCACATCACTTAACTCTCTTTCACAATATTGGTGAAGACCAAGCACTCCAAATTGTTTTTGTGGGGAGTGGGGGTAGGCTAGAGAAGAGGGTGGCCAGCTTTCACCTTTTAACATCTCATGGATAACTGAAGTGTGTTATGTGGCTAAAATTTTTCCCATATGTTAAGTCATAGTGACTGACACCAAAATGATCTCGTGTTCTGGGAACAGCTAGAATCTATTGACCTGCAAGGCAGGCTGCAAGACCCATTATTTTATCTAGGCTTTTGTGGAGGAATAATAAAAGCTAGTATTTGTGTGCATGGCAAGGTATTTGATTATTTTCTTTTTGTTGGATAAGCTGCTGTTTGTTTTTGAATGATACTGCATCTAAGGCAGCAAGAGGCCTGGATAGGCGCTTTTTTTAAAATATCTTTGTTATAAATCTAGCTAAATTAAGTAGCTAATAATGCTATCCCAGTAAGGTGTTCACAGATGAACAACAAATCAATGTATTAATTATAGCCATTTCATGTAAAGATTTGGGAAAGTGTTTTTAAAAAGCTTCATTTTGTTAATATTTTCATATCCATTTTTCCTAATGAAAGAATTCTAGAGAGCTTTTTAATATACCGACAGAGGAGGAAAAAAGAGTTCTCTATGAATGCATGCAAGAGAGCTTCTGGTATAGAGGTGAGTCAAGTTTGCTGATAAATCATGTTTGTCTTCATTTTAATCTCCTCTTTCTTCCTCCTTTGAAGTGTTTGCTTTTGCTGTTACTACAGCTATTTAAGAATGAGAGCCAAAACCCGCAACTCCTTACTCATGAGTAAGGACGTTTTGTCTGAGAAGCTTCTTTCAAATAAAATTGTATGCTAAGATGAGTAATATTGCGGAAGGGAAATGCCTGTCTCACCTCCCTGAATACTTGATTCATTAGCATATATAACTGGCTCTTAAAAACTGTTGTAAGGCCTGTTATGCTTTCCTTAGGCTATGTACACACGATCAGATTAAAGCGCAACATGGCAATTGCGCTATTAAAAAACACATGACCTTTATTGCGGGATAGCACGTACACACGTCGCTCCTTGTAATGCAACAGAATTCTTTGCAATATTGCAGTGTAGCGCAATGAATTCTGGGCACCTATCCCACAGTTCAGTTTTCCCTCAATCTGCGCTTGGAATCATGGGATGAAGGAAAGGAACTCAAAGCGCCATGGGTAAACTCTCAGTTTCCCGTGGTGCACTGTGTTCCCCTTGTGTCTTCCTCGTTGCTAATAGCAACTCGCGCCTATTTTCAACAGTGCAGTGATGCACCGCACCACTTGCGAGCAATCACGACAGCGACAGCATGGGTCCTGCTCTGATCTCCACTGTCGCCTTCAGCATTCTAAATACATCTCGGCTGGTTGCTCAGTACGCAATGAGCTCTGAGTCAGATGAGGACGCTGAGGAGCAGGGGCTGATCGATGCCATGCAGAGCAACAGCACCGCGTTGCTCAGCTCCTTCACGGATCATCTGCATACGGTGCAATGCCATTTCTGGTCGCAAGAGACGAGCACCGAGTGGTGGGATCGCATTGTTATGCAGCTGCGGGATGACGAGCAGTGGGTACAGAACTTTCGAATGCGGAAAGCAACCTTTCTGGAACTGTGCTCAGAGTTGGCCCCTGCCTTGTGACGTAAAGACACCAACATGAGGTCAGCCCTAACCATGGAGAAGCATGTTGCAATTGCTGTCTGGAAGATGGCGACTCCTGACTGCTACCGGTCGGTTGCAAACCAGTTTGGAGTCGGGAGGTCCACCGTCGGATTAGCCCTCTCACAAGTCTGCCGAGCCATCAGTCGCGTTCTGCTACGGAGGATGGTGACGTTGGGCAACGTACATGAGATTGTGGACGGCTTTGCTGCCATGGGATTCCCTAACTGCGGGGGAGCCATAGACGGCACACACATCCCTATTTTGGCTCCAGACCATCTCGTGACCGAGTACATCAACAGAAAGGGCTACTTCTCCATGGTGCTGCAAGCACTCGTGGATCACAAGGGGCGTTTTACGGACATCAATGCTGGGTGGTCGGGAAAGGGGCATAATGCCGGCGTTTTCAGGAACACTGGTCTCTACCAGAAGCTGCAAGGGGGTACCTTCTTCCCTGATCAAAAAATTACAGTGGGGGATGTGGAGATGCCCATAGTCATCCTCGGAGACCCAGCATACCCACTGATGCCATGGCTCATGAAGCCGTACAGCGGTAATCTAGATCGCAGCAAGGAGTGGTTCAATTACAGATTGAGCTGCTGCAGAATGACTGTGGAGTGTTCCTTTGGCCGTTTAAAAGGGCGCTGGTGATGTTTATATGGGAGGCTGGACTTGGCGGTGGACAACATCCCTGCTGTGATTGCATCGTGCTGTGTCCTTCATAACATTTATGAAAGTAGGGGAGAAAAGTTTTTGCCCGGGGAGGGCTATGGAGGCACAGTGCCTCGAGGAAGCATACAAACAGCCAGCCACTAGGAGCATTAGGGGGGCCCAAGGAGAAGCTGCTTGCATAAGGGAGGCACTCAGGGACCATTTCAATGATGCCCTCCCCTAGTTAACTTCGAGGATGCATCAAGTGCACCTTATGAGATTTTCAATGTGTACAAATAAAGCCATTCTTCAAATGATTTGTCACTGTTTTTATTAAAACCTAAAGGGGGGGGGGGTTACAGGTGGGTGTAGCTGCAGGTCTCTAAAAAGTAGCTCTGGGGGGGACTGGATGTTGCAGTGTACCAGGGGGATGGGTGGCCTTCAAAGAAATTCTTTGAAGGACTACGGGGTGTGGGAGGCAGACATGGCTGAACTGTATGGAGTGGAGCCTGTACATAATCGCCTGGGTCTGCAAAGCAATCATGCTCTTAAGCGTGATGAAGGAGCAAACAGAACTGCTCATCAGTTTGTCCCTGTGTTTCTGTCTCCTCTGTTGGGATTCCTCTTTCCAGGCTCGATTCTCCCTCGCGGATTCCTATGCTGTTTTCAGCAGGTCCTGAAACATATCCTCCCTGTTTCTTCGAGCATGCCGCCGAATGTTTCTCATGCGGTCAGCTGGGGTAGACATCGGCCTTGTGAAGGTCGAATCTAAAAAAAGAAAATAATAAAGCTGTTGTTAACACAGAGCCTAGATAACCAATGTAACCTTCCAGTAGCACATTCCACTGGAAGGTGCAGGGCAGTCAATATCCTATGCTTCGCTGAAGTGGACAAGGTACGTCCTAATAGAAAGCTTACTCGGGGCTAACATTCTGCACAGGGCACACAGATGGAACCCGAGATCTCTCTCTTCAGTGTGCCCCTGCCAGCTAGAATACATAACCTACATGTCACCGGTTGCAAGCCAGGACCGTATGCTGCTGCACTGTGTGCTGCCATGGTTCCCAGGGCTGTGCTTTGCAGCTGGCGAGCCAGTGTATCCGTCTTTGGGAGCGTAGACACAAACGCTCTCCCATCTAACCTGAGTATTAGGCTCTGGAGGTATATCGAGGAAACCTTTACTGACCTAAATACAGATGATTTTTTGACAATCACTGCTTGTGTTGATGCACTTCTAATGAATGCAGAGTAAAGAGCATGCACAGTGGGGACCGAGACAGCAAGCATCCCCACCCCGGACAATGATACTTTAACAGGAGCCATAGCTGCACGAAAGAGAGAGTTACCGGAACCCCCTTCTGCTACCTCAGAGGACACGCTGCAATTCATGTCTTGGGTGGACGTCTCAGCGGGGGTGGAGAAGAGCTCCTGGCTACACGCTGTTGCGCCATCCTCCATCTCCTCCTCATTGATCACATCCTCATCCTGCTTGGGTCTGGCATTCACTGGATGAGGGGGGGCCGATGTGTCCACGGGATTCTTTGCAGTGGTTGTGGGGTCCCCACTGGGGATGGCTTCTATCTCCTTTATAGTACCTGCATGTAGCAGGTGCTGATCCCAAACGGCGGTTTGCCTCCTTCGCTCGGTGATAGGTTATTCTTAGCTCCTTCACCTTTGATCTGCACTGCACAGTGTCTCTATCATAACCTCTCTCTGACATGGCCCGAGAAATTATGCCAAATGTATCATAATTTCGCCTGCTGCCGCATAGCTGCGCCTGTACAGCGGACTCTCCCCAGATGCTGATCAGGTCCAGCACCTCTGCCGTGCTCCGAAGGGGTGTGTGTCTTCCACTATGGGCCGCCATTGCTACTGATGATCGGAGCTGCACTCCACTCCACGAGGAAGAGAACAGGAAGTGAAACAGATGAGAAATTCGAAAATCCCGGGAATCTGATCAGGGCGGGGACTGTTTCGTCACAGCCACAGAGCGGGTGGGGGGAAGACCAGAGAGGATGACTTTGGAATGCTGGGGCAGTTCTGGAGGCCAATCATTGCGCGGTAAGCGTACACACGAGTGGAAAGGCGCAACAGCTGTTCCACATTAACCGCTACCACCCTCGTCGAGGTGGTTTTTGTATTGCGTTACAACAAGGCAGTTAAAGTGCAACAGCCTTATTGCACGTGTGTACGCTGTTGTTGGTATCGTGTGGTAATGGTTGTTAATGTGCGATAAAGTGATCGTGTGTACAAGGCCTGAGTTATCTAAGATTCTGAGGTATCTTCTCACTACCTGTCATTAGTGTGAGGAAACCTTCTCTGTGCTTGTGAGGGGCCAGCTCCTTGACTCCATTCCTGGAGAACACATGCATTCCCCACTCTACCTATGCAGACTCTGCACTCCTCTGCAGGTTAACAGAAAACACACTCTAGCCTCTGAGCTTCTCACTGGAACACTTACCCCCTTTTCCATAGTATTCACAGATGCACCTCGGTTTACCTATTACACCTTAAATCAGTTATGCTTTACGCACAACACTTAAGAAATGTGTATAGTGAAAACAGATGTTTGTGTAACGAGGAATAGAGATTTGAGAAGTAGCAAGGAAAAGTATTGGTAACATGCTTACATGTAAAATAAAATCATAATGCACTTTTTAGAGCCTAGATTTAACTAATAAGATACTTACCTGTCTAAACAATGAGTCCTGTGGCACCTTAAAAACTAACACAGCCCACGAAAGCTTATGCCCAAAGAAATGTTAGTTTTTAAGGTGCCACAGGACTCTCGTTGTTTTTGCTGTATACAGACTAACACGGCTACCCCTTTGGAACTTGTTACCTGTCTAACGGAGGAGTTTAGCTCACCCAAACTTGTTGAAGCATTTTCTGGTGAGGTTGATTGTGACCCTTCTTTCATAAGACAAAATATGCTGATTGTTCATCTTTATGAAGGATTCTGAATGTATCTCTGTATCCCTAGTTATAACCCAGAATACATTGTATAAATAGGATAGCCCCTACCAGTTCAATTTTTTCCTGTAGCTTTCTCTTCTGATTTTACAATCTCTTGATTAGCATCAGGATCAATAATGCAAATAGCTCTACATTGTGATATATGCAGTTCACTATACACAAGTGACCAGACAGAGAGGTGTCTACTATCCTCTTCCTGAGGAGAACTTGTCTGTAGCACTTCACCTCCTGGTGACCTGTATTTAACATCAGAACTTCTTAAATATTATCCGTTGTTTGCAATGTTTTAGTTGTGTTGGTCCCAGGATATTAGATAGACAGGGTAGATGAGATTTTTTTTTTTTTTTTTTTTTATTAGACCAACTTTTGTCCATGAAAGAGACAAGCTTTCGAGCTAAATAGCTTAAGAACAAGTCTGTGTATCATATAAGGTTGTCTCTCAATATTACTATTTGTTTTTCAGTTATTATGAACTGTAAGCTATTGGCTCTTAGTAGAGATCTTACATGCCACATTTCGGTGAATTATTGTGCATATGCTTGACCCTGGAGATTCCTGTGTCCTGTTTGTCAAAAAACCTCATATCCTTTCAGTTTTGGGACTCAGTCACAACATTGGTTTAAAATAACTGGAATTTTGAATTTCCTGTCATGAAGCAAAATCCCTTTTTGGTTCTAGCTTTAGGAAAGGAGAGAGAATGCATGTTGTAAATGATGGGAGGTTTGTGGGTTCAATGATTGGTTTATTTTTTTTAAACTAGAACTTTGATAAGTGGGGTAATGGTGAGATTTTTAAGAAGAGCAACGCATTAGGTTTCTCTCTCTAACTCTAACAAGTGAAACTTTTGAAACTCTAAATTAGTTTCTACAATTGTTCCACTCAGTTATTCAATGTTAGGAGGATACCGTCTACCAGATTTTTTCAAGTCTAAGCTTACTATTTATCTTATTCATAGAGTTTAAAGCCAGAATGGACCATTAGATCATCTGATCTGACAGCCTTTATAGGACAAGCTATTACATTTTATCCAATATCCCTGTATTATGCCAATAACTTTGATTTTGTTCAGCTTATGCATCTTCCAGTTAGGACTCTGCCTTGATTTGAAGACATCGAGAGAGAGAGAAAGAGAATCCACCACTTTGAAGAAACTAAATTATAATTCTTCTTTTCTTTTCTCCATATTGATAAGATACATTTTCTCCCTGCAGCTCTGCCTCTTTCTTTAGCAAGCATGGCTGTCACTTATGGCTTAATTAAAAAAGGTAAACTTTAAAACATCTTTGATCAGATAAATTTTACTTGTGCTCTCAATGAAGTTGCTATGAATGACTTTGATTTTTAAATTGTAATACATAAGTAAATGAGATGTGTAGGAAATATGGAATTGGGGAAACCTTTGAAAAGTGGAAAAATGCAAACTAGTATACATGTGAGGAAGAAAAAAATTCAGAAACAGAAATATTCAGTGGTAAAGGAGAAACTTCCAAAGCAATAACTGTGAAAAATCTAAGGATGATAGATTTTGGGATGGGATTGGAAAATATCTTAATTGAAACATATCATTATATCATCTAAATATTGTAGTAATTTGTGATCATACCACGTCAAAAAAAATAGTGTAACTAGATGAGGTTCAGCTATGGGCTATGAAGCTGAAAAGATGGATTGTTTATTTCAGAGAATTAAAAAGGGGAGATGCTCTACAAAATTAATGTTATAAGTGAGGTAGAATGGGAAGAGGAATGTTTCTTCTCCATGTCTTAGTACAAGAACAAGGGAACCATAAATGAAGTGGTGCCACATTCTGAATTGATAAGTGGAAATACATATTGAATCAGTATGTAATTCATTGTGGCACTCATTTCTGTAGCATGTTGTTGAGGCTAAGACCTTGGCAAGAGTCGAAAAATATTTGACATTTTGATAGATATCAAGAATATTCAAACATAAAAACATTAAGTACTTAAAATTCTTTTTCGAAGGGCTGTAAAACCTTTTGCTTCAGCGTTTAAGCCATCTCTAGCTGTTATTGGGTAGGAGGTAATTTTCCCTGGGAAGGTAAATTGCTTTTTATGTGTCTAATTTGTAGTTTTTTTGCCTCTTCCCTGAGGCATCTGGTGCTAACCTCTCTTAGAGACAGGATACTGAATTGGCTGGCCCTTTGATCTGATCCAGTTTGGTGATTCTTATGTTCCTATGATAGTCTGTGTCTATGGAACTTGTAAAACCACAACTGGAAATAGTGCATTCTCTTCTGAGTAATCTGTTCCCAAAATGGAGGGAGTTAAGAGAAAAATAACAAAATAGTTAAGGTAAATTCAAATTCCTAGTCAGAGCTGCAGCAGCTCCTGAAACTGCATAAAGAAAGGCACTTGGAACTGACTGAAATTGTCTCATTCACCTGTTGGGGTATTTCAGGGAGCAATTATACATCTCGTATGTATTGCAGGGTCTGTATTCACTGGTAGGATAAGGTCGGAGCTTTAATTCTTGACTTTTGTTGTGGTTAGAAGTCAGCTATAATGCTGCTATTAGAATTTTTCTTCTTAAAAAAGTTAAGTAGAGATGAGTAACCTATAACATCTCGTGTAGAGGATTAACTACTATGGCATGGTAACATGAAAAATAAAATGTTAATTTAATAATTTAAAGTCACGTTTGTGATCTTACTAAAATTATTATTTTTCATTTATCAAGTAATTACTTTGCTTATTTTCAGGATTCCTCACCTCTAGTTCCACACGTAACTCTTTTCCCAAAATTGGATGTAAGTATAAACCACATCATGAACTAGATTCTGGTATCAATTAATCTAGCATTAATCCAGAGCAACTCAGATGAAGCCATCTGAGTCATTCCAGTTTATCTCAGTGAATTTTCTCTGTACTTATTTATGTAGATAGAGTTTGAGGTTAGAAGATGACACTATATGACAGTCTCATAGTCACTAATTATTCCTCTAGCATTAATAGCAAGATTACCACATTCATTTTTAGTTCCTAGCAATATAGTTAGAACTGTAATAGAAGCCTACTAAAATTACCTTTCCATAATATTTAAATCAGAAATAATTAAATTTATTCACATTGAATGATTGTGATCTCTAATTCTGGTAAGTGGGATTGTTTAATCTACCACATCCTTTTACCCATGTATTTTGTAGAAAGTTATCAGGTGAAAAATGTTGGTCCTCTACCCTCTTAATGTGCATGACAAGCTTTGCAAAATTCCTGTATGTAGCATTCATGTAAAATCCTGCCAGATTTAGAGTTCTCCTCCAGTAGTCCAAGGTGGTAAAACAGCACAGAGCCTGCTCAATTAATCCTGCTGCATCGATCTCTTCAGCTGCCTCAGTGTAGACAAACCCTAAAATAATTTACAGTAGGAAGATATTAAATGGACAAAATCAACTTGAATGGATTTTAAGGCCAGCAGGGGGCCATTGTGATCATCTAGTATGATGTCCTGGATGATACAGGTCACAGAATCTTACTTAATAGCAAATGTGTTGTTCACTAGCACCATGTAATTGTCTTCATTTTCTGCTGTGGTGGAGCTCAAGTGAACACTGTTGTCAGTCTGAAAGAGGATGTTTGTTAGTAGCAGCAACAGCAAAGCTGTGATTGAGAAGGCAGCAGGAAAGAACATGCTCGGACACGAAAGGAACGAGGGGCCTGTTGACATGGTTGACGGTGGTCTTGGGCATGACCCAAAAACTTCTGAACATCAGTAAAGGAATGGGAAAACTCATAATTATTTGAAAAGAATGTTTAATAAATGCAGGCCATATTAATTAAAGAATGTACTTAGTTTTTTTTTTGTTTTTTTTTAAATAAGTTGTCCCTTTAGTACATTGAAAGCTGTTTTGGGAGTTCATGTATAATATATATTGAAATATGAAAATCTGTCTTATTTTTGTTACTGTTCTTAAAACCCAAGTCAAGTAAGGAAAAAGTGAAGGCTGTGATGTTAACCAATTACTCCATGGTCCACATAGACTTATTTTATTGTATACGCTTAAAATTGATATGCAGTACGTTTTAAAATAGATGGAATTAAAAAAAAAAAACACTTTAGATTTTTATTGGTAGATTTTGAGTGGTTATTAATTTTGTTCTGATTTACTGAGTTTTCTTTTAAAAGGATTGTGTTTGAAGGAAAAATAAACATGTATGAAGTGCTTGAGTGAACAGTTCTTTAACAAATATTACCTAGGCAAGCTACTGAGTTGTTGTTTCCCTTAAGTGTAGCCTGACCCCTTTTTTAAAAAAAGAGTGAATAGACAGATACCTTCTCTGTCTTAATGATTTTATTGCTAGTCAGAGTCTTCATTAAATTCAGAGCGATATTTTTCTCTTGAAGTAGGGCAGTTTGCAATAACTTTGTGAGGTGTTTTGTTCCAGTGTGGAACAAATTTATTTATTTTTAATTAATTTTAGAATTTTCTACTCTTTCCTAGGAAGAGGCTGAAATTTTTGTTTTTTGGAAAATTGAAGTCTGTTTTTATCTATTCTGAAGGGGTATGTCTACACTTGCACCTTAAATCGACTTAACGACGCTTAAGTCGACCTACAGAATGCCACGGCCACACTAGGCGCTTCCTTAAGTCGACTTGGGCGCTTCCTTAAGTCGACTTAACTCCACCTCTGAAGGTCGACTTAATGCTTAAGTCAACCTTATTAAGTCAGCTTAAGCCCGTGTAGACAGGGAGTGCCCTTAAGTCAACCTAATTGGCCTCCAGGCCCTGGTGCAATGTGGGACAGCTACCCACATTGCACCACTCCTCAGTTGACCTAGTGACTGCCAGTGTGGACATAGGCAGTCGACTTAAGTTTTTTTTAGTGTGGGACTCTCTAAGTCAACTTAACAAAGTCGACCTTGTTAAGTTGACTTAACAGAGCCTCTAGTGTAGACATAGCCAAGGAAATTAGTGGGGCTCTTTGAGCTACGTAGAGCTCTAGCAGTCCAACTCCTGGGCTGTTTAAAAAAAAAAAACTGGAAGCCTTAGAGTCTTGGCTCTAGTCTAGGTTACCAACGCTGCCAGCCTCTCTGTCATGCAACACAGAACCCAAAGTGTTGTTGAGAGCCCTAGCTTGACACCCTGGGGAACCTTGGGCAGAGATCATTCTTCTTTAGTCATCCTTCGTTCCTCTCAGAAGTCATTGGATACTTGTCTCACTTAAATATGAGTTTGGTGAGCTGTCACCATACCCATTTAGTATCTTCTCTGGTGAGGTGTACCAAGGAAATACTGTAGATTCTGTAATTTTTGTTCTTTAAATCATAGCTGCAGACTAACTTATTTTCATTTTCCAAAGGGGTAGCCATGTTAGTCTATTGTAGAAAGACAACAGAGTGCCACAGCACTGTTGTCTTATTTTCATTTGATACTATAACACTGTGCCTCATTTTTTAAATAACAACAGTTTTGGTAAACTAACATGGTGCAGAGTATGTGACAATTGCTGTTTTTCTGTATAAATAAGTTGCTGGTGTAATTGGATTTGTTGCTGGAAGGATCTCTTACATGTCAGCCTGCAACGAGAAATTTAGGAAACTGGAGAATTCCCCAATAGGAAGAAGTCTACAAGGACTCCCTTTTGAACCGTAAGACTTCAATTTTTTCACTTTCTTTCTTTAAATTGTTAAATGTTCATTTTCCCAAGGGAAAAATAAGTTGCTAGAAAGATCAGGACTGCATTTGCAGCTTGCAGTGATCTTGAGAGCTGAATCTTTCTTTGCCTTCTAGCAACTTGTTACTGTCAGGAAACTCATGTTCTTTGCTAATTCACAAAGCAGCAGCGTCAGCTGAAAATTACACTTCAAGCTCTTTCATGTACAAGTGAGCATTTTGTAGAGTTGAGCAAAGAGTGCTTCTGTAAGCAGAATATACAAGGATATACACTGATGTTTTAGTTTCCTGTGGAATTTATTTATAATAATGACCTTCCATATGTTTACTCTTGCTATTTTAGAAGATGACTGAAATAAAAAAGCTTCACTTGTTGGAAGCTTTCCAGTGGTTTACTTTGACTGTTGGTAAAGTAGGAAGAGGTTCAAAATGATTTCTGTGTTTATCAAAGGAAAGAGATCAGTAAATAGTGTTAGCTGAAGAAGATCGGTCGACAAACTTCAAAATATATAATTGTGTAGAAGAAGGACACCATTGTGGTGTACTTATGAAAAACTCATCAAGTTCTTAAAATATTTCCTGTTTTGTTTCAGCAAAATGTTTTTCCACCTGATGTGGTTTTAGTAACACATTCATTTTGAAATCTCTAACCTAAATACATCTTTATGTTGGTTTTTATAATTCACTTTTGAGAAAATAATATTTGGACTGCAGGGAGAAGTAGTCCAGTTTATCTAACAGTTACTGTTTACATGAACAAACACAAATATTTAAATTTTTTTAACAAGGACTTGATTAATCTCTTAATTACTTTCCAAACCTAGAAGTTTTAAAAGCATTGCATGCTGAATATATTTTTATACTGAAAGATTTGAACTTACTGCACTGAACTATATTGGATAAGACCATCTTAAATACTTTTGTTCGCTTTAAACTCCATGTTCTAATATCGGTTGATTTGGGGGTTGTCATGCAAAACTAAATATTTTGGGTAAGAAATTGTAGTGGCTCATCTTTGTCAAGAATGGGTGAAGAATTAAAACAGGAAAACTTGTTTTAAACAAAAGTTGTGTTTTGATGATGCAATAGATTAGTAGCCCATCCTTTTTACTTTCATACAATGGGTTTACATTTGTTTTGGTTATGAATGAGAATGTTGTGGCTCTTCTGTAGACAATGACTAATAGCAATTTGTCCAAACTGCAACATTGTCCACATATACACATTCTCCGCATACACTGTAGTGTTTTGAAAGCTAGTGATATCAGTCCTTTTACGCTAACTAAATTTAATATAAAATAAACTCCTTTTTTAAAAACATTTTGACTTGCCATTAGTAAAACATTGGGAAATAAAGCTGGGAGAACAGGGGGAGGCCTTCTGGCTGGCTGCCTTCAGTATGTAGCTACCTAGCAACTGATGGGCATGCATTCTGAGCAGCTAGCCCAGGGGTCGGCAACCTTTGCTGATCCCTGGGCCAGCCCCTCCTCCCCAATCCTCAACTGGTGCTGGTGGCCCCCTCCCCTGAAAAAAAGCAGTGACCACCTGAAAATTCAGTGGCAGCCACAGCTGGAGTAGAAAGTAGGGGTGCTTCCCAGGCATATTGCTGAAAGGAGCCACTTATGGAAAAAAGCCTGGTAGCATGCCTGGGGAACAGGGGTCCCAAGGAATGCTATGAAAGAGGCTGCTCAGAGTGGCTTCTCTTGGGGGGGTCCCCAGGCATGTTGTGGAAGGGAACGCTCTGGGTGGCTTTTGTCTGTGGAATGCCTAAGGCATGGGAATGGCGGGGACCCTCTGTGCCCCAACCACCCTCGAAAGAAGCCGCCCGGAATGGCTTTTAATGGCAGGAGCAACAATTTCTGCGTCCCCCACAGAGGGTGACGGATGCCTTTCCAAATGGGCTTGTGTGCCACTATCAGCACGTGCTGGAGGTTGCCTACCCCTAATATACAATCTGTTGCTGTATATATATTCTGTAATAAGAACTTTTTTTACACATAGGGGTACATGTATGTAATAACATCTTATTGTGAATGACGCAAAATATGAATAAATAAAATCTCTTGCTCCCCCAGAACAGATGAGCAGCTAAGCAAATAATTTAAGTGTAAAGGGCCATTATAAGTATGTGCTTAAATCCATCAATATTCAGCAAAATATGTAAACATACGCTTACCATGAAAACCTGTGCTTAAGTGCTTTGCTGAATCAAGCCTAAATTGCGATAGTACACAGTTTTATTTGTATGTAACCAGTTGAGGTAGTAACTTTTTAAATCATTCACTCTATTAATTTTGTGCCAGAAAACTAGTTCAGGAACTTCATATAGGATGGAAGAATGTCAGATTTCTATTTCCTCAAGATAACTTTTGCCACCAAGATATCTACTATGATTTTTGTATTGATCAGTCATGGCAGCGTCTAATGAAAGGCTTTAAGTTGCATCTTGGCTTCTCAAACCATAATTCTTCCCTAAACCTTTCAAAATTAGCTACTACTAGATTCTTATGCAACCACTAGCTCATGCAGGCACACCCTGGTCTATTTATGTCTCGTGTTTTGTCTTCTTTTGGTCTTGTAAAGTTCTAAGCACATAGCCAGTACTCTATTATATTCTGTTTGGGTTTTTTTAACCAATATGACTCAAGTTTCTCAGGTATGTTCCTTTTTAAATGTGTGTATAGTTGGGGGGAGGGACATAAAGATCCTTTTGGGAAGTGTATGCAGAATCAATTAATTGTTCTTTTAAAACCTGTTAGTATTTTTTAAAAACAAAATATTAAAATTTTAAGCAAGGAAATTTTATTCCTCAACTCCTCATGTGCCACACCAGGCTTTAATTAAATATTTCCAGACTTAATATCAAATTGTATTATTTTTCCAGATATGCTGCTCAAAAATCAGAGTCTGCAAATTTGCCTTTTCAGTCCTCTTTTGGATCTTCTCCAATGCCTGAAGCTCCACTTTCTTCCAGCTATTCAGATGAATATAGTTCAACAGGTTCGTCCTTCTCTAATGATGAACCAGTTCCATTCAGCACTTCCCTGAGTGAATCTTCTCCTACTGGAATTACTGAACATAATACCTCAGGTATGGGTTTGTCTTAATAAAACTTTATTATTTCACAGTACATTAATTTTTGTCTCCGTCCTGGGTGTTTGTGTTCACACATAAGAATATGAAAGTAAAGCTGCTTTTGTCATGATGTATACAATTATAATCTCTTCGTTTGCTTGGATGTATACATTCTGTATATTCCAATTGCTGCATTTCATACAATATTGTGTAGATAGCAGTTTTGGATGCAGGAATATTTTGAATTTCCAAAAAGAAGATGTACTTTATCTACAGCAAGTGTCAGCAACCTTTAGTAAGGCACGTGCCACTTCTTCAAACCCTTCCCAACCCCTTTTTCTTGCATAAAAGCAATACAATTTTTGATGGATTTAGAAAGGGGGAATGAATGAAAGGAAACCCAAAAGTGCTTAAATGTCAGAGTTCAGGCACTTTATAAATACGTAGGTGGCTGATCCAAAACGTCCTTTTCTCTTAAAACACATTTGATTTCTCCTTCCCCTCTGTCTTAATTTTTAAAAAAGTTCAGATATTGTTGGAGTACACAAGTCTTATTCTTTAGACTCTGAAAATATGGAAGATGCTTGCTTTGGGTTGCATTACCTACTCAGGCTAGACTGCTGTACTATATGATGTACTTCCAACACAGCAAAATGTGTCTTTGCTGACAGCCATTATCTAGGTCAGTGGTGGCGAACCTATGGCACGCGTGCCAGAGGTGGCACTCGGCGCCCTCTCTGGTGGCACGCACGCCCAGGGTTCAACAACCTATGGCAGTTGTTTTTTCTAACTAAAACCTCAGTATTGGCACTTTGCGATAAATAAGTGGGTTTTGGGTTGCAATTTGGGCACTCGGTCTCTAAAAGGTTCGCCATCACTGATCTAGGTGAACTGCTGTCTGCTTGAAAAGCTGTTGTTTGTGGCCTTGCTAACCTGTATGTAGAAATTGTGCTTTATGTTCTTATTTGCATCACTATTCACTTTTTCCAGCATACAGTTACTTCATAACATTGGTGGTATCTGAGGAATAAAAGGAAAGGTTTCAAGTGGGATCCTTCTGGATGTATAGACTGCTTTTAGAACACTTTGAAAAACTGAATTCCAATTTAGGATTGTGGCTATATGATGTCCCATTTCAATCTATATTGAGCCACAGTTGATTGTCATGCTAAAGAAGTGTTTGGTTAATTGCAACGGTAATCAAAACTAGTTTGGTGTTTTTAATTCTTTCACTGCATTTGTTTTTTAAAGAACCTGTTCCAGTGCTAGAGAAAAGTCCTAAAAGAAAAAGTGTCACATATGAGGAGTTAAGGAATAGAAACAGAGAGACCTATGAAGTATTGTCAACACAAAAGGCAGAGACTCCAGTCAAGTCTTCACAGGAGAGAGCATTTAAAACAAAAGGTAATTTCATACTGAATTGCTGCAATACATGGTGAACACAGATGCCGAAGTAGAGTCGAAAAGGGTTGAGTCTTGTGCTTAACTTTATCTTTTATAGATTTCTTATAACAGTTCCTTGAAGGAAAAATGATGGAATTTTATTTCTGACTTAGCTTGCATTTCAACTTACTTCCTCTCTCTGTTTGGCTTATGTAAAGGATACCCATGGCTGGCCTAATTGGGCTTGCAGGGCTCAGGTGGTGGGGCTGTTTCATTGCAGTGTAGACTTCTGGGCTGGGCTGGAGCCTGGGCTCTAGCACCCTATGAGGGTCCCTGAACTAGGCAATCTATTGACACACAGCAATGAAACAGAGATCCTCAACCTGAGCCCTTTGACCCCTCCCCCCCAAGTCAACTGGCACAGGCTAGCTACAGGTTTCTAGTTGTATAAACACACACAAAGAAACACCTGCTGCACAACAGCTCTTTAGCAAACGGCTCTAGAACTAAGGCCTGACTGAGTTTTTAGCTCTTGAAAGGGGGTGTGGTGCTCTCTCAAAACAGAGCGCATATTGTTTTTTAAAACTTATTTTTATGAATCGTTCCATGTAGAATTTGGGGATTTCGCTAATGTACAGCTTCAAAGGCTATGTCGCTGTTTGCAGAAGTTTACACTCTGCAAGTTACAGTTCTGCATTACAGTTTAAAGGAAAGAAATAGTACTTGTCACCAATCTTGAGATTTTTGTTTTCGTACTGGAAAACAAAACTCTGTACATAAAACAAGAATGAAATGAGTGTCATTCAGTCAATATAAAGCTATCTTTGGGAACCATACTTCTTATTTTGAATAAAAAAAAATTTGCTGTAATGCTTTGCAGGATCAGTCACTTTGAATCTTCAGTCATTATCTTCAGGACCCCATGTATTGTGCAATACAAGGGGACCACATTTTGCAGCAGCAACCCTTTAATTTTGTTGCAATGTTAATTTATTCTGTCACTGTGAAATACTCTACATTCCCATACAATCTGCCCCCATACAAACATATGCAGTTATAGTCCATATTTGAAAATACCAATTGTCATAAAATTCTTGCGTAGACATTTGAAACCATGATTATTTTCAAAGATAAGGTTTTTTCACTATATTCTCCATGGTGGCTATACTAAAATTAACTCCCCCCCATGTGGAAAGATGTAACTACAGGTTGGCACTAGCAGAGCAAAGAGAAACTATTGAGCAGCTGGCTGGATCAAAATGATGTTTTGTGGCAGACGCACTGAGTTACATGGATTCTTGGGGAAAAATGCTAACTTCCATGGCTGTGGAATTCACGGTGCCACAAGTGAGGCAGTACATACCTCTTAAAGCTATTGTATTGGTTTCTCTGTAGATTTAGGCAGGTGACGTTCCATCTGTTTGTACAGAGTTTCCTTTTCAAGACTTTTCTTTTTAAATGAGAGTTTTGGAGCAGCATTTTGTGGCAAGGAGTAAACTCCACAGCCAATCTGTGGCTATTGAATTAAGAGTACAAAGGCTCCTAAAATTGTAGCTGGCCTCAAAACTGAGCTTGATAAATTTATAGAGGGAATAGCATGATGGGACAGTCTAGTTTGACAATTGACTGATCTTGACTACTGATAGATATGCTAAGGCATGTTAGATGGGGTGGGTTCTGAATTATTACTGAGAATTCTTTCGTGGGTATCTGGCTGAGGCTTGCCAACATGCTCAGGGTTTAACAGATCGCCATATTTGGAGTCAGGAAGGAATTTTTTCCTCAGGACAGATTGGCAGAGCTCTGGGAGTTCTTTTGCCTTCCTCTGTAGTATGGGACACGGCTCACTTGCTGATTCTCTGTACCTTAAAGTCTTTAAACCATGACTTGAGGATTTTAATAACTGTCATAGGTTAGAGGTTTATTACAGGAGTGGGTGGGTGATGTCTTGTGGCCTGCCTTGTGCAGGAGATCAGACTAGTTGATCACATTGGTCCCTTTTGACCTTAGTGTCTATGAGACTGAGAGCTTCGTTCTCTGGAGATGTATCTCCTCCCACTTCCTCCCCCGGATCTTTACTTGAGAAAGCTTCGCTAGCTTAAATTAAAGTACATTTTAAAACAGATAGGGTTAGAACATAAGAGAGGCCGTATTGGGTCAGACCAGAGGTCCATCTAGCCCAGTATCTGTCTACCGACAGTGGCCAGTGCCCAGGTGCCCCAGAGGGAGTGAACCTAACAGGCAATGATCAAGTGATCACTCTCCTGCCATCCGTCTCCATCCTCTGATAAACAGAGGCTAGGGACACCATTCTTAACCCCTTTCTGGCTAATAGCCATTTATGGACTTAGCCCCCATGAACTTATCCAGTTCCCTTTTAAATATTGTTATAGTCCCAGCCTTCACAACCTCCTCAGGTAAGGCGTTCCACAAGTTGACTGTGCGTTGTGTGAAGAAGAACTTCCTTTTATTTGTTTTGAACCTGCTACCTATCAGTTTCATTTGGTGACCCCTGGTTCTTGTATTATGGGAGTATTTAAACAACTTTTCCTTGTCCACTTTTTCCACATCAGTCATAATTTTATATACTTCTATCATGTCCCCCCTCAGTCTCCTCTTTTCCAAGCTGAAGAGGCCCAGTCTTTTCAATCGTTCCTCATACGAGGCACTCTCCAACTGGTTAAACGAGTGCAAAGAATTCTGTGGACCCTCTTTGGTTTAAGCCACTCATTTCATTTTAGCTTGCCCATTAGAAATCAACTCAAGCTAAACTGAAATAAGAGATTACACACACTCTTTTGCATGGATTTAACCAAATATGTTTAAAATTGCACTTTTAAGATGAAATCAGCGCAGCTTCTTCATAGAGATGTGCCTTCTCATGGCTGTCTATGCTACGGCATTCTCACCATCACTCAGGCTCCTTATTTGGGTGTTGTCTTTTGAATTCGCCTTCTCTAGTCCCAAATATCCAGGCTAGAGCCAAAGCTCTCTTTTTTTTTTTTTTTTTTTTTTTTTTTCTCTTCTCTCCTCTCCCTCTTTTCTGTAACATTTCCAAGATCAAGTTCTCTGTGAACCCCACCAGCTCCATCTTTAGGTCTATTTAGAATCCTTGATTGGTCTGACATGTTGCTTTCTCTCATATGGAAGTCCTCTGTGCCCAGACCCTCCTACTGGCTGTCACTCCCTTGTTTGTATAAAATTCAGCCACCATCCCCACTCCTTCTTTAAGGACCAGCATAATGCAGCACTTACTGTCTGTCTTAGGTGCTTGCCTACTACAGTAATGTGGGGGGGCTCAAAATCATTAATGTATTTATCGTCACAGCACCATTATGAGGTAGAAAAATATTGTTATTCCCATTATATACAGGGGAATTGAGACAGACCAAAGGACTGGTCCAAGCTCCCACAAAACGTCTGTGGCAGAGCAGCTCTCCAGAGTTCTGATCACTGGTCATCTTTCCTATCTCTTTATACTCATTCTTGTATCTTATTGTGACCCAGCTCTGCCCGCTCAGTCATGCCAGCCTCTATCTCCTGTTTGTCCATATCTCCCCTGGACAGCACCTTTTCACTTTCTTCCATATTGCCCTCACTGGACAAATACATAAACCAATGCCTCCCCTCCTTCAAGTCTTGTCTCCAAGACCCATTTCTACATAGTAGGCTGTTATCAACTGTTAATGGCTAGGGAGTTGGCCAGTGGAATTACAAATGTTTATTTGTTTAAAAACAAATATAAAGATAATACCAACTTGTAGCCACCTAATATGCATATAAAAAGACTACTGTGCACCCACATATTTGTATCTGTTCTTTCATTTTCTTCCAATTGTTTGATACACCTGTTTGTTGAATCTTGTTTTTAATTCATTATAAACTCTGCAGGTTAGAAATTAATGTGATGAGGCCCCAACCTGAGTGGGGCCTTTTGAATACTGCTATAATAAAAAACAGGTAGTAATGCCATCTTGATCCTTGCCTCATCGTAAAAATTACGAGATGTACTGACGTGTAACTGTCTAATCATCACGCTTTAGAAACACAGGTTCGCCACAGTTTCAAAGCCCTATGCAAAATAAACTTGAGTATTTAAGTTATTTAATTGAATGTGATATTCTTCTGTGTTTTTTTTTTTTCCTAGCTAAATTAAACAAGTATGGAGATGTTTGGGAAGAATGAGAATTGAATCTGAATCAAGTGAAGGAAGTTATCTTCAATCACCTAACTTCAACTCCATCTGTATTGGTCTCGAATATCTGCACACTATAGAGTATTCTGTCAAATTGAAATATATTGTATTGTAATAAAGGAGACTAGATTTTATTTTTTACTTTCCTGAAGAGTGGAAAAATTAGGATTTTAGGCTTAATATTGCATAACTTTGCATCAATGGGGAGCCAAACTATTGATGATTAATGGTTTTAGAGTTCATAATACTGTTCAGAAAAAATGCATAAAGGGCAGCTAGCACTAATTTTATAAATTGGTAGTGAGAAATACGGCACTGGCCTATGTAAACAAATTGAGATATAGTGGTGTTGAGAGGGGGAAAACCTAATCTTTTCAGATTATTCAACACTCCCATTAAAAGTCAATCAGTAAAACATACCCTCTAACTTTTGTTTGTTCTGAAAGTAATGTGATAAATTCCAGTGCTATGTACCACATCTAATTAGTAAGGTATTAAATTAGATTTTAATTTCTCCCATTTCTTTTGGGACTCCAAAGTCATACCTTATTAACCTGAAATAAAGCTTTAGGACTAAAGAGTAAAAACAGACTGCGATGAGGAACCAGCCAGATACCAAAGTACCTGTACTGAAATATATACCTTTCATGCTCTTCAGAAACATTTCAGAATAGCACGCACATTTTTTAGTGAGCTATTCTGATTTATCCACCACCTGAGTTATTGTCCTGACAAGACCCAACTTACCGGGAGCATGAAAAATGATGAAATGAAAGAAAAAGGATCCGTATTTAGAAATAGTGGGATAAGTGCATTAATCATATTAATTTTGGTGACTTGAGTTCAGATGCTGGCCTAAGTTTAAAAAATAATTTTGTGGTCTTATTCCCAAATGTATGTATGTCACGATCACCCTGGAATAGAACGTAGCATTAGTATTTCTATTCAGGACTGAGGTACCTTGGCAGAGCAGTTGAGACACATTTTCCTAGGTCTCTTTTCCCTCACATGTATCTGGAGCAAAACAATGTCATTGTTTTTTCTTTTACGAGCACTAGAATTTCATCTTCAAGCTGTGACCTGCACTGGGTCTACTCATGGTTTTAGCCTGTCAGCACTGTGTATTTCTGGTTTGGAGTCTTTGGTTAAAGGAGTGCTGAAAACTTATATCCACAGTAGTTTTAAACAGTGGACCCTAACTTCATTAGAAAGGAGAATGAATTTTATTACCAGCAAAGAGAGAAACTCTTGAAGACCTCACTGATTCAGTGGACCAACAACAGGAACACGGACAGAAAAACTCAATAGAATGGTGCAGAGCGAGCTGAAATTTGAATGTAATGAAGATGATGCTTAGAGAACCAAACCATGTTTAAGAACATCTGAATAACGGGTTTGCTTGAAGAGAAAAGAAACACCCCAGCAAACTATTTCTGAACCATATGTAGATGACTGGCATCAGGTTATCATGAAGTAACTGTAAAAAAGACCCCTATTTACCTTGATGTGAGAAGGCTTTCAGGTCTGCAATAGGAGGCCTATGAAAGTGCTAGAATTTAGCAGGATTTGTACTGCTGTTAAATGCTGGAGACAGTGCAGAACATTGAAAGTGATCAGATTTATCATGGGAGAAATGCATATATTTTGACTTTTTTACTTCTTGCACCAACTATGCCGAAAGGAGAGAAGAACTTAAGCTGCAAAATAGTAATAGGCAGTTGTAATGCTTATCTGATCTTTAAAGAGAGAAGGTACATTTTTCTGGCACTATATTGAGACATAATTATCTCAAAGGATGGACCAAGAAACAGGCCTTCAGTAGTAAGAAAGAAGGAAAATGCTGATATTTTTTTTCACTCATGATGTCTGAAAGAGGAAGTATATTGAAGTTTTCATCTTGCCAATTAAAATCTGTTTTATTTTTGTGGAATTTAGATCACATTGGACTTTAGTACAAGTTCTTTAGAGTCCAGTGACCAGTTTGCTTGTGCTGCAGGTTCTTAAAAATACTCCTATGTTTTTTTTTTTTTTAAATGTAGGTGAATGTTTTCTACAGTTGGGGCGTATCTATATGGGGATATTTGCTGGTATAATACTACCAGCACTCATTCATATTCCAGAATAAGTGCCAATTTAATTTGTCATTTTGGAAGCCATATAAGCTAAACCTGAAGAGGGCATTCTTATACCAGAATGCAAGTGTTTGCATGGGGAGTTATATTGATATACCATTATATTTCCCTCTGTATACAAGCCCTTCATAAGGGGTTAGCATGATGGAAATATGGGGCAGCAGTCAAACCCTTTTCCTTACATATCTTATATCCATAAATCACTGGCAGCCAATACATTGCATGTTTGTCCATTTGGATTATCATTAGAAATATTTTGATCTGCCTATTTATTTGTAATTATTTTTGTGCTTAGGTAGTCCACAATCATACTATCTGGTTCAGAACAGCTGTTAATGGGAGTATTTTACTTTTTTCCCCTTAAATAATGAAAAAGGACAAGTAATCTACTCCATTATTAATGTAGCATATTAAAGTGAGTGCTTTCTAAATGTTACGAACTTGGGTAATTTCTCTTCTAAACAGTTTCTGTCCTGATCTGAAGCCAAAGGTTTTGAAAAAAAGATTTGCATCTCACCCTCAATTATTTTAGGTATGCAAAAATCATCATTTTATATAATACTACTAGTATCTTCATTTCCTGTAGCTATGAAAATATAGCGCGTATCTCATGTGGGGAAACAATATTTTAAAGGCTAGTTTTATTAATATAGAGTGAAAACTATGTGGGGCTTGGTATCTCAACCTCATCTTGCTGTACCTAGTTCTGGCAGTAAGTAGATACTCATTTCTTACTTCAGTACACTATGGTGGGTTGAGTTAGGTTCTTGTTGGTCAATATTATATCCTTTATACAGTATCATCACAGCTTTAACCTTAAGGGTTTGTTTTGATGAAATTCTAATATTCTATCAAAGATGGGTCTTTTACCTTTTTAGACAGAGTATGATTCTACATAGTGAGTGTGAGCTTGGCTTCCAGGTAACAGGAAGGATAGTTACTGGCATCTCAGGAGGCAACAAGTGTGAATTGGGCTGTATTTGAAAACTGTCACAGCTATGGGCTGAAACCTTCATTTCTCTTAGCATGGAAGAGGAATGTCTGCACTTCACGGTTGAGCCTTAAACTGATAAGCACTTTTCACATCCTTCAAATAACTTTGTCAGGATTCTCCAGAAAAGATAGAGAGGTGATGCCTTGATTTTAAATCCTGTGAAGAAGGTGCCCAAATTTAAAGTCTTTTGACTGTGTATACTCAATTTCTAGAACTAGCGGAGGGAGAATCACAAAAGAATCATGTTTTCTATTTAGGTATGATTCTAACTGAACTATCAATCAAATAAACCAATTAATTTTCCAAAGTAAAACAGTTAGCTTTTTTAATCTGTCTTTACTCTTAAAATATTAATTTAAGCAAAATCTTAACTATTAGACAAGTTTCTAATCTGGTTCAACCAAAAGATAGTTGAATTAAAACAGGCTCAAAAAAATTCAGCAGCAGGGAGTCCTGACCCTAAATTTGAAAACCAGTGCCTTAGGCATCAATCAGGCTCCAATGAGGGAAGGAATGGCAGGCTAAGCAAAGAAAAATGAACTGCTGGAGCGCAAGCTGTCTATTGACAAAACAAGTTTGATGGCACTTTTAAAGACTAATGCATTTATCGCATGAGTTTTCATGGGAGAAAAATCCCATTTCTCCCACAAAAGCTCATGTGATCAATAAATTTGTTAGTCTTAGTGCCATAGGAGGACTTCATTTGTATAGTCCTGCAGATCTGTCGGTATCTGCTTCAGATCTGCAGGTAACCGTATCCACGGATGTGGATAGCCACAGCCCTGGTGTTGCAGATTCTATTTTTATGAACGATCACTGCAGCTGCTGCTACTATCTGTGTCGTCAGCAGCACATAAGAACAAGGAAACGCTCCAGCCAATCCCAGTTGAGCTCTGTTTGGTAGTCTAGCTGGGGCTTGGAGAGACACCACTCACTGTCAATCAATTAGCATCCTGGCCTTCGATGGGCTCATTCCCCTTGCCTTCCTCACCCACTTCTTTTTGTTTGTGGTTTGTATGCCATGCTGTCAATCAGAAGACTCACGGGTGGCTAAGAATCTGAGTGACAGGACAGCATGCAAATCACAAACGAAAGGAAAAAATGGGTGGGACCCATGTGACAAATGAGCCAATCAAATGCTGACTGAGTCTCAGCGGGGCTGCGGTTCCGGATCCACATAAAACATGCCATGCAGATCATGGATCAGATAAAGACTGACATTGGGTGGGTGCGGTCTAGTTCCAGATCCACATTATCGTATCAACACAGTGCTCTACTTGTTCGTTTTGCTGACCAAGACAAACACGGCTATTTCTTTGGAACTTGTCTATTGACAGGTGTCTTTCCAGAGCTGGTACCTGTTTTGCAGGGGTTGTGTGAAGTCTCTGGTAACAGGGCCCTGTGCAGCTTCATGCATGGTAGAGGCATATGGCAGTTATAGAAGATGTTACAACTGACTTGATTTCAGAGTTAATGTATGACCTAGAAGTGGTTAAACCACAAGCATTTGCCTCAGGGTAAAGTTTGATACACATCCCTATATAATAATCCTGCATTTAACAGACAGGTTGGGCTTGTATCACTTTAGTTACAGCCGATTGTACTGAGACCTAACATACAGCTGCAGTGAAAGTTCATTACTGTAATGTGCATATGAAAAAAAGTTATTAAAACCATTTGTTACTATGAGATAGCCAAGGTTGCCAGGTGCTAACCTGCACAGCTGGATACTGGTAACTGAGAAAGTGGGACCTCTTTAGAGCTATCAAATGCTCTCCAATAATATTCATTGGGAGTGGGAAACAGAACTCTTTCAGGGGTGAGCTGAAACAAGACAATGGACTTTCCCAACAACTGAGGACAATCACATTTCTGCCTCAAGTGCAATACATATTTCTCTTACCTTGTCTTCTCCACCGAAAGCCCCCAGCAGCATGTTTATTAAAGAAAAACCCAGAAAACAATCCTACTAGAACAAGAAACTCCATTGCACACACTTGTTGGGAAGAAATTGAGAAAAACAAATATGACCAGTGTTAGTCGTGTGGCTTACTTCTCTATGCAAAGGTGCTCAAATACTATAATAAGGAGCAAGGTTTAAGAATGTATATAGAATACAATCATGTTTCTTTAATTAGAAAACAGGGGTTCCAGTATCTTTTCTGGGAAGATAATAACTTTTCAGAAAATCTTTCTGATGTTGAAGACAATTGAAAACATTCCCTTGCTCTACCTTGGCTTTTTTTCTTTCCCATTTAGTGGACATAGTAATGGTAATACTTGAAAAAGATGATAAAGATTTATTTATTAGGCAATTCTGCATTGTAGAGTTTGCAAATGAAAAAATTTCACAACTTGCTCAGGGGTCATCAATTAAACTTGTTATATTTATTTCATTGGGTGAGACTTTTAACCCTACATTTTCCAAGCTGTGGCACAGCTCTGGCTATTTTTGTAGGAGTTGGTCAACAAAAATTTTTGCATTTTAGCTGTTAAGTGTTCAAATTAAAGTTCATAACACTATCTAGTAACTGGGGAATCTGTCTCCATACAACTTGTGAGTTCTGTGTCCCACAGGAGCTCCATGCCAGCTATGAGTCACAGCACTATGAGACCAGAGTGGCTGCAATATTTTTGAAAGTTAAAACAAACAACAAAAACACATTTTAGAGCCACAGCTGTCCTGACAGTCTCTCATACCAGCTGCCATTTGAGGCATGCATAGCCTTACCTTATATTTTGGCTTACTGAATAAATATTTAAGTCACTTAGGAAACATTAACATTACTTCTCATTTTAAAGGCTTATTGCCCCACTGTGCACTTGACTGGAAATAATTTCTTGTTGATAGTGATTTGGGGGAACTGCTTTAAACAACCTTTCCAAAGAAATTAACCCTGTTACTCAGCAACTCACAGAAAAGCTGTTAGTCTTAAAAGGTTTTTAAAATGTTGCTATAAAGTCCCAAGAAATCTCTAATTTTATTTTTAAAACATCTTAAGAACTAGTTTTCCTTGGACATAAAGGTACTGCTTGGCAATGATTGCTTTGTTTCTTTGATAGTCCAAGCTCTGAATGTTAATATGATAGCTCAGGAATGGTCAATTGTTTGATGACAACCTCATGAAAGCTAGATTCAAAGGGAGGGAGATGTTTTTCCTTTAAAGAATTTTTATGTTGGTGCAAGCTTTACATTGGGTGAATTTAAATTCTCTGTGCTGTGGTCATACTTAATAAATTCAGGCTTGGTCTACTGTAATTACTAAATCTAATGCTAGCCCCCATTTTAAGCATAGGGATTAAAAGTGGATGACCTTTTTAAGATTGCCCTCTGCAATGAGCATGTATTTATTTAAAAACAAAACAAAAAACAAAGCTCCCATGATCTGCCCTGCCAAAAAAAAAAAAAAGCTGCAACCCACATTTAAACTTAAAAAACAAAATTCCCCGTAATTTCAGTAAGAGTTCTGCATGCAAATAGACAAGTAATTATTCTATACATAGGCAATTTGCTAATTTTACAAGGGTCAAAAGAGGATCAACAACTCAGTCAAGGAATATTTTATTCTGCATATGTTATTTCTTCACTTATCTGCCTCTGCACCCCAGGATGAAGGGGGTGCAGGTGTTCTAATTTAACATAGTATGTTAAATGTATTGTTACAGTTGCACATAACAGAATTTTTCCTTTTTTAAAAAACGAAACAACACACTTTTAGAGGCAACACTTCCTACTTTCTGACTTCTTGACTTTGAAACCTAAATAATGTTCTGTTTTATCTGTAATACATTTTACATGGGTGACTATAGATCCTTGAAGACAGAATTTCCTTCCAAATACATTTCTTCTCTCATCACCATTCTCTTGTGTATCCTGTCACCACAAGGTGATGCAGGTCTCCATTATCTCATAGCCTTGAGGCCTATCATGAAAACCACCAGACTTGGCAAGATTTCCCTTCTATTTTGGCTCTCCCCCCAACTGCAACTTGTTACTTATACCCACATGCTGTCTCCGCAGCCTAGCATCCATACTTCAAGCTCCTCTTAGGCTGCTTTCTAGATACTTTTTTTTTTTTTTAAACACTAAAAATTCTGATTTCCCTTTGTTCCTGGTTAGAGCTTGGTTTGCCCTGTGGGGACTTGTACACACCGAGGGTTCTCTGAGTGGAGAAGGGGGATAGCAGCTAAAAGTACAACACTTATGAACTTAAAATTGTTTAGGAAGAATAAAATATTAAATATTTTTATTAATATGCAAACTAATTTGGCTTTTTTGTAACTAATGAATTTTTATTTTTTTGAATGTCAGTCAGATTAGAGCAAAACTAAATGTAGGTATCTGTGCTATATCTAAGTTCTTTCACTAGTATTCATGTTTGGAGAAAAAAAACATCTTTTTAATAAGTTGCCTATTTAGGAATAAAATCCAGAACTCTCTCCAAAGAGATTTGAATAGACAGGCATAAGTAAAATGTCACTCTTCTCTCAAGTCACTGAGGTCAGTGGGACTCTAACACGACACACAGGATATATATTGTTAAGAATGGTGATATTTGGGAGCCCTTGAGCAGTACAAAGAGAAAAACTGATCAGTGTATAGGCTGCTTAGCAGTGCAAATTAATTTAAACACTCTTGCTTTTTTTAAATGCTTCCTATTGTGGCCTTTTGCAGGTTGCGCTGATTCAGATAATTGCTTCTTGTAAGAGTTGCAATATCTAAGTTTTCAGGGCCGAGCTAAAATACATCTAAGGACAAAAGAAACATATTCAATAGAAACAGCATTACTAGAAATTAGCATTTATTATATAGGCAGTTTTTAAAAAAATCCTCAATCCTCACAACGTACTGGTTTATACATGATGCAGGCTGACCTTCTGTCAAGAATAAGCTGTTCAAGGAGACTTTTTCTGCAGGAATTTGTCATCTTTGTCAATTCTACAAATACAGAAACTAAGATGAAATTTCTTGAAAAGAGATAATCTGAAACAAACAAAAAAAACCAAAATCACATTTATAAAACAATACTGAGCTGAGAGCCAAGTTCTCCTCAGATGTACATGTGCATCTCCCGGTTACTTCACAGGGAACTCTGCATAAATCTCTGAGCTAAGAATTTGGCCTTGAATTTGTATGCCAGGCAATAATTTTAGTTATATGTAATCTGAAAAGAAAGTTTGAGCATAATGCATAATTTTAGCACGAGAAGTGATGGAAAGACAATACCCACAATCTTTTAGCTCAGTGATTGTACGTATTTTAAAAAGGAAAGATATGGTCATCAAACAGACTACTTTGTGTATTCTAATTAAGATGTTGCCTCAGCCTCTAATCTCAATTTTTTTATGTTTAATTATATAAAAATAACCCACTAAACATTTTTCCTAAATTTCAAAATTCTTCCACCAAAACTGACTCTGGGTACCTGTAAAATATAGTCTTCAAAGCTATCTATACCTGTAAATTAAATAGTCCAGCTCACAATGATCCCTTTGTCAAAAGCTGGAGAAAGGAGATGGCTTTTGCATTTGAATCTGGAGATCAACAAGTCAGACTTTGCCAGACTCCTGCTTTAAACTTGACTCAAACAACTTGCCAGTGAGCAAATGGCAATCTTTATTTTACGCCAATGGAAAAAATCACCTCCAAATGAAGCAAGCAAGATTTGGGGCAAAATTCTCAAAAACATTTAAGTGACTTAGACACCTAAGTCCCGTTAGTTTTCAAGTCAGTTAGGTGCTTTTGAGACTCTTATCTTTGGCTCTCTGTTACTACAGATTTGGAGTTCAATAATACATAGGTTAGATTCAAATTTAGGCCTCACTGTTTACTTAATGCCATTAAAAATACTAAAAAAAAAAAAAAGGCTGTAAATGTGAAAACATTTTTCCAGACTATTAAAGACCAGATGGGACCATCTAATCTGATGATATTACACTTCAGCCTAATGGCTTCTTCATTGGCAATACAACATTAGATCAACATATTTCATTATAAATACCATGCACTGACAAAATCCATCAAAATTACACACTTTTGGGTCAATAAACAGAATCTGCTAAGATGTCTCTCTCAGTATTATTCATAGAGATTTTAAGGCCAGAGGAAAACATTATGGTCATCTAGCCTGACTCCCTACGTAAGAAAGCCCAAAGAGCTTCACTCAATAATTTCTGCAATCAAACTCATGCTTTCTGTTTGAACTAGAGCATAGGATTACATGCAAATAGTGAAAACTAACTTCAGAACCCTAAACAGAATTTCCTTTCCTAATTTTCAGGTTTTCATCTCATGAAGTTTATGTTCACACTATATTGTACCAAGAGTTTTAAACCAGAACCCTGTTCAAAATAAAGAATAAAATCAAAAGCTTCAGATGTGTGTACCTGGGATTATGAAGCTTAAGGTTTTGTGTTTTCCTTTCCATTAGGTCCAAATTTTGCTTCGCATTCCTTGCAGGTCTGATGACTCTCCCTAAAAATCAGGAGGAAAATAAGGACAGCATTCAAGGTATTTGCTCAGATTTCTCTAACACTGCTGCCATCTTCGTGTGGCATATTAGTAATTGTTCTTTTAGAAGGAGTCTGTTGAACAGGATTCATAAAAGTAATCTCTTGCTGTTTTCCTTTCATCTGCTTTATGTTCTTCAATCCCTCCAGCTGTTTTATGGTACTCAGATCAGAACAAGATGTCTGAATGCATGAGCAAAACAGCCTTATTATACTTATGTATTGTTTATTTTCAGTAGCATGCAAAATATAGGATGACTTCCAAAGTAGGAAATGAAGCGTGGTCCCTGACAAAAGGAACACACTATCTAGAGAGAGAGGAGACCAGAAGGCAGACGCAAGGGGGATCAAGATATAGGTGGCCACTTGGCCACATCTTTGTAATACAATGTTGCATTAACACAGCAGGGTTTTTTTTTTTGGAGATAGAGGGAGGGGATTTTATTTTAAAAAACTAGTTTAGGATATTTAAATTATTTTCAATTACCCTTCAAATTTTCCATGATCAGTCAACTAGTTTCTATAGGGACCACACCATAAGTGTGCCTGCAGAAGGGATTTTTAACACTGAGATGGTCTTGTGGATGAGCTTTTGGAAATGCATTTTGTATGTGGGGTGCAGGGTAGCAGAAATAGACAAAACTAGGGAAGGTATCATTGGCTGAGGGGAGGAGGTGGGAATTAATGCAAAATGAGATATGGGTGGGAGCAACATTTATGCAGGGCTTTGAAGGCAATGACAAAAAACTTGAACTTGATGTGATGTTGGCTGGGGAATAAATAGAGAAATTCAAAAAAAGGAGATAATGGTCTGAATAATAAAGTAAGGAAAATTATCTTAGCAGCTGCATTTTGTACGGACTACAGACAGGATGGGTGCTCAGGAAGCCAGAGAAGAGGAAGGACATGATTTTGTCACAGATGTCAAGAATTCTGTGACTTCCATGACTTTTTCTGGGGCAGGGCTGAAGCAGGTGTCAGCCCTGGGGCTGCCAGAGCAGCCACTACCCTGGCCCACAAACAGCTGATCCTCTGAACCAGCTGACCTGCAGCCAGCCTTCCCTCCCCCCACAGAACAACTGATCGGTACCAGCAAAGCTCTTTGTCCCCACTGCTCCGGGATATTTTTAGTGACCATCAGGGACAGGTCAGGGGCTTTCATAAATTTTTGTTTATTGCCCAATAACTGTCCCTGACTGAATCTTAACCTTATGAGAATGATGAGTTGTAGGGATATGAAGATATTGTGGATGAAGAAGATTCAGGATCTGAATATGTACATCCTGGATATATGGCGCAAAGGAGAATTCAAAGGTGAATCTCAAGTCATAGGCCAAACTCATGAGATGGACGGTGTGAAATTTAATGACATCAGACAAAAGGTAAATTGCTAACCATTAATCTTTTATAATTAATTAGTAGACACATAGGCTGGGTTATTTAATCCTTTAAATTACAGTATTACTACTTACGTCTTCCAAACAATGCAGATTGATTTCTTTCTTATAATTACCAAATAATCCGGAACAACGTAACTGCAATTTACATCCTAGAGTACAGGATTAAAGAGTGCCCTATAAACTGAAGCTAAAGATTTAAATATATGCTATGGTTGCCTCTCTTTCTTCATTCTTTCAATAACTGTGTTTTGATACAAGATTAATGAGTGATCTACATTCAGGACAAACCTTTTATGTTCTGGATCCAATGGCTGAACTCCTACGTTTTGGAACTTGCTCTGGCATACTTGTATGTATGACATCGTCCCAGTGCCAAAACCAAAGAGACCAGCAACTGTACAAACATCACAAAATATTTTTAGATCAAGAGTCTAACTCAAGATGTTATCATTTGTTCTTTTTACAATAAATTGTCCTTATGTAGGACTTTTCCTCCAAAAGTGCTTTATAAACTTATAAAGACGATACTCTAGTAGTATTATATTTTCTCACCACTGAAATGCAACCATCCCAGGGGTGAAACACAGTAGCTGATTAGGAAAACACAGCAACACTGCACAACAGTTTAGATGTGAAAAAGAACATTACATACACTTGGAACTGCAGAAGGAATTTAGATAAGGAGTGTAATAATTGCTTCTGGTGAAATTTGACAAAGACCTCAGCGTCTCTCTATCTTTGCAAAATGCTCGATTGTATTTTTGGATTACAAATAGCTAGAATATCAGTTTAAGTGTGGTCTTCCTATATCACAGCCTTCCATAATACCATACTAGGCTCTGGTTTAATACTCATTCAAAAGAAAAACTACTTCTGGCAACAGCCTGGATTTTCTGTGAAGATCTCTCATCCAAGTACACACCTAGATAAAACCAGCTTAGCTTCTGAAAATGGAAGAGATCACGTCATTTAAATGGTATGGCTGCATTATGTTCCAAAGTTAGACACTTGGGATAAACTGTATTTGTATTATTATTTCTTTTTTGAGCAGTTACACTGCTGCAGTACCTAGAGAATTTCATCATGTTGAGAACTTATTATGATAGTCTTATGGCATTGCCAGGGCCTTACCGTTGTATGTCATGTAATAAATGACAGTACCTGCCCCATAAAGCTTAACATATAGAAGTCCAGACAAAACAGGTGGATAAAATAAACTAGGTTGTGAAAGTGGGGAGAGAAAATGGGAACAAAATAGTAGGATATTTTAGCATACACTGGCTATGTGCATAATCAGCAGCCCAAATTCACCTCCTACCTGGCCATTATCAGATGGCAGTATTTTGTGTGCATTGTGGCAAAGAGACATTTAATGAGGATAAGTGGAGGGGAACGGTGCCCAGATTTTGAGTGGGAGTCTTTCCCACAGTAAGAGGTGGCATGGGACAGTACTTGTGGAAGAAGCAGACAAGCAGAGCATTGAGGATGGTATTATCGGCAGAACCATGGTGAGGGTTGATCTTGCTATAACAGTGCAAAAGGGGCAATTACAAGTTGAATATACCATATATGCTCACGTATAAGCTGAGAATTTTAGGGTCCGAAATATGCCTGAAAAGCTGGGTTCAGCTAATCCGTGGATCACAGCCAAAACCAGGGTGGAACGCTGCGTTCAGGTGTGTTTCGCCCAGGGGCCCAGCAAAGCGGCAGACTCGGACGGAACGCTTGTTTTGTCCTGTCCTGCTGCAGCCAGGCTGGGGAGTTTCAAACCTCCCACTCTGAGCATGCTCAAACAGAGCGTGCTCAGGGCGGAAGGGGTCTGGCCCAGGAGCGGCTCTGCCAGCCACCACTGCAGCTCCGGACCTCCAGCCAGGTAAGGGGGGGCTGGGAAAGGGCCGTGGGGGGGCAGAGGAGCCGGGAAGGGGCCACGGGAGGGAGGAGTAGGGGAGTTGCGGGGGGGTGTTCTGCGCGGGTGGTGCGGTTTTCCGGTTTTTAGGGTTTAAAAACGAGGGTTGGCTTATATGTGGATCGACTAATAAGCGAGCATATACGGTATATGCTTACTGAAAAAGTCTTCATTAAACAAGCCTTATTTAAAAAATTACTTTGTAAACTTAATAGAATCTTTTTACCTAAACTATGGTGACTCCTTATGTGTTCAGATAAACCTGGATGATTGAGACTATTCAGTAGAACAGGAAGACGCACAGTTAGTACACAAAGAACGTCTGGAGAGTGGAGGTTAGGAGATTTCAGAGTCTACTGTTAATAAACATGACCCAATCTTTTCTTTTCTTAAAATAGAACTATTGACTTACGTGCAATTTTAGGTAATGATCCAAATCTTGGGTTTGATGGGAGAAAGTCTAAAATAAAATGTAACAGTTAAAAACCCTATCTACTTGAGAAACTCATCATCTAAAACTAGAAGTGGTCTTTTTATAAAAACCCACTCTCAGAGTGAGGACTATACAGTACTTAAAAGTATGGTAGCTTTGATTTAGGAAAATATACCATTCCCAATGCACCCTGGTAATTCCCAATGTAGTTATTTGTGTGGTATCTCACTCAATTTCTTCCTCTCTGGGTAAGCATAAGCTGGGAGATATCACTTAAGGTTCCTCAGAATACTTTTTTGGCCAATGATCAGACTAGTGTTAATTGTCACAGAATAAAGCCATGTTTACCCTCTAACAGGAAGGGAGGAGTCATTCTGACATTTGGGCTTTTGACAGGAGAATATGGGGTTCATGAACAGAGGAGATAGTGGAAAGACTCTCACCCTTCCCCACCAAAACTCTCCCTCCCCTCAAATCAATTAATGTGACAATAGTGGCTCATTTCTGATCTCAATTTTGTAGTGGCATGTCATCATGTACTGGGTTTCTGTGTATGCTCAGTTGACATCAACAGACAGTAAATCAAAATGCAGGAAACTAATTTTTCCACATCATCCTCCAACTGCCTGTGGATCTCTCCGATTTTCTTGTTCATATTCCAATGTAGGTGTGTGCTTGCTTCAAGCACCGCCACCGGAAAGATTTTCTCTCATTAGTATCCACCGGATTTGGTTGTGGGCCCCCTGGAGTCACACATTCATGGTGCTGGTATAAAGTGCTCTGCTGATACGCTGCCCCTTCAGTTCCTTCTTGCCAGCTAACTCCAACAGAGGAGCAAGGCAGGGGGGATTTGGAATGGATATGAGTAATACATCTTGAAGAACAACAGTTATGGAAGTTTAATAACCATTTTTTGAGTGCTTACTCATGTCCATTCCAGTGTAGGTGACTCCCAAGCATTTGTGCAGGTGGAGGATTTGGATTTACTGGCATGCTGACTGTAATACCACTTAGCCAAAACCTGCATTGTCTCTAGCCGGTTGGCTGATGGCATGGTAAAATGTAAAGGTATGGACTGATGACCATGTTGCTGCTCTGCAGATATCCTGGATAGGAATGTGAGCTATGAATGCTGTCGAAGATGCTTGAGCCCTGATGGAATGCGCCAATAGGGCAGGAGGAGCATGGACCTTTGCCAGGCTGTAGCATGCACGGATACAGGAAGTGACCCACAATGAGATTTTTCTGAGCTGAAGCTGGGAGGCCTTTCAGTCCGTCTGCAATAGCCATAAAAAGCTGGGTAGATTTTCAAAATGGTTTTGTCCTTTCTGTATAGAAGGCTAGTGCACAACTGACATCCTGCGAGTGAAGTCTTTGCTGCCATCTGTTGGCATGCAGCTTGGGATAGAAGACCGGATGGAAGATACCCTGGTCACTATGGAACTGAGACACCACTCTTGGATGGAAAGGCTGGTGTGGCTGCAACTGAACCTTGTCCTTGAAGAAGATTGTATAAGGTAACTCTGACCTAAGGGCTTGAACCTCTGAGGCCCTTCTCGCAGAAGTAATGGCCACCAAGAAAGCTATCTTCCATGACAGCTAGATCAGACAGCATGTTGCCAGCAGTTCAAATGAGGTTCCTGTCAACCATACCAACACCAGATTGAGGTCCCAGATGGGGCAGGGGACAGTGGAAGCAGTTGCACTTGGGAGTATTATTTCTCCAGGCCTTTAAGGAAATGACCACAGTTGCAGCTCCAGAAAATGGAACGGCCATTCACCGATGGGTGAAAAGCCCAGACTGCCTCTAGATGGACCCTTATAGATTACACAGATAGGCCCTATTGCTTCAAGTGGAACTAGTAGTTCAAAACGAAAGGCAGCATTGACTATGTAGGAGAAATACCCTTCTGTGTTGACCAGATCAAGAATATCTTCAACTTTGTCAAGTAAGTGGCTCTAGTGAAGGGCTTCCTGTTCCCTAAAAGCACGTCATTAACTGGCCCTGAGCATGCTAGCTCAGTGAGGTTCAGCCATGAAGCTTCAAGGCCACAAGAAGTTTGAATGAAGTAGATGGTTCTGGTCCTAGGAGATCAGGTCTGGAAAAGGAAGTAGATGGAATGGTGTCTCTACCAAGAGGGCCAGGAGGGTGGTGAACCAGTGCTAAGAGGGCCAGGCTGGGGCTATCAGGATAAGACACATTCTATCTTTTCTGACCTTCAGCAAGACCTTTTGTATGAGAGGAAATGCATAGAATAGTTGGTCTGTCCAAGAGACAAGAAAGGCATCTATGAATGACCTCAGGCAACTGTAAACTGTGTGATGTGTCTGTCATAACTAATCTCAGACCATCAAAGGAGCAGAGGTCAGAACGAGTCAGTCTAGACTCTCCAGTACTTTGTACCAACACCTGTCTGGTGACCCATCCATTTCGGCAGAATTTAAAGGTCCATTTAAAAAAAAAAAGGTATTTGAAAAGATACAATGAAAGTGAACTGGAGTAGGGCAGAGTCCACAGACTGAGTGAGGCAGTATCTCTGAGGGCTACATGATGACTCCCCTTCAAAGGGATGGAATACCCTAAAGACCCTATGTAGATTCACATAATGTATGGGATACACAGAAGTCCCAGCTTCTTCTAAAGTCAATGAGCTGTAATGTATGCAGTGGAGTGGTTATGCAATCACCTTATGCCAAGTATTAGATTGTCAGGAGGAGGCCCCTTATGTCCCCCTCAAAAAGCTCATTCATTTTCACTTTGATCAGGTGTTCCCGATTATTTCTAAAAGAGGCACAGACTGCCCCACTCATCTCAAATAAGTCAAGACACAATAAATACACTTTAAAATTGGCATTCTTAATTACTTTATTGCTGATCATTTAGCATATATAGCCGGCTACTGTGGAAACGTGGGAGGAGTTTGTGTAGAGTACCATCCACCACCCACATTCCCATGTGCCAAAGGGTGAAAAACCAGGAAATCCTCGATGGACATCCAAAGTGCTACCAGGCTGATTCACTACAGAAATATAACATGATACCATTCTGTGCAGATTACACTGCATCTCAACAACATCTCCCTGCCCTCCCATTTTGCCAGTACCTCTTTCTATCAAGCCAACATGTATGTTGGCCTACATTCATTATAAAAACACTGCCTACACTGTCTAGAGCAGGGGTCGGCATTGGCAACCCAAAAGCTAAGAAGAACCATTTAAAAAAATTCCTTCAATAACCAAGTGTTTTGAGAACCACAATGGGTGTAGCCTCCTGGTGGGGGGAGGTGGGTCCAGAACCAGGAGTGGGCCCCCCATAGGTTCCCCTGATGGCAGAGGGGGCAGCCAGAGAGCCACATGCAGCTCTGGAGCTGCAGGTTGCAGACCCCTGGTCTAAAGACCAAAATTTAGAGCTACAGTGCCCGCTGCTGATACTCTTACTTATATAGACTAGAATCTTATCCCACAAGTAATACCAGTGAAGTCAGTTATGCTACTTGATTACAGTAAAATAGACAGAATCAAACCCCTCTTATTTGGAAGAATCTGAATTTAAAAAAAACGTATTCAGACTGAGTTGTGGAAATGCATAATTCATTATCCAATCATGAGAAGAGTATGGCACTGATAGGAAGAACATTCAAATATGAACAGCAACAAACTTGGGAAATTCTGATTTAGTGCTGATTCCAGATCAGTATGACTTGGGTTCATACCTAATATAAATACAATTGTACATGTATATCTTCCATTTACCTTTGTAGATTAGCCAGTAAGTGATTAACATGCTTCCTACAGACACAGGAAGACCTGAAAAAAAAACCAAGAAAACAAACCAACAAAAAAATTCAGCACCATGATCACGACTGCTAACTGGCTAAGAATTATATGCATATTTTTGTATTTGTTAACCCATCTTCTCCACCCCAGCTTGCTCATCTCATTCACCTATTTATTACACATGCTCTTTGACTGTAAGCTCTTTGGGGCAATGACTGTCATTTATAATATTTGTACAGCATCTAGCACAATGCAATCCATCCTGGTTGTGGTCTTTTGGTGCTACGGCAATATAAACAACAATAACTTGCATGACAATAGACTATCAGCTCAAGACAGCAAAACTAAAATATATCTGATGTTGATACCAGTTTGATTACGTGATGAAAACCTTAGAAGCTTTTCAAATCTTTTCTTTTCAGAATGTCCATATTTAGACCTGACCAGTTTTACGCTCACTCTTCTATGACTTTTGGTTTTGTGGTTGAAACTTAATAGGAACCGTGTTATTTCCAGAGTAAATTCAAAATCAAGATCATGTATATGAAAGAAAATTAAAAGCATCCCTTGGGTGAGATTAATAATGGATTTCAAAAACAGTGGCAAGTGCCACTAGACTCCTTTGTCTTGCTGAACTAGACTAACTTGCTACCCCTTTTGGAACGTGCCATCAGCTAATAGTAGTCAATTATTAACAATTAAGGGAACAATTCTGCCACTTTTACTTACATTAAGTTACCTTATTATGCCAGTAGTCCCACAGATTTCATAGTAAGTATTATTTAACATGAGTAATCATGACAGAATTAGGCCTTAACAATTCTCTGTCAAATACATTTCAGGCGTACAGCAGAATTTAAAGCAGTGGTTCAGCTAAAAATACATCTGGTGCTGATTCTCATTGAGGTAAGAATGAATTTGAGTTACCTACCTCTGTACCAGAAACTTTCACTTCTACATTCACGATAGATCCTTTCTACTTCTTCTTTACTGTTGTGAGCATTTGTGAGAGGACAGTGGAACACAGACTGAAAGGAGCAATTTTTTGTTAGCTTACTGATTTTAATCTTACAAGACCACCTTAGACAATTTTAAATTATTTAAAAATCGTTACTAATAAATGTAAAGTAAGAAAGGTATTTTCCTTTCATAATTAATGCAACCCCCACTCATATCCACAGAAACCACCCACATCTTTTCCCATCTCAGTCAAATATTTGATAGCTCAAGAGCAGAAATGTGAAATATGGTTCAGCTTTTAAAATGAAAACACTTCATCCCATTTGGAACATCTTGCCTGCAATAGTTTAGTTATTAATTTTAGACAGACAGTAAATTACTTTGTTTCTCTAAATTCTTTTATTCTGATCAGCCGCATTTCTTTAGCTGATATCCAGTGATAGACCTGGGAAGGAAAAAAGTACACCTCTGAGGTCCTCCCACAAAATACACTCCACCCACTTGAGATGCTAAAAATGAGAAATTGCTCTTGGTAGATTGAGCAGATATTCAATATATGATCACATATGCCCTACCAGGTGCTGCAATCTTAACTCCCTCACTGTGCAATTCAAACACATCCATGGGCTCTGTTGGGCACATCTGACTTGGCTTCTCCTTAGCAGGTTCAGTTGTCCTGCTGGATCCTGTTAGGTTCCTTGGGCACAGCTCTTTGATGGTGGAAAAAAAAAAAAACTGGTGGTGGTATCTTCCCAAGCCCACCTAGCAGTGGTGGCAAAATGTCACTCACAATAAACTGTGTTTGTCCCTCTCCTTTCTTTGTTAAGCAGTGAAATAGCTAATGATATTGATATTTATAGTACCATCACAGGCCATCTGAGTTAACATCTCACCAAGGCTGGCTCTAGCTGAGGTCCATGATTTGAACTGCACCCATAAAAATCAGGTCTGGATGTACATTAATGTGCATGTATCTCATGTGGCTGGGAGGGCAGCTGGCACTCAAGTCTGCCTGCTAGAAACCACTGCAGCAACTCTTGGCATCAGGGACAAGCAGGAAGCCTCCAGTCAGCAGGGAGGGGTAAGGATTTGGGAGTGAGGGTGGGGGGTAAGCTAGTCTGCTCTCCTTGTCCAGCCATGAAGGAAGCTGCAGTGCAGGGGACGGGGTGGGGAAGCAATATTGGAGACGGGGCTGCTGATGGGTGTTTCTCCAGGCTGTTATGGCAACTTTCTCCTGGGGATCCCTGGGAGAGGAAGAAGGGGTGGATATGGGGCATGGAGAGAGGGAAGCAGAGCTGGGACACACAGAGGAAAACCCTAAAATTCCTTCCCCAAGGAAGCCTTGAGCTGATAGGGAGGTGTAAGGAGCAAGTGTAAGGAGCAGGATGGAGGCAAGTAGGTGTTCCAGGCTGGCTTGCCCCGAACGCTGGCCCCGAGCCGCCGCTGGCCCCTAACACCGGGCCCGAGCTGCCAGGCCCAAGCCCAATCTGGCTCTCCAACGCCAAACCTGGGCGTGAGCGCCCCAGGTGTGGGCCCGCGCCCCAAGCTGCTGTCAGCCCCAGGCTCAAGCCCCAGGCTGGCTCGCCAGCCTGAGCCCACTCTCACTTCCCCTGAGCCGGCTCACCACTCTGAGCTCTCACTCCTCCCCTCCCCCTGGCCCAGTGGACCCCACAGCACTTACTCATGTTGTGGGGCTCCACGTCACTGGGTCGGAGAGGGAGGGATTTAAATTTCCCTCTTCTCCCACCCTGCACCACATGCCTCAGTGATGTGGTGCAGGGGGGGACAACCCCTGCCAGTTCCAGCTGAGCTCCTCCCTCACAGGCGAAGGAGCCCAGGCAGGCTGTCTGTGCCTGCCAGGAAGAGAGGCTTGGGGCACTGGCTTGCACATCCGGGGTCCATGCCCCATGTGCCCCTGACACCCATGGGTTGCAGTATGAAAGGGGGTGGATAAATGCAGAGAACGGTAAGGTCTCAAGGTCAGTTCAGATTTTATTTTCAGCAAACCAAGCAAGTTGTTTGGATTCAAACACTGTGGAGTAACAGATAAGAAAGTGGGAAGGTTAAAAGAGGGAAAGATCACCTTTTGTAATGAGTGAGTCACTTCAAATCTCTATTCAGACCCAATGTAATGGTGTCAAATTTGCATATGAATTCTAACTAATTATAATTCTTTGTTCATGGAAACTGATCCTCTTCAATACTAAATAAAATTTGGACACGTACTGGGAAGCATGGGCTGGTTTCATCTATGCTGGATGAACAGTCACTGGGGAATAGCATTCATACTTAGACTTCAAAGGAACTGAGAGCTTAAATGATAGCTCCTGAGAGGAGGGGACTGCATAGAATCTCACTGGTATTTATCACCTTAGCACTGGGATGGTGAGATGTACGCAGAGCCCATGATAGCTGGAGCAACAGACACAGAAAGCCATGATGGTTGTCTCCAATTTACTAGAACTGTAACTCCAAGGTTTACCTATCAAGATTGGCTGCGGTCTACTCTGCACTCTAGATATGATGTTATTCCATTTACCTTTGCTCTAATTTAATTTACCAACAAACTTGCAAACCAGAGTGGCACTCTGACTCCATGTGCCAGGTTGCAACGCAGGGAGCTAATGCTAGCCCCAGTCCAGGGGCGGGGGGAGGGGCCATTGCTGTGGGGTGAATCCAGGGTGGGTTTGGTCTCCTCTCAGGCCTCTCCTCCAAACCATGCTGAGAATAGGGTTGTGGTGCTGATGAGGAAGGTGCTGCTTGCCGATGATCATTGCCCCCTCAAGGGGGCAAGGATGGGGAGGTTTGTGCACCATAGGCAGTTTGTGCACCCACTGAACTAGCACTCACATGCTTCCGCCACTACATCTCACTGAGCAAATGAAGCAGTTCATATGTCATAGTTATTGTTTAAAGCTGTGTGGACTCTGGCAGATCTCATTGTTTCAGTTACACACAGGTCACTTTTTCAAGGTTTTATTTATAATCACAAGAGCTAAAAACTTACCTTTCAAGAAATGAAAGCTCAGATTCTGTAGCACAAAGGCCACTGTGGTAGCAGTGTCTGTATGCCATAGGATATGTCTGCACTTGGAGCTGGGCGTGTGATTCCCAGCTCGAGGGGACACACTCACACTAGCTAATCAAGCTACTGTGCTAAAAATAGAGTGTAGCCATGGCAGCACGAATGGTGGGTTGGGCTAGCCACCCTGAGTACATACCTATGATCTTGGACGGGTACATAACTGGAGTGATCAGCCAATCCCACCATCCCTGTTGCCATGTCACTCTGTTTTTAACATGCTAACTCATTAGAGTTAACGTGGGTATGTTTCCTTGTACTGCTCTTAAACTATGTCAAATATAGACAACAGAGTCCTGTGGCAGTTTTAAAGACTAACAGATTTATTTATCGCATGAGCTTTCGTGGGAGAAAATCCCACTTCGTCAGACGCTTTGAAGATAGGAAAGTTACAGAGTGGGAGGAAATTAAATGCAGGGGAGTGTATGACATAGCATCTGGTCAGGCTGTAACAGCAAATCAAAATAGGTGTTAGGATTCAAAACACTGGGGAACAGCACATAGAGGAGGGGGAGGTCAAATCACTTGTTGTAATGGGAGAAAAATCCATAGTCCCTGTTTAACCCCAAGACAACTGAGTCAAATTTGCATATAAGTTCGAGTTCTGCAGTCTCTCTTTGAAGCTGTGATTTGTTATTCATCTGTTTCAACACAGCTATTAACAAGTCGTCAAGGGAGTGAGCAGGGAGGTTGAAGTGTTCCCCTACAGGTTTTGCAGTGTTGCAATTTCTGATGTCAGATTTGTGTCCATTGATTCTTTGGCGCAGAGACTGTCCTGTCTGTCCAATATATAAGGTAGAGGGGCATTTCCGGCACATGATGGCATAAATCACAGTGGTGGATGAGCAGGTGAACGAACCCTTGATGGAGTAGGTGGCATGATTAGGCCCTGTGATGGTGTCATCAGTGTAGATATGAGGGCAAAGTTGGCAGCGTGGTCTGCTGCAGGGCTGTGTTCCTGCTTTAGTGTTTCTGTTCTGTGATCTGTAGTTGCTGGTAAGTATCCTTTTAAGATTAGGGGGCTGTCTGAAAGCAAGGAGAGGTCTGTCTCCTAAGGCTTGAGAGAGTGAGGGATCAACTTGTAAAATAGGCTGTAGATTTTTGATGATGTGTTGAAGAGGTCTGGCTTGGGGGTTGTAGGTGGTGACCAGTGGCGTTCTGTTGTTGTTTTTCATGGGCTTCTCCTGCAGTAGTTGACTTCTGGGTACCCGTCTGGCTCTGTCAATTTGTTTCTTCACTTCTGCGGGTTTGTACTGTAGTTTTAAGAATGCCTGGTAGAGATCCTGAAGGTGTCTCTGTCGACAGGGTCAGAGCAAATGCGGTTATATCTTAGGGCTTGACTGTATACAATGGATCGTGTGGTGTGTCGAGGATGGAAGCTCGAGGGATGTAGGTAACTATACCGATCAGTAGGTTTGCGGTATAGGGAGGTCTTTATGTGCCCATCGCTAATTTGCACTGTAGTGTCCAGAAAGTGGATCTCTTGTGTGGAGTGTTCCAGGCTAAGTTTGATTGTGCTGTGGAAATTGTTGAAATCTCTATGGAAATCTTCAAGGGCATCTTTACCATGGGTCCAGATGATGAAGATGTCATCAATATAGCGTAGGTAAAGTAGAGGTGTTTTGGGATGATACGTGAGGAAACGTTCTAAGTCGGCCATAAAGATGTTGGCATATTGTGGGGCCATGCGGGTACCTATAGCAGTGCCACTGACTTGAAGGTATAGATCATCTTCAAATCTGAAATGGTTGTGGGTGAGTACAAAGTCACAGAGGTCAGCCACAAGTTTAGATGTGTCATCATCCTGGATGGTTCTTCTAATAGCTTGTAATCCATCCTTGTGGGGAATGTTAGTGTAAAGAGCCTCTACATCCATAGTGGCCAGGATGGTATTTTCTGGAAGACTGTCAATGGATTGGATTTTTCTCAGGAAATCTGTAGTGTCTCTCAGATAGCTAGGTGTGTTGATAGCATAGGGTCTTAGGAGAGAGTCCACATAGCCAGATAATCCTGCTGTAAGCGTGCCAATGCCTGAGATGATGGGGCGTCCGGGGTTTCCTCTTTTATGTATTTTTGGTAGTAGATAGAAAATCCCTGGACGGGGTTCTGGCGGTGTCTCTGTCTTGATTTGTTCTTGTGCTGCTTTGGGAAGTTTCTCGCATTACAACAAGTGAATTGACCTCCCCCTCCTCTATGTGCTGTTCCCCAGTGTTTTGAATCCTAACACCTATTTTGATTTGCTGTTACAGCCTGACCAGATGCTATGTCATACACTCCCCTGCATTTAATTTCCTCCCACTCTGTAACTTTCCTATCTTCAAAGCGTCTGACGAAGTGGGATTTTCTCCCACGAAAGCTCATGCGATAAATAAATCTGTTAGTCTTTAAAAGTGCCACAGGACTCTGTTGTCTTTCTACAATAGACTAACACGGCTACCCCTTTGGAACATGTCAAATATAATAACTGTGGGTATGTTTTCTCATAAGAACAGCCATATTGGGTCAGACCAGTGGTCCATCTAGCCAAGCATTCTGTCTTCTGACTGCCAATGCCAAGTGCTTCAGTAGGAATGAACAGAACAGGTAATCATCAAGTGATCCATCCCGTTAGCCATTTCCAGCCTCTGGCAAACAGCAATCCCTGCCTATCCTGGCTAATAGCCATTGATGGACCTGTCCTCCATGAACTCACATTGCTCATAAACATGGGCATGTTTCCTTATACTCAGTGATTAAAGTATAATTTGATGGGCCCTGGAACCCTCCTAATCTCCGGGCCCCCTTCCCATATTGTCTGGGCCCCCTTCATACATGTGTGGGCCCCAGGCCAGGTAGGCATTTGCAACCACTTCTCAGGACCACATCCATCGGTTATCACTCCATAAAAATATTTATAATTTTATATGGCGTTTATGTCTATAGCAATTATTGTCACAAACTAGCAAACACTGCATAACACAATAAGTATTGTGATTAACAGAGGTGGGGCGTAGGACCTGCCAGCAGCTAGGGCAGGGCAGAACATGCGTTCCACTGGATTTTTCTATTTTTAGGGGCTCCAGAACTCTGGCCCCTCAAATTTGGGGGCCCCAGAACTGCATTCTGGTGCGTTCCCCCTTGCTTTAACCTCTGCTTGTACTGCTCATAAACTATGTCAAATATCATAAAACCTATACAACAGTACAAACAACAGATAAGAAAGTAAATGATTATGAGCAATTCTATTTCACATCAAATTACTATTTGTGTCATAAGTGAACATTTAACTAAGCGGTGGAATCAAGGCCTAACAGGTCTACTGAGATATCTCAATCACAGGCGAACTTACAGATGTCTATCGAGGATGAACCAGAGAGCACCTGTACTCAGCCAAGTCTTAACAGTGTATGGTCCCTTGGGACCCATGGACAGCTAGTACAGATTAGAGCAGATTAGATAGAGCTAGGGCTAGGGCTGAGACTCAGCATGAGTCAGCTTTACGATAATTGGCAGAGTTGTAACTGGCTTCCTGACTGCCCTCTGCCTTCTAGTCTCTCTGCATTGAGTAGAACTTGGTACAGAGTCGGGGCCATAAAACAGAGATTTTCCAAACCTTGCACAGAGCTCAGAGACATATAATATAGATAGAAAACAGGGCATGAGCTAATGATCCTAAAAACAAATGTGCTTTATTTTTAACACTGCAAGGGGTACTATAAACTATATATTTAAATGACCTACCATTAAATAGCATCAATATACATTGATTTGATTTTGACAAACTGAGAGGAACTGGTTGAGAATTTGAAAGGGAAAGGTAATTCAAGTGAAAATGAAATGTGAAATGGTAAAGTTCATGATTCTAAGGAATGATAAAAAAGAGAACACCAAAATAAAGACAATGGATTTCAAGAAGGCAGACGTTAGCACACTCAGGGAGTTGGTAGGTTGGATCCCATGGGAAGCATGTCTATAAGAAAAAATAACTGAAGACAGTTGGCAGTTTGTCAAAGAGACGTTATTAAAGGCAGAAGAGCAAACTATTCCACTATGTAGGCAGGATAGGAATTATGACACGAGGCCACCCTAGCTTAACCAGGAGATTTTCAATAATCTGAAAATAAAGAAAGAGTCCTACAAAAAGTAGAAACTAGGTCAAATTACAAAGGATGACGGTAAACAATTATGTAGGGGAAAAATCAGAAAGGCCAAGGCACAAACCGAGATCAAACTAGCTGAAAGCATAAAGGGTAACCAAAAAACATTTTTCAAATACATTAGAAACAAGAGGAAGCCCAAGGACGGCGTAGGACCATTACTCAACAACGAAGAAAAAACAATAATAGAAAATGTGGAAATGGCAGAGGAACTAAATGATTTCTTTGTTTCAGTCTTCACCGAGAAGGTTGGTGGAGAATGGATGCCTTATGTTGGGGAGGGCAATAAAAATGGGATTGGATCAGAAATTAAAATAGGGAAAGAACAAGTTAAAAATTACTTAGACAAGTTAGATGACTTCAGATAACCAGGACTTGATGATATGCGTCCTACAGTACTCAAGGAGCTGACTCAGGAGATATCTGAGCCATTGGCTATTATCTTTGAAAAATCATGGAAGACTGGAGAGATCCAAGAGGACTGGAAAAGACAAAGTATAGTGCCCATCTATAAAAAGGGAAATAAGGACAACCCAGGGAATTATAGACCAGTCATCTTAACCCCTGTACCAGGAAAAATAACGGAGCAAATAATTAAGGAATCAATTAGCAAACATCTAGAAGAGAATAAGGTGTTAATGATAGTCAGCATGGATCTGTCAAAAGCATAGTGTCAAACCACCCTGATAACCTTTTTTGATGGGGTAATAATCCTTGTGGATAAAGGGGAAGCGGTAGATGTGGTATATCTAGACTTCAGTAAGACTTTTGATATGGTCTTGCATCATCTTCTCATTAACAAACTAGGGAAGTACAATCTAGATGGAGCTACTATAAGATGGGTGCAAAACTGGTTGGATAACTACTCCCAGAGAGTAATTATCAATGGTTCACAGTCATGCTGGAAGAGCATAACAAGCGGGGTACTACAGGGATTGATTCTGGGCCCAGTTCTGTTAAATATTTTCATCAATGATTTAGATGATGGCATAGAGAGTACAAAGTATACAGAATATAAAGTTTGCAGATGATACCAAGCTGGGAGGGGTTACAAGTGCTTTGGAAGATAGGATCAGAATTCAAAATGATTTGGACAAACTAGTGAAATGGTCTGAGATAAATAAAATGAAATTCAATAAAGAAAAATACAAAGTATTCCACATAGGAAACGACAATTAATTGCACACATACAAAATGGGCAATGACTGCATAGGAAGGAGTACTGCAGAAAGGGATCTGGGCGCCATAATAGAACACAAGTTAAATATGAGTCTACAGTGTAACACTGTTGCAAAAAAAAGCAAATGCCATTCTGGGATGTATTAACAGGAGTACAGTAAGAAAGACACAAGAAGTTATTCTTCCGCTCTACTCTGCTCTGATTAGGCCTCAACTGGAGTATTGTGTCCAGTTCTGGGCACCTCATTTCAGAAAAGATGTGGAGAAATTGGAGAAAGTCCAGAGAAAAGCAGCAAAAATTATTAAAGGTCTAGAACACATGACTTGTGAGGAAAGACTGAAAGAACTGGATTTGTTTAGTCTGGAAAAGAGGAGACTGAAAGGGGCATGATAACAGTTTTCTAGTACCTAGAAGGTTGTTACAAGGAGGAAGAAAAATTATTCTCCTTAACTGCCGATGATAGGACAAGAAGCAATGGGCTTAAATTACAGCAAGGGGGGTTTAGGTTGGACATTAGGAAAAAAATTCTAACTGTCAGAGTGAGTAACCACTGGAATAAGTTGCCTAGGGAACTTCTGGAATCTCCATCATTGGAAGTTTTTAAGAGCAAGTTAGAAAAAACACCTGTCAGGGATGGTTTAAGATGGCACTTGGTCCTGCCACAAGTGCAAGGAACTGGACTCGATGACCTCTCATGGTTCCTTCCAGTTTCTATGATTCTATGATTTTATTACAAACTCCGTTTTTCAAAAGTTTCTAACTCTGGTGTAAAAAATTACTTTTAGTTGAAATATGAAAAGCAAAATTTTACAGAGCAGAAGGTGTATATTTAAGTCCTTAAATATACTTAATGACATGGACTTGATCTGTTTTCAACATTAGGAGACATTTTAGCAGAAGGCAGGGCTTATTTTTTTCTTATTTCACATATATAATTTCTGTAGAAAAATATATCATGCTAAAAATTGCTAAGAGCTACTCAAGAAAGTACAAAGTCAAAGCTGCAATGCTATAATTAACCTAGTTTTGTCTACAGGACTAGAGATCAGTATTTAATGTTTTATACCTTAAATGTTGCACATCCAAGTATATGAAGGCAATATGGGCTGACGAGTAGCCATTTAAGGGTTTAACTCATAAGATTTATTTTATTGTGTTTGTTGATTAGTATTAAACTAAACTTAACCATAAGGCCAAATGCTGCCCTCAGATACACCTGTGCAAACCCACTGATTCTGTAAAAACCACCAATTCTGTAAAAATACTATATAAATACTATATATAACTCAAGTCTGCATTATTTGTGAATGAATGCCTCCCAGGGTCTTGCTTATAGCATGAAGAAAATATCTCCCAAAAAGGCCTTCCATAATGAGGCCATCATTCTTGAAAAAATGTAAATCTTTATGTACCACAAGTATCCCCTGAAGAAGGGCTGAAACCTTGCCCCAATCAGCTAGATACACCTGAGAATGCAGCCATGATTGTAGTGGATGCAAACACCTGTTCTGGAGGCTGGTAATCTATGAATGTTTGCTCCACAGAGGAATACTGGCAAGCCCCTCCTCCTTATTACATGTAAGTCGATCCGTTAGACAGCTGTTAGACAGATTCCATTGGGTAGCAACAATACAAAAATGCCAGTCATTGGCAAAGGACAGCATTCAACAGAAAGCAGAAGCAACCCTAATTTACCTTTTGGTTTTGTTGCTCTGAAGATGCCTGAACTTTACTTTGGGCTGTTTCTGAAGACATGTCAGTCTGTCCTTCCTCCTCTCCTTTTAATAATCGTGGTCAGCGGCAAAGAGAGCAACACTGCCGTCCAGGGCTGGCTCCTCTTCTCACTGTTTGATACCAAGGTAGAAAGACTAGAGGCATTACATTGTTATACCCAGCTAAGTGTTTACCTAGAGAAAATGCCCACCTTGAAATTTATGGCAGACTAACCTTAAAACAGGCCTCGACAAATCTATGTTTCTGGTCGCCATGGTGACCAGTTTTAGTAGCCTGTTGCCTATCTCCACTGCAGAAATGTAATGGAGGAGCACAGCTGTGAGCCAATTTTGTCCACCCTTGCCTTAGAACTAAAGAAAGATATAACGGCTGAACTCTGAGTGAATTATATTAGGCCACAATATCTTGTATCCCCTTTTATAGCTAGAGATTTTTGTCTTAGCTGTCTGAATCTGCCAAAACAAACAATTGGGTGAAAGGGTTTGCAGACAAACCTCAAAAGGGGCTTAAAATTTAAAATGAAAATAAAATAATTAATTAAACAAATAAAGAGTGTACCTAGGCATCTCAGGAAGTGGGTTATGCCTACAAAAGTTATACATTAAATAAATTTGTTAGTCTTTAAAAGTGCCACAGGACCCCTTGTTTGTTTGTTTGGCATTCTGTAGTTTTTAAAATAGTAATAAATTGTAGGAAAAAAATTCTTAGATTAAAAGTTAATAAGTGACTCTTACGTTGGCAATTGAAAGACAGTGTTCGCATACTCCCTCACCCTCCCCACTCCAATCCCTCCTAACATCCCCCTTCCCCTATTCACTTTCACATTCTGTCTCTCCCTCTCTTTCTCAGTATTACCCCCCCCCATCCACTTTCACATACTCTCTCCCTCTTAACATCACCCCTCCCCTATCCATTCTGATGCAACATTCCTTACATGACCCCTCCCTCCTCAATTGCCAGAATGCATATAAGGCCAACAGCTGACAGGCTGAACTGTGCTATAACTGGCTTGTCCAACATGTGGCCCACAGACCAGAATCTAGCTCACCAAGGGCTCTTATCCAGCCCGCAGAGCTGCCGCACACACATGGGAGCTTCTGGCTGAGCTGAAGCCAGGCAGGGGCTATTCGAAACACAGCTGTCAGGGGTGTCATGCAGCCAATGAGTGTGGGCAAGGGGCTGGTTGGGGGAGAGGAGAGGAGGAGGAAGCGGAAGCTGCCGGGTGCAAAGGGTTGGGGTGAGTGGGACCCAGGCCCTGCTGGGGGTGCTGGGTGGAGGTTACGGGGGGAGGGGGAGCAGGGGTGTGCCTCAAGGGAGGAGCTGTAGCTGGGAAGACATAGGCAGAGGTGCTGAGAGAAGAAGGGGGGGCCTTGGGCACTCCCTGCTGGGGCAGAAAGGGAGGATGTGCCAGGGAGCTGGGTGCACAAAGTGCCAGGGTAGGGGGAGCTGTGGGGCAGGAGGGGCCAGAGTCTGCTCCATGCTGGGGAGAGGCCAGACCATGAGGCCCAGTGTCCCTGCATGCTTGGAGGGTTGTGGGGGAGCCCGGCACCACTCCATGGCGAAGGGAGAAAGGGGCTAGAGGGGGGCTGGTTGCCCTGTGTGCTGGGGGAGGGGGCTTGGGGGCTGAATGGTGCTCCATGCATGGGGAAGGAGGGGGTGAAGGGCTGAATGCTCTTTGTGCAGGGGGAGGGAGGGGCTGGGGGGCTGGGCACCACTCCATGCAGGGGGAGGGGCCTGGTGCTGCTCCCTGCTTGTGGGAAAGGAGGGGCTGGGTGACAGTCTGTGCCAGGGGGAAGGGGAGCTGCAGTGTGTGAGTGTCCGGGCTGTGTGCTCCACTGCCCCTGCATGCTTGCGAGGATGTGGGGGGTCTGGGAGCCTCTCTGTGCCCAGGGAGAGAGGGGCTCAGGGGCTGATGCTGCTCCGTGCTGTGGGCAGATCTGGACGAAGAGTCAGTGTTCCTGAAGCTGACTGCCACTCCATGCCAGGGAGAGGGGGATCTGCAGGGTGAGGGTGGGGGCCATCACAGCAAGGTGCTATGGGAGAGGGGGGACCAGGTGCCGCTAATGCCCAGCACTGTGAGCTGCTTGGGGGGAAAAGGGGGCCAGAGTGCCATGAGCCATAGGTGAAGTGCTGAGGGGAGAGGGAACTGCACCCCTGCATTGCCACACCATGCTTCTCTGCCAGCTACCGCACCCCTCTCCTCCTCTCTGTTGCCACCCCTGCTCTGCTCCCCACATTCTCCCTTGCCACCCCACATTGCCTCCTCACATGGCCACTCCTGTCCTCACCTCTTTTGCCACCACAGTTTACATTTTATTAATATAATTAATTTCTACACCTTATCTGTCCAAAACTTGCTCATTGGCCCCCCAAGTGAGGAAAAAATTGCAAAATGGACCCTCACCCTAAAAGGCTGGACACCCTTGTGCTATAAGAAGGAGGGTGCTGTTAGAAGGAGGTAGAAGAAGACCAGAAGGAGCTGAGAAGATCAAGAAGACCTGAGTAAGCAAACTGAAGACAGAGCAGAGAGCAACCAGAGAATGGGGAAACTACACAGGTGCATCTGGGCTATTGGCAAATGGGCTAACTCAGTCCCCGTGCTATGTCTAATCCTAAAGAAATCCTTGTGACAGTTTTGACAAAGCAGAAGGACCTCTGCAGACAAAAATAGGGATAATAGGCAGCTTTGTAAGATCTGGCTCTGTGTATATCCAAGGGTTGTATGGGTACACCTGTCAATAAAGCTGAATGTCTGTGGTAAGACTGAAGCCCTCCTCTCACTGGTACCCATTCAGCAACTGCCTAGCTAACAATTGCTGAATGGTAGCTTGTTATGGATTTTTATGTTAACTTATTAAAGATACGTTATAGAGTGTTAAGGATATTATAGAGCAGGGGTAATAAACTCATTTGCTATGGTGGGCCAGGTTTGACTTAAATGTACTTCATGTTGGCTGTACAGACCATAAAATGAAATACTCGGGCACCCTCACGGCATCGCAGAGCACTAAATATGTGAGACTGCGGTCCCATGGAGCATAGTCACAGGCCGGATGGAAGAGGTTCACAGGCTGCATCCAGCCCGCATGTTTGACACCACTTTTATAGTGTTAATGATATTATTGTTATTGTTCTATTACAAGAATGTTATTAATGAATTTATTTGCTTGATATACTAAGTATATTACTATTCTATCTTTCTCCTTTTTATTTAACCACTCATTTCTAAGTAAACTTTTAATCTGCTTTCAAAGTTTCACAGCTTATGTATTCTAGCTTGATTGAAAGGTTGCATTTGTGTCCTTTCAAGGGAAGGCAAGTTGTCTCCCTGGAAATTCCAACAGGACAGACCACCACAGCAGCAGTTTCAGGTGTAGCCCTGTACTCTAAAAATTCCCCTGATAACAGAACTGGCTTCCTTTAAAATCTTCTGGTAACACTTTCAGTTATCAAAAATATTGGGTTTGTACTAAATCTGAATTCAACAGCTGAGGGTACAAGGAAGGATTATTTGCAGAGGCTTGTGGAATGCAGCACAAAGCTCACAGTGCTGGAGAAGTGAGGACAAATGTGGCCTCAAGCCATTTTGTAACTTCCTGATTCCAGTCTGCACTGGGGGCCAAAATGGCCCCAGCATAATCGAGATGGCTCAGAGAGAGTCTAATTTACAGCAGCCTATCCTTAGTGTTGGTGTCCAGAATTTCCATGGTACAATGAGCTTTGGGCCTACCCCCTCCTGGCCATGCCCTACCTTTAACCCTGACACACATTTTTTTGTTTTTTTCTATATAGGACCTAAACATTAAGTGTAACATGAATTAGATCTGTATTTCAAACCAAGATCCATCATAATCCTAATTAAATATGATTTTTAAAAAAGTCAGAAAAATAAAGGTATCCACAAAGGGATTTAGGTACCTAAGCCCCAGATTTAGGTGTCACTGCAATCCACAAAACTCCTACTAGGCTGCTGAATTAAACCTGCAGGCTCATGAACTCTCAGCACCAAAATTTTTTGCTGTGAACTGCCTAAGTTTCTACTTCTGCACACACCTCCCTCACTCTACACCTCTGGATACCTGTCTCCTGCCTAAATTTTTCTGGAATCTTAGGCATTCCTATACCTATTTTGCCTGCAGGGCCTGGTGCAATATTTGGATCCATTTGGAAGCAGTGATAGTGCCTCCCTTAGAACATTTAGTCCATTGCTTAGAGCACTCACCTGGAATGTGGAAGACCCAGATTCAATTTTTCCCTCTGTCTGATGCGGTAGGAGGAAAGAATTTGAATAGGGGTCTCCCATCTCTCAGGATAGTGCCATAGCCACTGGGCTCTGAGATATTCCAGTGTGGGTCTTCCTCAGTTGAATCCTCTGTTCAAATCCTAAACACTAGGCTATGGGATATTCTGAGGTGGGTCTCTTTCAGTCTTTCCTGTTGAAGCTGTTCCACGTTATATAAATAACTAGAGCGTTGGAGCAGGGAGACAAGATCCTGGTTCTCTCACTTCTCAGATTAGTGCTTTTACCACCAGGCTCTAAAGTCATTCCCTGGCCCAATCACTATTTAAGTACTTATATAAAGTGGAACAACTTCAAACAGGAGAGGCTGAAAGAGACCCACCTGAAAATATCCCATAGCCCAGTGTTTAGGATTTTTACAGGGGATTCCCACCTCCTAGGAGAATGCTGTTTCTCATCAGGCAGATTAGGGAATTAAACCCCAGTTCTCCCACACCCCGGGGAGATGGGCTAGAAGTTATAAGGGAAGCAGCATCCCTAGCACTGTTGCTGCCTTCGGCATTTCTTGCAAAAAGAATAGCTTCAGTGCAGAAGTTGTCTGATTCCAAGATACGGATTCTCAGCTGTGAATCACAAGCAAAGATAGGCATGACCCAGCAATCCAGATCCAGCATTTCTCTTTGGCTATCCTATGTGGCTCCCCACCTAATATACTGGCTTTTGTGAACCCCTATTCTAGGTGTCTCTCTCTCCCCATGCATTGTATAGGGAGCAGAGGTGCCTAAACCATGGTTTGTGGGTTCAAGTGATTGCCAAGGCACCTTGTGATATTCGGTGTTGCAGTGCCTAAGTACCTTTGTGGATCTAGGTCATAACTTTTCCTTTTTGAAACAACAATTTTTGAAGAGTCAACCTTCCAGGCCTCAAAGTCACTTTATTCATACACTTCCATGTTCCATGAGCAATATAAACAGCTCAGATATGAATTCTGTACCACCTTTTGTCATGTAGACTGGCAGGTCACCATGCACAGAACCGCTGCTTTTGGGGGAAGCTTCTTCAGAATGTTGACACTGAAGAAAGCAGAAGTGGCTGGATGGGCACAGGCAAAATAGAAAACATATTTAAAAGTCTGTCTTCCTAAATGGTTGCTGGTATTCAAAGTATGAACTGTTCCAACTCTTCTGGACTCAGCTTTAGTTCTGGGACCACTACAAAGTTATAAACACACAAGAAGCCCTGTAATTTTTATTTAGGATTAGGAATGCAGATAATTTTTTTTTGAATGGAAGGGTGGAAGAAATAATTTCTTTTTCTCCTTGCTAAAAAGACTCATTTAAAGCATTATATGGATATAAATCTGTAGTAATGGTAACTTTTCATATGCTTAGTTTTGCCACATTCTACACCATTTCCAAAGCACTGTATATTGATACCGTTTCTCTGAAAAATGTAATTTTGAAGCTCTGTGGAAGGTCTGAAAAACTGTCAACTCTTCACTGTCTCACTCTAACGTTACAATAACAATTTTTCTTTCAGTCTTTTGTCACTTAGAGAAGACAGAAGGAAAATGTATGTCAATCACAGTCACTAAATCTTGGAATTCATATTCTGTTCAATAAACCTAGCTTTGTAGGAAGTTGTATAAAAATAATCATCATCACAGGCAATTGCACTAGAATCTGACCAGGATCCTTTACCACCTCAGCAGAATTTAAGCTCTGATTCTCTTTTTCATCATTTTCCAGATTTACAAAAGTAAATAGGGAAAGAGATATGGGTTTTTAAAGACAGTATCATGTGCTCTAGTATCTTGCAGATTGTAATTAATCTCTTATTACACCCATAAAAATTTAGAATTATTTCCTGTGTTACTAAACTACACTTCAGTTTCAACAGAATGAAGAACCACAGAAATGTGTAGATTCTGAAGGAACTTCCTGGTATACATCCCAATTGGGAGGGAGGTTGAGAGCTCTGCTGGGCAAAACCATGTCAAACAGAGTCCACAATGGTGAAACTATATTAAAGATGAATTAATAACAATACTTACTTATGTCTTCCATCTAAGGAACTCAGGGTGCCTCAGAATCATTGTGCATTACTTGTGGGCAATATTCCTACCACTGTCATCCACCATTCGCAAGGACTACACTGCACTCATCTACTGAGAAATGTTGTTATTCTCTCTTGCATATTACTGTGCTGCAGCTTCAGAAATGAGGCAGCTAAGTGGGTATAAATGGACTGCATACTATATTAGCTAGTTTTAGCTTGAGACTAATCCTCTCTTTCCTTTATTCTTCTTATCTAATTAACATGCTCACTTTGCACAGAATTCATTGAGATTATACTCTACTAATCTCATTGGAACATATGCAGAATTTGGCCCAGTAGCTTGTTACTTTCTGGTATGTAATTATCCTCCGTATTTAGTCTCCTTATTTTATGTGCATTTTATAGTATTTTTCTCAATATAAAACTTAATTGGATTTTTAAACTGCTTTCCACAAAGAATATATAATCTCTCATTAAAACCAGTTGCTATAAAATCTGCAATTTGTGATATAAGTGCAAGACCTTGTCACTAGCAAACAGGTCTAGAAAAAAATGCTGTTAAAAATTGGGCCTTACAGGAGACATTAGAAAAAAATCCCTATGTGCAGATTACAAAAAGCATCAATGAGGATGGTATAGTTACAGTACAATGATTCCCAACCCATCACCCACAGGCCACTTTGGGTATTTCAGAGTGAGCCACAGCTCCCCTCCTGCGGGCTGCAGAAAAGTGCTGCTGCCTAAGTACCCAGGCAGAATGTATTGCTGGTTCAGGCTCCTTGCTGCAGACAAGGGGACAGGGAGATCAGTGCTCCCCTCCCCCTGGCTATAGCAAAGAGCGCTGCAAAGAGCTCTACCCGGGGGTCTACATCAGTAGACAACCCAGGGAGGGGAGGGCCAGGGCCCCAGGTGCCAGCCCCACCCCAGAGCCAGATTACAGAGGCCCCAGGCCAGGCTGCCCAGTTTCAGGGCATCCCTGCACTCCCACCATGTGGGCCAGAATGGCAGAGGGGGCCTGTTCAGCGTGGGGGGGGGGGGAAGGGGGCCATGGGGCCAGAGGTCACCCTCTCAATGCTGTGCAGCACAGCATTCCAGCCCACCCCACCCCTGGCACGTGGCCACTGCTTTCCAGCAGCAGTGGTGTTCCAGCCTGCCTCTCCCCCCGCCCCCCAGTGCTGAATGGAGGCTGCCTGGAGAGGGCCTATTCACCACTGGAGGAAGCTGGGGACGAGGGGGGCTGGAACGCTGCTGAATGGTCAGGCCTCTCCAAGGCCAAGGGCTGGGGTGGCCAGTCCCACCTCTGGAAAGCAGTGGCCTTGCATCAGCCCACTGCTCCGCCCTGCCAGATTGCTGCCCAAAGCAGCGAAAGGAGAGCAGCCTCTGCCCCCACACTGAGCGGGACACCTCCAGCACCAGGGACCACAACCGCCCCACTGCCACTCTGACCCCTGCAGTGGGAGGGTGGGGATGCTGGGTGTTGCCCCAAAACTGAGTAGCCTGGCCCAGGGCCCCCTAACCTGGCCCTGGTGTGGGCCCCCCCACCCCAGCCTGGCAGCAGCTGTCTGGCACCCAGGAGCTATCACCTTTGCCTCCCCCTGCACCTCATACCTCCCCTCACCGGGCAGGAGGGTCCCAGCCACTGGTACTCCCTCCTGCTCTGTACAAGGTGCTGCACAGAACGGGGGAGAAATGAGGCAAATGTGACTTGGTCCCCAGGTGCCAGACAGCCTCTGTGTGCCACTGCTCTACGAGCTGGGTTCCTGCTGGAACCAGAGAGAGGAAAGCACTGATCTCCTTATCCCCCTGGCTGCAAAAGAGCCCCACTGTCTAGGGGACCCAAGTTGAGTGTAGGATTTCCCTGCTGCAGCCAGGGGAACAGGAGATCCTCCACCCTGAACTCGTTCCCTCTGACTGCAGTGAGGAGGGTTGCTAGCAGAGACTGGTGGCCCTTCAGAGTTGCAAAAATTATATTTGTGGCCCTTGAGCCATAAGGTTTAGGAACCACTGGTGCAGCCCCCCAGAAGAGCATGCGCTCGCCACTTCCTAACGCCCAAACTCCGTCAGTGCAGCGACCTACTTTCCTGCAGCTCTTGTGTTTGAAAACGAAGATCATACTAAAGAAAATCAGCAGAGTGCAGAACAACTTTGTGAAGACAAAGGAAAAAAAACTTACGATCTTTTCAGACTTTCACTGCGCAGTTGCTGATTTTGCATTAGTGCTAAAACCCGGCCTAGTTCGTACGTCCCACCTTGAAAACTCCTATCAGCAGTGCTTGCCACTGGGAGAAACAGCGATGCGCAGGCTCGGGCCGGCCCCACTCAGTGAGTATTCAATTTCAATTCGCGAAGAGCCACCGGAAGAAGCTGCCTTAGATCAGCCGCAATCCGCAAAAAGCGCAGCCTCCAGCTCCACGTGTCTGCTGTGCTGCGGCCCCTAGTGAGCGGCAGGGTAATCTTCCTAGTGTGACTCCCTGAGAAAAATAAGGGGTGGTTGTGCTGTACTTCCGCTGTCCTGGGCTAAGACTTCTGAGACCACACGTGTGGCACACGAGAATTGAGTTTTCCCCCATTTGGGAATATTGTCCTTTCTTCTCTCTCGAGCTAGGCAGCAGCTGATTTGCCCAGCTCTTTAGTTGAGGCACTCTCATTAGGGCAGATAGTAAGTACCATCTCCCCGTATGCAAAGGAACATGATTGGGGGGCTGTCGTGTACCCGAGAGGGCGTTTACTCTTCGTTGTCTTTGTTTCGTAGTAAACTCCGCCCTTGTTTTAGTTCTGTCTCCGGGCTGCTAAACTCTACCTGTCTCTTGTGGTACATGTGTTCTTGATCTTGTTGTAACAAAACACTTCCGGGTGCTAGATTCCCGCGGGGGGAGGCTAGATTACAGTGTGTATAAATAATCGTTGTCTGTGCAGTGTTCATTTAAAAAGGCGTTTACTAGTATATCGCACTGCCATCTCTCGGCTACCAATACGTAGGCAAGAAAATATGCACAATACTGGGAACAGGTTTATTTCCCTCCCTTAGCCCTGCCCACATTTACCGCTTACTGCTGCCTGATTGGAAATCCTGCCCCACCTGCCTAACTGATCTTTTCTAAAAAGCTGAGATATTCATGCGCAGCTGATGTGTAAGAACAGACAGGCGAGTTGAGACCCAGAACCTTCAGTAAATAAGCTATATCATATTAAATCATATAATTGTACTATCAAGTCTGATATCCTAACCTGAGTGGTGGCTTATACCTGAAGCTTCAAACCACAGTGTGCAAAAATAAAATACATAAAAAGGGGGAACAAACAGAAACTCTAGGATGTGTCTAATTAACCAGAGCAAAGGGGGGAGGCTAGGATTTAACTCAAAGGTCACATTAATTGGTATTCTATTATGAACTTAATAGAGCAGATGAAATTATAGATGCATTTATTTGTCACTGAGGCTTCTTTATTTTTAGCCACTCTACTTAAGTGTCTCAAAAGATTGTAGATCTGAAACCTGACATTATGTCATGCTATTGTAAAATGTTTGCTGTAAGGCCAACCTGGCTGCCTGGGAAGAGCACATTACACTGAATAGCAGGGGATACCCAATTTAAAATACCTGAACCAGTCACTCACGCCCGGGCCGGGAAGCACTGAAAGTGTTACACAGCCCCTTGCTTTGTTTTTCAGTAACTGTCTTTGAAGGGGTGATATTAATTAGTTATGATCCTAAGTTACCTCAGAATTAGAGTAGAATTGCAACTTCCCCAAAGGCTGTAATGGGAGAGGGATGTGTTATTTGGATTTGGATTTACAATAAAGAATACCCATTGAAAGCACCAGGGCAGTACAATAGCTTTCTAATAAATCATAAACAGTGAAAAACCCAGACTGCCTTCATAAAACTACAGACAGAAACCAAAAGCAGACTAGATGAAGATTCTGCATAGGAAAAAGGGGGAAGAGAAAAGGTTATGAATATGGCAGTAAAATTATAGTTATAATAAACAAATTTATACCATTAACAGAATTTTAGCTGCATAAAATGGAGATTGTGGTGCAGAAGGGAAGAAAATGGGGTCAGATTCTTGTAAGAGTCCTCTCTAGCTTTCATATAATAAATTTAAATAAAGTTAGTGAAAATATTGTACCCTGGCACTACAGCAATGGCCTGATCCTATGTCCACTGAAGTCAATGACAATGTTCCCATAGATTTCAGTAGTGCAGGATCAGGAGCAAATTCCAACTATTTCATTTAGAAACTACTTTGAACAGAAGCTAAAAGTAGTGTCTCAATAGCTTTTGCAATATGTGCAATGACTAAGGAATGATTAACAGCTATTTATGTGGGGCAATTAAACTGACCACCTGCCTTTTGTCAATACTAGGATGTAATTCTCCCCTGTAACCTACACAAAATATACTTTACAAATACAAGTTTGCATACTATTGCAACTTTGGACAAAATTAATTGAGATTTCTTTTTCTTCTGAGACAAAATGCAGGTCTGTCATTTCAGAAAAATGGAGGAGGGGGTTGGGCAAAGTTGTGTCAGCATAAAGAACATTGTATATGATTATATTAATCCTGTAAAATCAGGGGTGGGGCAAAAAGTGGAAGTAATAATGGAGGTGGGGGGAGACAAACCAAGGTGGAACGGGGGCATCTGCTCTCTAGCAAATGATACCTCTGACAAGATGTGGGCAGGCTATCCACTATCTGTTCATTTTTTTGGTCCTTAAATTGTACTGCCCTGAAAAGAAGTAAATCATGGCAACACCACGTCACATTCCGGTTTCAAGGTGGAGAGCCATAGTCAAGGACAAGTGCTGCGGTTGAAGCCAGCTGTAGAGTCAGGACTGGACTGAGGGCTGCACTAAAACCAAGTTAGGGGACAGGTCATGGATCAGAACTAAGTTCAGAGTCTGCAGACAAGCCAGATCAGGATTGTGGTTGAAGACCAGACCCAGTCTGTAGTGACATGGTGTGGCCTGCCTCCGAGGGGGCCAACCCACACCATCTGGTACACATGGCCACCTATGGTACTTTCAGCTGGAAGAGCAGGAGCAGGACAGGAAAGGGAAGTATAAAAGCAAGACCTTTTAGTTCAGTCAGAGGAGAGCTGTTGGTGCAAAAGGCCATCTTTCCCTGGGGCTGGGATGTGTGTTGCCCACTACTGCATTGCGGAGGAGCTGCCTTCTGCCTGCCCCTTGAAGGAGTTGCCTGCGACCTGCCTGGTACTGGAGCTGCTGAGATACTGGAACTGCAGCTGCCCCTGGTGGTTTGTTCTGAGGTAGTGAACAACGACTGAGGCCGCAGGTACACAGGCACAGGGTGGAGGAAAGAGCCCAAGTGAAGCTGACCTCAATCTGACTGTGCTTGAGCCCAAGCACTTCTTAGCAAAATTTTGGCTGGAGCCCCGCTGACCCATGGCAGAACACTTCACCACTGCTAGAGCCTTGGGCCAGGATGTGGTGGAGTTGGGAGGGCCTATGTCTTCCCCTTGCCACTCCACTCTGAGGTGACAGCTCACCAGGTCTGTGAAGGCTCCAGATTTCTTGCTTGCCCTGCCTGAGGGCCATAGACTCCTCGAGGAATTGCCTGAATACAGGCTGCTCATCCCTAGCAATTTACAGCTCTGCTTTGCTGAAGGGCTGCATAGTGAGGTGGTGTGGCCTTCTCTCCTAACCTCCTCCCAAGCCGTTACACAGGCCAAAGGTCAAAGCTAGGAGGCAATCAATCCAAGGGTCTCGAAGCAGGTGCAAGACTGGAGTGGTACAGTAACAGACTGGAGTGCAGTCAGAATAGGGCACAGGCAAGACTGAGGCTGACTGGGGCAGGAATAGGGACTGGCTCAAGGGCAGGCTGCACACCTAGGGAATCTGTAACAAGAAGGTTTCCACCCAAGTAAATACTGTTGTACTGACTGAGGACTTGTCTACTCCTCACAACTGCAGCTCTCTAGCAAAGATGCTACGTATGCTGATGGGAAGGGTTCTCCTTTCGACATGGCTACTTCACCTCCCTGAAAGGTGGTAGTTAAATTGACGGAAGAATTCTCCTGTTGACCTAGCTCTGGTTACACCCAGGGATAGAATGGTTTACTGCATCATTCTGGATGGGGATGAGCCACTTCTGAGCCACGTTAGTTATAGCAACCTAGTTTCCTAGCATAGACAAGGCCCAATCTACAGGTCTGGCAGGATGAGTGAAATAGCTGTGCCTAGGGGTCATGTAACCCAGACTCTCTCCAGAGAGAGGGTGCTGCAGCATATTTGAGTCCTGAATCACAGCAGGCTCTACTTGTGGGATGAGTCAGTGCTGCTGAATTGGTGCAGAATGCCCGAGTGATTTGCAGAGATTCTAGAAATTCGTTGGCCATGGGAAAATACGGAATTTGCATTTTACAGGGATGCTAGTGGGACTCAGGCTTTGAATTGTATTTGAATTTGAATTATAGAAAAAATGTGGATTTTTTGTGTTTTAATCAGAGAATTTTGGGGTTTGATCACGGGACAACTAGGATCCCTGGCGGTTAGTCACTGGAGGCTTTTATGGAGCAGTGAGTCATGGTGGCTGAATGCACAATCCTGGTCTGGCTGCAGGTTTGCCTCAGATTGGGAGGGGGACACATAATTCTCTCGTACCTACTCCTTAATAAAAGAACAGACTCATTAATACTAGGCCATTTATACTAGACTCATTTATACTACACCATCCTTGTGTTTCCAAGAGCATGGGCTAATGTCTGTTACTATACTGACCCACCTCCCAAACCCCCGTGAGCCTTGAGGCTGCTCTAGGAGAACAGCAAATAGAAGCTTTTAATTATGACTTCTTCTTACAGGTTGTACTTCCTAAATAAAATTCAGACCATCTTTTTTTTTTTTAAATAATCACATTTGCCAACAGGAAGTTCCAAACCGCTACACTGTTTAACGTCCACCCTCGGGGTGTTATTCATCGAGGGTTGCGGGCGGACGATGGGTTCTTTGTCCACCGGGATAATAGCCTGGCCTTGGTCTGATGGAAGGGAGGAGGCACTAACAGGTACATCAGTGGTCAGGGGGACCAAATAATAGAGGGTTAAACCGATCCAGCTGATAACCCAGACAAACATTAAGGGACTGAATACAGTTCCCATAGGGAAAATAGTGAGAATGAAAGAGGGGCAAAGGAGATTACTAGTGACAGGGACAGTATCAAAGGAATCAGGAGAGTTATGAATAAAAAGTATTTATTTTTAATCACCATGCTTACAATAGGTCTTAAATTCTCTTTTGCAAGAAATCAATTAAGCAAGTTTCAAAAAATCATATGATTATGATGTTACACTGTTTTACTATTATGCTGCAGCAGGTCTTAAAGACAAAGATAAATGCGCATTGAAAATTTTAATTACTAAAGCTATTCTTATTACACTGCTATTGCGCCTACCTTTAAAGGGGATTGCAGTCTAACTACCTGTACTCCCAGGCTGGGGCGCTAAACTGCTTGGTCCTTATAACCTTATACCTATCCCCCCGTACCCTCGGGGACCAGGGTGCTAAACTACTTTAGCCCTTACACCAGGACTTGGGGTACTAAGACTTCAGTTACCATTTCATGTTTCATGTGTATTATATACCTGTAGCTATTTTGAACCAGCCTTCACCGAGGCCTATTACAGTTACACTGCGATTGCCCCTACCTTTAAAGGGGATTGCAGTTTCATAATAGTCACCGAACTCTTACCGACGTGTCAGATTCGTCACTCTCGAGGAGCAGATGCTGACCTTTCTCTAATGAGCTCGGACCTACATGCCAGTCCTGTCACCTTTGAGGATCGGGTCCCGACCTTTCCCTGGCTACGGATAGAGCCCACTGACTCTCCCGTGCCTTTGGCTATGGACTGAGCCCACTGGCTATCGCAGCCGAAGCCGCAGGGCGTCTTGACTCAGTCCAGCCTACTACTCTCCCCCGACTGTCTCCGGGGCTGATATTTATGGGGTTTTAGTTCCCCGTACCCCTCCTGTTAAGTCCAGAGGTTCCCACGTTTTGCAACAACTTCAGCAGTTCCCATACGCTTAATGCAGGGAGCTCTTTCTGCAACATAGTTTCTTAGCTTTCTGGATGAGAAGTTTTCAAGGTTGCAGGTGCATGCTATGTGACGGCTGAATTCTTGGCATTGGTTCATGTGAGTTGTTTAAGGCCTTTGAAAGCTGATTCAGGCTTAACCCTATACTTACTAACTACTACCCCTAAAACTTCATATCCCTAATAATAAAAATTCCCATTAACTAAACCCACTTTCTACAAAAGTTAGCAATAATTTAGGGAAGTAACATACAATATGCTAGCTCTGGTGTAGAACAGAGGTTCTCAACCACTGTGTTGGGACACATTACTGTGTTGTCACACAGTGGAAGTGTCCTGCGGAGAGTTGGGAAGATGGCTGGATTCATCCTGGGAGAGGTGGGCTGGTGGTCCTGTAGGGTCGCATCCCACTGTTAAGTATGTCATGACCCGAAAAAGATTGAGAATCACTGATGTAGAAGACTAAATGTGACATGTTTAAAGAACAAAGCAATAATTTTCCTTTCCTACTCCCTGTCCTAGAGGAAAAAGAGAACAAAATTTCCCATCTCCTCCAACCTCCCATACTGCTCAACTGCAATGCCTCGGTTAGCAGTTCACTGTTCCAACGTTTGCCAGTGACTGGTTTTTAAACCTAGCCAAAGTAGTTCAGCATCACCCCTTTGTTAAGGAATATCAGCAGGCATTGGCTCAAGCCACACACGTGCAACAAATCACTCAAAAATCAAGATTGCAGATCCAGAACACCAAATAGGCACTCTTCACTCAGGCCAAGCTCCCACAGAAACTCTGCTGTTAGCTGCTTACAGTTTGCTCAAGTTTCATTCCTAATTGGGAAAATATTTAGTCCAACAGCTTTAGCAGGATGGTGTGCTTGCCCAACCTGTAGCATAACAACCTCCATAAACGCTGGAGAGGTAGGGTGGTGTAAAGGGTGTTCATCTTAGGCCTTGTCTACACGAGAATACTTGTCCC
>ML685769.1:23396355-23410845 GCA_007922175.1 Pelusios castaneus | reverse complement strand
GTGGCCTTGATTGGCACTCTGGGACATTTCCGGAGGCCAATCATTGCGCGGTAAGCGTACACACGAGCTCAAACGCGCAACTGATGATCCGCAACAGCTGTTACCACTCTCGTCCGAGTGGTTGTTGGATTGCGCTACAACAAGGGGCTTGACGCGCAACATCACCCTTGCACGTATGTACACCGTGCTTGTTATCACGCATTAATGAGTTTTAATGCACGATAAACTGATCGTGTAGACAAGGCCTTAGTATCCAGGATGAAGAACTGCTAGGTATTTATAAATGCAGAGTAGCCAGCTTGATCCCAGGATAGAGAGACCAGCTGGGAGAGGTAACATCTTTTATTGGATCAGCTTCTGTTTGGTGAGAGAGACCAGCTTTTGAGCCACACATTCTTCTTCAGGTTCAACCTTTGTGTGGCTTGAAAGCTGGTCTCTCTCCCAAATAGGGTGAATCTGGTCCAATAAAAGATGTTACCTCTCCTGTTTTGTTTTTCTATCCTGGGATCAAGCTGGCTACAGCTACACTGAATCTATAAATACCTACCAGCTGTTTAGTCCTGGGTATTAAGATGAATACACTATACACTAGAACAGCGGTTCTCAACCACTGTGTCAGAACACATTATTGGGTCACCATATAGTGGTAAGTGTGTCATGGAGAGCCAGGGAGATGGCTGGATTCGGCCTGGAGGGGTGGCCTGTGTGTCCTGTAGGGCTATGATATGCCGCCAAGTGTGTTGAGACCCACAAAAGGTTGAGAACCACTGCACTAGAGCACAAGATGACAACGGTCCACCAGCTTGGCGCCGCCAAGAATTTCCTTGGTCTGATAGCTGCTAGTTTTATGGAGGCTCTCTAAGGTCAGAAGGGACCATTATGATCATCTAGTCTGACCTCCTGCACATCACTGGCCAGGGAACCTCCCTCCCACCTCCCACACTCCTGTAATAGGCCCATGAATGCTGATTGAGTTACTGAACATGTCAAATCTTGATTTTTAAAGACATCAAGTTACAGAGAATCCACCACTTAGCCTACTTCAAATGAGCAAATGACCCATGCCCCACAGTACAGAGGAAGATGAATCCCCATCCTTGGATCTCTGCCAATATGACCTGAGAGAAAATTCCTTCGCAACCCTAAATATGACTATCAAACTCAAAGTGTGTGGGTGAGACTCGCGAACCAAACACCTGGGAAAGAATTCTCTGTAATAACTCAGAGCCCTCCTCATATAGTGTCCCATTACCAGCCATGGGAGTTATTTGTTACCAGCAGTCGCAGATCAGCTACATGCCAGTGTAGGCAACCTCATCAAACCATAAAATTACAAGCTCAGTCTTCAAGCAAGTTAGATTTTCCTCTGATTTCAGGCCTAAACTTATTGATGGCAGTTTATATCCATTTGTTCTCATGCCAACATTGGCTCTTAACTTAAATATTCCTCTCCCTCCCTGTTATTCATCCTGCTGCTGTATTTATAGACAGCAATCCTATCTCCCCTCAGCCTTCTTTTGTTAGGCTAAACTTGTCAAGCTCCTGAAGTCTCCTCTTGTAAGGCAGATTCTCCATTCCTCTGATCATCCTAGTAGCCCATCTGTGCGTCTTTTCCAGTCTGAATTAATCTTTCTTAAACACGGGAGTCCAGAACTACTCACAGTATTCTAGAGAAGGTTTCCCCAGTTGCTTATACAAAGCTAGTAACACTTTCCTGTCTATATGAAAACAAACAAGGAGTCCTGTGGCACTTTTAAAGACTAACAAATCTATTTATCGCATGAGCTTTTGTGGGAGAAAATCCCACTTCGTCAGACACACAAAAAGCTCATGCGATAAATAAATTTGTTAGTCTTTAAAAGTGCCACAGGACTCCTTGTTTGTTTGGCTGACCTAGACTAACACGGCTACCCCTTTGGAACCTGTCTATGGGTGCGTCTACACTTACAAGTTAAGTCGACTTAAGGAGGCTTAAATCGACCTAACTTACTCCCTGTCCACACTGGGCTTTTATTAAGTCGACTTAAGCTGTTCCTTAAGTTGACTTAAGGAAAACTTAAGTTGACTTAATAAAACCTAGTTTTAGGTCGACTTAAGGCTTAAGTCGACTTCTTAAATTGACTTAAGCCAGCGTGGATGGGTATCAGAGCCTAAATAGACCTTATTAGGTCGATTTAAAGTGTTAAGTCGACTTAATAAGGTCTTAATAAAGTCAACTTAAAGTCGACCTTATTAAGTCGACTTAACAAAGTCGACTTAACTTTTCTAGTGTAGACATAGCCTATGTGAAGTACTTCACCTAGTACATTTTAGGATTGTGCTAGTCTTTTTTCACAGTCACATTACACTGGTGTCTCATAGTCATCCTGTTTACTAATAAATCCAGGTCTTTTGCCTCCTCTGTCATTACCAGCTGGTTAGTCCCCAATTTATAACAAACATTTTTGTTGTTACTCGCTATGTGCATGGCCTTGAAATACTGCTTAATTTGCCCTGGCAAGCCCCACCCAAATTGAGTGCTGACAGAGGGAGGTATGGGGAGGAGTGTTAATTTTCTACCCAGCCAAATCTATGGCTCCTCTGCAAAGAAGCTGAGGTCCTTTGCACCTGAACCAGGTTTGGGGCACTTGCCTGCCTGGAATCCCCTGGAGAGGAAGAGCACCCCACTCCTCATGAAAGGAGGTCCAGGATTGGGTGCCGCTCTCACCTCCTCCTGGTGTGGGTGTGCCGGGCAGTGCCTCCTGCCAAGTATGGCTGCTGCTAGGGGCTGTAGCAGCCAAGGTCATGGGCACAATGGCAGGGTCAGGACCCCCTCAGCTGGAGCATAAAGCTATCTCTCTCCACCTACTGCATCTTGTGCACTCTGTTCCAACTGTTCTGTGTGCTCACTCCTTCTCCTCCTCCTCCTGGCACAGCCCTGCCCATGGTACCAGGGATGCTTCCCAGAACTTCCCTAGTGCCCAGTATCCCCTGCTGGATCCATTGCTCCCCTACAAAAGGGCTGCTGGAGTTGCAGCCTCCCCTTGTCAGGAGGTAACAGCTAGAGACTGAAGCAGCCTCTTTGCAGAAGTTTGGAGCAGGAAAGACAGCTGAAGCCACAAACCTTACACTGTTAAATTTCATCCCTTCTTTTTCATTAGTCCAGGTGTCAACTCTGTCAAAATCTGCTGGAGCAATATTCCAGTGCTCCTCCATATTGGCAATACCTCCCAACTTTCTCATCAGTGAAAATGTTAAATAAGATTGTTTTCAAGACTATTAGCGATCTCCCTTCAGCCTCACAGTCCACCTTTCAGTATGACCCTACTGTAGTCTCCTCTTTAACCAGTTTCCCACCTTCCTTTTGATTCTTTCTAATCCCCATCTTGTCCAATTTAACTAATTTCCTTTGTGGGAGCTGTATCAGATACTTTACTGAAATCCAGATAGAAAAGATCTACTTAATTTCCTTTTGTCTAGAAAATCAGTTATCTTCTCGAAGAAAGAGATCAGGTTGGTCTGGCACAATCTACCTTTTGTAAAAACCATGTTATATTTTATCCCAGTTTTCATTTATCTCTGAAAACTTAACTACTCTCTTTCAAAATTTGTTCTAAGATCTTTCATACAATTGAGGTCAAACTAATGGGCCTCTAGTTTCACAAATCACTTTTTTCCTTTCTTAAAGGTAGATTATGTGCTGTTATGCCAGAAATTGGGAAATCATACTTATTTGTTGTAGACCAACTTTCCAACCAAGATAACTTTGAATTTTAATCTTTTTCTTCAAAGTGCTGCAACCCCTTCCAGCATATTGCTACTTGCAAATGTTATAAGTTTTCTCTCCTCTCATCCAACAAAGTATGAGTGCTCAAAGCACTAAAATGAAATAATGGATGATTAAAAAGCAGGAAATTACACTTCCAAACATAACTTGAGCAACTTTTGCTGTTTGTAGTACAGAGCAGCTTCTGCCACGGGTATCAGATGCCAGTTGCCTGGTGCTGTTAGAATTTCTAAGACCCCCTCATCAACCTCAATGGAAGTTTTTCCCTGTATAACTTGGGGAAAAAAGATTATTTATTGTTCTGCTCATTCTAGTTTGTTGTGGGGGAGGGTTGGTTTGTTTTTGTTACTTTTTTTTTATTTAATGCCTTCAAAACAGGTTACAGCATACTTTGTTTCCACTGTTGTACAGTGTTATGCTGAGTTAAATTGTAAAGCAAATATAACTTGGTTAGGACCAGCTGGAGCTGGTTGAAGTAGTTTAGGCACTTCAAGCAGATCAGTATGTGAAGGGTCATTTAGTTGGATGGAGTAAAAGAAGGGGGATGGAGAAAGGAAAAACAAATCCCAACAGAACAGCCATGAAAATCTAAATCTATTGTTATCCCTTTGGAGTGTCTCTGAAGACAAATATCAATGGAACTGAAAATGAATGAGGAAGTAATGCAAACTAGAGTGGACTTTGACTTCATCAACTGAAATGAAGATATTATCTTACAGTTGCGTTTCTCTCTCTCCCCTTTGCTGTTTGTGTGTCCTATATGGTGTTATGTACATGATAACTTGACTCTTGTTTGAACTAGTTTAGCTAAAATAATCTCTCATAAAATCAGCACCAGAATTAGCAGACTTCCAGTAAAGATAGTGTTAATGCTGAAGTGGATGTTACTTGAATTCTTTTGCCTCCCTGTGTGGAGGGCTTATTGAAAATCATCTTGGATCTCTCTTTTCTCTGACCTTCATTGGGAAAGTAGGTTACCAAACTTGACTTAATATGCTCTTCAAAGGCTCTCTGTTCTCAGTCTTTACCTGAAAGTACTGCAGAGCCCTGAAAGTGACCATATGCTATTGCATAGGAGCAAGATGTAGTGCTTCAAAATAATAAATCAAAGCACCAACATTTTTTTTTGTGGAGGAGAGGGGATCTAACTGCTGCTATTTCTCCCCCACCCCAGCTTTCTGCCCAAAAGAAAGGTAGATTATTGAAAAGAAACAACCCCAAAGAAGTTTACTATTACGGTGGGGAGAAAGGACAGTTTTCTGGGATTTTTCTTCATAATGAAGGGACTGTTGCAGAGTTGCTATTGAAGAGCACCTTCTTAAAAATACTATTGTGTTATAGAGGTCTAAAAAGTCACACTATTGTAATCAACAGCAGAATTCCTCTCCTTTCCCTGAAATGCTTAATGGCTGAAAGAACTAAAGTTTAAACAAAAAAAAAAGTAAGGGCTACAATACTGATATGAACTTAATTCATTCACTCATTAAATGAATACAAAGGAACTATAACTAAAATAAAAATTTCCCAGATTTTTACTGCAGAAGTAATAATGCAGACACAACATGGTACAGATAATGGCTCAACAAAGAAACAACGTGCTTTTTGTGCCAAGGTCATCAGTGAAAATCTTAAATAAGATTGGTTTCAAGACTCTGTTAGTGATCTTTTTCAGTTAACATCTTTTCAGTTATCAAAAGAAAGCAATAAAACAGTGTATGATGCCAGTAGCTTATCCGGAATAGAGTAAGACAGCCAAAATAATATCAACAATACTATCCATTTTAGTCAATAAATGACTTTAGTGTTTAATAGTTTATTCAGACAACTTTTTAGAGAAACCAGAGAGCAGCTGTTCTACATATGGGCATATTCTCTGATTCCTGGGCATTCTTATTTCTTCTTGATACCTGGTTTTCCTTTATGAGATGGCTGCTAACTAACAACTGTTCAGGTTATGGGATTTTCAGTTCTCAGTATTTCAGAACAAAGAAAAGCAGACAATGAATCTTCTATTCTTTGATATACACAGATACCTACACTTACAGAGGTTGATTTTCATAGGTGTTGAACATCTGAATCAGTCACTGACTTCAGATGAAATTGCTTATTTCATGTGATAATCAATAATAATTTTGTGTGATTATTACATGTGATAATCAAGCTTTACAGTACCTGATTCTCCTCTCACATTAACTAGTGTAAGGGCTAGTCTACACTGCCAGCAAAATTCAGCAGCACTTGATAGGAGTTATGCAAGCTATTCAGAGTAGCTTGCATAACTCCTGTTGACTTCCTAACTCTCCTTTAGCGTGGGGTCTTCACTGAGCTGCATTGTGATTTTATTAAATCGATCTCTGGATTGACTGAGTGTGTCTTTACTGACCACTCAGTCAATCTAGAAAAATCAATCTGATGGCAGTAACTTTTGCCGCCATCAGGTTAGACATAGCTTAAATCAGGAAGTACTGCCCTGAAGTTAATGAAATTATGCTCATGTGACTTAAAAGAGATTCAGTCTTATGCTATATCTTCTTGAAGGGGCTTTCAGTGAATATTTCAGTATTTTACTAATCTTGTTTTTGATGGTTGTTATCCAGTTTGTAAATTAAACTAAGTGTAGGAAATAGATAACTTTTTTTGCCAGTAACAGTGAGTAACACTAACAAAATGACAGTCCAAAGTTAGTGTCTATGTGTAGTGATAAATGCTGAGGCTAGAGACTAAGCAGATGAATGTTTTGCATAAACAAAACAGACACAAAATTACTTACACCTTCTTGATTGTGTTTTCCTTATGATTATGACAGACATCTAAATGGAAGACACTAGGACAGGGAAAGCTTCCCCCTTCCTCCGTACGACCTTATAGCAACCTGGCCCTGAATGGCCAGTATTTTCATTATGGCCATGAATTTCTTTAGTGCCAGCGGTTTTTAGTAAAACTAAAATGCTAAAAAAGAGGTGAGTCTATAGATCCATAAAAATGATTAATGGCCATTGAAACAATCAGGAAGGAGATCTGCATATGTGATCTACTTCATCTAGCTGACATTGATACAGAACATAGTTTGTGGCTAGGAGGAAGTAGAGAAGCAAATCCAGCTGATCTCTCCTCAGCTGATTATTAGTCAGGTTTTTCTTCTTTCATTTAAGAATGTCTAAGGTTGAGAACATGGACCTATGATCAATGTCTTTGGCAAAAGTGGTGATAGAATTAAACAATAGGTTTGACATATCACATGAGGGAAATACAGTCTTCACAATATCTGCATATATACCACTGTTCTGAGATGGCAGCAGAACTCTGTTCTATCTCATTTGGTAAAGTCTTATTTTCACTTTTGTTTTGCCTTCTGATTATCAGATCGACACTAAAAAAGAAACAATAGTGTTAAGTCAGATGCACAGTTTAACTGTTAACTCACCAATGCCTAGAAATGAGACTACTTCATCAGTGATCCCTCAAGTTGAGGATAATCTCTTTCATGGGTTTTATTTTATATGGATCCTCTGGTGACTGAGGAGTCCAATTCTTGAGCCACAGAGTCATTGGTAGACATTGCAGGTGGTGTCAGGAGGTGGGGTTGGTCCACAGTTAGTGTGTGACAGTTGGTCTTTTTTTTCTTTTCTGGCATTTTTCTGTGACCAGGGATTTTTCTCAAATAGTTGTTTCTTCTCTGACGAGTCTTTGCCAGTTAGCCCTGTCTTGGGCTACTGCCTCCCAATGTGTGATGTTGATGGCACATCTCTTGATGTTTGTCTTGAGGGTGTCTTTGAAGCATTTCTTTTGGCCTCCCTATTTCCTTTCACCCTTGGTGAGTTAGGCATATAGGAATTGTTTGGGTAGGTGTGCATCAGGCGTGCACCCACAGTGCCCGCTCTACCTCAACTGGTTCTAGATAATCAGGGCCTCAACACTGAAGATGTTGGAGTCCGTGAGGACACTGACGTTAGTATGGTGAGCCTCCCACTTCATGTTGAGAATCTTCCATAGAAAGTGCTGGTGCCTGACTGTAAACTGATTAGAGACTGACCAGTAACAGTCTGGAGTTGCCAGCTTACACACTGCGATCACCATACACTTTGCCACTGCAAGGGGCAGCTCTCATTATGGTATCCTTGAGCGACAGGACAGGGACAAGCTCTGCACACAGTTCCATGAATGTTGCTTGATGTATTTAAAAATTCTGCAGCCACTGCATAACAATAAGATCCCACCAGTCAATACTTAGTTCATGTGCCCCAAAGTGGTGGTGCACCATGTGCACATGCTCTTTGAATGCAAAAAGTAACCCAGCATTATTTCTTTGCATGGCATTCAGCATGTCAGGTGGCTTAGATTTCTGTTCAGATTGAGAGCTCATGATATATTACATGTATAGCCACAATCTGTTCAGAGCACTGGCAGCAACGGTGGAGAGCAGTGCAGGATCCATCCTTTCAGACCCAGATGGTGGGTGCACAAGAAGGAGGAGCTGTTGAAAAATGCCATAAAACACAGTCAGAAACCTATAGAGTGACAGGACAGAAAACCCTGCAGTATGGGACATTGAACCTGCACCCACGATGCTCTGTGACTCTCTCCAGCTACCTACAACTCCGAGCAGCACAAGATAGTGAGTGGCACAAAGCTAGAGCACTAACTGTGGATGTGCTTCAGTAGCAGACTGAGCGCTGTGTGAACAGGCGCAAGCGTTGTAATTATAGTGCTTTTTGATCACTGCTGTAAATTGCTTTAACAACACTCTCTAGTGTCAACAAGCTCTAAGTCTAAAACTAGAGACCACAGGTGGATATACACAGACTGATTGGGGGCAAATATGAAGAAACAAAAATAATACTGATCAGCATGACAGGCAGCAGGGCCGTCCTTGGGGGGGGGGTGAACACGGTGCTCGCCCTGGGCCCCACGGTTATGTGGGCCCCGTGCTGTCCCGCTCCCAGCTGGGGGCAGTGTGGGGCCCATGCCGCGGCCCCCCCCCAGCACGGCCGCACTTTGCCCTGCCCCCGCTGCCTTTGGCAGCGAGCCAAGGACAGTGGGGTGGGAGGCTTTGCTCGGTTTCTGGCACTGGGCCGGCTCGCCACGCCCCCAGGGTGGAGCAGGCAGGCCCACGGGCGGGGCAGTTCGCGGGGCCCAGCCTGCCCCACATGGTCGGCCCTGGCTGGGCCCAGGGCAGGCCTCAGCCAGCAGTGGGGCCTCAGGATCTAGTCTCCAGCTGGGGCGCTACTGGCTGCAGCCTGGGGTCCCAGCCGGGGCCGGCTCGTGGCCGCAGCTTCAGCTGGGGCCTGCTCCTGCCAGCTCCGGCTGGGGATCCGAGGGTGCGCCGCCACTGGGAGCTGAGGCTTGCCAGGCTCCCAGGGGCGGAGCGGGTCGACCTGGGCCTCCTTTCTCCCCTCCAGCGTGTGGTAGGGGAGGTGGGGGCCCCCCCAGACTTGTTGGCCCCGGGCCCCACTCCCCCCTAGGGACGGCCCTGACAGGCAGTGGTCTCAACACACCAGCAGCCTCACTGTTGAGTAGTTTATATGTTTCATTGCAAAGGAGAGCTTTCAGGAGGGTTTTGAAGGAGGATAAAGAGTTGGTTTTGCAGATGCTTACAGGGAACATCTCCCAAGCATGAGGTGCAGCATGGGAGAAAGGATGGAGGTTCTTTTCTTGAAAATGTAACAAGTGAGGGATGAAGGCTGGCAGTAAGGGCCAACTGAAGGTAGGAGCCGACCTTTCGATTTTGAATGCAAGATGATAGGTATGTGAGAATAGGTTGTTAAGGCCCTTGAGAATGATTTAGCTGTGTATGCGTGTGTAATTATGGACCTATAACTCATTCCTAGCCAAACCCATATAAAAGAACAGGAATGGTGTCAAATCTGAATGCCTTTACTGCTATATGAGCTGAAGAGAACACAGCTAGCTATTGGTCCCATTCATTATTTATGATAATAGTTGCCTTAGGCATCGGGTGTAGTATAAACAACACAGTACAGCATGATAATACTCTTTTCTTCAGTGCGTGAAAACGCTTGTTCCGACATGTTATATGAAGTAGTTCTACTGGTTGAATGTAATAGGACATCACTGTAGATGAAGTGTTATTTATTTTTATTCAGATTTAAGCAGTTGTTCATAGGGGAGAAAATCATAATGAAAGATACAGCCTGTGTACATACAAATAATCAATCAGCTTTTCAGCTTTCAAAGATTTGTGGCTGTCAAAGATTTGCCTGCCGAAAGTTTGAGGTTGAATGTTTCGATTTAAGAAAGCATACCAGCCAGAAATTCTCTCTCTACGTACTTGGATGCTTGTGTAGGAGAGTGTGTAAAGGCTGCAGAAGGAATTAGAATTTAACGTCATGAGTGTTCTGTTTGAAAGTCACACATATTAGTTAATCAGAATCCGCAAGAGAGTAATTAGAATAACATCAGTTGAGTTTATTGAGAATTAGATAATTTCCACTGAGCTTAGTTGAGACCGTATGTACATGCTGGAGAGAACTCATTCAAGTTCTGTCCAGTGTCACATAAACTCCACCCCAAACTCTGAAGCAAGAGATCAAGTTACAAGCATGAGATAATCACAACAAATTCTTACTGGCTGATTGCATCCTGAGAGCATCTCACTGTTGCTTATATAGAAGTAGTCACTTTATAGAATTAGCGATGTAACACTGATTTACACCATCTGAGGATTTGGACCCATCTCTTTTATTTGCATTATGACACAGTATCATCACTTGCATATTCTCAAACCTCTAACAGGGAATCTCAGTTGGTTTTTCTGCGTGACTCTTGCTGATCCTAAATTGGAAAAAAAAAGGAAAGCATGAAAAATAGAAGTGACATGGAGTTAGGAGAGAAAAAGAAGTAGAAAAAAAAAGAGGGAAAGTCTAAACCTTAGGATCTCATTTTTTCCCCTATTAGGACCCCTCTATTACCCTTTCATGAAATTTTATGTTTATTTATAGCAATATATTTCAAGACAGCCCAAATTTAGCAAAGCTATTTTATCCAGCTAAATCACTGCACTTGTGAGAAGTTTAATATTTTCTGATATGTCAGATCAGATCATTTTAATACTGATGTACATTTTCTTGGTTAAACTTGAAAGGGAAAAGTAAACAAACTGGAAAACAAAATAAATCACTGCAGAAACAAAGGAGGTGCTGTGAAGTAGCAGGGGTCATTTTCATGTATCTAGGAGAGTCAGCTCCTTACTTTAGAGATGGCAGTTTGTAAGTAGGGTGCTCAAGCTTCAGTCCTGAGTCTCTGTAGTTTTTATGCGGCCGTGTTTCCCATTTGGTTTGTTGTATTAATTTTAAATGGACTAAATGGCTATGTCTATACTGGCAATTTAAGGAGGCTTAAGTCGACTTAAATTAAGCCACGTCCACACTAGGCTTTCAAAAAGTTGACTTAAGAAATTCCTTAAGTCGACTTTATAACTACCACTCCTTAGGTCAACTTAACCCTTAAGTCGCCTCCTTAAGTTGACTTAAGGACGGTGTGGACGTGGAGTTAAGGGTGGTTAGGTCGACTTAACAAAGTGGACTAAGTCGACTTAACATTAAGTCAACTTAGGCCACTTTGTTAAGTCGACTTTAATAAGGTCGACTTTAAGTTGACCTAACTTAAAGTTGACCTAACTTTTTCTAGTGTAGACATAGCCAATGGGCCCAAACAGTCAAAGGTGTTAACATAACCCAATCACCCTCCAACATTAAACTATTTAAACAAAGTTTGAGACAGAAACTTCAGCCTGCTTAGGATCATTACAAACACATCAGGAAAAATCCTTTTAACCTTTTCTTAAAGATACAGAAAAGAAGGAAAAAACATTAAAGCATTTGAAATGTAAAGTATTAAATAAGGTTTTAATGTTAACAACAGTTTTAACAACAGTTCTTGTTCTCTTCCCCTTTAGCTGGAGAAAGTCTTTAGATTGAAAAATCCCTTGTCTGATAATCTTTTAGATGATATTGAAGATGGTTGTTAACTGTCCTTTTTGAGAAAGGCCGAAGTTATTTGAAGTTGGCTGGAGCTGTTACTGCTGTTGTCAGAGTCCAGTCCCAGTTCCTAGAGACAAAGCAAGACAAATACATACGAAAGGGAGGGAAAAGAACAGAAAAGATAGAAAATGCAGCTTCTGTCTCTGACCGGGGCCAGTCTGACCATACAGGTGAACTAGGTGGTCGCTGCTGGAAAAACAGGCAAGGCACATAATCTTATCAGCCATGACCTGGCAAACCTGTACCTGTGTTGAGGTATTTAGGGCATTGCTTTTATTTACCTCTCTGATAATAGGCTCGATCAGTGTTACAAAATATGCAGTCTTGGCTGGCTATGCCAGAATCTTAGTAAACAAAATGCACAAAGAGAGAGAGAAAAAAGATGAGAATTCAAGTGGAGAGTGAAAAGGACACTGTGGGCATGGGTGCAGGAGAGTCTCACATCTCAAGTGGTGTTCAAGATATAGCTGGACGTGGTGGTGGAAGTGGCCATGTCAACTGGATCTCTGCCCAAGTCTAATCAGGATAGTTTTCTGGGACTCTGGACCTTCATCATCCTGGTCATGATGGTGACACTCACTCCTCCTTCTTTTAGTCAGTCAACATCTTGCTTCCCTTTGCCTTTCCAAAATTTCTTTGAACGGCCCCCAAAAAGGTGTGATGGGCAGAATAGTCTATCCTCTCATTATTTTGTTCACCAATTGGGCCTAACTTCCAACATGACAAGTTTAGTCCTTTAACTTCTGGTTCCACTCTTTCTTTGTTTACCAAGAATAGTCTCTACACCCCTTGAGTTTTATCAGTAAAGCCTCTTTTTTCAGAATCTCTCAGTCTTTGTCTCCTTTCTGCACATTTTGCCACCAATATCTGTTATTAAAGAATATTGTGACATTGTGTACATTCACTCATTCTTCACAGATGAACTCATAATGAGAATAAATTTATAGGACCAATCATTCCAATAGGTTCTTCAAGCAGCTTCACAAACAGTGCTCCCTCTCTCTACCCTGTCTCACATGCTCACTATGCAGCTATAACATAATCTCATCTTCCAGAACCAAGGAGATGCTTCTCAGTGAAAAGTTGTTTGCCTATAAAATATAGCAGAAAATAATTGATATCTCAAATACCAATGGTAACTGTTAGTAAATTTTAAACAGCAACCACTTTCTCATTGTATAGAACCAGGTATTACATTTACATTTTTAGGAATTTAAACTCTGTGATTTCCCCCCACTCCTACTCAAAGATCATAATCAACAAACTTTATGAAACATTGCTGTAGATAATTTGATCTTTAACATTCTACAGTATATTTTCAATATAATACCATGTACCAATCGATTTTTGTCCACAGATTGATAATAGGATTTGAGAACTGTAAGGGTAGAAGTGACCATAAGGGTTATCTAGTCTGGTGTTTCTCAACCTTTTTGGCTATGTCTACACTTACAAAAGCTAGTTCGAATTAGTTAATTCGAAATAACTAATTCAAACTAATTTTAGTTAGTTCGAATTAAGTTAATTTGAACTAGCATGGCTCCACTAGAATTCTAGTTCAAACTAGCCATGGCCATGCAGGGCACTTGCTTAGTTCGAGTTAGTCAGTTGCATGAAGGTCAATCTGCCGATTAGTTCGAACTAAGCAGTTAGTTCAGACTAATATGGCCACATTGACTTAATTTGAACTAATTATTTCGAATTAAGGGTTAGTTCGAACTAAGCAATTGAATTTATTAGTTCGAATTAAGGCAGCCCTTAATTTGAACTAATGAAAGCCTAGTGTGGCAAAGACTTAACTTGCAAGTGTAGACATAGCCTTTGATACCTGGAACTGGCTTGCTGCCTTCCTAAATGGTATCAGGGAGATCTCAGGGGCCAGCACCAGTCCATGGACCAGTTATTGATGTAAACAAAGTCTGAATGTCCAGGTATTTCCCTTGCTCAGCCAGCTGGAAGAAGGGCACCTTGTTTGCATGGGTTTTGTATTTGCTTGAGCACAATTTAATATTTAACATAATTTCACTGTACATGGATAAACCCACCCAGGTGCTGAGCATGATGGGAAATGGTTGGCTTGGGTTATAAATCCCTTTTGTTTTAACAGAAGGGACAATGAAATGTCATCTTTTAATTGTGCCTGTCCTTTAGCAGTATGAACTGTTTTTAGCCTGCTCTGATGGGAAAGTCACTGTTACCAAAACTAACAAGGAGTCCTGTGGCACTTTTAAAGACTAACAAATTTATTTATCGCATTAGCTTTCATGGGGTTTTCTCCCAGGAAAGCTCATGAGATAAATAAATTTGTTAGTGTTTAAAAGTGCCACAGGACTCCTTGTTTATTTTGCTGAACTAGAGTAACATGGCTACCCCTTTGGAACTTGTTACCAAAACAGAACTCAGAAGAGTGGCAGACCCTGTTTTCAGTATTGTAAAGAGGGAGGGGCTCTGGGCTCTGAGCTCTAACTCCGAAGAGCTGTGCCTCAGGCAAGACCTAATTCCCTTTCCCATTGTTAAAAGATAGACTTAATGATTCCTTCTAGAGTCTCTTTGTTATTTTGATTCCAAAGGGGTAGCCCTGTTAGTCTATTGTAGAAAGACAACAGAGTCCTGTGGCACTTTTAAAGACTAACAGATTTATTTATCGCATGAGCTTTCGTGGGAGAAAATCCCACTTCGATCTTCAAAGCGTCTGACAAAGTGGGATTTTCTCCCATGAAAGCT
>ML685769.1:23367931-23392796 GCA_007922175.1 Pelusios castaneus | reverse complement strand
GGAACTAATTTATCTATAGTATTATATCCACAAAATGGTTTAATATGCATTTATTGTTGATGATTTTATTCTCCAGAAATTTTAAATATTTCTTTTTTATTTTTCTAACTATACAGATTTTCCCTTGCCTTAGAAATGTATATTGTAAAGGCAGTTAGAATGAGAATGTTTTTAACCCTAATTGAGAGGTTAAAACTAGCAGATTACATGTGAGATTATATAAAGACTAATACTACTTAAATAAACTATATATTTCAATACTAAAGAATGTTTGGTGCACCCTCATACTTGGAACTTTATTCTCTGTGCCAAAAGGTAATTAAAAATTTAGGGTTTTGTGTATAAATGCAGAGAAGTTTTTTTTTGTAAACTAGTTGTTTTTTCCATTACAATATAATTGGCTGGAGCTTAGCCAATTGGCTGGAGCTTAGCCTTTCCAAACATGCACATTTGAAATGAAGGTAAATAGGAGAAATTTCAGTCCACAAGGGATTGTTTTTGTGGAAATCAGAAGAGGATAGAAGCAGAATACAGGAAAGATTATACATTATAGAAATAATTATATTTGTATTATATTGTATTATAGAAATAACATAAGTGAATGTCTGAGCTGAAAATATATTCACAAAAGCCTGATCAAGATGTGATACCAGCTTTTAAAAATTATGAATCAGCACAAAATAATGATGGCTTTACAACCAAGTGTTAATTTTATCTAACTTCCTTTTCTGGGAAAGTGCCCTAGTATTATAATGAAACCTTTCATTTTGTGATCATTAGTGCCACATACATCTGATAATCTAGTTAAAGATTCACTTTGACGCTAACAACCTCACTACCAACAGATCAAAATTTTGAGCCTGATCCTAAGAGATGCAACTCCTATTGACTTCAATGATATTAGTGAGTGCTGAGCACCTTTCAATATGAGGTGCTATATTTCCAGGTTTTCAATTGCTGTTGACACCCTTCTGAATGCAGGGGTTAAAATAAGGGGGAACGCATCGGAATGCAGTTCTAGGGCCCCCAAATTTGAGAGGCCAGAGTTCTGGGGCCCCTAAAAACAGAAAAATCGGGCGGAACGCATGTTACGCCCTGCCCTGGCTGCTGGCAGGTCCTACGCCCCACCTCTGTTAATCACAATACTTATTGTGTGATGCAGTGTTTGCTAGTTTGTGACATAAATGCCAAATAAAATTATAAATATTTTTATGGAGCGATAACTGATGCATGTGGTACTGAGAAGTGGTTGCAAATGCCTACCTGGGCTGGGGCCCACACATGCATGAAGGGGGCCCAGACAATACGGGACGAGGGCCCGGAAATTAGGAGGGTTCCGGGGCCCATCAAATTATACTTTAACTACTGTCTGAATGCATGTACAGGATGACTGTATATCTGTTTAGTCAGGCATTTATACCATGCTCTTCAATGAGATATTTGAATGCTATCAAGCTCAAGAGCTAATAACGCTTCATACTTGGGTGAAATAGTAATTTTTCATGCTTAAGCTGCAATCTCACACGCCTATCCATGTAATTTGACCCTCAAACCCTTACAGGTGAGCTTGAAGTCATTGTGACTCTATATCAGTACAGACTTTCACAACCACACAGATCATCTTTCAAGATTAGGGCCTTTATGACTTAAAATTGTTTTCCTGTGTTTTTAATGAAAGCTACTAATGTACAGTAGGCTTCACCACAGGTAACTTGTGAATAGCATTAATTTTCTAAGGACCAGATATCCCCTTGCATGGAAAAAGGTACAGGAGATGGCTGAATGGGGAGTAAAACTTTGTGAATTGAGAGAAATATGTGATGCCAAGTTATTAAAATGGATGAAATGTAGGGATCAAGAGAGTAGAGGCATGCAGAAACAATAGAACAGAAGGAGTATTTTCGTGGTTGTGGTTCAAGAGACAAAGTATTATTAAGAGATTAGATTTTGTGAGAAACCTTCAGGGCAGCTAACTGGAGGAGAGGAAGGAGAAAGTTAAGATGCAGAGAAGTAAGGGAAGGTATTAAGGTAGAGGAAAAATGGTTATAAATTAGCATAATCCTAAAGTCTGATCCTGCAAATAGAGTCATAGAAGTTTAGGGTTGTAAAGGACCTCAGGAGGTCATCTAGTTCAACACTCCAGCTGAAGCAGGACCAACCCCAACTAAATCATCTCAGCCAAGGCTTTGTCAAATGGGGCCTTATAAACATCTAGAGATGGAGATTCCACCACCCACTAAGTAACCCATTCCAGTCCTTCACCACCCTCCCAGTGAAAAAAGATATTCCTAATGTCCAACCTAGACTTCCCCATTGCAACTTGAGACCACTGCTCTTTGTTCCCTCATCTGTCACCACTTCGAACAGCCTAGTTCAGGGATCGGCAACCTTTTGGGTGGCAGTGTGCCAAGTCTCCATTCCCTCAAGCTGCGTTCGGTGACAACAGCAGTGGCGGGGGACATAGCACACTGACCCGGCTCCTCAACCTCCCATCCTCTCCGCTGCCATGGCAACCCTGGGCATGCAAGGGACAGACACACTTCCCTAGGTGCTTGTGTGCCGGCTCTGTACTGGGACAGACAGTGCTGGGCCCAAGTAGAAGAGTAGCAGGGCTGGAAGGGGGTTGTGGCCACACGTGCCTCTCACACAGCCCTGCTTGGGACCAGCAGTGACGCAACTCCAGCCAGCAGGGCTCTGATGGGCCCCAGCCCACTTTGGGAGAGGGTGGGAGCGGAAGGAGGGTGTGACCCCCGCATGGTCTGCTTGGGGCTGGGACGGCGTGGCATGCCACTCAGACTCATCCCATGTGCCACCTTTGGTACATGTGCTGTAGGTTGCTGACCCCTAGCTCCATCCTCTCTGGAACCCCATTCAGGTTGTTAAAGGATGCTATCAGATTCCCCTCTCTTTCTTCTCTCCTGCTGACTAAATAAGCCCACTTCCCTCAGCCTCTCCACATTAGTCATGTGCTCCAGCCCCCTAATCACATTAGTTGCACCCGCTGGACTCTCACCAATTTGTCCACATCCTTTCGGGGAGGGAGGGAGAGGAGCTCCAAACACAGTGCTCCGGATATGGCCTCACCAGTGGTGAACAGGGCTAGAACTCAGAGGCTCCTGCTCCAAAAAGCAGAGTATTGGCCAGCAGAGCTAAGGGAAAATCTCCATTTACTATTAGCACAGGTTTGGGCCTATGATACACAGTGACGTAGGTTTGATTTCATATAGTACTGGACAATGGCACATACACACACTTGACATGATGATACTCTAAAATACTTCAAACAACCATAAATATTTCTCAATAGTATATTGATGCTGTCAGTGATTTGAGTTCTAGAAGCGCACAAGCTGTCTCTCTTTAATGCAGGTAGGGAGAAGCCACTTGTAATCCTTAATTTTTTTTTCTGTCACTTTGGGACAGCCCATAAATGGTAAAACCATTTATAAAGACTCCTTAGGAATCTTGCATTAACTTCACTGCCTTCTGCTTAAAGATAACAAGTTGTTGAGGGTGTGTGCTCTTTGTGTGTGCTCTTAATCACCCAAAGCAATAGTGACAGGAATGGGAACACTCCACAACCCGCAAAACCAGCTGGAGAAAAAACACGGTGCGAGAGCTATGAAAGAAATGGCCAGGTGGAATGCAAGAAGAGTGACAAATGGGTCGTCTCTCTATCAGAGGAGCAGCAACAGTAGCAATAGTTGTAATGCAAGGGGGCTGGTGTACCGTGGGGAAAGGAAGCAAGAAGGATTGAATAATTTCTGCATTGTTCTAGGTTCCTGCGAGTGGTCAGTGTAACAACTTCATGGTTTAGGGGCTGCTGCCGCTGAATTACCAGCCACAGTTACTCCATATTACGCCAGATGGCGCTGTTGCGCTCGGCCCTCTTCTTCCCAGGCTCGCACGGGGTGGTGCTGGCATTCACGGTGCAGCGCTCAGCTTGGACAAGGATTGTTGAGCTGCATTTTTTTCAGTCACTAGGAATATAACCTGTTTACAGACAGACAGACAGAAAGAAAGAACAAATTTTCTGGAAGGATGTTTCTCCTTTGGAAAGAAATTCTGATGGAAACCTTTTTGGGTAGGTGACCCTGATGCTCTGACCTGTGCTATTCATTGCCAACAGTTTCTTATTCTCTTAGAATGATTTGTTTAATTAATTTTACTTGTGAAGTCTATGATTAGCGCTCAGACATGGGCACCTAGTCAGAAGGATATTGCTTCAGCAAACTGCTCTGGAGAGTGAGGGATTAATGCTTCCAGATCATACCTGCCAGGTCTCCATCATTGGAGCTAGACTAGAGAGCGAGTCCCTCATTTTGAGGCTAATGTTAAGAGCAGTGTTTAAAATCTTTCCTTTTGGAAATGGAATATTTTTTGTGGGTGTTCTGAGGAAATATTTAAAATCATTAGCCTTATTCAAATTGTCCTGGCTTCGGAGAAATCTCAGACAAGGAACTAGAAACTTTGCCCTGTACAATGAGGAAATAACTCATACCTTTTAAAATAGTGCTAGCAATATATATTAAGGGAGGGAAAAATCTTTTTACTGGATGGTGGTTTGAATGAGTTACTTCTTCTGACACTCCCTAGGTTCATTGGGTCCGAAACAGGAAGAATGTGTTTCAGTTAGTTGCCACTTAACTAAATTTCTTTATTGGCTGTCGTGGTTTTTTTCTATTATCTGAAAGTCAATTGAAAAATAAACCAAACCTGTAATCTACAGAATTAACAGAAATAAAATTGTGGGAGGCTCCTGTTGTTTGTGTAATGTGTTATTCTGAACTGTGGTGTTCCACCTCAAGCAGCTACATTTTAGTGTTAGTCTCTAATGTTGACCGAATACATTAACATTCAAGCTTTCAAAATAAGTCTAAGTAGGCCATCAATCATTGACTGGGTGTGCAGAATATTCATAACAGTACTGGGTAAGGGAAGGTGCCCAAACTAGTGTGCAAATATGTGCCTGTACTGTAAGTACTTTACCACCTAATCACATGGAACAGCTAGTTGTTTTTTATTTTAGTAGTTAGCAACTTGCAGAGAACATATGAGAGAGAGTGATCTTGTTGATGGGGCGGCGGGGGGGGCGGGCAAGGGGATTATCTTGTTCCCAGTATTATCACACAAATGAATATAGTCCATTTCTTTTATGGCTTCTGTTAAGAAAAAACTGAATGGGATACTCTTAGGTCAAATTTGGCTTCAAATTAGGCTTTGTTTATTAAAACAAATCCCCGCAATCCTCAGCTTTTACAAAGCTTAAAACCCACAGATAATGTTTATTGAAGATACTTTAAAATCAAATCAATCAATGGAAATATTAATAATTATAGTAATAATAATTAATAAGAAAAAACTGCAGAGTTTGCAACTAGAATTATACTGATGTATGAGAACTTGGGCATGACACTGACTGTAAAAATAGTGTCTGTTGAAACAAACCCCCAAACAAACACAAAACTCCAACATATTTCCATTGTCCAAACTGTGAAAAAAGTAAAAAGAAAACAGCACACCTAATGGAAAAGTAGGTTTAATTTTGGTTTTAGTGGATGGGCTAACATGTTTTTAGTAATGTTTCATTTACAGTATCCCTTTTTAAAGCTTTCACAGGGATGGTGAAAATGAAGGATGTTGAACTTGCACCATAGAACAGAAATACCACACTGATAATTTTGGAATTTTTACACATACTGTCATAATTCTTGGGAAAATATTTTTAGATCATCTTATAGCATGCATCTGTCTTCCTGTCCATCTGATAGCTTCATCTTTTAGGCTTAGTTTGTTTATAAGAATTGGGCCTTAATTTTTGTGGGCAGCTGTAATGTCAGTGCCATAGTCTGTCACTAAAGTTCTTTACCTGTTTAATACTGGTGTCAACCAAATCATTTGACTTGTGCATTGGACCCTGATCCCACTGTCAGATCTGCTTGTACAGATCCCTGCACCTGTGCAGAGCTTTTTAAGAGATATTGCAAGATCAGGGCCTTGGTCTATTTGACTCACGAACACTTCTGTTTAAGATGTGGAATGGCTCTTCATCTGCATTCACTGTCTGATAGAAACATTGTTGGACTGAATTAAAATAGGGTGGCCAACCACCCAGCAATATGTCTTCTGATTTGATTAACTGTTGGTGGTTTCCTCCCTATCTTTCTAGTTTAAATGGCAAATATGTTAATTAACATGGAATAGAAAATGAATCTTTCTAAAATATATCTCACTATTTTTATCTAGTCAAAGGTCAACTTTCTTAACTCTAAGCAGTACTTTTCAAGTAATTGCAAATTAACTATGATATGGGAAATACATGATATAATTACTTTCTTTATTTTAGGTTACATTTCCTGGTCACTCTACCATGCTCTTCCACCCATGATCTACTACTTTCCTCTACAAATATTGGCACTTAGTGGTTTGGAAGCTTTTGCTGTTTCTCTCCTTTCTCCAGTATTATTAATATTCAGTCCTTTTTGGAAATTGGCTAACAACAAGTACATCCTAGCTTTGCTAAGGCTGACGATGGTTGGTAAGTATACTTTGTGGTCTGTTTAACATTTAGTCAATATAAGGCATTTCTAATGCAACTGTGTCCCATCACTATAGTGTCTAGGGGCAAGATTAAACATTCCAAACTGTCTTAAATTTTAAGTGACTCTAAAAGCTCTTAGGAGTGGAGAGTCCTTCTCCCCATCTTCTTCTCTGAAGCTATTTTACTATTTCAGTAAAATATGAGAAATATCTCATACATTCATGAAATTGGTTTTTAGAAAATTATTGCAAAGCCAATTATAATTCTGTTTCTAAAGAGAGTCTCTTATTTTAGCACAAAGCCTTACTCTGCAGGAAAAATGCTTTTTAAATTCTATAAAAAAAAAAAAAAAGGCCTACCAGAATGGACCAGTGTGATCCATTTACACCAGTACCATGCCTCTGACAGCTATCAGGGACCAGCTGTTTAAAGAAACACTATGACAGACAATTACGAAGCTCAAGAAGCTAACCCATCAGTTCACAGCTGCCTTATGCCCTGAAGTATGAGCGTTTGTTTCCCTTCATTATATTGAACTGTGGCTTTCTGACAGCAAAGGATATTTTCTGGGAAACAGGTTCCACAGGTTAATTCAGTAAAACTAGGTTAAAAAGAATGTTTCACTAATCATTTTAAAATATGTTGCTTTTCAGTTTAATTGATTGTCCCCTCCTTCAGGTATTAGGAGAGTGGGTAAACAGGACACTGTGTTCCCATACAAAATAACGAATGGGATGGAGAATGTCTCTCTCGTATCACCTCTGTTAGGGGTGTATAACCCCACTGATGAGAAAGGTCGCCCTGTGTGTGTGACTAGCACTGCCCAGGTCAGTCATGTATGGCATTTGACACGGAAGAGGCCTTAAAAAAGGAGAAAGCTGCAGTCAGCTGATGGGGGAGATCGCTTTCAGCAGGAAACTGCTGGAGCAACTCCTCAAGCCACAGGGGGAACTCCCATTCAGGAGATCTCCACCCTGACCCTTGCCAGGAGTACAGGGAACTCCTAGGATAAGCCCGACAGAATGCGCCTGATTCAGCAGCTTGCTAGGACTGCCTGAAAACCATTGTGCAGATGGCCCTTGTAGTAAGAAGGTACCATAAAAAGAACTTGTTTACCTCCTCCAGTGGCTCTCGAAAGAAATTATTCTAGCACTTTGGAAGCTAGGAGGAGAATTCTAAACTAATTTGAAAAATTGGAACTCTGTCAAAACTGTGGAAATTTGGATGTTAAATTAAATGTAATTTTCCACAGAAAGTGTCTTTTTCACAGAAATTTGAATGTTTCCTAAAAAAAAATAAATCATGTTTATCCAAAAATATTTTGTTTTTGTTTTTTAAATGAAAACCTGACATTTTCTTTAGAACCCTCCTCCAACGCCTCCCGTTTTTCCAACCAGCTTTACCACTCACTTTGTCTCGATACCCACACAACTTGTTTTACCTTGGGTATGCTGTTTTATTAAAAATACTATTGTCCATTTTTATTTATTTTTGTCCATTTTTATTTATTTTTACACAATAGACAGTGTGCAGCTTCTCATATATTTGCTTTTAGTAGGCCAAATATTAGTGATGTTAAAATAAGGGTAAAATGATTCAGGAGTGACAGTTTATTCCAGAGAAGATACTTTTAATGTAGAAATTCTGTATTGTAGCCATGGACATGAGTTTTAGTAGTGGTATTAGATTAGGAAAACTTAGAGCAATCCTTCCTTGCTTCATCTTTGCCTGGTCAATATTTATCTCCTTAGTTCAATAAATCTAAATGTTCAAATCTACAGAAATCCGTAACTGTTGGATTTGTATAACATCAGAATTCTCCTTTTGCTCTAACTTCAAATAGTTGGATGGGATGTCATATTAATCGAAAGCAACTTTTTTTTTGGCTTCCTTTTTTTAGATGTGGTTTGCAGGTACATTGGGTGCGTCTACACTAGTAAATTAGGTCGATTTAAGCAGGCTTAAGTCGACTTAATTTACTCTGCGTCCACATTGGAGTTTCCTTAAGCCGACTTAAGCTGTTGCTTAAGTCGACTTAAGGAAATTTAAAGTCGACTTAATAAGACTTGCTTTTAAGTTGATCTTAATGCTTAAATCAACTTTTTAAGTAGACTTAAGCAGCATGGACACCCTAAGTGACCCTTAAGTCAACCTAAATTATTCCATGTCTACACCTGACTTTCATTTAGTTGGCTTAAGAAATTCCTTAAGTCGACTCAATGAAAATTTAAATCACCCTAATAAGAACCACCCATTAGGTCGACTTAAGGATGGTGTGGACGGGGAGTTACCCTTAAGTCGACTTTATTAAGTCGACTTAAGGGCAGTTAGGTTGACTTAACAAAGTGGTCTAAGTCGACTTAACTTTAAGTTGACTTAGTTCACTTTGTTAAGACGACTTAATAAGGTCAGCTTTAAGTCGACTTAAAGCCGACCGTATTAAGTCGACATAACAAAGTCGACCTAACTTTTTCTAGTGCAGACATAGTCTAAGTCTCTTGGAGGTACTTGGTAAGAATTTTTTATTTGATCATGTGACAGGCTGTAATGATGGAGCTGTCAGGGCAAATTTGGGTTATTACAGTTCAGAAATAAAGAAAGAGTCCTCTGCAGTATCTGCATGGGGAAAGATGTAAATACAAAATTTTTACATCCTTTTAAGTGTGATGATATATCAGCCTTTTTAAAAAACATGTTTTAGGGTGGTCTTTTTAATTCAGTTGCAGTAGAGTATGAATTAAATAAGTGATAGAAGAATTTCCTGGTTCTTCTAAAAGTAGAAAAATATCTTTTTATGTATACTAGTCTTATGTCTTTACAATCATTTACTGCAATGCACTTTCAGTCCCTGTTGTATCTTAGTAGTATTGAATTAGGTGAGTAGGCTTTCTAGATTATCTTGTGACTGCTCTTTCTTATTCCATTCCCTTCCAACTCCTCTTTTTAAATCAATGTCACAATCTGATTCAACTAACATTTACTTTCCATCTTTTAAACTCTACTGAGTTAAGAAATGTTTTGCATTTAATTAACATTTCTGTGCATCCTTACACTCAAGACATTATTTGAGTAATTTTTGAGCCTTATAATCTGAGGCTGTGTCTACACTTGAAAGTTAGGTTGACTTAAGGATGCTTAAGTTGATCTAACTTAGTTCCTGTCCACACTAGGCTTTCATTAAGTCGACTTAATAAATACCACCATTTGGGTCGATTTAACAGCTAACTCGATTTGTTAAGTTGACCTAAACCCAGTGTGGACACCCTAGGTCGACTTAGTTCTCTAAGTCAACCTAGGGCTGGGAACAGGGGAGCCGTGGCTCCCGTCTCCCCAGGACCCCCCACTCCCCGACTGAAGTGAGCCGTGCTCCCTTCTTGCCTGGAATCCCCGGGGTCCTGACAAGAAGGCAGCCATGGCTGCCCTCTCCCTGGGACCCACAGGGGTCCCGGCAAGAAGCAGCCACGGCTGCCCTCTCCCTGGGACCCGCGGGGGTCCTGGCAAGAAGGCAGCTGTGGCTGCCCTCTCCCTGGGACCTGGGTCCCGGCCAGAAGGGAGCAGCAGTCTGCACTCCCTTCTCCGGGACCCAAGTGGGACCCAGCCAGAAGAGAGCCCCGCTCTCTTCTCCCCAGACCCGAGTGGGTCTGGGCAAGAAAGGAGCTGCTGGCGCTCAGCTGACAGGGGATTCCCGGAGGTTCCCCTGTCAGCGGAGCGCCAGGAAACACAGCTGCCTCCAGAGGTTCCCCTGTCAGCTGAGCGCTGGCAGCTCCCTTCTTGCCTGGACCCGCGCGGGTGTGGGGAGAAAATAGCGGGGCTCCTGGAAAAAAGGGAGCCTGTGCTCCTTTCTCCGCCAGACCCACATAGGGGTACTGGCAAGAAGGGAGCCCCGGTTCCAACCCGCAGCTCCCTTCTGCTGGGAAGCTTTGGTCCCAGTGAGAAGGGAGCCGCAGGTCCTGGCAAGAAGGGACCTGCAGGTCCTTTCTGCAGAGCACCGCAGCTCCCTTCTAAGCAGGGAGCCCCAGCTATGTCCACACTTGAAAAGTTAAGTCGACTTGTTAAGTCAACTTAACAGAGTCTAATTAACTTTTTAAGTGTAAACATAGCCTAAAGGTTCAAGAATAGTTGTATGCTCAGTTAACTGGTTCCAAATGTGTGCATTTTACAGATGTAAATTAAGCACCTATATCTGAATATTGGGCACTATATCTCTTCAGTACGGGCCACCTAATTTCAGGTCTTCATTGCAGTCTAACAAAATACATGTGATTTCTTCATGCTTTTTCCCCCTTTCTGTACACAATAATTCTGATAGGTGTATTTGTTTCCATCAACTTATTTTTTATTAAAATGCATTTCTGTGGATGATTTAAACATGTATTGTGCACACACATTTATGTGTGCAGTTCAATCAGTGCACAGAAAATCACTATTTCTTGATCTCTTTTGAAAAAATATAGCCCTTTAAAGTCAATGTGTGTGTTTGTTTGCAGGAAGCATAGCTTCATACCAAGCTCCAAATGCTACACTTCGATTATTGATCTTGGCACCAGGTGTGTCTTCCTCTCTGGTGGTTCAAACAGTAACATGGTGGTCAGGAAACAGTTTACAAAGGTATTGTCCATATTTATAAAAATAACATGCCTACAAATGGCTTCTTTTTATACTTATAAACTAACCATCAGTTGAAAAATGCTTAACCTAATATAGAAGATGTACAATAACTAAGACCCAATATCACTATAATACATTCTATAAAATGCATCGGGTATCAAGAATTGATTCCATATTTACAGGTACAACAGGATCTGGGGATTCATACTAGGGAAGATTCTTCTATTGGTGCTCCGAATTTGGTATACATCACTAAATCCAGTCTGGAGCAGTCAAACTGCCAACACCATCATACTGATGTTAGGTTTCATAGCAGCTGTTGAGCGAATTTATGCAGGTAAGTACAGTAAAGAAAAACAATGAAGAAAAAGCCCAGCTGACTTCTGACAATGTCTGACTCAATGCTGCACTCTCTTGTAATATCATCTCCTGTGCCTTGATGCATCTACACATTTGAAGACTTTATAAGGTGCTTTTACTTGTGCATCTGCTGACAGCATTACTCCCTCAAAGAGCAGTTTTCCTCATTTAAATGGGCTGTAGTACATGGATGCTGCTAGTGAAGCATGTTGCAAATATTAATAATGCAGCAGCACATTGTCTGCCTGCTAGAATAGAGCTCTGCCTAAATGAAGTGGCAGTGGATCGTCTCACACAGTGCTAAGCTTCAACCCAAGACTGAAATACTCTCTGATGGGATACTGCTCTGAGAGTGTGGAGCTAGGTTCTATTTCTAACTCTTCCATTGGTTTGCTTTATGACTCAGGCAAGTCATTTAGCTAGCCTCTATAAATTGACGATAATGCTTATGTTTGTAAGGTGCTTCGATATCGGTGGAGGAAAAGTATATGTAAGCACTAAGTAGTATTGTCAGTTAGAGGTGGCCTTCCCAGGGCAGTGCTGAGGCATGTTGGAAAGGCAGTGTGGGGAGTCTAGTGTTACCACTGCTTGTGCTGTGTTTCTTTAGTGGCTTGGTCCCAGCGATGGCTGACAGCTGGGTAGAATGAAACTGGCACCTTTCATAACAACTACATCTACTCTGAAGTTTGTTTTTTAAAAACTTTTAATAACCTAATTTCAGGTCTTCATTGCAGTCTAACAAAATACATGTGATTTCTTCATGCTTTTTTCCCCTTTCTGTACACAATAATTCTGATAGGTGTATTTGTTTCCATCAACTTATTTTTTATTAATATGTGCTGTGTTAAATTACCCCCCCATAGTAGGTAGCCGCACTTGCTTCCCAAAGCTTCCTGTGCCATGCTTTCTTGGCCTCTTATCTGTGCTTTGTCTTTGGTGTCCTGCCACTTATCATTCTGTGGTGGCAGGACATAGTAAAGGGAAGAGAATGGGGGCAGAAGGAATAAATCTGAAAGATTCTATCTCCTACCTAGCTCATAGGCAGCCAAACAAAAGTGGATGTGTGGAGATGGATAGGGGCTTCTTGTGGGGTGGGCCCTCTCTGTCGCCCTCTGGGGGGGGGAATCCTGAGGAGCGTATATAATACGGGTGCCTCCACGATCTTGTTGATGCCCAGGGTTCTCCAACGCTGCTGTAGGCTCCGCTCGATCCAGTCTGGGGTCCTTGGGGTCAGGACAGCATGGCCAGAGGTCACTAGGCAGCCCTGGGGTCAGAGCAGCACAGCCTAGCAGCCAGAGTCAATAGAGCAAAGGGCATCCTCTATGGGGCAGGGTACCTGGGTAGGGGGGCTCAGGCCCTCCCGCTCCACTGAGCCCCAGCCCAGGACCCTATTGGCACTGGTGTACAGCACCAAGTCAGCAGGGTTCCAGACCAAAATACACTGTTGGCAATTCAATTCCACTCCCCTGGCACACCCATTCAGGCCCCGCTAGGCTACTTCCTACCCAGTCATGGTAGAGTTCCTCCCATGAGGCGCCAGCTGTCTGCTCTCCCTGGTCACAACAGTCACCGTCTGCTCCCCTGGGAGTCCTGGAGTCTGCTGGCAGCAATGCTCTCCTTGATGAGGTCTTTAAAGTCGCTCCCTCTCACAGGCAGGGGCTGACACAGCTCCTGACCAAGCGCCTCCAGTGAGCATCCTTCCTTCTTGCTGGTCAGCCCTGAATAAGCTGTGTTGCTCCCTTGTATACTAAAGTAGCATTTGGAGCATGCCCGCTCATAGCATATTCTGGGCTTCTGCAGTGTGGGGTAAGCCTATCCCATAGAGGGCTCATGTATGGTGCTTTTTGCCTCTAGTTATGTGTTTAAAACAAGCAAACAGACAAATAAACCCAACTTATAGAACAAAACCAGGTTACCTACTCCCTTGTATATAAGGAAACTGGACTCATCCCTCATCCACATAAGATTAGCACTGAGTGCTCCGAGTGTCTGGGGCACACTGGACAGAGTGAAGCAACAGTGATGTCCATTATAGACTAATATGTATTTTATAACCCTGAGAGGAAACATTGCCAAGGAAAGCAGTCAAAGTTGGAATGGCTGGTTCCAGGCATCCGATCTTAAATCCTCAGAAGCCCAGTAAAAGTTCAGCTTGAATGAACCATTACTTCATGTGTGTGGATTACATGATGATGTGATGTATATATTTTATCAGATTATGTAATGAAGGGAACATCACTTAGGTGGATTATACCATGTGAGTGATGCTAAAAATGTATATTCCACAATATACAGTCATTCATTCTGTGTATGCCACATATGGTTCAGAAACTATTTCAGGAGTGTTTGTGAGTGCTTAAAAGACCTGTTGGGATTTACTTTTGTATCCCTCCACTTGTGAAGGCCTCAGGAAGTCATAAAAACTTCTCAAATGACCATAGATTTTCTATAACCTCCCCTGTAATTTTTGAAGTGTACAGTCTCAGCCCCTTTGGTCTGGAGATGAGTTCTTGTTCGGACTGGGAAGATGAGATTCTCCCACTAACTTCCATGCAATATTACACAGCACCTCTGAAAATTCTGCACTTTTATGTAGGTGCCTAACTATGGATTTAGGAAACTAATTTTGGTTTTCTGGGTTTAAAAACATCATCCTAGAAGCTTTTACCCACTCATAATACAGATATTTGTACTACCAGATGCTCTTAATAACAATAACATTATTCAGAGCATCCAAATATCTTCTTTTTAAAGAAACAGAAAACATGCTCCGATTTTCTGCTTCTGATGTGTTTAATAATAGGCCTTTGACACATTTACTTATATTCAACAACTGGAGTATATATCAATCCGAGATTTTAAAGGGAGAGTTCATTCTGATTTTCAAAGTTTTGTAATCTTTTTTTTCCTTTAGGAAAATATCATTTGATTAACATAATTTCCAGGCCTCTACAGTCAAAAAATCATAGAAGATTAAGGTTGGAAGGGATGTCAGGAGGTCATCTAGTCCAACCCTTCTCCCCGCTTAAAACAGGACTAACCCAGACTAAATCATCCCAACCAGGGCTTGATCAAGCTGCACTTTATAAATCTCTAAAGAGGGAAATTCCATCACCTCCCTAGGTAACCCATTCCAGTGCTTTATCACACTTTCAGTGAAAAAGGTTTTCCTAATATCCAGCCTAGGCCTCCTCCACTGCAACTTGAAACCATTGCTCTTAGTTCTGTCATCTGCTATCACTGAGAGCAGACCAGCTCCATCTTCCCTGGAACCCCCTTTCAGGTAGTTGAAGGTGGCTATCAAATCTCTCCTCATTCTTCTCTTCTGCACACTAAACAAGCCTAATTCCCTCAGCCTCTCCTCATAAGTCAGGTGCGCCAATCTACTAATAATTTTGGTTGCCCTTCACTGGACTCTCTCCAATTTGTGCACGTTCTTTCTGTAGTGGGGGTCCTGAAGCTAGACATGAAACCTCACCAGTGCTGAATAGTGGGGAATAATGACTTCTCTTGGTCTACTGGCAATGTTGTTATAATACAGCCCATTATGCCGTTCGTTTTTTTTTTTGGCAATAAGGGAACACTTGACTCATAACTAGCTTCATGTCTACTTTAACCCCCAGGTCCCTTTCTGCAGAACTGCTGTCTATGCAGTCAGTGCCCAGTCTGTAACAGTGCATAGAATTCTTCCTTCCTTCATTCAGGACTCTGTACTTGTCCTTGTTGAATCTCATCAGATTTCTTTTGGCCCAATCTTCCAATTTGTCTAGGTCACTCTGTACTCTATCCCTATCCTTCAGCTAATCAACTACTTCCCCCCATCTTACTGTCATCTGCAAACTTGCTAAAGATGCAATCCTTCCCTTCCTCTGGGTCATTAATGAAGAATTTGAACAAACCAGTCCAGTACAGATTTCTGGGACACAGTGCTTGTTACTGGCTGCCAGCTAGACCTTGATCACTATTCATTGAGCCCAATGATCTAGCCAGCTTTCTATCCATTGTATTGTCTATTCATCCAACTCATACTTCCTTAACTTGCTGAGAAGACTACTATGGGAGACCATATCAAAAGCTTTGCTAAAGTCAAGGTATATCACATCCACCACTTTCCCCACATCCACAGAGCGAGTCATCTCATCATAGAAAGCAATCAGATTGGTCAGGCATGACTTACTCTTGGCTAATCCGTCCTGACTGTTCCTAGTCACCTTCTATTCCAAGTGCCTCAGAATAGATTCCTTGAGGGTATGCTTGATTTTTCTGGGGACTGGTCTGTAATTGCCCTGTTCCTCTATTATACCTTTTTGGAAGATGGGTACTATATTTCCTTTTTCCAATCATCTGGGACTTCTCCCAATCACCACCACTTTTCAAAGATGATGGCCAATGGCTATGCAATCACATCAGCCAAATCCCTCAGCACCTTCCGATGCATTACATCTGTCCCCATGAACTTATTTATGTGCAGCCTCTCTAAATAGTCTTGAAGCAGTTCTATCAGCACTAAGGCCTGCTCACATCCTCATCATTCTGTGCTGCCCAGTGTAGTAATCTGGGAGCTGACCTTGTCTATGAAGAGACAACAAAAGCATTGAGTACTTCAGCTTTTTCCACATTGTCTGTCACTAGGTTGCCTCCCCCATTCTGTAAGGGCCCACACTTTCCCTGACCTAGTTCTTGTTGCTAACGTACTTGTAGAAGCCCTTCTTGTTATCCTTCACATCCCTTGCTAGCTGCAACTCCATGGCCTTTCTGATTTCAGTCGTGCATGCTCGAACAGTATTTTTATATTCCTCACTAGACATGTGACCAAGCTTTCATCTCTTGTAAGCTTTTTTTTTGAGTTTAAGCTTACCAAAGACTTTTTTGTTAAGGCAAGCTAGTCGCCTGCCATATCTGCTATTTTTTTCTGCACATCAAGATGGTTTGTTCTTGCACCCTCAATAAAGTTTCTTTAAAATACAGACATCTCTCTTGGATTCCTTTGAATTTCCCCCTCATGTTAGCCTCCCACGGGATCCTGCTCGTCAGCTCCCTGAGAGAGTCAAAGTCTGTTTTCTGATGTCCAGGGTCTCTATTTTGCTGTTCACTTTTCTTCCTTTTGTCAGGATCCTCAACTTGACCATCCCATGGTCGCTGCTACACAGATTACCACCCACTTCTACTTCTACCAATTCTTCCTAGTTTGAGAGCAGCAGGTCCAGAGGAGTATGGCTCATAGTAGGTTCCCTCAGAACTTGCATCAGGAAGTTGTCCACAACACTCTCCAAAAGCTTCTTGGATTGTCTGAAATCTTCTGTATTGCTTTCCAAGCAATGCAATAAAACTGAACACTCAATTCTTAGACAGGAGACAATCTAAACTAAATGTGAAAAAAGCCCGGGGAGGAAGCTGTATTTGATTGTTTTGGAAGTATCAAGTTTTGTTCTTATCATTGTTCAGAGTTTCAGAAATATTATGTAGGGTCCTTGTATCCCAAAAGATGTTAGAAACAGACACTCAATGAGGAGTCCTAAAATGTGTGGCTTTATTAGGGAAGAACTAAAACCAAACTAAAACCAGCCAAACCAGTTTGAACTAACACCCTAATGGCCCAGATCTATTACTATGGCAACCCACCCTAATGGTCTAATTCTAGCAGCACTATAGCAACACAGTATACAACAAGAAAGCCGATCCCTTTCAACTAATTTTAGTAACTTTTCTGATAATTTAATATCCCAGATTAAAGTGTGTGTATGTATGTGTGTAGTTCTTTCTTTAAGTTTTTGAAAATAACCAACTGGTATGGAAAAAATTGTCACCAGGATCAGATAGTATTCATCCAAGAGTTCTGAAGGAAATGAAATGTGAAACTGCAGAACTACTAGCTGAGGTGTATGTAACCTATCACTTAAATCAGCTTCTGTAACAGATGACTGTAAACGATCTAATGTGATGCCAAGTTTTAAAAAAGGCTCCAGACGTGATCCCACAATTACAGGTGGGTAAGCCTAACTTCAGTACCAAGCAAATTAGTTGAATTATAGTAAAGTACAGAATTGTCAGACGTATAACTCTTTATTAGGAAAGAGTCAACATGGCTTTTGAGCCTCACCAATCTGGTATGAATTCTTTGTGGAGGTCAACAAACATGTTGACAAAGTGATTTATTGGATACAGTGTACTTAGATTTTTAGAAAGCCTTTGAGAAGGTCCCTTAATAAAGGCTCTTAGGCAAAGTAATCTGTCACGGGAGAAGAGGATAAGATCCTTTTCTTGGCCAGTAACTGGTTAAAAGAGAAACAAATGATAAGAATAAATGGTCAGTTTTCAGAATGGCAAGAAGCTATGTTCCCTCTAAGCTGCGTGAGTGCACCGCTGTGCAGCAGCTGTCGCATCCCCTGTGCAGCACTGAGGAACCCCGCGCAGCCCAGCAGCCCCCGCCGCCCCTCCAGACCTCCGGGGCTGCAGCTTTGCCGCGGCAGACCTGGCCGGCGCCTGGCCTCTGGGCTGGCCCTCCCCACCCTCAGGGCAGAGCAGGCAGGCTCAGGGCCGGGGCAGGTGCAAGGTCCTGCATGCCCCACAGGCTGGGGCAGCGGGGTGGCTGCGGCTGGGGCGGGCTCCCGGGCTCCTACCTGCCGGCCGCCTTGACTTCCTGGCCTGGGGCTGGGATCGGCCTTCGGGGCCGGGGTCTGCTCAGCCCTGCCGGCGGCCTCCTGGGGCTCCAGTCAGGGCCACCCAGCCAGCGGCCTCAGCTTTTCTTTCTTTCTTTCTTTCTTTCTTTCTTTCTTTCTTTCTTTCTTTCTTTCTTTAACAAAAAAACTTTTAAAAAATTTATTTTAAATAAATCTTTTCTAAAATTAAATTTCAATTCAAAATTCATTCAAATTCAATTAATTAAACCTAATTAATTAAATCTATTTACAATCACTTTAACTTCCATTAATGCCTATAATTTCTGTTGTGTGAGTTTACACAAAAATTTTATTCAGAAAAAGTTTTGCACACAGCTTGAAAATTTTGCACACAAGCCGCCAAACATCAGAGGGAACATTGGCAAGAAGTAAATAGTGGTGTCCCTCAAAGGTCTGTACTGGGACCAGTACTGTTCAACTTAGTTATAAATATTATCTGAAAAAAGGTGTAAATAGTGAGGTGGCAAAATTTGCAGATGATGCAAAACTACTTAAAATAATTAAGTCCAAAGCAGGCAATGAAGAGTTATAAAGAAATCTCACAAGACTGGGTGACTGGACAACAAAATGGCAGATGAAATTCAATGTTCATAAATGGAACGTAATGCACATTGTAAAACATATCCCAACTATACCTATAAAATTATGGGGTTTTAATTAGCTGGTACAACTTAAGAAAGATCTTGGAGTTATGATGGCTAGTTCTCTGAAAACTTCAACTGAATGTGCAACAGCAGTCAAAAAGCTATCAGAATGATGGGGATCATTAGGAAAGGGATGGATAATAAGACAGAAAATATCATATTGCCTCTATATAAATCGATGGTATGCGCAAATCTTGAATACTGTGTTCAGATCTCATTACCCCACCTCAAAAAAGATAGATCAGAATTGGAAAAGGTTCAGAAAAGGGCAACAAAAATGATTAGGGGTATGGAACAGCTTTCATGTGAAGAGAGATTAATAGGACTGGGACTTTTCAGCTTGTTAAAGAGATAATTACTGGGTAATATGATAGTGGTCTATAAAATTGTGACTGGTGTGGAGAAAGTAAGGAAGGGTCATAACACAAGAACCAGGGATTACCCAATGAAATTAAAATGCAATAGGTTTAAAACAAACAGAAGGCAATATTTCTTCAGACAACACACAATCAACCTGTTGAACTCTTTGCCAGAGGATGTTGTGAGGGCCAAGATTGTAACAGTCTTAAAAAATGAACTAGATTAGTTAATGGAGGATAGGTCAGCCGGAAGTCAGAGCTTGGGGGCGAGACCGGATGTCATGGGGCGGGACTTCTGGTGACAGGTGGGACCGGATGTCAGGTGACCGGCTGGGGGCGGGGCTTCCAGCGACAGGTGGACGGGGCTAAATTTGACGGGTGGGCGGGGCTTGATGTCAGGTGACCGGAAAGGGCGGGGCTAAATCTGACAGTTGGGCGGGGCTGGATGTCAGGTGACCGGAAGGGGCGGGCTAAATTTGAAAGGTGGGTGGGGCTTAAGTTTGACCGGTGGGCAGGGCTTAAGTTTGACAGGAGGTGTCCCCCTTGTACTACTTAGGTCCATCAATGGCTATTAGCCAGGAAGAACAGGGTTGCAAATCTATGCTCTGAAGTGTCCTCAATCTCTGGCCTTGTACACACGATCACTTTATCGCGCATTAAAAATCATTACCGCGCGATAGTAACAACAGCGTACACACGTGCAATAGGGCTGTTGCGCGTTAACTGCCTTGTTGTAGCGCAATACAAAAACCACCTCTACGAGGGTGGTAGCAGTTAACGTGGAACAGCTGTTGCGCCTTTCCACTCGTGTGTATGCTTACCGTGCAATGATTGGCCTCCGAAAGTGTCCCAGCATTCCAAAGTCGTCCTCTCTGGTCTTCCCCCCACCCGCTCTGTGGCCGTGACGAAACTGTCCCCGCCCTGATCAGATTCCCGGGATTTTTGAATTTCTCATCTGTTTCACTTCCTGTTCTCTTCCTTGTGGAGTGGAGTGCAGCTCCGATCATCAGCAGCAATGGCGGCCTGTCGTGGAAGACGCGCATCCCTTTGGAGCACGGCAGAGGTGCTGGACCTGATCAGCATCTGGGGAGAGTCAGCTGTGCAGGCGCAGCTACGCGGCAGCAGGCAAAATTATGATACATTTGGCATAATTTCTCGGGCCATGTCAGAGAGAGGTTATGATAGAGACACTGTGCAGTGCAGATCAAAGGTGAAGGAGCTAAGAATATTCTATCACCGAGCGAAGGAGGCAAACCGCCGTTCTGGATCAGCACCTGCTACATGCAGGTACTACAAGGATATAGAAGCCATCCTCAGTGGGGACCCCACAACCACTGCAAAGAGTCCCGTGGACACATCGGCCCCCCCATATCCAGTGAATGCCAGACCCGAGCAGGATGAGGACGTGATCGATGAGGAGGAGGAGATGGAGGATGACCTGGAGGAAAGCGCAACAGCGTGTAGCCAGGAGCTCTTCTCCACCCCCGCTGAGACGTCCACCCAAGACATGAATTGCAGCGTGTCATCTAAGGCGGCAGAGGGGGGTTCCGGTAAGTTTCTCTTTCGTGCAGCTATGGCTCCTGCTAAAATATCATTGTCCGGGGTGGGGGTGCTTGCTGTCTTGCTGTGCACGCTCTTTACTCTGCATTCATTAGAAGTGCATCAACACAAGCAGTGATTGTCCAAAAATCATCTGCATTTAGGTCAGTAAAGGTTTCCTCTATGTACCTCCAGAGCCTACTACTCAGGTTAGATGGGAGAGCGTTTGTGTCTACGCTCCCAAAGACGGATATTCTGCCTCGCCAGCTGCAAAGCACAGCCCTGGGAACCATGGCAGCACACAGTGCAGCAGCATACGGTCCTGGCTTGCAACCGGTGGCATGTAGGATATGTATTCTAGCTGGCAGGGGCACTCTGAGGAGAGAGATCTCGGGTTCCATCTGAGTGCCCTGCGCAGAATGTTAGCCCCCAGTAAGCTTTCTATTAGGACGTACCTTGTCCGCTTCAGCGAAGCATAGGATGTTGACTGCCCTGCACCTTCCAGTGGAATGTGCTACTGGAAGGTTACAGTGGTTATTTAGGCTATTGTGTTAACAACAGCTTTATTATTATTATTTTTTTTAGATTCGACCTTCACAAGGCTGGTGTCTACCCCAGCTGACCTCATGAGAAACATTCGGCGGCGTGCTCAAAGAAACAGGGAGGATATGTTTCAGGACCTGCTGAAAACAGCACAGGAATCCGCGAGGGAGAATCGAGCCTGGAGAGAGGAATCCCAACAGAGGAGGCAGAAACACAGGGACAAACTGATATGCGTGATAAAGGAGCAAACAGAACTGCTCAAGAGCATGATTGCTTTGCAGTCCCAGGCGATTAATGTACGGGCTCCACTCCATACAGTTCAGCCGTGTCTGCCTCCCACAACCCGTAGTCCTTCAAAGAATTTCTTTGAAGGCCACCCGTCCCCCTGGTACACTGCAACATCCAGTCCCCCCCAGAGCTACTTTTTAGAGACCCGCAGCTACACCCACCTGTAACCCCCCCTTTTAGGTTTTAATAAAAACAGTGACAAATAATTTGAAGAGTGGCTTTATTTGTACACATTGAAAATCTCATAAGGTGCACCTGATGCGTCCTGGAAGTTAACTAGGGGAGGGCATCATTGAAATGGTCCCTGAGTGCCTCCCTTATGCAAGCAGCTTCTCCTTGGGCCCCCCTGATACTCCTAGTGGCTGGCTGTTTGTATGCTTCTTCGAGGCGCTGTGCCTCCATAGCCCACCCCGAGGAAAACTTTTCTCCCCTACTTTCACAAATGTTATGAAGGACATAGCACGACGCAATCACAGCAGGGATGTTGTCCTCTGCCAAGTCCAGCCTCCCATACAAACATCGCCAGCACCCTTTTAAATGGCTGAAGGCATACTCCACAGTCATTCTGCAGTGGCTCAATCTGTAATTGAATCGCTCCTTGCTGCGATCTAGGTTCCTGGTGTACGGCTTCATGAGCCATGGCATCAGTGGGTATGCTGGGTCTCCGAGGATGACTATGGGCATCTTCACATCCCCCACTGTAATTTTTTGATCAGGGAAGAATATACTCCCTTGCAGCTTCCGGTACAGACCAGTGTTCCTGAAAATGCGGGCATCATGCACCTTTCCCGACCACCCAGCATTGATGTCCGTAAGACGCCCCTTGTGATCCACGAGTTCTTGCAGCACCATGGAGAAGTAGCCCTTCCTATTGATGTACTCAGTCGTGAGATGGTCTGGAGCCAAAATAGGGATGTGTGTGCCGTCTATGGCTCCCCCGCAGTTAGGGAATCCCATGGCAGCAAAGCCGTCCACAATCTCACGAACATTGCCCAACGTCACCGTCCTCCGTAGCAGAATGCGATTGATGGCTCGGCAGACTTGTGAGAGGGCTAATCCGACGGTGGACCTCCTGACTCCAAACTGGTTTGCAACCGACCGGTAGCAGTCACGAGTCACCATCTTCCAGACAGCAATCGCAACACGCTTCTCCACGGTTAGGGCTGACCTCATGTTGGTGTCTTTACGTCGCAGGGCAGGGGCCAACTCTGAGCACAGTTCCAGAAAGGTTGCTTTCCGCATTCGAAAGTTCTGTACCCACTGCTCGTCATCCCACAGCTGCATAACAATGCGATCCCACCACTCGGTGCTCATTTCTCGCGACCAGAAACGGCGTTGCACCGTGTGCAGATGATCGGTGAAGGAGCTGAGCAACGCGGTGCTGTTGCTCTGCATGGCATCGATCAGCCCCTGCTCCTCGGCGTCCTCGTCTGACTCGGAGCTCATTGCGTACTGAGCAACCAGCCGAGATGTATTTAGAATGCTGAAGGCGACAGTGGAGATCAGAGCAGGATCCATGCTGTCGCTGTTGTGATTGCTTGCAAGTGGTGCGGTGCGTCATTGCACTGTTGAAAATAGGCGCGAGTTGCTATTGGCAACGAGGAAGACACAAGGGGAACACAGTGCACCATGGGAAACTGAGAGTTTACCCATGGCGCTTTGTGTTCCTTTCCTTCATCCCATGATTCCAAGCGCCAATTGAGGGAAAATTGAACTGTGGGATAGGTGCCCAGAATTCATTGTGCTACACCGCAATATTGCAAAGAATTCTGTTGCGTTGCAAGGAGCGACGTGTGTACGCGCTATCCCGCAATAAAGGTCACGTGTTTTTTATAGCACGATTGCCATATTGCGCTTTAATCTGATCGTGTGTACATAGCCTCTGTTTGCCAGAAGTTGGGAATGAGTGACAAGGGATAAGTTCTATTCATTCCCTCTGAAACACGGCATTGACCACTATCGGAAGACAGGATACTGGGCTAGATGAACCATTGGTCTGACCCGCTATGACTGGTCTTACGACTAATCAGCTGAGCAAAATTACTCACTCAAGATTGGTATACTTTTTTTTTGAGAGTCTAGTAAAATATAATTACATTTTTCCGTTGTCCATTGTCATGCTAGAGAGGAGGTGAGTGGATTTATGTCCCTGAATTGGTACATTTTTATGACTTTTTTGTGATCCCAACTATTTCGTATTAAATCCTGCTAAAAAGATTTAACTTGTTGGCACATATGCTCAGTGTGTGTTCATGTTATTATTCTTGGCACAGATAGTATGAAGCAAGAAGCAAACAAGACTGGAGATACAGCAAAAGAAACCATTCCTAGATCTAACTGGCTTTTGTCAGGAGTGGCTTTTGGCAGTATGATGTTCCTGACACTCTGGATTTTTGGAGAGGTCTCACTTGTTTCTAGATGGGCTGTGAGTGGACATCCATACCCTGGGCCAGATCCTAATCCACATGGGTGAGAGGTGTTTGGCTTTTTTTCATTCTTTGCGAAGTAGTAACTGAAGGGCCAATCCTGCAGTGATGTTCTTGTGGATGTGGGGTTATTCCTACGCAGAGCTCATTTCAGGATTGCAGCTCATATGTATTAACTGGAAGAAATAATCAGACACAGAATCAAGTTATTCTCAGTTCTTGTTTTCAGATGTGCTTGTCAAGTGCCCAACCGTGACCTTTACTGTGTCACTAGCACACTTCGGCTCTGATCCTTGACTGGGTCATCTGGGTTCTAGTAGAATTATAATTATTAATAAGAATATTTAGCTAGCCTGATTAATAACATAAGAATTTTGTAATCTGGGAGGAGATTTGGTATTTCAGTGATACATCTGATTTTTGAGTCCAAAGGTGTTTCAAAATTAGAATGCAATTCAATATCTTATTTTAATACAGTAGACTTTGCTATAAGGTACAGTAAATTATATTATTTATAAACTAACATGAAATTGGATCACTTTAGAAAAACACAGATACAGTAAAGTAAAAATTCTCTAGTGCATGGAAGGGCCAGATCCTGTAATGATTACACTTGCATCAATGGGAGTTTTGACTGAAAGCTGAGTGAAGGAACAGATCCTTCAGTTTATATATTGAAGAAAACTTGATTGGTCATTCTGGGACTTTATTGGTCAACTCAATGTCCATAGGGAGCAGTGGTAGTTTGAGGCCTAGTGTGCAAAAGGGCCACCCAAAAATGTTAGCAGTACTATACAATATACAGTCCATTTGTGGAAGGTATGGATTTCTTTCTTTCTTTCTTTCTTTCTTTCTTTCTTTCTTTCTTTCTTTCTTT
>ML685769.1:23342203-23367921 GCA_007922175.1 Pelusios castaneus | reverse complement strand
TTTCTTTCTTTCTTTCTTTCTTTCTTTCTTTCTTTCTTTCTTTCTTTGATCTTGCTGTGATGTTAATGATGTTGCTGAATCTGCTTCACATGAATTTATATTATTTATAAAATTCTGTGATACTCTAAACTGAACACTTCGGCTTCACTGCATGATGAAATGGAAAGAGCATCTGGGTGCAGGATAAAGAGATGTGTGTTCAAATAAAAGTTCTTTAATAACAAAAGGGTCATAATCTTATTGGTAACTTTTTCTGCACAAATGTTTCCTGTGTTGTCTGAACGTCTCCTCTTTCAGCGTCCTGTATTACAAGATTATAGTAATGTTACTTTTTCTTTTTAACAGAGGTGCAATTTTGTTGGGACTCGCTCATGGAGTGATGCTTTCCTTTTTGTCTTGGTCTCCTATCACCCATTTTGGTTGCTGTCTTATAGGTATGAGCAAATCTGGTGTGAACATGTTGTACTTCTTATTTCCAATATCTCCCTTAAATCCTTCCATTTTTCTTTTTTTGGGGCCCTGATGGCAAAAAAACCCCAAACATTTTGTTTTTCTTCATTACCTGAGTACATGGTAAAGAAATGTGTTTTAATAACAAGTGGCATTGTTTATCTATCTGCAGGCTATTTGATCCCACCTTTCCTCGAGTACTAAATGTACTCTGTGGATCAGTGGGTAAGAATCATGAACCAGAGGTCCAGCCTGGTGTAAATCACTGTTACTTCATTCACTTCTGGGAGTGACATCAGCTGGGGATCTGGAACCCCTAAGTGCAGTTCACCTTGCACAATATGTGCACACTATAGGACTGAGTCCGCAAACACTTACTACAGAGTGTAGGTTCACTCCTAAGTCAGTGGAACTATAGCTGGGAATGAATGTTGTGGGTGTCCCATTTTTACTAACCACTGGGCAGTAGAGTAAGTGCAGACATTTATTGTTTAATCAGAAATTCACTTTGGGGCAAATCCAGCTCCTGCCTCTGTGGCTGCAAAGATTTTGTCTCTGAATCTGTTAGCAACGATGTTATCAATGGTGAATGGGTGCTAGGAAGGGGCTATTGGATCTAAGCCCATGCACCTGAGTGGCTAGCATCTCCTGCAGAGGGTTGACAAAGGGCATTCCAGAAGACCATGCACTCCTCTTAGTCTATCTGCTCCCTCAGGACAGGCATATGAAGCCCATTCAGCCTTCCTAGAGGCTTTGAGAATGTCACCTGTAATGAATGAAAAATGGTGTAGAAAAATTACCTCTACTTCTGTATAAATATCCATCGGTGTATTTGGGGAGAAGACAAGACTGCATTGTGAACCCCAAATATTAAAAAATAATGTCTCTTCCCTCCGCCCCCTCCCAATAAAGAGATTAAAAAAAAAAAAGAATCCAACATTTAATTTGCCTTCCCTTTTTTAAGCCTGACGGGTGTTGTAGGGTTACGTTATCAAGTTGCTTTCCACAACCATAGGGGTTAGAAATATACTTTTATTTTTAGTGGAAGCTGAGATTCTCCAGTAATCACTTGTGTCCAGGAGCTGGGACTTTAAGTAAAATATCAAGTATCATGAGTCACAATAAAAATCTTGAGAGGGATCATGCTGCAAAAAGAAGCTGTCCTAATAAATTCTATTATGTTGATGACACTGATGTAGTAAACACAAACATTCTAGCAGTATTGTAAGTATCAAGGTTTATTTTTGTTGTACCTATATCATTTGTTCTTAACCAAAGGTCAATTGGCTCATGAATTCCATCATGCATTTGCACTCCTAAAAATGTTAGTAATTCAAATTATCATAGGAAAATAGAAACTTTTTACTAGTTTTCATGATCACAAGACAATATTTGAATAGAAAAATATTCACCATTATCAAAAATACTTTAAAAATATTTAATTTTATAAGCATATTCCATGTTGTCAATATTCTGTTTCTGGCCAAATCCCACAGCAGTGATAATGTAAGTGCAATCTGTGAAAGGCTGATAGGTTACTGTCTGTCACATGGCTACTCTGCTGTATAATAGCAAGAGCAATCTGGGTCGGAGATATAACAGGAAAGATGTGTCCTCTCTCCACCTAATACAGCCTGCACTGTGCTTACATTATCACAAGGAGTTTTTCTGCAACAGAAACTGTTTGGCTTTGGCTCTTAGTAATTTCTACAGCCTTTTACCTAGTTAAGTGAACAGTCTGTAAGTTAATGAGCTCAGTCTTCCACTGGCTGTAAGGAAAATCCATCTCTTATAATACTATATGGAGTGCCCATTCTCACTTCAACCACTTACATTTTCCATTCAGTACAGTATATTTCTGGCTGTTATTCATTTTTTTCAAAGCCTTTTAGAAAACTGAATTTTCCAGGGTGAGTATGAACATCAGGAGGAAACTAAAGTGTAACTAAGCATGAATCACTGATACCGTTTTGTGTCCTTTCCCAGGCATGGCATCTGCAGCTGGTCTCCTATATTTAAAGAGCTGGGGTGCAGCTGTAGCAGGCAACATCCTTGCTGTCTTTACCATGTGTGTGTGGCCTCGATTGACTGGACGTTTTGTTAGCTGTCTGCATCCTGGAAAAGCCATGAGTACAGCCATGTTTGTCTATACTCTAGAGATATTTTTCTGTGTGTGGTGCACCGCTTATAAATTTGTACCAGGAGGGATTTATGCTAGAGAGAGCTCCCACCTTCTTTTAGGTATGTTTGTAATCCTGAGTCAAGGCAACTAAGCAAATATATTTCTTTTAACATCAAGCAATCATTTAAAGCAATGAGTTAAATTCTGTGGTTCTTCTCCATGCACATCTAACATTGACTTGAATATGGTGGGAATTATTCATGTGGAAGAACAATCAGATAAGAAAAATAATTAAACATTACAAATCTACAAACATTACATAATTTTAAAATTAGTGTAAAATATGGGCATAAAATAAAATGATATTCAGCTTTGGAAAAATGTAAAATGGAGTGGGAAATATTCAATAGGAAAGAGAGGTCTGGAAATATAAGAGACTTATAGGTGACAGCTGCCAGTAAATATGACTTGAGTTTGTAATGTGACATGGCAGCAAAATAAGCCAGTGTAAGGCAGGTCTGCATTCATGGAAACGTGATCTTAGAAAGCAGGGAGGTAGTAGTCTGTCTTAATGGCTCTTGTGAAAATGACATTAGATCAACCTGATCTTTGCTGTAACTCCTCAGCAGTTCAGATATAGGCATCTTAGGCCTTGTACACACGATCAGTTTATCGCGCATTAAAGCTCATTACCGCGCGATAGCAACAACGGCGTACACACGTGCAACAGGGCTCTTGCGCGTTAAGTGCCTTGTTGTCGCGCAATCCAACAACCACTCCGACGAGAGTAGTAACAGCTGTTGCGGATCATATATTGCGCGTTTGAGCTCGTGTGTACGCTTACCGCGCATTGACTGGAGTCCGGAACTGTCCCAGCATTCCCAAGTCGTCCTCTCTGGTCTTCCCCCCACCCGCTCTGTGGCCGTGACGAAACTGTCCCCGCCCTGCCCCGAACTTATTCCCGGGATTTTCAAATTTCAAGTCTGTTTCACTTCCTGCTCTCTTCCTCGTGGAGTGTGTTTGTGCTCCGATCATCAGTAGCAATGGCGGCCCGCCGTGGAAGACGCGCACCCCTTTGGAGCACGGCAGAGGTACTGGACCTGATCAGCATCTGGGGAGAGTCCGCCGTGCAGGCGCAGCTACGCGGCAGCAGGAGGAATTATGACACATTTGGCATAATTTCTCGGGCCATGTCAGAGAGAGGGCATGATAGAGACACAGTGCAGTGTAGATCAAAGGTGAAGGAGCTCAGAATTACCTATCACCGAGCGAAGGAGGGAAACCGCCGTTCTGGATCAGCGCCTGCAACATGCAGGTACTATAAGGAAATAGAAGCCATCCTCAGCGGGGACCCCACAACCACTGCCAAAAGTCCCGTGGACACTTCAGCCCCTCCTCGTCCGGTGATTGCCAGAGCCGAGCAGGATGAGGACGTTGTTGAGGAGGAGGAGGAGGAGGAGGAGATGGAGGATGACACGGAGGAAAGCGCAACCGCGTGTAGCCAGGAGCTCTTCAGCAGCCCCGCTGAGACATCCACCCAAGGCTTGAACTGCAGCGTGTTCTTTGAGGCAGCAGAGGGGGGTTCAGGTAAGTTTCTCCTTCATTCAGCTCTGCTCCTGCTAAAATATCATTGTCTGGGGTGGGGGTGCTTGCGGGTCCCCGCTGTGCACGCTATTTACTCTGCATTCATTAGCAGGGCATCAATACAAGCAGTGATTGTAAAATAATCATCTGCATTTAGGTCAGAAAAGGTTTCCTCGATGTACCTCCAGAGCCTAATACTCAGGTTAGATGGGAGAGCGTTTGTGTCTGCGCTCCCAAAGACGGACACTCTGCCTCTCCAGCTGCAAAGCACAGCCCTGGGAACCATGGCAGCACACAGTGCAGCAGCATACGGTCCCGGCCTGCTACCGGCGGCATGTAGGAGATGTATTCTAGATGGCAGGGGCACTCTGAGGAGAGGGATATTGGGTTCCATCTGTGTGCCCTCTTCCGATTCTTAGCCCCCGGTAAGCCGTCTATTAGAATGTACCTTGTCTGCTTCAGCGCAGCGTGGTGTGTTGACCGCCCTGTACCTTCCAGTGGAATGTGCTACTGGAAGGTTACATTGGCTATCTATGCTATGTGTTAACAATGTCTATATTGTTATTTTTGTATTAGAATTGAGCTTCACAAGGCCGGTGTCTACCCCAGCTGACCGAATGAGAAACATTAGGCGGCGTTCTCGAAGAAACAGGGAGGATATGTTTAACGAGCTGCTGAAAGCAACACAAGAATCCGCAAGGGAGAATAGAGCCTGGAGAGAGGAATCCCAGCAGAGGAGGCAGAAACACAGGGACGAACTGATAAGCGTCATGAAGGAGCAAACAGAACTGCTAAAAAACATGATAGCTTTGCAGTCCCAGGCGATAAATGTCCGGGCTCCACTCCAGACAGTTCAGCCGTGTATGCCTCCCACACACCGCAGTCCCTCAAAGCATTTCTTTGAAGGCCACCCTCCACCCCGGTACAGGACAACATCCAGCCCCCCCCCCCCAAGCTACTTTTACGAGACCCGGAGCTACACCAACCTGTAACCCCACCCCCATCTTTCAGGTTTCAATAAAAACAGTAACAAATACTTTGAAGAATGCATTTATTTATACACATTATTGAAATGATCCTAAGGTGCACCTGATGCGTCATGGAACTTAACTAGGGAAGGGCATCATTGAAATGCTCCCTGAGTGCCTCCCTTATGCGAGCAGCTTCTCCTTGTGCCACCCTAATACTCCTAGTGGCTGGCTGCTCGAATGCTTCCTCGAGGCGCTGTGCCTCCGTAGCCCACGTAGGGGAAAACTTTTCTCCCCTACTTTCACAAATGTTATGGAGGACACAACATGATGCAATCACGGCAGGGATCTGGTCCTCCGCCAAGTCCAGCCTCCCATACAAACAGCGCCAGCGCCCTTTTAAACGGCCGAAGGCACACTCCACAGTCATTCTGCAGCGGCTCAATCGGTAATTGAATCGCTCCTTGCTGCGATCAAGGTTCCCAGTGTAGGGTTTCATGAGCCATGGCATCAGTGGGTATGCTGGGTCTCCAAGGATGACTATGGGCATCTCCACCTCCCCCACTGTTATTTTTTGATCAGGGAAAAAGGTGCCCCCTTGCAGCTTCCGGTACAGACCAGTGTTCCTGAAAATGCGGGCATCATGCACCTTTCCCGACCACCCAGCATTGATGTCCGTGAAACGACCCTTGTGATCCACGAGTGCTTGCAGCACCATGGAGAAGTAGCCCTTCCTGTTTATGTACTCCGTCGCGAGATGGTCTGGAGCCAAAATAGGGATGTGTGTGCCGTCTATGGCTCCCCCGCAGTTAGGGAATCCCATGGCAGCAAAGCCGTCCACAATCTCTTGAACATTGCCCAATGTCACTGTCCTCCGTAGCAGGATGCGATTGATGGCTTGGCACACTTGTGAGAGGGCTAATCCGACGGTGGTCCTCCCGACTCCAAACTGGTTTGCAACGGACCGATAGCAGTCGGGAGTCGCCATCTTCCATACAGCAATCGCAACACGCTTCTCCACAGTTAGGGCTGACCTCATGTTGGTGTCTTTCCGTCGCAGGGCAGGGGCCAACTCTGAGCACAGTTCCAGAAAGGTTGCTTTCCGCATTCGAAAGTTCTGTACCCACTGCTCGTCATCCCACAGCTGCATAACAATGCGATCCCACCACTCGGTGCTCGTCTCTCGCGACCAGAAACGGCGTTGCACCGTGTGCAGATGATCGGTGAAGGAGCTGAGCAACGCGGTGCTGTTGCTCTGCATGGCATCGATCAGCCCCTGCTCCTCGGTGTCCTCATCTGACTCGGAGCTCATTGCGTACTGAGCAACAAGCCGAGATGTATTCAGAATGTTGAAGGCGACAATGGAGATCATAGCAGGATCCATGCTGTCACTGTTGCGATTGCTTGCAAGTGGTGCGTTGCGTCACTGCACTGTTGAAAATAGGCGCGAGTTGCTATTGGCAACGAGGAAGACGCTAGGGGAACACAAAGCACCATGGGAAACTGACACTTTACCCATGGCGCTTTGCGTTCCTTTCCTTCATCCCATGATTCATAGCGCCAACTTAGGGGAAAATGGAACGATGGGATAGGTGCCCAGAAGTCATTGCGCTCAACCGCGATAATGCGTGTAATTTTGTTGCGTTGCAGGGAGCAACGTGTGTACGCGTTGTCCCGCAATAAAGGTCACGTGAGTTTTGTAGCGCGATTGCGTTGTTGCGCTTTAATCTGATCGTGTGTACATAGCCTAAGTGTCAGAGGGACAGCAGTACACTGGGGAAGAATAAAAATGGTTAGGGCATATAGAGGGACTGACTTAAGAAGGAAATTAAAAAAGATCTAATGCTGTATCTTTTTGCAAAGTGAATGTTATGATATTGAGGAGGGAGAAACATTTCTTTGCATTTGTCTGTGCTGGAGAAGTGAATGGTATTAATGGAATTAAAAATTTCTAGCGCTCATGGTAGACAAATGCCGCTGGTTACCTAGGGCGAACCATGCCAGGTAAATGGTATTTAAATCTGATTAATTATATTATATTTTGATTGGGGAATGTGTTCTTTATATACTTACTTGAATCATGATCGTGCAGAGAGTTTTAGGCTTCAGATATGCCTCTGCTATCGGTCTCCATCTTTTTAAATTCTCAGTCTGAATATGCATATTTCAAATACTATAGGAATAATTCCCAGCTTTTTATTTACATGTATTTTTTTAGCTTTCTTTGCTCTTGGAATATGCTGGATCTCAGTCTTTGCAATTAATTTACATTTTATTTTTAAAAGGCGTGTGAAGAAAGTGCTTATTAGAGAAGGATCAAATACTTTGAGAAATAACACTTTTACAGAGCACAATTGTAATATAAATCAATCTCTGTGACACTCCCTTGGAAAAACACATCTGTGATTCAGCAGGCAGGGCCATTGGGTGTTAAGATAGAAGTGACCCCAGATGGCAGTGCCTTTAGTTGGCAACATCGAAACTCTGAACTGGCAGTCAGTGGAGCTACACTAATTTACACTAGCTGAGGATCTGATTCTTCAGAGGAAGATATAGGGACATTATGGGCAATTAGCACCACTCTGTTGCTCACAACTTTTCATCTTGTATCAAGAGACCGTTTATTACTACTGTGTTTCCTCCTTAACAGCTTGGCTTTCAGCAAACATCTGGTTTCTTTCAGGTGCCATTGCTATTTCCTGCTCTCTCCTCCTGTCCACTGTCTTACCTGTCTCTCACTGCAACTTGGGTAGGGAACCACCCTGTGGGAAATAATGAAAGTAAGATCATTATATTCATTACTGTGCTGCTTCAAAGTGATGATTCTGACCACAGGTCCATTTCCAGCCTATTAAAATGAGCCTTTCCATTGATTTTAATGGACTTTGGATTGGTCCCAATGGAGAGGGTGTTAGTGTGTCCTTCCAATCACTGAGCTAGAACTGTGGCACTTTTAAAGACTAACAGATTTATTTATCGCATGAGCTTTCGTGGGAGAAAATCCCACTTCGTCAGACGCTTTGAAGATGGGAAAGTTACAGAATGGGAGGAAATTAAATGCAGGGGAGTGTGTGACATAGGATCAGGTCAGGCTGTAACAGCAAATCAAAATAGGTGTTAGGATTCAAACATTGGGGAACAGCACATAGAAGAGGGTGAGGTCAAATCACTTGTTGTAATGAGAGAAAAATCCATAGTCCCTGTTTAACCCCAAGACAACTGAGTCAAATTTACATATAAATTCGAGTTCTGCAGTCTCTCTTTGAAGCTGAGGAATCTGTGCTGTCTCGGGGACTTTCTTTCTGCCCCACCACCCCCACACATAAGATACAATTCTGCAGTGACCTGGAGAACTACTTTCGCCGTCTCAGACTCAAGGAGTATTTCGCTACCACCAATGTAGAACGCAATGACCTTCAGATACCTTCCTCCCAACATTGCAAGAAAAAGTATTCAACGTGGACTCCTCCTGATGGTTGGAACAACAGACTAGACTTCTATATAGATTGTTTCCGCCAGTGGGCAAAGGCTGAAATTGTGGACAAACAACATCACTTACACCATAACCTCAGCCATGCAGAGCGTAATGCCCTCCAGAGCCTCAGAAACAACTCTGACATTATTATTAAGGAGGCTGACAAGGGAGGTGCCGTCGTCATCATGAATAAATCGGATTACGATCAGGAGGCTTATAAACAGCTGTCCAATAGAACGTTCTACAAACCACTCCTCTCTGACCCCACTGAGGAATACCAAAAGGAACTACAACACCTACTCAAGAAACTCCCCAAAGCAGCACAAGAACAAATCAAGACAGACACACCGCCAGAACCCCGTCCAGGGATATTCTATCTACTACCAAAAATACATAAAAAAGGAAATCCCGGACGCCCCATCATCTCAGGCATTGGCACGCTTACAGCAGGATTATCTGGCTATGTGGACTCTCTCCTAAGACCCTATGCTATCAACACACCTAGCTATCTGAGAGACACTACAGATTTCCTGAGAAAAATCCAATCCATTGACGATCTTCCAGAAAATACCATCGTGGCCACTATGGACGTAGAGGCTCTTTACACTAACATCCCACACAAGGATGGATTACAAGCTATTAGAAGAACTATCCAAGATGATGACACAGCTAAACTTGTGGCTGACCTCTGTGACTTTGTACTCACCCACAACCATTTCAGATTTGAAGATAATTTATACCTTCAAGTCAGTGGCACTGCTATGGGTACCCGCATGGCCCCACAATATGCCAACATCTTTATGGCCGATTTAGAACAACGTTTCCTCACGTCTCATCCCAAAGCACCTCTATTTTACCTACGCTATATTGATGAGATCTTCATCATCTGGACCCATGGTAAAGATGCCCTTGAAGATTTCCATAGAGATTTCAACAATTTCCACAACACAGTCAAACTTAGCCTGGAATACTCCACACAAGAGATCCACTTTCTGGACACTACAGTGCAAATTAGCGATGGGCACATAAAGACCTCCCTACACCGCAAACCTACTGATTGGTATAGTTACCTACATCCCTCGAGCTTTCATCCTTGACACACCACACGATCCATTGTGTATAGTCAAGCCCTAAGATATAACCGCATTCGCTCTGACCCTTTAGACAGAGACAGACACCTTCAGGATTTCTATCAGGCATTCTTAAAACTACAGTACCCACCCGCAGAAGTGAAGAAACAAATTGACAGAGCCAGCCGGGTACCTAGAAGTCAACTACTGCAGAAGAAGCCCATGAAAAACAACAACAGAATGCCACTGGTCACCACCTACAACCCCCAAGCCAGATCTCTTCAACACATCATCAAAGATCTACAGCCTATTTTACAAGATGATCCCTCACTCTCTCAAGCCTTAGGAGACAGACCTCTCCTTGCTTTCAGACAGCCCCCTAACGTTAAAGGGATACTTACCAGCAACTACAGATCATACAACAGAAACACTAAAGCAGGAACATATCCCTGCAACAGACCACGCTGCCAACTTTGCCCACATATCTACACTGATGACACCATCACAGGGTCTAATCAAGCCACCTACTCCATCAAGGGCTCGTTCACCTGCTCATCCACCAATGTGATTTATGCCATCATGTGCCGGAAATGCCCCTCTGCCTTATATATTGGACAAACAGGACAGTCTCTGCGCCAAAGAATAAATGGACACAAATCTGACATCAGAAATTGCAACACTACAAAACCAATAGAGGAACACTTCAATCTCCCTGCTCACTCCCTTGACGACTTGTTAATAGCTGTGTTGAAACAGATGAATAACAAATCACAGCTTCAAAGAGAAACTGCAGAACTTGAACTTATATACAAATTTGACTCAGCTGTCTTGGGGTTAAACAGGGACTATGGATTTTTCTCTCATTACAACAAGTGATTTGACCTCACCCTCCTCTATGTGCTGTTCCCCAGTGTTTGAATCCTAACACCTATTTTGATTTGCTGTTACAGCCTGACCTGATGCTATGTCACACACTCCCCTGCATTTAATTTCCTCCCATTCTGTAACTTTCCCATCTTCAAAGCATCTGACAAAGTGGGATTTTCTCCCACGAAAGCTCATGCGATAAATAAATCTGTTAGTCTTTAAAAGTGCCACAGGACTCTGTTGTCTTTCTACAATAGACTAACACGGCTACCCCTTTGGAATTTGAGCTAGAACTGGCACTGCAGTTGGCCAGCATTATTACCGTAGTAATGCTCAAAAATCAGGGAGGAAGATATAGATAGACTGTTTCACTTACCTAACAACTCTGCTGTTTAACAGAAATGAAGCATGACTTCTTGAACTAGCCAATTACAGCACAAACATCTTAAGGAAACGTGCTTCCTTTAGTGCATATTCTTGCATCCCCATAGAGCCCTATAGTGCATGCTTCCTTAGCATCCAAATCTCCATTACAGTCAGTGGGGTTCTTTGATGCATAAGGAATGCAGGGCAGTATCTGTACTGTTAATCTAAATTACATATATTGAGAGGAAAATATACTCAGATTATTGCAACAGGAAGCAAATTGAAGCTTCATCTTGACTTCTTAAATATGTCGATATCTAGTTGTCTTTTCTTAAAAAGCACAGCGCCCTCTATTGGTTCTCAAGAAGAACACAATACATTGTTTGCCACATTAAACTGGCCTCTAAACTTGGCTGTTACAGACCACTCAACCAAGCTTAGAGGACATAGCTGAAAAGCTGGCCCTATCATTCCTATATAAACGGTGTCTTGATGAGAGGGCAGAGGACACATTGTAACATTAATGGATATTTAGAATGTATTTTCCAGCAGGTTGTTATTTTTAAGGTATTGTCAATCAGATGTTAAGGTATAAACTGTTGTACAGATGAATTCCAGTACATTTTAAAAGGATTGGCATAATGTGGGAATTGTATTGCCCAGCAGAAACCTTCAAGGTCATTTATCCAATGCATTTTAGAATATAAAATATAAGGCCCTTTTCTTGCATTTGGACCTGGTTCCGTGGGGTGTTCCACTGAAATGACTGAGACCCCGCAGAAGGTGTTAGTGGATCTTGATGCAGATCATGGTGTAATTTTCTTTTTAAAAAATCTTCTTAAAGAGAGCATTGTGATAGTAGTCCTGCTCTTAGACTCAACATATGAATGGAGTAAAAGAAAACCAAACAGAAAGCCGCTTTTGGTAACAAAATTAACCTGATAAAATGTTAAAGTAGGAATCAACAGCACCTAAGAGTCATCTCAGCATTTCCATTATAAATAATAATGAGTTAGACCCTCAGGATTGATCATTTAGCACCAGGTGCAGTTTAGAGTAGGGGGCTGCAAAGGTAGCTGTAAGGTGACTCCCTTGATTCCTGGTTTGCGGGGCACTTGTCTGGTCCCAAGGAACAAACTAGGGCAGTTCTCAGTTGCATTAGCTCCGTAGCCTGCATGGATGGAGAGGGGATGGCAGAACACAATGGGTATGTGCAGGGAATAGAGTTGTCTATGGGAGTTCTCTGTATAATAGGAACTTCAGCTGGCTTCTACCAGAGCAGCACAAAGCAAACTTAAAAGGGATGAGGCTCTACTCCATTGTCTTTTTTCCCAGGAGTTCTATAAGTCAGTGATTCCGTTTGTTCTAGGCATATTAAATCTTATCTCCACAAGAATTTATTAAAACTAAATAGAGAGTATCATTTTTGGCTCTTCATAATTTTTGTTTAGAATAGGGGTACAGTGAGGCTTTTAAATCACCTTTTAGTTTTAAATAATTAATTGGGACACTTATTTTGAAATATTTGCAATTTGTGGCAAATTTAATTTTGATAAACAATGAACGTATGCTTAGTAACTAATCGTTATTGTATATGATACACATCAACAAGTATTTAAATCAAATGCAAAATTATGCCCCAAGTGTTACTGCGTTAGTATCATGACATTGATAAGTGGGGCGTGACGGCCAGTAAACTTGTGTGCTTTTGTATTACTATTGTTGGTATTACATTTATCTCAATTTGCTCTGGGTGTTGTGACTTGGAGTGTTCATAAACTTTGTATATATATACATTTTATATTGTGTTTATATTATCAAAATCTCATTGCATTTAGTAAGTAAAAGGTACATGAAGACTAATGATATGTTTGTTACAGGGGTTGTCATGTTATTCGTTGGGTTAGACATACTTATTGGCTGCAAGAAGGACCTTAATTGTATATTTCAAGTCAAAAGTAGTCATAAGCCACTGTTCAAACAAAGTGAAAAATATATCAAACTATGTAAGTATAATTTTGCTTTCTTTCTTAAAGTACCTCTAAATTAATAGTTTCATTGAATTTGGAATATGATTTCAGTAAAAGGAAAGTAAAGCAGTGCAGGATTTTCCCCATTGAGTTTCTATAGATGTTTGTTCTAGTCCTTTAGATACAGGGCCAGATCTTCAATTGGCGTAATTCCAGAGCAGTGCTGACTCACATTAGCTGAGGATCTGGTCCACTATTTACCGAGTGTCTTTCTTACCCATTTGCAGAAGTAGCCTTAGCTCGTTGAATGGTATGAACAGAGCATTTATGTCTTTATCCTCAGGAGAGTGACAGTTTTAAAAATTGGTCTGAAAACCAAAACAAAAGGAGAACTGGAAAGCTGTTCCTGTTTTTGTTCTAACAATGTTTATTTTTTTAAATGAACTGAATATTGAAATCATAACCACTGTTGGCATTTTAAATGTTGTTCAGGTCTCATTCAGCTGTATAATCTAGATTTAATACTTGTAAAAGGTGCTGGATTGATAGAATTTTAAAGCAAGCAAAAAACAAGCCAACCCAAAGAGTATCACATATATTGCTATTGTATCTTTTTACTGAAGATTCTAAACTTGAAAAATGACCAACCAAAATAACGTTTTTCCCCCTGTAAATAAAGTGAATTATGGCACACACATGCCCTAAGAGGCATAGAAAAATGTGGACCACGACTATATTCCAGATAGCGTTAGTGATATACTACAAGGCTTTAACAATTTTATCCGTGAGTATGCTAATGAAAATGATAGGGTATGATCGCCTACTGATACCCAGGGGAGTCAGAGCACAGATCAAGGAGAGAATATGGTCCTAAATTATTAAAGTTTTTTTTCTTTGCTGCTTTTGCAAAAGAGCCAATAACTAAACATTTGATACTAAATCGGAAAATATGCCAAAAACATAAACCCTGAGTGTGTGTGTGTGTGGGGGGAAACACTTTCAGAGTCACAGAGTCAGAATCTCCAGTCTATCAAGTTACCGATGTTATCTGCGCCCCTTAGTCCCAGCACAAGGATGGGAAGGAGAATGGTAGATCAGAGTTTCACTACACCTGATGCTGTACAGTATAGCCAACCCCAAATGTTCAAAATATTGAGTCAGGACTCAGAAAAATAATGAAATATTAGTTAAAAGTTGTATTGTTTTTATTTATTATCGCCTTCTCATTTCTAAACCTTTAGGATGCACTTGGGTCACATTTTAAAGCTTTTTTCCTGCAAGCATGAGAGATTAAAAACTTGCTTTCATATTTTTTTTAAAAGAAGGCTGAGTTTTTTACAGAGTAGCATGATTCTATGCACTTGAGCTTTTAAGTAAAAATAATATCAACTATCATCATGATATTTGCAATAAAATTGTGGGTTGGCTACTCTGTTCACACCACTGATACAACTGGGTATAGCGTTCTGCTGGGCTGGTGACTGCCAAAACTCATAGAATCATAAAAGATGAGGGTTGGAAGGGACCTCAGGAGGTCATCTAGTCCTACCCTCTACTGAAAGCAGGACCAACCCCAACTAAATAATTCCAGCCAAGTCTTTGTCAAACTGTACTTTAAAAATCTCTAAGGATGGAGATTCCAACATCTCCTTAGATAATTCATTCCAGTGCTTCACCACCCTCCTAGAGAAAAAGATTTTCCTAATATCCAACTTCAACCTCCCCATTGCAACTTGAGACCATTGCTTCAAGTTCTATCATCTACTACCAATGAGAACAATCTAGCTACATCCCCCCTGGAGCCTTCTCTCAGATAGTTAAAGATTGCCATCAAATCCCCTCTCATTCTTCTCTTCTGCAGACTAAACAAGCCCAGTGCCCTCAGCCTCTCCTCATAAGTCATGTGCCCCAGCTATTTTTGTTACCCTCTGCTGGACTCTTTCCAATTTGTCCACATCCTTTCTGTAGTGGGGGCCCCAAATAATACTACAAATGTGGCTTCATCAGTGCCAAATATAGGGGAATAATCAATCTGCTGGCAATGGTCTTACTTATGCAGCCCAATAAGCCATTAGCCTTCTTGGTAATAAGGGCGCAATGTTGACTCATATCAATCTTATTGTCCACTGTAATCTGTAGGTCCTTTTCTGCAGAACTGCTGCTTAGGCAGTTGGTCCCTAGTCTGTATCAACGTATGGGATTCTTCCATCCTACGTGCAGGACTCTGCACTTGTTCTTCTTGAACTTCATCATATTTCTTTTGGCCCAATCCTCCTATTTGTCTAGGTCACTTTATATCCTATCCCTGCTTTCCAGCACATATACCACTCACCCCAGCTTAGTGTCATCTGCATCTGAGTGCATCTGAGCACATCTGAGATGTAGTGGAGAATCAGGGTCACAAGTCCAATAATAGCTTTTCGGGAGTAGAGAGACTTAATGAGAAAGGTGGTATAGGGAGAAGGGCATGAGACCCATGTTCAAGTCCTTGCTCTTGCATGATCCTGGGCAATTCCTTAGCTGCTCTGTGCCTCACTTCCCCAGCCGTAAAGCAAAATCAATGGTACTTTCTTACCTCTCAGGGGTGTTGTGAATATTATTAAAGATTGTGAAGTGCTCAGAAATGGGGATATTGGTCATATAAAATGTACTAAAATATATTTTTAGTCAACGTAAGAAGTTTTAACTTCCTAAAACAAAGCCATTAGCCTTGTTATAACTTCAGAAGAGTGGAACTGCAACATACGTTGCCTAATGCTTTCACTACACAGACTTGCCCTACCAAGTTGCTGTTATTTATTGTAACATTGCCTCTGTCTTTGGTTCCCCAACTCTCTGCTCTCTGGTTAATTTCTCCTTCAGACACCTTTGTGCTTTATAAGGCATGTAGCTATGTGTCCATTTTTTTTCTTCAGCTCTTACTCATGGTAAAATTTGTCTAAATGTGCACTAAAGTTGTTTTACAAGAGTTTGATATTAATGGAAAGTTAATTATATGACAATTTATCATTGTTTATTTAAGGATTTGATGAATGAATTATTTAGTTAACAGAATTTTTTGGCCAGCATAATATACCTAGGTATATGTGAAATAATCTTAGAGTGATTTAATCATCAAGTTCTGAAGTGCCAGACACTGAGGTCTGTAAGCTGTCCACTGCTGTGTTTTGACAGACTTCAGAAGCAACAGAAAAGCCATGATTAGCATTATATGAGGTTTTAGTTCTTCTTCAAGAATCTGCCACTTTGCACATTTAGAAAAGTGCTTCTATGGAGATTTGGCTGAGACTGCATTTTTCTGAGATCTGGGAGTTTTTAAAGCTAACTATATCTATTTGTTTGGCATGATAATATTAACAAATTAATATTTCCATACCCCATGAGGATGTCTAGTACAGAGAGGGAAAACAGAGTGTTTTCTTTTTGCTATTATCATCTTTTTTTAACAGGTGCTTTGGTAGAAATCATTTTAGCTATACAGAGCCTTTGCAATACAAAGGGAAGTGCTATATGAAGCCTGCTGTTTCTGCTTTGCTTTGTAGGACGCGAATGCAAGGCACAACATAGATTCTCCTTCTAAAAATAACTGCATAGTGCTGGGCAGGTACTTTCTAAGTACACTTTCTTGGGATTGTGTTACTGTTGGCATATGTGGAGATTTAGGTATAACCTGACAGTATCTCCCACTCCTCGAACATTGATCCCAAGAAAGAGAATGTGCTCTTCCATGTTTAACCAAGACATGAAATTAACTTTGTTCTCTTTCCCTTTCTTTCTTCAGTAACTAATTTCTTGTTTTCTGTTTCAAGTCTTGTGGCTGTTTGTTGGTGTGGGCTTGCTAGGATTAGGACTGCGATATAAAGCTTATGAGAAGAAATTAGGCCAAGGGGTAAGTTATTGTGTTATTTTTTAACAAAGCAAGGTATGTTCAAACACAGCAACATGTGCAAACGATTCCTTACAAATCCTTCCAGCAATATACAGCAACCATAAGTCACTCAATATATGAATATGTACTGAACAGAGGAAAATGGTCTAGAGGCTGAATCATTGGACTGTGTCTTGGGAGATCTGGTCTCAGCTCCTGACTTTGCTTCAGGCTTCTTGTATGATACTGGGTAAGTCACTTAATCTCGGTGCCTTACTTAAGAACATAAGAACGAACATGAGGGGTCCCAGGGGTCAGCAACCCTAAAGATAAGAAGAGCCATTAAAAAAATTTCCTTCAATAACCAAGTGGTTTGAGAGCCACAATGGGTGTAGCCTCCTGGTGGGGGCTTCAAGGAGCTGGGCCACAGCGCCTGCCACAGGGTCCTATGGTTGGGGGCGGGGGAGCCTGGAACCAGTAACGGGCTCCCTGCAGGGTCCCTCAGTGGTAGTGGGGAACCTTGAGCCAGGCGCGGGCAACCTGCAAGGTCCCCCAGTGGCAGAGAGGGGCCTGGAGCCCAGAGCCACGAGGGGGCAGGCAAAGAGCCGCATGTGGCTCCGGAGCCACAGGCTGCAGACCCCTGGGTCAGACCAATAGTCCATCTAGGCCAGTATCCTGTCTTCTGACAGTGGCCAATGCCAGGTACTTCAAAAGGAATGAAGAAAACAGGCAGCCATCAAGTGATCCATTCCTTCGTCCTTTCCCAGCTTTTGGCAAACAGCAATTTTTGCCTCCCCTGGCAAATAGCCATTCATGGATCTATCTATCCTCTATGAAACTTATCTAGTTCTTTTTGAGCCCATTATAGTCTTAGCCTTCACAGTATCCTCTGGCAAGGAGTTCCATGGGTTGACTGTGTGTTGTGGGAAGAAATATACTTCCTTTTATTTGTTTTAAACCTGTTGCTGATTAATTACCTACTCTGTTCATTCCCTCTGAAATACCTCGTACTGGCCACCGTTGGAAGACAAGTTCCAAAAGGGTAGCCATGTTAATTTAGTTCAGCAAAACAAGCAAGGAGTCCTGTGGCATTTTAAAGACTAACACATTTATTTATCGCATGAGCTTTCATGGGAGAAAATCCCACTTCGTCAGATGCTTTGAAGATGGAGATCTGTAGGATTGTCTTCCAGGAAAGCTCATGCAATAAATAAATTTGTTAGTCTTTAAAAGTGCCACAGGACTCCTTGCTTGTTGGAAGACTGGATACTGGACTAGCTGGACCATTGGTCTGATGCAGTATGGTCATTCTTATGTTCTTCATTCATCCTCCTTCAGGAGAGGTACCAAGGTTTTGTTCCACTTTGTCCTGAATAGGTCAATTAGGGGTACTGTCTTTGATTAAAAAATGGAATTTTTGATTAGACTGTAGGGTTTATCCAGCTAGCAAGCATTTTGTTTAAAACTGGATCAGACAAGTTGGAATTAAGTTCTTTTTAACTGGAATTAAATCCTTTATTTGAAAGCAGTTACATGCTTCTTGTTTGAAATGCTGGCTTAAGCATGGCTTCTTCCTATTCTGATGTAGTAATGGTATGCTGTATTGCTAGAAAGCATAACAGCATACGGTAACTGCAGTGAAAAACTAAGCTGAAGCAGGTACAATGACAGATCTGTCATGTTGCCATGAAGGAGAACCAGTTTTTTAAAAGACCACAGGACACTTAGCCTACAAATTCATTTATATAAGACAAAAAGTAGGTCATTGTATGGCTGCTGGGCTGTCTCTCCAGCCCAGAAAGGACTAATGCTGACTTGAACTCTATTAAGGCCCTTCTTTCAGGGCACAGTTTATTCTTCAAACAAAGAAACTCACAAAGTTATTCCCCTGACCAAAGCAGGCTGCAGGGGCCACAGGCCTTTCCCTTTGTGTTTCTTCACATTCCCTGCAGCTCTCCCTTCAACTGAGGTCTCTGTGAATCACCTGATCCTTCCAAGTTGGGTCTGATCATTGAACAGGGCTGGTTGGCCCCAGGGCCCTGATCTCAAATAGGGCAAACTACCTTCTTACTATTCCAAAGGGGTAGCCGTGTTAGTCTATTGTAGAAAGACAACAGAGTCTTGTGGCACTTTTAAAGACTAGCAGATTTATTAATCGCATGAGCTTTCGTGGGAGAAAATCCCACTTCATCTGACGAATTTTCTCCCACGAAAGCTCATGCGATTAATAAATCTGTTAGTCTTTAAAAGTGCCACAAGACTCTGTTGTCTACCTTCTTACTATGTCACTCTGAATGGAGCCTTTCTGACAAACTATTCCAAGTTAGATGTATCCAACTCCATTGATTCATTAAGGAGATTTGAGGGGGGAGGGGTAGGATCCTAGTTGGCCAACAGAGCTGAGGATTGCATAACAGCTTCAGGTGAGAGGTTATTTTATACTAACATATTTCAGCATGCAGTTTACTTACAAATGTTGGTGTTGCTTTGAGTATCCAATAGCCTCAGTTTAAAATGAAGGCTGTTTTTGATTGGATACAGGCTACATGACCTGTTCCTATTCCATGATTGGATGATTGTCATAAAATCAAGTTTGGGGTGTGCATAATTGCAATTATGAATTAGAAATATGCTTTCTGTGACTATCCTGAAATATTCACTCAAAATTTGCTTTTTAAACAACTATTCCTACTACTAAATAAACAAGGAGTCCTGTAGTTTCATTAGAATACTGAAAGGTGGCAAATACAAAAAAGGGTGTGAATAAAGATGATGCTAATACACTAAAATATGAGTGAATGTCTGTGGATAACTTTTGGGTGTATGTATGTGGCATTTTTCTGGGTTTACAATAGACAATGGAGATGGTGGGAATACCTCCCTTTAGTAATTTGCCTACATTTGTGTGAGTGCATTTTAAATGCCAGGACTTCCTGATTTTCTCTTTATAAAAATGATGTGTTATTAATACCTACAGACCTCTGTGATCTGCTTATCTGCATTAGGAGAATGTAATGATTAAAAGATGTAATCTTAGGTCTGTTTTATGGCACCTTATAACACATGAAAAGACATAATAGAATTTACTAGATTTTAAAATCTTTGTTCTCTTTTCTTACAGCTCCCAAAGAGAGACTTCTCTGCTGCAATCTGGCCTTTCAGGTTTGGATATGACAATGAGGGATGGCCAAACCTGGAAGGTTCAGCAGTTCTGCTTAATCAAACAGGTACCTTTTTGGTCAACCTTAGGTTTTTTTCCTTTCAAACTCAGTTATATCCTTCAAAGTGAAATCATAGGAGCTAGAAAGAAGAGAATCTAGTGGGCTATTTTCGAAAGGGATAGTGTGTTTGTTTTGCTGACCTAAACTAACAAGGGGTATGTCTACACTGGAGGCTCTGTTAAGTCGACTTAACCAAGGTTGACTTTAAGTCGACTTAAAGTCGACCTAGAGACTTCACAGCCCTGCATCCACACTGGTAGGTGCTAGGTTGAGGTAGGCGTGGCCAAGAAATCTGTGATTCCAATTAGGTCGACTGAAGGGCTATTCCCCACCTACAGAGGCTTAAGTCGACTTAATAAGGTTGACTTAAGCCTTAAGTCGACCTTAAGAGGTGGTGTTATAAAGTTATAAAGTTGACTTAAGGAAGTGCTTCTATAGACTAAATAAATCCAATTCCATCTGCATCACCTCAGAAGTTGTGTCCCCCCACCCCAAGCATTTTGATTGCTCTCCTCTGGACTGTCTCCAATTTGTTCACATCTTTTCTGTAGTGGGGGCCCCAAAATTGGACACCATACTCCAGATGTGGCCTCACCAGTGCCAAACAGAGGGGAATAATCCCTTCCCTCAATCTGTTGGCAATGCTTGTACTAATGCAGCCCAATATACCATTAGCCTTCCCTGGCAATAGGGGCACACTGTTGACCAGGGGTCAACAAACTATAGCCTGCAGGCCTCATCTGGCCCGTGAGCACCTCTGCTCCTGCCCACAAGCCACCGCTGTCCCCCTCCTTTCTTCCCTCCCAGCTTCAGCAGCTAGTCGCCATGGCTGTAGTACCCAAAACTGTGTGTGGGGAGATTTTGTTGCCAGAACAATGCAAATAACAAAATTTTGCACATGGTTTTGGGCACTACACCAGCTTTGCACCAGCACACCAACTCCACAGCCGGCCGCAGGGCCACGAGGCAGCTGAGAGCCGACCCTGGAGCTGGGAGGGAGAGCAAGGCTGAAGATGGGGGGGAAGCTCTGCCCCCCTCCTCTCCTCTCCTTTCCCGCAACCGGCTCTGCACCACTCCTACTCCTCTCTGGCCTCCCAGGCAGCCAGCTCTCCACTGGCCCCATGGCCTGCCAATCAAAATTATTGCCCACCCTGTTGCTGACTCATATCCATCTTCTTGGGAACATACATTTTGCTGGCATAAAGAGTGGTGTGTACAGTGCTAGGTCACTGGGAGATGCTCTCCCGCCAACATAGCTACTGTTGCTTGTTTAGGTGGTTTTATTATGTCCCGCTGACATAATATGGCTACACAAGTGCTCTTACAGCAGTGCAGCTGTATCAATAAAGCTGTTCTGCTTTATGTTTTAAGTGTAGAATAGCCGTCGATGCCAATGAGCAGTTTGCAGGCACTGACGCAGCATGCTGTGCTGACATGTAACATGGGGGCTAGGAAGAAATGAGAAACGGTAGACTATTGTATAGATACTTTGATCTCCTCAGGTGCCCTGAAAAGTGCCTTTTGTGGTTAGGGGGCTGACAACTTAGCCTATTTAGTAGGCAAATCCACTCTCTGAAAAAACAATTCAGAACTCCATGAGTTGAAAGTTGGGCCACTTTCTGTTCTCTTAGGGTAAGTCTACACTAGAAAAGTTACGTCGACTTGAAGTTGACCTTATTAAAGTCGACTTAACAAAGTGGACTAAGTTGACTTAGCTTTAAGTCGACTTAGTCCACTTTGTTAAATCGACTTAACCACCCTTAAGTTGACTTAATAAAGTTGACTTAAGGGTTATTCCATGTCCACACCGTCCTTAAGTCGACTTAAGGAGTCGACTTAAGGGTTAAGTTGACTTAATGAGTGGTAGTAATAAAGTCAACTTAAGCTTTCATTAAGTCGATTTAAGGAATTTCTTAAATCGACTTAATGAAAGCCTAGTGTGGACGTGGCTTAATTTAAGTCGACTTAAGCCTCCTTAAGTCGACTTAAATTGCCAGTGTAGACATAGCCTTAGTGGGTTTTTCCTTCAAATATAACAACTTAGTACATGTTTGAACCTAAAAGCTCCAGAAAAGAACTGTATTGAAAGAATTGATTTTTGATGCACTTTAAAACCCAGGGGCTAAAGTATGCTGGAACGCCCCAGAACACTGTTTCGGGGCCCACAAATTTGCCGGGCCAGCGTTCTGGGGCCCAGAAGAGGAAAAAACTCCTGCGGAACACTCGTTCTGCTCTGCCCGGCAGTTGGCCTGTCAGCTGGGAGCAGCAGCCAGGCCAGGCCAGACTGGGGAGTTTCAAATCTCCCACCCTGAGCACGCTCAGACAGAGCATGCTCAGGGCAGGAGAGGTCTGGTCAAGCAGCGACTGGACACCCCTGCAGCTCCGGCGAGGTAAGGGGGGTAGTCCGGGGAGGGCCGGGGAGCCTGCGGGGCCGAGCTGGGAGCCAGACGGGGAACAGCGGGGCCGGGTGAGAGTACCGTGGAGCTGGTGGGGCGGGGAATGGGAGGGCCGGGCGGGAGTACTGTGGATCCGGCGGGGCAGGGAATGGGATGGCCAGGTGGGAGGGCCAGGCAGGGAATGGCAGGACCAGGTGGGAGGACCGTGGAGCCGGCGGGGCGGGGAACGGGAGAGTCAGGCGGGGAACGGCTGAGCCGGCGAGGAATGGGAGGGCCAGGCGGGAGGACCGTGGAGCCGGCGGGGCGGGGAATGGGAGTGCCGGGTGGGAGTACCATGGAGCCAGCAGGGTGGGGAATGGGACGGGAACGGGACGGCCAGGCGGGAGGGCCAGGCAGGGAACGGCAGGGTTGGGCGGGAGGATCGTGGAGCCGGCAGGGCGGGGAACAGCTGAGCCAGCGGGGAATGGGAGGGCTGGGTGGGAGGACCATGGAGCTGGCGGGGAATGGCTGAGCCGGTAGGAACGGGAGGACTGGGGAGCTGGTAAGTATGGGAGGGCCAGGCAGGAACAGGGAACAGGCAGGCCAGGGGGTGCCCGGGCTGGGACAGGACTCAGGATCAGGGGCTCTAAGGTGGCCTGGGGGTGTGGGGAGAGTTCCCCAGGGGCCTCCATGCTGGGAGGCCCACTCCAGCCAAGCCTGCCTCCTGCCTGGTCCAGCAGCTGGGAGCCGGGCTGTGGCTGCTGGCCTCCGCTCCGGGCTTGGGGTTGCATGCAGCCCTTTCTTTCTTTTCTTTTCTTTCTTTTTCTTTTATTTAAAAAAAAACCTTTTAAAAATTAATTTTAATTAAAAACCTTTTAAAAATTTCAATTAAAATAAATTCAAAATTAATTAATCAAAATTTAAACCAATTTTAGTTACAATATATTTTAATTTAATTAATTAATTGTTAATTTAATTTTAAGTAAATAAACTGCTGGCCCTTCAGGGTTTAAAATCTGTGCTTTGGGCCCTCGACCAAAAAGGTTGGGAACTACTGATTTATAATGCAAAATTTTAAGTGTGTTTATTTGCTTTCTCTCTGTCTTTCTAATGATACCACTATCCTGAATGGGGGGTGGGGTGGAGGTGAGGAACCCACCAAGGAGTCCTGTGGAACATCTAAAGATTAACAAATGTATTTGTTAATTTGTAAATTTGTTAGTCTTTAAAAGTGCCACAGGACTCCTTGTTTGTTTGGCTGACCTAGACTAACACAGCTACCCCTTTGGCTCTTGAATGGAAGCAATTCTAAAAGTAAATGTGTGTTTTGTTCAGGCCCCTAGAAAGATGTCATAAGCCTATCCAGCAATGCTGTCTCTAGTTCTAATAATTCCTTGTTTGAAAAGGTTTCAGTGACATGGCCCTTGGGCCAATAGCCTAGTCCTCATTTGGCCCTCGTGGAGATTTGAATTTGAGACCCCTGTCCTAGATAGTGTTATTAGGTTAGCATGCATTTTACATCTTTTATTTGGGTGGTGGTCACTCACCATCCAGACCCTATTACTTTACAGCAGTTGAATGGTGTTGATGTGGGTTGTGTGTTGCATAGCAATGTTGTTTGTGCTGACATAATAGACCTTATGTCTGTGGAGATGAAACATAGTTTGTGTTTTAGTGTCATTTCTTAGTGATATCAAATTTCTGTTTTAATTGATGAGTAAAAGTTTAAGTAAACTTTCTTGTCTTTGTACTTTACTTGCACATAACTTTTGAAAATTGGTCCTGTTACATTTTTCTCTTGATCTGGTTGAACTAGGCAGCAATGATGCTGATGGTGCAGTATTAGCTTTGCTGCAGGGTTTCACAGCACATGGGTTCATGGAGGAATTTCTCAAGGATTGGTTTAGGTGTAGATGGAGCCTCTGTCATGTTAGGCAGTAAGGTTGGTGCTGCTGCAAAATTAAAGACACAATTTCCATTTTTGATAAGTTGGCATTATTTTAATCACAGTTTGGAATTGGCCATCGCTGATGCTATCAAATGCTGCAGTGAAGTTAATCACTTTAAATCACTTGTGGATTCAATGTATACTCTGTACAGTCAGTCGCCAAAGTGCTTGAGAGAGTTGGCTGAATGTGTGAATGATGTGGAAGTTCATTTATTAGGATTGGTTGCGTACTTGATGTACCTTGGGTTGCCTCTAGCTGCTGCACTGTACGAGCTGTTTGGCACTCATATGCAGCCTTCTACAGCCACTTCTTGAAAAAAATCAACAAGAAGGGAAAGATAAAGCAAAATCTGCTGGCATGACAAAAAAACTGGAGAATCCAGTTTTTGTTAAAAACTTGGGTCTCATGCCTGATGCTCTGGAAGAACTTGCAGGCCTATCTTTGGTGTTGCAAAAAGCTGATGTAACATTATCTACAGCAAGTAAGTTGATAAGTCAGCAAGTTCAGGTGTTTATAGCTCGCAGAGAGTGTGATTCAGAGTTCTGCCGAGAGGCTTGTGAGGCAATTGCTGCAGGTTGCTTTAAAGGTGTATGTGTAAACATGTCTGTGATTCTGGCAAGCAAATTGAAATTTCTAAATGTCAGTTTTACCAGGCCTTAGCGGACTGTATGAATGCTAGATTGTTGCCAAACTCTGAAAAACGTCTAAGCAGTGCTGTTGAAGCACTTGACCCATCACGTTTCACTACAGAGCTGTCACTGGAATTTGGTGAAAATGACCTAAAATTTTTGTGTTCCAAGTTTGGCATTGCATTTAATGAAGTGAAATGTGCATATCAGGAATATAAAGATCATGGTGCTTATTGTGTTATGCAGTGTTTGCTAGTTTGTGACAATAATTGATATAGATATAACACGATATAAAATTATAAACATGTTTATGGAGCGAAAACTGATGCATATGGTACTGAGAAGTGGTTGGAAATGCCTATCTGGGCTGGGGCTTGCATGAAGGGGGCCCAGACAATATGGGAAGGGGGCCTGGGGATTAAGAGGGTTCCAGGGCCCATGAAATTATATTTTAACCACTGTTAAAACCCATCAACTGAAGCCTCTGTGAACCAAAAGCAGAAATGACAGGATCAGTAATTTACTTTATTTCCTTTGAAAGTTTCTTTGTGCTAGCAAAATGTTTATTTCCAAACGAAGCAATTCAGACATCAAAAACCAGTAGTAAGAGGTTTCAAGACAAACATTATGCCTGCGTCTACACTGGTAAATTAAGTCGACTTAAGCTTGGCTTAAGTCAACTTAATGTGCCCTCATCTACACTACACTTGCTTAAGTTGACTTAAGCAGTTTGCTTAAGTCGACTTAATGAAAATTAAGTCGACTTTATTAAACCACCTTTCTACTTGACCTAAGGCTTAATTC
>ML685769.1:23239023-23341803 GCA_007922175.1 Pelusios castaneus | reverse complement strand
AATAATATCATAAATGCTTCCCTAAATCCAGACAGTGTCACACACAGGGCTCTGCCCTGCCAGGGTCCCTGTCCCCCTTTGCCCCATTGTACACAGGGGGTGCTCCCCCCCCGCCACCGTGGACCTGCCCAAGGTCCCCCTAGGCCCACAAAGTCGACCTAGAGCATCCAGTGTGGTCTAGGTCGACTTTGTAAGTTCCCCTTTAAGTCGGCTTTAATTTTAAGTGTAGGCACACTAAGTCGACTTAACTAAGTCGACTTAAAGTCGACTTAGTTAAAGTCGACTTAAAAGTGCAAGTGTAGACATAGCCTATATTAGGAAATCTTCATTTCTATCTACTGGTGACACAAGACTAATATAAAACAATAGAATTCTGCAATTTTATATAAATATTGAATGACTTTCTAGGGAAATTCACTGATTGAGCAAGCATGGCTTTGTTTCTGATAAATTGTGTAATTATCTAACTTTGATGAGAAACGTACAGTTAAAACCAACTTGTTTCAGAGCAGAGTAAACTTTTCCCACACTGTCGGCTGTCAGAATGCCTTGATCTGAAGGGGACATCTCTAATGGTGACTGAGTAACTCAGTTCCTGTGTTCATTCATTTCTTGTCTCCAGATGAGATAGTCAATAAAAGTGCCAAATATGGTGGTAGTTTTTGCGAAATGGTCACCTGTCTGTTCTGAACTGAGCCAAGACCAAGTTACTTTACACAGATCAACAGTTATCAAATAATAACCACTGTCAGTCACTGTCTGTGGCTATGTCTACACTTGTTAATTTAAGTCGACTTAGCATGCCCACACTCAAATTTTAAGTCGACTTAGAGGGGACCCTACAAAATTGACCACACTGGATGCCTAGGTTGACTTGTAGGGGCTAGGTGGACCTGGGACAGGTCCACGGTGGCAGGGGGGGCACCCCTTGCCAAGTGCCCAGGGGCTCAGCCTTTGCTCCACTGTATCTTGGTACAATGGGGAAAGGGGGACAGGTACCCTAGCAGGGCATAGGGGCAGGGTGGGCAGGGCTCTGCCCTGCCCTTTGGGGGGGTATGCCAGGCTGTGGCTGTGCCACACACCCTGGCAGGGAGGGCAGTGGGGAAGCCCTGGAGTCCCCTAAATCGACTTAAAGTCGACTTAGGGCTACTCCACGTCCACACTGGCTAAGTCAACTTTCTAAAGTTGACTTAGCCAGCAAAGTCAACTTAAAACGAGGTTTTATAAAATTGACTTAATTTTTCCTTAAGTCGACTTAAGCAGCTGCTTAAGTTGACTTAAGGAAAGTGTAGTGTAGACACAGAGTAAATTAAGTTGACTTAAGCAAGCTTAAATTGACTTAATTTACAAGTGTAGACATACCCTGTGTGAGCTGCATTTGAGCTAATCCCCAGAAATGAAGAGTTCTGTATCCCATTTGCTTCCTTGTCTCGGAGCCATCAACTTCTCCACTAATATTTATTTTGTATTAAATAAAACATGCAAAGTGTTCATGAAATAAGGCAGCAATTCCATCCTGTGGGGAGGCAGGAGAGACTTCTGTGCAATGGGCTGAATTGTGGGTGTAAAGGATCTAGACTGAGGTGGTAATTCAGCCCCTTGCTTCTAGGTAAACAAGGGCTGGGAGCACATTAGAAAATGCATACACAACCAATGGAGGTGAGATGACACCTTGCACCATTCTTTAGTAACTCTTGTCAATGTAAGAGTTGCACTGATTGGGGTAGAAGGAGCTGAATCCATTCAGTGTGATCCGAAGAATAACTTTTTTTTATTGATACATTTACAGTTTTCAAACTTTTGTCTGCCAGGTGCTGATTTTATTACCATTCTGGAGAGTGATGCCTCTAAGCCATTCATTGGGAACATTGATCCAACCATGTGGTTAGGAGAAAAACTGGGTTTTTACACTGATTTTGGTCCCAGTACAAGGGATCACACATGGGGGTGAGTTATCTCTGGAAACCGATATAATAGGTGAGGAAAGACGTGGAATTTTTAAAATATGAATTAGAATGTCACAAACTTTAATTATAAAATTACAATTATAAAAGTTTTTAGCAACTTAATGTACAATACAAGCCTTTTTTTTTTTCTAACGGTGGATGAGGGATACTCAGAACCTTGATAAAATCAGGGAACCTGGACAGCAGACTTTGAGAAGACGTGTGCCATGTTCCTAGCTACAGAACAGGATGAGAAGATGCCATTTTAGAAAAAGCCAGTCTTCATATTCTGCCTTCCAGATTCCTCTACCTTACAGCAGAGTGAAGGCAATTACTACTGGTTTGTAGTCTGGCTAGAGTGAGACTATGGCTACACTGCAGTTTAAGTTGATATAAATGTTGCTCAGGGGTGTAAATTAGCCACCCCCTGAGCAACACAGCTTATGCCAACTTAAGCACCAGTGTGGATAGTGCAGTGTTGGTGCAAGAACTTCTCCAGCTGACATAGCTACTTCTGCTTGTGGGGGTTGACGTATTTAAGGTGAGAGAGAGCTCTCTCCCATTGGCTTGGAGCAGCTACACTTTGAGAAGAGCCATGTTTCAATTATAGCTAGCTGGTGTTTCTCTTCAGTGCGTTCTGGGCTTGGCAAGTTTGGGGTTCAGGCTTAAATACTTTATAAATTGAGGGAATGTAACTGTACTGGGAGTAACATGAGTTTAAATCTATGCAGGAAAATATACAGAAATACATCTTTATGCAGGAAAATATACAGAAATACATCTTGGCATGTTTGTGATGGTCAGATCTCTGGTGTCCAGTTCTACATTACTCTGACCAGCTAGCATGCTAGGTGTACTTGAAGATCTTTGAGGTCTTGAAACAGTAACTTTTATGATACTGGTTTGTTTTAAGGGGAATTTTGATGTTTCAATAGCATATGGAGCTTCTTAGGAACATTTATTACACTTTGCATTTCATTTCCACCCTGAGGTTCAATACTTAGCAAAACCTGGTTACAGAAATCTTCCACCTCTTTTACTTTTAAAGGGTGAGGAATGAAGTAGAGAAAGGAGTAGTTGATCACATGGTACTACAACATTTCCAGTTAAAATACTGCATCAAAATATTGTGAAAGTAGAAAACTACACTTAAAAAACCCCAGCTGAAGGTGAACGAATGAAAAGTTTACAGTTTAAGTTATGGAAGGGTTGTTGTCATGAAGACCTGTTTCTCATGGAGGATGCCAAATATTTATATCAGCCTTCCTTCCTTCCTTAGCAGTGCTGCTCTAAATCAAAAGGCCAAGCATATTTCTTTTCAAAAGGCCTTGTCACCCTGTGCTGCAACTGGCAGGGTATTCAGTGAAATTCTGCTGCTCCTTGGATGCATAGCTGGAGCATGTGTGCATTATCTGGCATATCAAAGCATCTGCTTCCTTCCTCCGATGGAAGAGATATTAAGAGTTGTGGATGGCACACTGATTTACTTCCTCATTTTTTTGCATGGTGCAGTGCTTGTGGACTGCCAGAAGCTTACTCTTCCAAAACATTTAAAATTGTTTATTCATTGTAAAAAACAACTTTTAAAAGGGGGTTTTGTGTTTGTGTAAAAAGATATTGAATGCTTTGATTATGTACAGATATTTTATTGTGCTCTGCTTTTGTTGTGTACAAACAGCATGGCACTGAGCCTGTTGCCTTGTGACTAGCACAGCTAAAGTTGCTCAAGGATTGCTGAGACAGCATGTTGAAGATCGAGTCTGATCCATAGTCTTTGCTGACTTCAATGAGCATTGGATTGGGCCCCAAATGTCAAAATCAATCTACATGCTCAGTACTGTCCAGTTTCACTTACCCTTCCTATTGCTCTGTAGAGCAGTACTATGTGTTTTTTAAGTCTGTGTGTGTTTGGTCTACTTCTTTATGGACTGTCCTCATCATGTTTTACAGCTGAAAAAATTAAGTTTACTTCTTTCTCACTATAGGATTATGGCTCTGTCAAGATACCCTTTTGTGAAATCCAGTCATCACCTTCTCCCATCCCCTGAAGGGGAGATTGCACCAGCCATCTCCATGACTGTCAACTTTACTGGGAAACTGGTGGATTTTGTTGTTGCTCACTTTGGAAATGAAGAGTGTGTGATTCTTTTTTAAAATGTAGTTACATAGAAAATCGAAAGCACAATGTAATTGACCTTAAGTAGTGGTTTTCATAAAGGAAATGTCCTCAAAACATTTTCCACTATAATAGTTGCTTTTTAATTAGGCACCTCAGAGGAGATACTATGATAAAGTTAATGGTTGGAAAAAGGATTGTGATTTATTAGTTTAAGGTTCAAAAGTATCCTGCAAAAGCCAGTTGTTCTTGATATATTCAGGTTTATGTTGCTACAGACCTTGCAAAAATACTCTGCTGATGTTACAGTCAGGATTGGCTTTGAGATTGTAGGGGATTACTCCCCCTCGCCCCAGCTCCTCACTCTCAGTAGACTGAGTTCCATTCAGTTCCCACAGACAGGGTAGACTTGTGTTGGTCAGTGACGTAAGCTTTCGAGTCACATGGTATGTCTACACAGCAAAGAAAAACCCACAGCTGGCCGATGCCAGCCAACTTGGGTGTGTGAGGCTCAGGCTGTGGGGCTTTTTCATTGCTGCACAGACTTCCAGGCTCAGCCTCCAGACCGAGCTCTGGGGCCCTTCCTGCGTCCCTTCAATGAAACAGCCAAGCAGCCAGAGCCTGAGTTGGCTGGAATGGGCCAGCTGGAGGTGACTAGCTGCTGTGCAGACACACCCACCTCAGGTCAGGGAAAGGTACTCTGAGCACATGGCTTGACATTTCTCTCTCCCACCAACAGCAGTTAGTCCAGTAAAAGGTACTATTATGTCACCTCCTTTGTCTCTCTAATGTCCTGGGACTGACATAGCTACACTTACACTGCATAAAACCTAGAAGAGACAGTTAAGCAGTTTCCCATTTACTCTGCATTAATTATTATTCACAGTGCTGTATGTTGGCACTCTACAACTAATTAATGGGCCATACTTAAACTGGATTCTGCCCTGAAGAGACCACAGGCTAAAGGCACAGAAAATGTGAGTTGTACCAGAGCTGCAAGCAATTACTGGTGGCAGTGCCATGAACCACCTAATTATTATAATTATGTTAGAAAACAAAGTGAAAGTGTCTGACCAGAACTACCTGTTAAAAGGATGTCCAGCAGCCAGGACAATGTGGAAGGTAGTTTTAAAATGACCACTTTGCTTCCTCCTTTTCACCCATTAAGCTTGCTCTTTCCACGCCTCATCATAAGCTGCACTTGTATTATCTGGTTTTCTTGGAAATTTTCTTACTAATGAAACTGAATTGGTCTGAAGCAGCTCCCATTTTGGCTTCTAAAAGAAAGCTTAAAGCAGGCAGACTAGTCACTTCGGCTATTTCTACACTTGAAAAGTTAAGTTGACTCTGTTAAGTCGACTTAACAAGGTCGACATCGACAACCTTGTGAAAACGCCACAAAGCAGAGTCAACTTAACTTTTCAAGTGTAGATGCAGCTTTGTGGCTCCCTGCTGAGAAGGGACCCACGGGTCCCTTCCCCAGGAAGCCGGGGTCCCGGGAAAGAGGAAGCCACGGCTCCTTTCTTGCCGGGACCTGCGGCTTCCTGGCAGAAGGGAGCTGTGGGTCGGAACCAGGGCTCCCTTCTTGCCAGGAGCCCCGTGGCTCCTTTCTGCCTGGGACCTGAGAGGTCCCGGCCAGAAGGGAGCCCCACGGCTCCTTTCTGCCCAGGACCACCGCGATTCCTGGCAAAAAGGGAGCTGCAGCTCCTTTCTGCCCGAGACCACCGTGGGTCACGGCAAAAAGGGAGCCGCGGCTTCCTTCTGCCCGGAGCTCCTGGGGGGGCTCCCTTTTTGCCAGGCTTCTTTCTCCCTGGGATCGTGCCCTAGGTCAACTTATAGAATAAGTTGACATAGGGCATCCACATGGTCTTTAGGTCGACTTAACCATTCGACTTGGGAGTTAAGTCGACCTAAAGACCAGTAGTTATTAAGTCGACTTAAGGAGCTGCTTAAGTCAACTTAATGACAGCCAGGTGTGGATGCAGCTTAATTTAAGTTGACTTAAGCCTCCTTAAGTCGACTTAAATTGCCAGTGAAGACATAGCCTTCCATTTTTCTGTCCCAACTTTATGCCTCTGCCCCAAAGAATTTGATCCATGGTAGCAGAGAAAGAGAAGAAGCACATCCTAAGAAGGATGCTGAGGAGAGAGAACTCTTATCTTCAGCTAATTTGTGCAGTAGGTCAAATATTTCAACAGTTTAAAAGTATGTTTTTGTAAACTTCCAAGCATCTTTTTCCACTGCAGAGCACATGATTTTCTGTGCTGTATAAGTGAGAATCTTTTTTTGATCCTTTAAAAAAATATGTTTTTAAATAACTCTTTTCCACTTCTTTCAGAGAGGACTTGGACAGAAAGCTCCAGGCTATTGCTGTTTCAAATCTGTTGAAGAATAGCTCTCGACAACTTGTATTTCTAGGATATATCACTTCAGCTCCTGGATCCAGAGATTACATCCAGCTAATTGAAAATGGCAATGTTAAGGTCAGGTAGAACTGCTACTTATTATACAGTTAATTTACAAAAAAGTCAATTCAAGATTCCAAATCTGCCTACACATATTACGGGATTCAAAAATAGAAACACACTTAAAAAAAAAAGTTGTGTTTTAAAATGTGTTTGATTTTTCAATCACCTGTTAAGGACAATCATTGTAGAATAAGATACCTTAAAAAAAACCCAACCCTTCCCCCCCCCCAAAACCCATTCTTCCTTTACTTACCTTCCTGGATCTGGTCTGCATCAGGATTCAGTTTCATTTGCAACTTTTGATTAAACATCAAGCAAATCACTGCCTTGTTCTGTATCCACATATTGATTCTGTTACTGAGACCTCTTCTACATTTATAATATGGATCAACTAGCTATCTTGCTCGGGAGAGCGAAAAATTCACACCCTTGAGCACTGTAAATTGACCCAATCCCTGATGTAGATGCAGGTAGGTTGATGGAAGCATTCTTCTGTTGCGATAGGGATATGGATTACCTACATTAACAGTAAAAACAAGCAAACAAACAAAAAAACCTTTCCTTTAATTTAGGAAGCATTTGCACTATGGCTAGGGCTCTACTAATTCCACGGCTGTGAAAAACGCATCACGGAGCATGAAATTAGTCCTTCCCTGCAAAATCTGAGCTTCACCTTGCAGCTGGGTGTGCCCCAGCCTGGGGCCCTTAATTGCTAGTTCCATTGGGTCTGGGACATGCCCAGCAGAATGGGAGATCAGATCCACATCCACCTCTGATACCTCCCCCTGCTGTGGAAGCTCAGGGGCTGGGCAGGAGTCCTGGGGCTTCCTGCAGCTAGAGGCTTCCAATCTCCCTTAAGCTGCCGACAGTGGCCCAGCCCAGTGGGGACTAGCAGCTACAGACCCCCAAGCAGGGTGCTCCCAGCAGCACAGTGAAAATCAGATTTACTCCCTGCTGCCGACTGCACAGAAATGAGGGTGGCAATCCTGTTATCCTTCAAAACAGGTTCTCCCCACCTCCACCCCAATCCCATTTTTGGTCAGGGCCCCTGGTTCCAACACTGAAACTTCAGATGAAAACATCTGAAAAGCATGAAAATGACCCATTTTCAAATCTTATTGCCCTACATTTGACTAGAATGTATTTTGGTAGGACCCCACTACAACTGCATAGCTGCAGTGGCCCTAGGGTAGACATGAGCTGACCTAACGTCCAACTTTGAGGAAATCTTGTCTCATTTGCTTTATTGTTTTTCCATAGGATATTGACAGTACAGATAGTGAGAGGTGGTGTAATTACATCATGTATCGTGGACTAATGAGGTATGTCAAAATGGACAGGTCACTCATTTCTTTTAGATCTGTACCCATTATCATTTTTAGATCTCCTCACAGAGACCCATATAACTCATCTGAATAGAAGAGATTACTGACTATTTAATTCTCACCTTTAATTTACATAAAACATTCTGACTGGCTGAAAGCTGACAGGCAGCCATTTGAGTATCGCATGAAGTAATACAGAATCTGAAAAGTGGATTTCAGGCTTCTTGTGATTCTACTTTTTAAAGTTACTTTAACAAATGGAATCATGGGGGTTCCAGCTTTACAGTTTCTAAGTCTTCCAGCTCAAATCTGCTTGGTTAATATGTAAAGACTTTCTTTTCCTAAATCCTAGTTCTGGCAATCTCATCCTGGAATGTGAAATCCAAGCAGGGGATTTATTCTTACTCATCACCAGTGATACGAATTCTGAAATGTGATTTTAGGGGCTTGAAATTGAGCAGTGTTGGGCACGCTGGCTCCCAGGCCACTAAAAGCATTGACGTCAAAGAGAATATTCATGTGCTTAAAGTTAAACACACACTTAAGTGCGTTTCTGGACCAGGGCCGTAATGCTTAGCATCTTACAGGATTGAGCCCCTAGCAATGAATTCTATGGGTGACTCAGGAACCAGAATAGAATCCAGCTCACTCTAACATAGCTGGGTAGAGCCTGCAGTGTTAACAGGAAAAAAGTAGTCAATTATGTTGTCAGTAAGGAGTCTGAATACACACATAGAAAAGCTGTACTGGATAAAATACATTTTTAATACAATTTTTATTATTACACCTGCATTTTAAGTTCAGGTCTCTTCCTGGAATACTTATTGTAAACATTCAAGATGTTTTAATTGAAAAAAGTTGTTTAGACATGCCTGTAGCAGTTCTCACAGCACAGGACCCACTTCACAGGCACCTCTTGGTGACATTTCACGGAATTGGCTCAAGTGGTCCCCATCCGGAGGTCTGTGCTTTTCCTTCTTCCACATGCCGGACTCACTCCGAGTCCTGTCGGGTCTTAGCCCTGCAGCCAAGCCCACTCCTTCTGGGGTACAACTGGGTCTCCCCAGCCCACTCTGTGGTAGTGGCCAGGCCTAGTCCTCTGACCACTTCCTTGCAGTCTAGCCCACCTCGCTCCCAGTTCAGCCCACTATGTTAAGAGTCAATGGGCCAACAAGCCTGTGCCACACCTGGCACAGTGGGGGAGCAGAGAGGAACCTGGGCCCACCCTCTTCTCCAGCCCTAGCCCAGGGACCCTATCCACTACTACAGTTTGACTGTTCCCTGGGCCACTTTCCCCACAGCCCCAGTCACACACAGGCTCCTCACCCTCAGACCACTGCTCCAGTCATTGCCATGTCGACTCCCTCCAGGAGCCCTGGGCTCTGGACAGCCCTCACTGTGCGCTCTCAATGGGCCTGTCCACAACAGCCTGCTAGCCAGCGAGACACCTTCTCACTTCCAGCTCCCCAGGCAAACTGACAAGCTAATGCCAGCGCTCCCTTTATATACTACCAGCCTGCCCCCTGATTGGCTGCTGCAGGCAGGCCCCTTTCTAGCCCTTTCCTTGGCTAGTTAACCCTTTGTTAACCATAGTGGAGCCACTACTCTGCCAATATATTCGAATGACTGCAAACCACAGCACAGTGCTTTCTAAATAATATTTCTAGCCCTATATCTGTGTGATCTGAGGCACTTAGACTGTTTCTCAGTTTTTTATCTGCAAAACAGGATTGTGACGTTTATATTTGTTAAGTGTTTTGAGATCTTTCGATGAGAAGTGTTATAGGAATGAAAAGAATTATATTAGTGAATTAAAATAACTATTAAAAATATTGATTTAGAAGGCTTTAATGTGGTGATGAGACTTTGAGCTATTTCTTTAAAGTAATTGTATGTTTGGATGTGATAGATTGGGTTATGCCCGCATTTCCCATGCTGGCCTGAGTGATTCAGAAATTCAGATGGCCAAATTTAGGATCCCAGATCTGGACAATTATGTTGACAATGACAAAATCATCATTGACCCCAGCCAAGTTCCTGAGGACATCCATTTCAACCCCAGGTCAGTGTATTAGAAAAATAATTGAATACGATCATTGTTATTGTCACATTCCACACCAGTGAGGGGTTGTCACCACCCGCTCCATGACCTTGGGTGCCTCACAGAGCTTTTCTGTTGTAGCTCCCAACCAGGGCCACTGACAGACAGCCTAACAGCATGCAGGCCACACCTTGAGTGTCTGGATATTACTACAGCCCTGGTCTAGCAATCCTGACCCCAGCAATCTGTCAGCAGCACTCCAGTTACACTCCGGCTTTCACCAACCTTGGCTATACTTGCAGGGTGACCCTAATATTCCCCATCCCAAGTTCACTCAAAATGTGTGTTCTGCACTGTCTATCCTTCCTTCTCCTGGACAGTTCAGATATTAAAGGTCTGTCATCCCTTTGAACAGTCAATATTCAACTCTTTGCTCCTTTAACTGGAATTACCAAACAGTTCAATTTCAACACAACACTGGATTAGTTTAGGTTAAAAATAGAACAAGTTTATTTAAATGCAAAGAGAGGCTTTAACTGAGTACAAGGAATTAAAGTTAGAAATGGTTTAAAGATAAAATGCTTTCTAGTTGCTAAAACTTAAACAAGCTAGTCTTGGTTCAAGGTCAGGATTTCCCCTCAGAGTCAAAAAGCTGGTTCCTTTTTCTTCTTAGTGAACAAGACAGAAAGAGATCCCTTGGGGTTTTCTTCCCTCTTTCTTTTATAGTCCAGTTAACCTTTGAAGTGATTCTTCTAAGGGTTACCCCTCAAAGATAGATTTATTCAAAGAGTAAAGAAGGTAACCGGAGTTTGATGAAGGAGTCTTTATGTTCTTTCTTCTCACCTGTGTTTGCTGAAATACAAATTTACTTTGTCTCCTGCCCTCTCCTCTCCCTGCTGTCTTGAGGACTCAGTTTATTATTTATCTGTAAACTGAGTTTAATGCACATTTTTTTGTCCTGGATACTTCTCCTGGGCAGAGCTTTATAGTTTTGAGTATGTGCTAAGAACATCATGCAGGGGGATTTTGAAACTTTACATATAATGTTGCTACACACACTTCACCATGGTATTATTCCCCGTCCACATGGGGCTTTCATTAAATTGACTTAAGAAATTCCTTTATTCGTCTTACTGAAAGCTTAAGTCGACTTAGTAAGAACCGCCAGTTAGGTCGACCTAACCCTTAAGTTGACTCCTTAGGTCGACTTAAGCACAGTGTGGACATGGATTAACCCTTAAGTCAACTTTATTATGTCGACTTAAGGGCAGTTAGGTCGACTTACTAAATCCAGGTTCAGGGTAACCACTTTGTTACGTCGACTTAATAAGGTTGATTTTAAGTCGACTTAACAAAGTCGACCTAACTTTTTCTAGTGTAGACATAGGCGATGTGACTAGAGGGGTGCTGTCAGTCACAGGAACAGAACTGGGTTTTATAAATATAACAAGGGAGGCGACATGGACTGGTGGACTCAGAACAAGATGGAGGCCAGAGCCCCTGATTTCTAATCCCATTTCTTTCACTAATTTACCATATGCCTTGAGTTATTTAACCTTTCTGTACCCCAGTGTACTGCTCTGTAAAGATACCTACCTCACACTGGTGATGTGTGGATTCTTTCGTGTGTAGTGCTTGACTTTAGTGCAACTCCTTTAAAAGACAGTGGCTATGTCTACACTTGTAAATTTAGGTCGACTTTAGCTAAGTCGACTTTAAGTCGACTTAGTTAAGTTGACTTAGCATGTCTACACCTAAATTTAAAGTCGACTTAGGGGCAGGGCCGTCCCGTGGGGGGAGCGGGGCCCAGGGCCAATTGGCCAAAGCAGGGCCCCGCCCCCCAGGGAGCCATCCCTGGGCCGGGAGGCAGAGGCTGCCAGCACGGGGAGCCGGCCCAGATCCCAGCCCCAGCGGCTGCCTGTTGCAGGGGGCAGGGGGAGCTGGCTCCAGCCCTGGAGGATGAGGCCGCATGCAGATGGGAGCCGGGCCCGGGCCAGGAGGCAGGCCGGCCCAGAGGCTGGTCCTCACGTGCTCTGCCCCTGGGCCTGCCTGCTCCGCCCTAGGGGCGGGGAGGGGTGGCCCAGGGGCCGGGCATAGACCTCCTGCCCCGCCCTGCTGCCTTCGGTTCGCTGCCGAAGGCAGTGGGGTGGCTGTGGGAGGAGGGGCTGTGGTGTGCGTGGGCCTTGCACTGCCCCGCTGGGAGTGGGACAGCGCAGGGCCCACGTAACCGCAGGGCCCAGGGCAATCGCCCCGTTCGCCCCCCCCAGGGACGGCCCTGCTTAGGGGGAACTTACAAAGTTGACCTAGAGTGTCCACACTGGATGCCTAGGTTGACTTCTAGGGGCTAGGGGGACCTAGGGCAGTCCACGGGGGTAGGAGGGGCACCCCTTGCCCAGGGCCAGGGGGCTCAGCTTTTGCCCCATTGTACCAGGGTACAATGGGGCAAAGGGGGACAGGGATCGTGTCGACTTAGGGCTACTCCAGGACTCCCTCACTGCCCTCCCTGCCAGGGGGGTGGCACAGGGGGAGCCTGGCATGCCCCCCCACAGACTAAACTTTTTGCTTTCCTAAAAGCAAATTTCTGGTTTTGGTTCGGAGCTGTCATTCTGTCTAATTTGCCTTTCACACATGCATGCTTTTTTTTCTCCCCATCTTTGCTTTTTGAAAAAAAAAGATATCCTCAACAAATCTGCTTTAAAATGAAATCCAGTTTTAAAAACAGTGGTTTCAAATGAAATGCTAATTACACTCTCGAGCCATGTGATTTAATTGCATGGGTTCATTCATTTTAGCTATGTTGTGATACTTTTGCTTTGTTCATTATTTTTTTCTTAGGTTTGGCTCCTATAAAGATGGACACAACTTTGAACGTATTCATCATTTTCATATGAGTACACCCAAGTATTTTAAAGCAGACTAGAATGAGGACATGACACATAGATGTGACCAGAAACAGAGATCTGTAGATCTAAATCAACTGCCAACCAACCAAAACCACACCTTTAGAGACTGAACAACTTCCAGGCTGTATAATGTTGTTAATGTCTGTGCAATATGTGATGACTAATAACTTATGAAATTGGAAAGCTTTCCATTAAGGTTTACTTATCTTTTTTTTAAACAAAGGGACTACCAACCAAAATGGTCATTAATGTGGGATGGAGGGAGAGAAGGTTTTGTTAGATTTTTTAATGACAAGTTTGTCCGTTAAGTGGGTAACATGTAGACCAGACTCTGCTTTACACTCATCAAAGCAGAGAGTGGGGGCTGTCAAGGAGCTGGTTATGGCTCCTTCCTTCATTCTCTCTGAGGCAGCTTTATCCTGCACTAGCAGGTTCTCAAGAGATTAATTGCCAGCTGAACATATCCTCCTGTCCTGATGTACCCTGGGAGCTTCAGGGAAGGAGAGTGTGCCAGCTCTGTAGCCCCAACCCCAGTGATTTCTCTGTGCTGAGAGGATCTTGGGCAAAGGGGAAGCAGCTAGTTTCTGCTCCTTTTGCACAACCTGACCAATAAGAAGAAACAGAGCAGCACAGAGAATTTGAAGAGGAGGTTATTTACCTGTAACTGGAAGTCCAGTCATTTGAATTTGAAGAGGAGGTTATTTATCTGTAACTGTGTCCAGTCATTTGAATTTGAGGAGGAGGTTATTTACCTGTAACTGTGTCCAGTTTTGGGCGCCTCATTTCAAAAAGGATGTGGAGAAACCGGAGAAAGTCCAGAGAAGGGCAACAAAAATTATTAGAGGTCTGGAACATTTGACCTATGAGGGAAGATTGAAAGAGCTGGGTTTGTTTAGTCTAGAAAAAAAGGAGACTGAGGAGGGATATGATAACAGTTTTCAAATACCTAAAAGGTTGTTATGAGGAAAAAGGAGAAAAATTATTCTCCTTAATCACAGATGATAGGACAAGAAGCAACGGGCTTAAATTACAGCAAGGGAGGTTCAGCCTAGACATTAGGAAAAAATTCCTAACTGTCAGGGTGATTAAACACTGGAATAAGTTGCCTCGGCAGGTTGTGGAATCTCCTACATTGGAGGTTTTTAAGAGCAGGTTAGACAAACACCTGTCAGGGATGGTTTAATGGGGGTGCTTGATCCTGCCATGAGTGCAGGGAACTGGACTCGATGTTCTGTCATGGTTGCTTCCAGTTCTATGATTCTATGGTTCTTCAAGATGTGTGGTCCCTATTTGTATCTATATATGGTTGTGCATGTTCCTCATGTACCAGAGCCCAAAGGTTTTCTTAGAAGTGTCCAATGACCTGCAAGTGTGTCCTGCATCCCCTCATTCTTGGAACCAAGGGCATAATAGGCCATGAGGGTTGGTACCTCCCCAATATTCCTCATACCTCTGAATGTCCAGACAGAGGGGATGAAGGATGGGTGTTAAATACAAACTGGGACCACACTTCTTGGAAAATCTCCAGTTACAGATAAGTTACCTCCTCTTCTTCAAGTGATGGCCCTTATATGTCTTCCAAATGTGGTTGAGTAGTGATCAGTATGGAGGTGGGTGCGAGGATGTGAAAGGAAATGCAGTCTGTAGCACGGTGTGACCTACAACAGCATCTGTAGATGTCTCTTGGGTGATGGTGTAAGGAGATTTGAACATGTGTATGGAAAACCACCTGCTGCATGACAGATGTGGAACTGCAGCCTCCCCGAGGTGTGGATTTTCCTGCCTTGCTGGTCCATCCTTTTTGCTGCTCTTTTTAGGGGAGTAGAGTTCTGTGGATGTTGGCATGCTTGCTCCCCTGCTGCATGGAGCATAAGATTGCTGGGGGACACAGTAAAAGGAAAGTCTGCCCTTTTAGCTGGGAAGAAATATCTCCTCTCCACTCTCTTTGGTGTGGGGGCATAAGAGGCAGAAATGTGCCAAACTGTCCTAACTGGTTGCAGAATGGTCTCATTGATGGGAAGAGCTGCCAGAGAGGGATCTTGAGGTTGAAGGATGTCCAAAAGCTGATGTTGTGTACCTTGGACCTCCTCCAGTGGGCTCCCTAGCTCTGCTACCATCCTCTGGAGCAAGTCCTGATGCTGGTGGAGGTCATCCAGTGAGGAGAATGAGGAGTAAGTACGTCATCCAACAAGGAGGAAGCAGCTGTGGGAACGAGTGGTACTGATTCTATGTTGTCTTCCTCCTTGTACCTATGGTGCCGCAAGGCAAAGAGGTGGTTGATAGGAGGCTATGCATGTGCACAGCAGTTCTCCCCATACGGTCAGTCTGCACACGGGGAGGGTGGCAGGAGAGGCACCGCTGAATGCACCGCACCACACCGCCCAAGTGGGGAAAGTGACCCACTGGCACAGAGCTCCCGGAGCTGCTGCTTACATCTCGCCAGCCTGTTGGGGGACACAGGAATCTTGGGGGTGGGGTCAGGACATTGATGCCTCAGGTGCTCTCTGCTAGATGCATGTGCCATTGATTTCCTGGAGTCGAGGGGCAGGATTTCACTCCATTGGTTTTATGGGCATGAAAAATAGATGGATTACCTTGGGCTATAACGTACAAATATTTGCTTTTCTCTTACTTTCAGTTTCCCCATCAACAACTTATTAAACCATATTCTGTCAGCTCTATGGTCAAACATGTTCCTGATCAGAAAGTTTAAACAATAATAAATCATTAATAACAATAAAAAGCATTTATAAAATGCAACATATATAATGATGTTGGAGAGAGCGTGTTCATTTTACTATGATGGGAGGATAATACTTTCATGTCTGAAAACCGTTTGATTATAACCTATGGTCTCTGTGTTGAAAAACTGGATATCCCAGATGCTGGAGGGAGGGAGGGATAAGGAGTATGGGGAGCCCAGAGAAATAACAAGCAAAGCTGTACAAAATTGGGGAAAACTCGGACCTTGGCTTACATGAGGAATGGATATTTCTATAGAGCTCACTCTTTTCTATGCAATGCAGTGCTAGTGGCTTCTTAATATAAAGTGTTAACTTGGCTTTGTCCAATGAGAAAAAGACACAGAATTTTACCATGTACATTCAATCCATACGTTCATGTGGAATTAACATAATTGGGGGCTGTTTTTAGTCTTTATTGTGTTTGGTTTTTGCCTATGCCTATTACACTGTGTGCTTTGATGAACTCTTATTGGTTCCCTTTTAAATGTGATGGGATATTTTTTGTAAATGGGTATGATTTAGTGCATTACATCTTACTCTACCTCATGGATCATCAAAAATATAGGCAGCTAAATTTTGATTGTATATAATGACCAGGAATAAAGATTTTTGCAAAGCAGTAGGAATACAGCTTGATTTTTCACATATCAAATTAAGCATGCACTGTTGCTGATGAGAGAAAATCTTGATTAGTAAACTTAATGTGGAAGCCACTGTTAGAAAATAAATATGGAACAGCAAGAAATCATCATCAGAAAGCCACTTTATTGACTGTGACCTCATTTTAAGACAGACCTTGCTAAAGTCATGATCAGTTTCCAGTTAGCTCTATAAATATGGGTTAATAAAAATCCTGAGGCTCATTCAGTCCTTGCAGAAACATTTTAAGACTTAGAATGGCCAGGTCTCAAAAAACACCCATGATAGATATTGTGTTATATCAGCACAGCCTAAGGCCATTTAAAGACACAATTCTGAAGCCATTTTTAGAAGATGATATCATAGCTTGAGAGTAAAATTCCTTATGTCTCAGTAACTGAGCAAAAACACCTCCAGTCCTCTCTTCCTTTAGAGGACTGGATTAGATTGCAGTCTTGAATAATATATGCTGGTTTACGGCAATGTGTTCGTATCTTGTTATGCAGCTGAGTATGAGCAATTCCAGTTTTGATTATTATACCTTATTTAAGCAACATGTTCAGTTTGAGAAAATGGGTAACTTTCTGAATAAGAAACACACAGGCCCAAATCCCTATATTCTTCTAGCACGTATCAGTGGGGATCCCCTGGCAGTGTGCATACCTCTTATGCTAGTGGGATCAGAGTCTTCTGAATAGCAGCAACCAACAAGGATGCACACACATCCTGTGTCACACTGTGCTCTTCCATGAGGTCGTAAAGGGCCTCAACCTTCGCTCAGTTCCCCCTTATCACTTGTGGTCATAGCATGGAACCTGGCAAGTGCCTGACCTACTAATCCCCCCAAACTCTTCACATAATCTTCAAACTCTTCTGATTCACTGATATAGCTGCCATGACTGCTATTGACCACGCTGAACTGAACATTAACAGCCAGACCTCCCTGTATGTCTCCTCAATATGGTGGATTCAGAATCTGTGGGCTCAAACCCAGCCCATCCTGCAATGGACAAATTCCACAGAGAGATGGGCAAAGCAGGTGCCCCTCCAGTTACGGTCTCATACGCGGTGTAGCCAACTCCAGTTTTGTCACAGACGACACTGTCGTGAAAGCTGATGCTGCTGACGCTGGACACAGAGGCAGAGACCTCAGGCAGAGCTCAATGTTTTCTTACAGGGACTAAGCACTTAACAGGAGATAAAACCATGGTCTTGCACAGTATTGGGCTGGTGATAAGAAGCAACTTACAGCACACTGTGGCTGTGTCTACACTTAGGCCTTGTACACACGATCAGATTATCGCGCATTAAAGCTCATTACCGCGCGATAGCAACAACGGCGTACACACGTGCAACAGGGCTCTTGCGCATTAAGTGCCTTGTTGTCGCGCAATCCAACAACCACTCCGACGAGAGTGGTAACAGCTGTTGCGGATCATATATTGCGCGTTTGAGCTCGTGTGTATGCTTACCGCGCATTGACTGGAGTCCGGAACTGTCCCAGCATTCCCAAGTCGTCCTCTCTGGTCTTCCCCCCACCCGCTCTGTGGCTGTGACGAAACTGTCCCCGCCCTGCCCCGAACTTATTCCCGGGATTTTCAAATTTCAAGTCTGTTTCACTTCCTGCTCTCTTCCTCGTGGAGTGTGTTTGTGCTCCGATCATCAGTAGCAATGGCGGCCCGCCGTGGAAGACGCGCACCCCTTTGGAGCACGGCAGAGGTACTGGACCTGATCAGCATCTGGGGAGAGTCCGCCGTGCAGGCGCAGCTACGCGGCAGCAGGAGGAATTATGACACATTTGGCATAATTTCTCGGGCCATGTCAGAGAGAGGGCATGATAGAGACACAGTGCAGTGTAGATCAAAGGTGAAGGAGCTCAGAATTACCTATCACCGAGCGAAGGAGGGAAACCGCCGTTCCGGATCAGCGCCTGCAACATGCAGGTACTATAAGGAAATAGAAGCCATCCTCAGCGGGGACCCCACAACCACTGCCAAAAGTCCCGTGGACACTTCAGCCCCTCCTCGTCCGGTGATTGCCAGAGCCGAGCAGGATGAGGACGTTGTTGAGGAGGAGGAGGAGGAGAAGATGGAGGATGACACGGAGGAAAGCGCAACCGCGTGTAGCCAGGAGCTCTTCAGCAGCCCCGCTGAGACGTCCACCCAAGGCTTGAACTGCAGCTTGTTCTCTGAGGCGGCAGAGGGGGGTTCAGGTAAGTTTCTCCTTCATTCAGCTCTGCTCCTGCTAAAATATCATTGTCTGGGGTGGGGGTGCTTGCGGGTCCCCGCTGTGCACGCTATTTACTCTGCATTCATTAGCAGGGCATCAATACAAGCAGTGATTGTAAAATAATCATCTGCATTTAGGTCAGAAAAGGTTTCCTCGATGTACCTCCAGAGCCTAATACTCAGGTTAGATGGGAGAGCGTTTGTGTCTGCGCTCCCAAAGACGGACACTCTGCCTCTCCAGCTGCAAAGCACAGCCCTGGGAACCATGGCAGCACACAGTGCAGCAGCATACGGTCCCGGCCTGCTACCGGCGGCATGTAGGAGATGTATTCTAGATGGAAGGGGCACTCTGAGGAGAGGGATATTGGGTTCCATCTGTGTGCCCTCTTCCGATTCTTAGCCCCCGGTAAGCCGTCTATTAGAATGTACCTTGTCTGCTTCAGCGCAGCGTAGTGTGTTGACCGCCCTGTACCTTCCAGTGGAATGTGCTATTGGAAGGTTACATTGGCTATCTATGCTATGTGTTAACAATGTCTATATTGTTATTTTTGTATTAGAATTGAGCTTCACAAGGCCGGTGTCTACCCCAGCTGACCGAATGAGAAACATTAGGCGGCGTTCTCGAAGAAACAGGGAGGATATGTTTAACGACCTGCTGAAAGCAACACAAGAATCCGCAAGGGAGAATAGAGCCTGGAGAGAGGAATCCCAGCAGAGGAGGCAGAAACACAGGGACGAACTGATAAGCGTCATGAAGGAGCAAACAGAACTGCTAAAGAACATGATAGCTTTGCAGTCCCAGGCGATAAATGTCCGGGCTCCACTCCAGACAGTTCAGCCGTGTATGCCTCCCACACACCGCAGTCCCTCAAAGCATTTCTTTGAAGGCCACCCTCCACCCCGGTACAGGACAACATCCAGCCCCCCCCCCCCAAGCTACTTTTACGAGACCCGGAGCTACACCAACCTGTAACCCCACCCCCATCTTTCAGGTTTCAATAAAAACAGTAACAAATACTTTGAAGAATGCATTTATTTATACACATTATTGAAATGATCCTAAGGTGCACCTCATGCGTCATGGAACTTAACTAGGGAAGGGCATCATTGAAATGCTCCCTGAGTGCCTCCCTTATGCGAGCAGCTTCTCCTTGTGCCACCCTAATACTCCTAGTGGCTGGCTGCTCGAATGCTTCCTCGAGGCGCTGTGCCTCCGTAGCCCATGTAGGGGAAAACTTTTCTCCCCTACTTTCACAAATGTTATGGAGGACACAACATGACGCAATCACGGCAGGGATCTGGTCCTCCGCCAAGTCCAGCCTCCCATACAAACAGCGCCAGCGCCCTTTTAAACGGCCGAAGGCACACTCCACAGTCATTCTGCAGCGGCTCAATCGGTAATTGAACCGCTCCTTGCTGCGATCAAGGTTCCCGGTGTAGGGTTTCATGAGCCATGGCATCAGTGGGTATGCTGGGTCTCCGAGGATGACTATGGGCATCTCCACCTCCCCCACTGTTATTTTTTGATCAGGGAAAAAGGTGCCCCCTTGCAGCTTCCGGTACAGACCAGTGTTCCTGAAAATGCGGGCATCATGCACCTTTCCCGACCACCCAGCATTGATGTCCGTGAAACGACCCTTGTGATCCACGAGTGCTTGCAGCACCATGGAGAAGTAGCCCTTCCTGTTTATGTACTCCGTCGCGAGATGGTCTGGAGCCAAAATAGGGATGTGTGTGCCGTCTATGGCTCCCCCGCAGTTAGGGAATCCCATGGCAGCAAAGCTGTCCACAATCTCTCGAACATTGCCCAATGTCACTGTCCTCCGTAGCAGGATGCGATTGATGGCTTGGCACACTTGTGAGAGGGCTAATCCGACGGTGGTCCTCCCGACTCCAAACTGGTTTGCAACGGACCGATAGCAGTCGGGAGTCGCCATCTTCCATACAGCAATCGCAACACGCTTCTCCACAGTTAGGGCTGACCTCATGTTGGTGTCTTTCCGTCGCAGGGCAGGGGCCAACTCTGAGCACAGTTCCAGAAAGGTTGCTTTCCGCATTCGAAAGTTCTGTACCCACTGCTCGTCATCCCACAGCTGCATAACAATGCGATCCCACCACTCGGTGCTCGTCTCTCGCGACCAGAAACGGCGTTGCACCATGTGCAGATGATCGGTGAAGGAGCTGAGCAACGCGGTGCTGTTGCTCTGCATGGCATCGATCAGCCCCTGCTCCTCGGTGTCCTCATCTGACTCGGAGCTCATTGCGTACTGAGCAACAAGCCGAGATGTATTCAGAATGTTGAAGGCGACAATGGAGATCATAGCAGGATCCATGCTGTCACTGTTGCGATTGCTTGCAAGTGGTGCGTTGCGTCACTGCACTGTTGAAAATAGGCGCGAGTTGCTATTGGCAACGAGGAAGACGCTAGGGGAACACAAAGCACCATGGGAAACTGACACTTTACCCATGGCGCTTTGCGTTCCTTTCCTTCATCCCATGATTCATAGCGCCAACTTAGGGGAAAATGGAACGATGGGATAGGTGCCCAGAAGTCATTGCGCTCAACCGCGATAATGCATGTAATTTTGTTGCGTTGCAGGGAGCAACGTGTGTACGCGTTGTCCCACAATAAAGGTCACGTGAGTTTTGTAGCGCGATTGCCTTGTTGCGCTTTAATCTGATCGTGTGTACATAGCCTTAGAAATTTAGGTCGACTTTACTACACGCAGGACTCTTAAGTCGACTTAAAGCTGGCCTTACTAAGTCGACTTAGAGAGTCTACACTAGACTTACTAATTGACTAGTGTAGGCGCACCCTGTAAGACTTCTCCAGCACCCATTCTGGCTCCATTGATGCATCCCTCAGTATTGATACTTACAGCTGAAGATGTGCCTCTGAAAGAACCAAGACCATCATAAGTATACAGGTAGCTACATACTGACCCTGTTACCAAGAATGCTGTATACTTTGGCATTACCCCAAGTGAGGTTTATTCCTTCTCTCTGTCACAGAAGAATAAATTCTTGCACTTTTTGAGCACAGAACCTTCTTCTTTGAGATCCATGGTGACACCATAGAAAGTCCTGTTGGCTTTTGCTTCAAGGCCCTCCTGCCCCCTCATCAGAAAAGGCACTGGACTAGCCAATATCAAACAAGCCAGCTTGCTACGTTGGGCTGACTCAGGTCTGCAACTGCATGCCTTTAGGAGTTAGTGTCTGCTGCATTTAAGGAATTGCACATCTCTCCACTGCACTCTCCCAATTTGCTTCTGAGACAAAAGAGACAGCAGACAGGGAGGACTACAAGGAAAAAACAGACCTGGGGGTAGGGCAACAATAGTGTCCCTGTGTCACCACCGAAGGATCTTTCATTTTCATCCATGTCCTCAAGGCGGATCACTTCAGGAGTTCCTTGTGACAACTGCAGAGACTCTAGAAATAGAGACATCAGTCACATCAAAGAAATCTCACTAGCTGTCCAATATTCTCTCAGCTTCTGATCCAGCCCAAATCACCCTCCCCATAAATTCAGGGTTTCTCGACCTACCCAAGTCAGTGGTGGTAGATAACACCCACTGCAAACAAGTTGAGAAGCAGTACCAGCTCCCTCCGATGATAGAGTTCATGGAAGTCATGACAGACTCCTGACTGGCAAGAGCTTACTTTCCAGACAGCAGGTTCTGGTCTCTTCATCTGACAACAAATGAGCTACACTCAAGTCCAACAATAACATGTGTACATGTCTGAAGCTATTAAACCATATGTTGGTGTATGGTATGTGATGCTATTTGCTGACTTCATCTATGGCCCTTACAATTATTGCTGAGATCAGTATAGTCTCATGACTAGCAAAATCACAGTCCTGCCTCAAGTCTTGAGAACCCGCGGTGACTGGACCCAAAGAACATACAAAGAGGACTATCATTGTTTGCCCTGAGCCAGAAATGATTTATAGACATCTCAAGGATATGTTGGGATGCCACTTCAATCATCTGCAGATGCAAGGGACCTGGTTCTAAGTAGACCTGAAGTTATGTATGAATGTCCTGGAGCTCAGGACCATCAGAGTAGCATGCACGATGTTTCTGCCTATTCTGCAGAACTCCACCATGCACATTTTGACAGACAATACATCCACAATGCACAGTATAAACAAAAGAGGAGGCACTCAGTCATTCCCCACTGTGACAGAGTCCAAGCACCCTGAGGGGAGAACAGAAGGTTTAAGCCCCTCCCGCCCCAATAAGCAATTAAGCCAACTGATTGCGTACTGTGTTGTACTATGCAAATATCAAGTAAGGTCTTTTATAAAAGCTTATTATGTTATGAATGTAGTAGTTGTTATGAAATATGTATAGAGACCATGGGACCATGGTTATGAATATATGTATGCATATATATATAAAAACTGTATTTCATACACATGGTGCAACTTTAGCATTATCTCCCATTTGGTGCATATGAGGTGCACACTCACCTATAGTGGGCTCCATGCTGACCACAACATCTCAAAAATCCGGGTACCGCAGGGTGACTAACCTTTCTTTCTCACTCCATCCGTATTCAGTCAAAACTTCTATTGACCTAAAGAGTTCTGTTTGAGGAAGGGCTGTGAAAGGACTTCAGGTTTGCGCTCAGTGCACAAGATCCATAAGAATTAGCTATAAATTCAAGTATTTAATAATAAACCATCACCTTTAAAAAAATGAATCATGGTCTCTCATGAAAGCAGAGTACTATACTTGTTCTCAGGGAGATCTCAAACTGACAACAGATAATAATCCAGAACTCCTATGCCGTTACTGAGAAGTCAGGCTAAATAAATTAATTTAATTGTCCCCTTGGTGGGGAACATGAAGTTGGGCAGTGAGCAAGGAATATTAAGATGGGCTTGAATTATTTAGCTGAATGATTTGGAATCAGTTATATCAATGCAGATGCCTCTTTGAAGCACATGATGTCCTTTATCCCTAATTCCGTAACAGAGCTATGATATCCTACAGGAACAGAGCTCACTCTTGTGGAGCTCTGTTGCATTTCCTAAATTAAATCTTTTCAGCAGCATTATGTAAAACTATTTTATTTGTTTTTACTAGGGATTCATATGTGTAAATGATGTGTCAATTATTAGATTTTTCTGTATGTATTGTTTCTCAGACCCACCCTTTTGTTCTTTTTCTGTGGTATGGCTGCTTTTCCCTACGCAACAGAGTCCTGTGGCACTTTTAAAGACTCACAGATTTATTTATCGCATGATAAATAAATCTGTGAATCTTTAAAAGTGCCACAGGACTCTGTTGTTTTTCTGCAATAGACTAACACGGCTACCCCTTTGAAACTTTCCCTACACAGTTCTCTTCATACTCTTAATTAAAAAGGTGTAGTGATTTACAACCATACAGATTGTGTTTCTGGTTGTCAAAATTATCTTTCAAGGTTGTCCTTTAGCAAAGCAAGATAAGCAAGTACTCTGGAGCCATATGGATTCTCTTGGAACTGAGTCATGAGTGGTTGATGCTACTAGAGACTCCCCCACCCCAGCAAAAAGAACTTGTGGCTCAATTTTCTACTCCACATTTCTGGCAGCAAGAAAGAAAGTGAAGGCAATTGGCAGCATGGCTTCTGTCACCAATTGCAATTTTGCCTATAACATTGTGTAACCCATATGCCTGAAAAGGCTATCTCTGAGAGACCTGCTGAGGGTGGGTTACTGTTGTTGGGCAGATTAGTGACCCACAACTGGAAACTTCCAGAAGCAGGGAGTGGTAGCAATTTGAGCATGCTCCACAGTGTACCCTGCTTGTGTGATGTGATGTCAGTCAGATGACTGAAGAGCAGCAGCCTGAGCAGACAGCAGGCAGGAGCTGCCTTGAAAGGAGGCCATGTGCTCAGTGTTCTGGAGAGGAGCTGAGCCAGGAGTGAACAAGATGTTTTCTCCATGTAAAGGAGTTATTTGCACCAGACCTTGCAGACATGCATATGGGACTGAGGGCTGGTTGCAGAGGAGAAGAGAAAGCCTGCATGTAGTGCCACAGAGGATCCCAGCAAAGAAAGAAGAGGACAGCTATTTCTTGCCATGCAAGCTTCCACACTGGAACAGAGACTGTAGCTGAGAGTTGGGTGAACTCCACACAGACTTTGGGACTCTTGGGTATCTTTCATGCAAGGGATTGTTCTTGGTTAATTGTAGTTTGTTTTCTTAGGTTAAGGTTCATTTAGTTAGTAGTTAATAAAGTTCATTGTTATGTTTAATGTAGTAGTATTTTAATGTGTGAGTGTAGCTCTGAGCAAGCTTCGCTGTGAGTCCTGTACAGACTGTATCCTGGGTCTCCAGCTGCTTTCCCCATAGGGGTTGGGGTGTATTTCTGTGAGGCACTGGAGAAGGGCAACTAAATGAATTTAGCCCACCCGAAGGTTACAATTGCACAATATGCATCTTCCTTTATGTGCTTGTCATTTTAACAATCAATGAAAACTAAAAGCAGCATGAACGAAAAAGGACAAATGTCCTCTTAACATCAAGAATATGTTCCATGTGCAGGTGGAGAGGGGTAAGAAAAGGAGGGGAAAATGTAGATAAATAACTTTGTCACAGTCTTCCAGAAAACTGAAGAATTTCCCCATTTCCGGTCTGTTTTTGTTTGCCCTACATTGTTAAGCTACTTCACACATAGTGTGATCTATTCCCCATGCAATTATGCTAAACACTTTTTGCTTTTAATTTACTGTAGAGCTAACAAAAATCTGCAAAGAAATGTCAGAATCCACTAAGCTCTCAGTTAACATACGTTATGACTATGAGCTATAAGGGATGTTCTCAAAAATTTAGAGCTCTATATCTAACATATAGTATTTACACACAAGCAGCCCCAGCAAAGTAAATCAAAGCTCCTGTCTAGACTCAACTCCTACTTTTCATCAGGCAAAGAAGCTGGGAGTGGGAACCACAAAGATGTCTGGTTGAGTCTCTAAAAACAAAATGCAGGCTTGATCACATCACACCACCTTTGCCTAGTGCTTTAATACAGTACTTTATAGCTATAGTTAACAGAGAGGACATATGCACACCCTCCAGGCTGGAATTAAGGTGCATATTATAATGGCTCTTGTTCATAGGAGGCGGACACTGAAAATTAAAGCAAGCCTTGGTGCACAGGAGGAAGCTACAGAAAATTAAGTTGCTTCTCTGTTATCTGTAGGCTTCTTTTGTATTGGTATCTCAAATTTTAGGGCCAGTACCTCAAGAGAGAGAGTGAGTGAATGTGTACACGTACTTGTTTAAATCATTTTGGATCCTGTGATACTGTCTGGAAAATTTCAGGATTTTGGGGGTCAATTTTACAGTGTTATTTGCTTTATAATTATTGAAAGGTCTAAACAGCAAAATTTTTATGTGAAATTTTCCAAAGTTCAAGGATATTCAGATGTGGAGATTATGATTATGTCCCATCCCCTCTTTATAATTAAATCAGTTTACAACTAAGTAAGATATAAAAACTTAGTGGTTGCTCTTTTTGCTGCTGCTTTTACTTTATCATTTTGATTTTGTGTCAAGGTAGTGATGTAGTATTAATGTGAATTGCTAAGAGAAAAGGAAGATAGTGGGAGAAAAAAGGAAAAAAATACTAAATATGAAGGGGAAGAAAAATTCCAGTTTTGCCAGCTTTGGCAATATGGCAGAAAATTCTTGGTTTTGCGAAGACTTTTATCTGTCGGTATTTGGACTGTGCTTTGATTTCAGAGTTAGGGTACAACATTGCCCAACAAGTCTTAGCAATGCATATTCTGAAATAAAGTTTGTCTCGTGTTTAGAATGAAAAACTAGGAATTACAAATAATTTGATCTGTTCCTGACTGTCACATTCTTTGTGTGAATGTTGATGAAGTTACTCAGTTTCTCAGTGCTTTTATTTCCCTTCCATTAAAAGGGAATTAAACTTCCTCTGTGTTGCCTATACAACATCAGCTACTCTTTTATGCGTCCAATCTGTGCACCTAATAAGGCTAGGATCTTGTGGGAAATGTAGTATGTGATCGCATAATTAAAGGTTGTATCGAAATGCATAAGCACATGGGAACAAAATTAGTTGTATAGGCAATCATAAATCTGGTGTTTACTACCTTTTGAGTTTGACTTTGTAAACTAAACTTTAACATATTTTTTTCTAAAAATAGATTTTTTTCCAAAAGGTAAAAACTACTTCTTGTTCTATGGTATGTAAAACTATAACCATACCCATCATACATCACTAGCAGGCTTAAATCCAGAACCTTCAGCACTGTGTCGGTTTTCTTACACTTGAGCTACAGGAGTAATTACATTAAATGGTAGCAGAAGGCTGTTATGTCAGTGGAGCTGTGTCCCACTGGCACTATGTATTTGATCTAGAAGGTTGGGTGGCAGGCATCTGGACTACTAACTGTCTCTTTTCCTTCCCCGATGCCCCAAAATGAGGAGTGCTTTCCCTATATGCTGCTCTCAGAGGGAGCTGCTCTCCGAGGGGGAAATGAGATGCTAGGTCCATGTGTTGGAGTTTAATTAGGGGAAGGGAAGAGTGATCCTGGCAGCTCCAACTGTTTTGTTGGTCTTCAGGTGTTCCTAGGGCAGTACCTATTCCAGCTTTGCAATGTGTCTGAATATTTAGCACCTCTCGGAGGGGGGATTATTTGGCAAGCTGCCAGTGCCAGAATTCTCCTACAGCACACAACAAGAGAAGGACAATGGAGATTTTAAACAGCTTTTAAATCAGCTAAGCCTGAATGATGTTTCATGGGACCAATGAATGGCCCTCCTCTAAGTGAAGAACTTTTTTCTCTGCCACATTTCAAATGCCTATTGTGTTACTGTTTTTCTCAAAAACCTCCCCAAAACAACCCACCGCCACCCACAAAACTACTACAATATTTTATAAGGGAAAATGTTATACAATCTAAATACAGGAGGGTCTCAAAGCATGACTGTGAAACACTTTCTGGTTTCCTGGGAGAAGCCAAGGAAACAAAAAGTAGAGCAGAATAGCAGTATGATATCCAGGGCAACCACAGTGCTCTACTGCCCCTAGAACCTGCCCTGTCTAGAAACTCCCATGTAATACTATAGGCTTGTTTACACAGAGTGCTGCAGCTTAGTGAAGCACTACCTAGTACCTACTGCGTGATGAGAGAGCTTTCTCCTTAGGTATAGGTACTCCACTTTCCCGGAGATACAGCACTGTGTACACCAGGAGTTCGTTGGTATAACTGCATTGCTCAGGGGAATGGGTTTTCCACTCCAAGCAATGTAGTTATACCAATATAAGTTGCAAGTATAGACCAAGCCTAATATGCTTTAATGTTGTTAAAGATAGCCTCTTTAATCTATGCTGGCCTGAGGGTTATAGGTGTGTGTAAATCATACACTAAAATACAAGGACGTACATTTATTGCCGGAAGCTGAGGTACTGCAAATTTTATTTAACATCTGAAAATTTTAGGGGTATAAAATCTTGGCTTGCTCAATCTGCTATTTGACCAAAAACCAGCTCTGACTTGTAGGTGTGTTGTTCAGTCTACAGGCCCCTTTGGTACTATGCTTCTAATACTACTATAAACAAGAGAGCTGGTTGTGCTATAGATACTTTCTGATCCACCAGAAATTTATTCTAGTATGTGACCAAAACACAATCACTCATATGCAGGCTTCAGTCATGCTCTGACTGTTTTATTTCCAGATACTTTATTGGCATGATGATGTGTTACCACAGTGGAAAAGACAGATTTCTGCCACTGATATGTACAATAACTCACCTAGTCTAGCCCAAGGCAGAACGACGCATTTGGGGTCTTAATTCTGGTGTTCATATGCCACTTTTGAGCATGTCTGCTGTAAATATGCACAATCAAGAATAACAAATGAACAGATGAAGCAAAAACCCCTCAAGCCTGGTTCTGTTCTTCTCCTTTTCAGTCAGGTGAGGCATATGTTCCTTGCCAGTCTTTCCTGGATGTATGACATAAAACTTTCAAAGACTGTCTGAGTCTTGAAGCCTTCATTCCTTTCTCAATGACAGCCTCTCCCGTGGTTTTCCAGTACTTTTTGTGCATTTGCTAAGCATCACCTTGGTCCTTGCTGCATGTTCCATGTACCAAATCTGTTCTATTCTAGGGGTAACTGATCTCTTCAGGCATGAGCCAGTTCTGCTGTCCCAGCCCTTCTGTGCCCCTGGGGCTGTCAGGGAAGCCTGTTCTTCCACTTGCGCTGCAGGGAGGTCAGTTCTCAATACCGTCTCGCAGGGTAGCTCACTCCCTGCTGGACCAGCCTACGTGCACCCTAACACAATAGGTCCCACGCTGTGTCCAGTCCAGCCCCAACCACAGCGAACAGCTACAGCTCCCTGGCTTGGGGGCTTTGCTCCTCTCTCCTGAACCAATCACAACAGGCCGGGGGCGTGGTCCATAGCCTCCTGGACCAATCAGAGTTACAGGGGACACAAAGTAGTGTTCTTTGCACGCGCTTTCAGAGCCAGAAATAATTGACGGCGGCAGAGCTCTATCACGCTGGCGGGGAGGCCGTACTCTTGGAGGACTTTGACCAATAGGACTGTGGAGGTGGGCTTGCCTGGCAGCGTGGGCCAGGCCAAACGGGAATGACAGATGCGTGATCTAATGGCGCAGCGCGACAGGCCTCGGTGCGAGCCAGTCGGAGCCAATGGCGTGTGTGTGTGGGCGGGGCAGGAGGGCCAGTGCCTGAGCTCTGTGATTGGGAGAGAGCGACAGGAGAGCCCGGTCGGGCGGTGTGTGCGCTGCACGAAAATGCACTCGGATGGCGCTGCTGTCAGTGAGTAGGAGCGGCCGGGCCGGGCCGGCTGAGGGGGCTTCGCCCGCGGGTGGCGCCGACGGCTTCCGCAGCCCGTCCTGGGGACGCTGCCGGGTGCCCGCGGGACGGGGCGGCGCCTGCTGGGGACACTTGAGGGGGCATCTGGAGACGGGAGCCCGGCACCCGAGAGCCGCGGCGGGGCTGGCTGGACGGGCGGGGGCGGAGAGCGGCTCGTGCTGGCTCTGCGGTGGTTCTGGGCGCCGACAGCGGCTGTGACGCAGTTTCTCCAACCTTGTGTAGAAGACCCGAGTCCGACCCTGACCCTGCCGCGTCCTTCTTCGGGGCCGAGGGTGCGGGGATCCGGCCCGGGCGCCGCCCTGCGGCTCGTTCCAGCGGGGGTAATTTAACGGCTTCAGTGTCAGCCGGGTGCGGGAGAAACGGGCTGTGAAGGAGAACGGGCCCGGTGCATTGTGGGAGTGGGAGTCTCTCCTGCCGCACAGCGCGGCGGCCCTCAGCGGCGTGGAGACTACAACTCCCAGCGTGCACCGCGCCCTAGCCCCCTTCCCCCAGCTTAGGGAACTGCAAGTTGGTGCTCTCGGGCCAGTCTGGGGCCCCGCACTGGAGGTCGGCCTAGGCACCTGGCGAGGGAGCGCGGGCAAGGATGGGAGTGGGACAAGGCCAGAGCTGTCCCAGAATCATCTCTCTGTGTGCGGGGGGAGAGAGCAAGAGGGGAGCCCGGGCGGGGCAGCGTGCTGCCCGTTGCGGGAGGGGGACTGGAGAAACCATTGGGCTTTGTCTCTGGGGTAGCATGCAAGCGGTCCTGAGCACAGGCACGGCTTGGTTTTAGCCCAGGTTGCCTGCTGACGTGGGGCATGCTGGGCACAAATAGGAATGGGAAGGAGGATACAGTCCCAAACAGCAATTGCAGAAAAACAAATGAGTCCTGTGGCACTTTTAAAGACTAACAGATTTATTTATCGCATGAGCTTTCGTGGGAGAAAATCCAAGTCATGTGACAAATAAATCTTAGTCTTTAAAAGTGCCACAGGACTGTTATTCCCAAGCACAGAACTGTTGTCCCCAGTAACATGAGGTTGTTGGCGGATGTATGTGACTCTAAGTAATATTGTCTTTGACGGATGAAGAGGCATAGCAGCACTGAGAATAAACTATTTTATTTTGCCATTTGTAGCATTTATTTGTCTCATGGCAAAGTCTGATATAGAACATCACTATTCATATTTTCTTTTTGATTCTGGGTGATCCCCATCAAGCCTGAAAATAACAATTAGAGAAATTGTATACATCTTGGATTTTCTTGAATCCATCTTCTATCTGTGAAAATTAAAAGTTGGAGAGAGAGCCTAACATAGGAACATAGTGTAGATTAAATCATATAGGGTTGAATCATTGCTCCAAATCTGAAGATCATTAATTTGTATTGCCATAGCTCCTGGGAGCCGGTAACCAGCACTTCTTGTTTCAAAAGAATGTAAAAATGTACCACCCCCAATTTAACAGCCTAGGCTAATAGCCTAGTGAGATGTACTTTGGTGGATAACATTCTCCTTGAAGCTTGAGGTTACACTAACCCTGTTTCAGTTATGTAGACAAATATTTTCTCTACCAAATAGATACCATGGACACATAGACATGTGCTTTATGTTCTAGTCAGTCTTTTCAGAAGTTATTAATACAAAAAATAAAGGTGCAAATCTTTATTGTGAATATTGGTTATCTGTAGCTGTCAGACATTCCATACTGGTCTCTCATTTGAGATGCTATAGGTTATTCAGTATGCACTTTTCTTATTACTATTATTATTTTAAAAATTTTCAGTAGAAAACTTTGAGAGTACTGTTTTTGGTTTTCTAGCTGTTTCTGGCCTCTGATTCTCCTCAACCTCTCTTCCACAACCTCCACTGAATTGCAGTGGGATCTTCTGTCTCTGACAGAAGATTTCCTTCTCTCTTTTTACCCATTTCCATAAAATCATCAGGGTTTAAGAAATCTCTAGTATGCCAGCTAATCATGCCTTGCAAAAATTTACTCATTAAGAGTAAGTAATTTATTTTCAATATAGATTTTTTTTTAAAAACGACTTTTTCATTAGTATTATGGTTTGAGAGAGTAGGTGTCCTGGGCTGGTAAGCTTTCATGATGCTTTTGCAGAACTGATTGAATCCTTTTATTTTTCTTCACTTTTCTGTTTAATCAGGAAGGACTTAATTATTTCTCAAGCATCTCTGATAGCTTAATATCTTGAAAATTTTAGTGATGGAAATTCTTTTATTCCTTGGTAATTTATAATCTTTCATATCTACTTAAATATAAATACTTCCCTACATTAAAACACACTGTTGTCTCTAGTTCATGCTTCTATTCTCGTTGATTAGGGTGGATGATTGAGATAAGAATTAGCTGTTCTCTTTGTAGCAAACTTGTACATTTGTTGACATGAGTCTAGAATGAAATCTAGTCAAGATATGACCAATCCTCATTCTGATTTGCTAAACTTCTGTTGTTGCTCTCTTACAGTATGAACGCCATCAGTCCAGTTTCTAACTCATCTTTGGAACTTGTTTCCATTTTTTTTCAATTCTTCTTTGTGGATAGCTACGTTTTGAAAAATTCTCTAAAAAAGGTGGGGATATTCTTGTCCACCTCATCCCCAAAACAAATGTGTCATCTGAAAATTTCTTGCCAGTTCGGTGAAGATAACTCTGTCTTCTGTATTATAAAGTCACATAGTGAGTTCTGTTATGGTAACTGGATGACTTTTTTTATCTTCATCACCCGTCTCCATTCTTTCAAATTGGGGGGTGTTGGAAGTTTGTGGTTCTAACACTTTAGTGTTGGTTTGTTCTTGTGTGTGAAGTACTCTGACATTTTCATCTAAAGGTACCAATCTTTTGTTTCCCTCTCAGGCTTTGGGGAGGTTGAAACAAAAATATTTGTCTTATTTTTCCTGTCTGTTCCTATTTGAATTCCAATTTTTCTGTCTTAGGGGAAGGCTCCCTTATATACTATTGGCTAATCTTCACTGACGGCTGCAAAATCACTGCCATCAGATTGACCTTCCTGATTTACTGCTTGGGTCTGTAAAGACCTTCTCAGTTGATCGGGAAGCCAATCTATTAAGATCATCCTGGCAACTGGAGGCCCCTCTCTTTGACTTGGTGCAGTTGAGGCGCCAGGCATAGGGCAGTTGAATTGAAATATGCAAGTTATTTTAAGTAACTTGCGTATTCTGGTTAGACTGCTGCTGAAAACGGCCGACAGTGTAGACCTGCCCTGTGTCTCTTGTGCTTTTCTAAAGGCACTGGGCTCCTGCTGGCTATACGGCTAGTGGGGTGTGGTGGTTTTTTTTGGGGGGGGGGGGGGGGGGGGGTTTGCATTAATTTTGTGCTTGAGGAGAGAAAAAAAGTAGTACGGGAGAATCCATGACGATGTGCAATCCTGTATCCATTGTAAATACTTGAGCACTCAGCATCACCACTGGATCAGTCTGTCTATACAGAGGGATAAATAAAACTAACAAAAACAGTACACAGGATGGGTCTTGTGGAGTGGAATATCTTTTCATAGTTAAAACAATTTGAGGGGTGGAAGCTTACATATTTAAACCATTTCTCCCGTTGTTTACCCTTCTATTTAAATATCTATATTGTCCTTTATAATTTGAACCTGAAACTGTCTTAAATGCAAAATAAAGGTGAATTTTGAGTCATAGTGAGATCAGAAGATCATTTGCAAATTATGCACTCTTGTTCATGATCAGTTTTCCAGTGGATATGGTATTTGCCACTTGAGTTCTGTATTGCTTTATCATTAATGAGTTACAGCTGATAACACTTCTTCATTCGAAGAATGAGTCTGTGAATATTCAGCTAAGTAGCATGTCACACACACCAGCACCATTTGAGCTAAATGAAGTGGTAGATTTAGATGATATTTTTTTCCCTGGTACCCATTGTTGTCATTGATTTTTACTGAATCATAGCCAGCTATTTCACTTTTCTTTACATTTTGCTGGATTATCTCAATTAGGAATGTATGCAACCATTTTAATATTTAATAGGTATGCAAGTCATGGCATCTTGCAGAGACAACTCACCCTGTATTAAATTCTGTTTAACTAAACCAGTGAAAATGTATGTGTAATCTATTGTAATCAACCAGTGAAACCCATGTGGGGACCTTCTTATTTTGGTTTAAGAATGAATTATTTTGGGTTAGCTCAAATCAGTTCTTAATCAATTTAAGGGGAACTGAAATAAGTTTCGTTCAAACTAAGTAACTGTCCTTGCAACCTTTTGTATTGGTTTAATTAAAATTAATTTAGACACCACACTTTACATTTAAGCAGTGCAACACTGTAGGTATACCAGCTCTTACTGTGAGAAATGTGAAGGTACTTAGTGAAATAATAGCTTTCTTCATTGAGAAAAGTAATTTTTTTAACATTTCCTTTATATGTAACATGCTGATTGAAATAGATAATCTTGCAATCTAGACTGACTAGTAACACTATAGCTAAATTTAAAAATAACATTATGCTTTGAGTTGGGTGTATATGTGCATCAATGACGTGTCTCACTGAATCAAATTTTGTTTCTTTTCTCTGCTTCCTAATAGTAAAAATTTATGGCTATACCTTTAAAATATACCAAAACAAAAGTTTAGTAGAATTCTTTAGAAAGAGAGAAAGGAAAAAAAAAAAAAACTCCAGCCTTTTGTTTTTTGTCTTTGGTTATGTATATAGGTGTTTCAGAACTGTATGTTTTGGGGGTTTAGGCCTTATTGAGTGTGTGTTTCAGATCTGGGTTGTCATTTTAAAATGTCATCACAAGATAAAGTAATATATTAGCATGAGTCTGTAGGTAGACCTAGGTCTTGTCAGTGCTGGAAGTTTACATTAACTGGAATCAGTTTCAAAAATAGTTGTTTGCCTGAGCGAGGAGAGGTGATTTTATTTTAAGTGGCTTTGTAGATTAACTGGCATGGGATTTTGCAGCTTGGAATTTTTTAAGTCTGTTCCTCCACTGGGCAGGCATACTTTTTAAAAAGTAGGCTCAGGGAATAAAATTTTGAGCATATACTCCCTTCCTTAAAGAAGTGCTTAAGTCAACTTCATAAAAGCCCAGTGTGGACGTGGCTTTGTGTAGGTCGATTTAAGTGTCCTTAAGTTGACCTAAGTTGCCAGTGTAGACGCACCCTAAGAGTCTACACTAAAATGTTGTTCCCAATGCTTTGAGGCTGAGCACCTAGCTGGGAAGAAGTTTTGTTGACACCTGGCCTAGGCACCAGACCTGGCCAGGGTCTTTTAAAATCTGCAGCCTTGCACACACCCAGGCAGTGGCCCAGGGCACGGAATGGATTGGCCAGAGAACTGACTCCAGGGGCTGGACTGAGCCCCTGTGAGCTAGGTAAGTGGGGGAGAGGGGGCTGGGGAGCCAGCTCTGTGCAGTGGGGGGCTGGGGAAGGGATTAGGGAACTGGCGTGGGAAAGGTGGGTGGGGAACAGAATGGAGCCCCATGCAGGGAAGGGAACGGGCAGAGGAGCTGCACTGGGTAGGGGACAGCGCAGCAAAGGGGAAGGTGTTGGGGAGCCAGTACAGCAAAGGGGAGCCCGCAGGGCAGGGGAAAGGGAAGGTGTCGGGGAGCCTGCAGGTTTTGGGAAGGGAAAGAGGAGACCATGCTGCCCCAAGCGTGCAGGGCCGTCCCTAGTGGAGCTTGGGGCCAAGTGGCCTGGATGGGCCCCCGCCCCACCCAGGGGAAAGGGGGTAGAGCAGGCGGGCCGAGCCGGCCTGCGTTGCCGCCCCAGCCCCCGCCCCCAGGTGGCAGGAGCCAGCCCCAGCTGAGTCTGCACTGCTGGATGGGGCCTGCGCAAGCTGCAGCATGCATTGGGGGGGGGCTGGCCGGGTACTGCGCGCCTCACTGCTGCTCCACCCCTAGGCCTGCCTGCTTCGCCCTGGGGATGGGGAGCGCTGGCCCCGAGGCTGGGCGAAGCCCTTCTGGCCCTCGCCCCATGCTGCTTTCGGCTCACCGCCAAAGGCAGCGGGGGCAGGGCAAACCGCGACGTGAGGGAGAGCTGCACAGGCCCCGCACTGCCCTGCTGAGAGCGGGACAGCGTGGGGCCCACGGAAGTGCGGGGCCTGGGGCAATTGCCCCATTCACCCCTCAAAGGACGGCCCTGCAAGCGTGGCAGGGGAAGGGATCAGGGACCCCAGGTGGTACTGTGCTGGGAAGGGGTCAAGAAGTCTACTTGGACACACTTCGGCCCCTGTCAGGTGTCCCGACTTCCAATGTGGCCTGTGACACTGAATGAGTTTGACACCTCTGCCCTATCTGCATATGTTGATGCTTGTGTACTTTCCCTCCCATTATTGTTCCAAACTGCCACCTCCCTGGAGGCAGTACACACATAGCTAAGGCCTTGTACACACGATCAGATTATCGCGCATTAAAGCTCATTACCGCGCGATAGCAACAACGGCGTACACACGTGCAACAGGGCTCTTGCGCGTTAACTGCCTTGTTGTCGCGCAATCCAACAACCACTCCGACGAGAGTGGTAACAGCTGTTGCGGATCATATATTGCGCGTTTGAGCTCGTGTGTACGCTTACCGCGCATTGACTGGAGTCCGGAACTGTCCCAGCATTCCCAAGTCGTCCTCTCTGGTCTTCCCCCCACCCGCTCTGTGGCCGTGACGAAACTGTCCCCGCCCTGCCCCGAACTTATTCCCGGGATTTTCAAATTTCAAGTCTCTTTCACTTCCTGCTCTCTTCCTCGTGGAGTGTGTTTGTGCTCCGATCATCAGTAGCAATGGCGGCCCGCCGTGGAAGACGTGCACCCCTTTGGAGCACGGCAGAGGTGCTGGACCTGATCAGCATCTGGGGAGAGTCCGCCGTGCAGGCGCAGCTACGCGGCAGCAGGAGGAATTATGACACATTTGGCATAATTTCTCGGGCCATGTCAGAGAGAGGGCATGATAGAGACACAGTGCAGTGCAGATCAAAGGTGAAGGAGCTCAGAATTACCTATCACCGAGCGAAGGAGGGAAACCGCCGTTCCGGATCAGCGCCTGCAACATGCAGGTACTATAAGGAAATAGAAGCCATCCTCAGCGGGGACCCCACAACCACTGCCAAAAGTCCCGTGGACACTTCAGCCCCTCCTCGTCCGGTGATTGCCAGAGCCGAGCAGGATGAGGACGTTGTTGAGGAGGAGGAGGAGGAGGAGATGGAGGATGACACGGAGGAAAGCGCAACCGCGTGTAGCCAGGAGCTCTTCAGCAGCCCCGCTGAGACGTCCACCCAAGGCTTGAACTGCAGCTTGTTCTCTGAGGCGGCAGAGGGGGGTTCAGGTAAGTTTCTCCTTCATTCAGCTCTGCTCCTGCTAAAATATCATTGTCTGGGGTGGGGGTGCTTGCGGGTCCCCGCTGTGCACGCTATTTACTCTGCATTCATTAGCAGGGCATCAATACAAGCAGTGATTGTAAAATAATCATCTGCATTTAGGTCAGAAAAGGTTTCCTCGATGTACCTCCAGAGCCTAATACTCAGGTTAGATGGGAGAGCGTTTGTGTCTGCGCTCCCAAAGACGGACACTCTGCCTCTCCAGCTGCAAAGCACAGCCCTGGGAACCATGGCAGCACACAGTGCAGCAGCATACGGTCCCGGCCTGCTACCGGCGGCATGTAGGAGATGTATTCTAGATGGAAGGGGCACTCTGAGGAGAGGGATATTGGGTTCCATCTGTGTGCCCTCTTCCGATTCTTAGCACCCGGTAAGCCGTCTATTAGAATGTACCTTGTCTGCTTCAGCGCAGCGTAGTGTGTTGACCGCCCTGTACCTTCCAGTGGAATGTGCTACTGGAAGGTTACATTGGCTATCTATGCTATGTGTTAACAATGTCTATATTGTTATTTTTGTATTAGAATTGAGCTTCACAAGGCCGGTGTCTACCCCAGCTGACCGAATGAGAAACATTAGGCGGCGTTCTCGAAGAAACAGGGAGGATATGTTTAACGACCTGCTGAAAGCAACACAAGAATCCGCAAGGGAGAATAGAGCCTGGAGAGAGGAATCCCAGCAGAGGAGGCAGAAACACAGGGACGAACTGATAAGCGTCATGAAGGAGCAAACAGAACTGCTAAAGAACATGATAGCTTTGCAGTCCCAGGCGATAAATGTCCGGGCTCCACTCCAGACAGTTCAGCCGTGTATGCCTCCCACACACCGCAGTCCCTCAAAGCATTTCTTTGAAGGCCACCCTCCACCCCGGTACAGGACAACATCCAGCCCCCCCCCCCCCCAAGCTACTTTTACGAGACCCGGAGCTACACCAACCTGTAACCCCACCCCCATCTTTCAGGTTTCAATAAAAACAGTAACAAATACTTTGAAGAATGCATTTATTTATACACATTATTGAAATGATCCTAAGGTGCACCTCATGCGTCATGGAACTTAACTAGGGAAGGGCATCATTGAAATGCTCCCTGAGTGCCTCCCTTATGCGAGCAGCTTCTCCTTGTGCCACCCTAATACTCCTAGTGGCTGGCTGCTCGAATGCTTCCTCGAGGCGCTGTGCCTCCGTAGCCCACGTAGGGGAAAACTTTTCTCCCCTACTTTCACAAATGTTATGGAGGACACAACATGACGCAATCACGGCAGGGATCTGGTCCTCCGCCAAGTCCAGCCTCCCATACAAACAGCACCAGCGCCCTTTTAAACGGCCGAAGGCACACTCCACAGTCATTCTGCAGCGGCTCAATCGGTAATTGAACCGCTCCTTGCTGCGATCAAGGTTCCCGGTGTAGGGTTTCATGAGCCATGGCATCAGTGGGTATGCTGGGTCTCCGAGGATGACTATGGGCATCTCCACTTCCCCCACTGTTATTTTTTGATCAGGGAAAAAGGTGCCCCCTTGCAGCTTCCGGTACAGACCAGTGTTCCTGAAAATGCGGGCATCATGCACCTTTCCCGACCACCCAGCATTGATGTCCGTGAAACGACCCTTGTGATCCACGAGTGCTTGCAGCACCATGGAGAAGTAGCCCTTCCTGTTTATGTACTCCGTCGCGAGATGGTCTGGAGCCAAAATAGGGATGTGTGTGCCATCTATGGCTCCCCCGCAGTTAGGGAATCCCATGGCAGCAAAGCCGTCCACAATCTCTCGAACATTGCCCAATGTCACTGTCCTCCGTAGCAGGATGCGATTGATGGCTTGGCACACTTGTGAGAGGGCTAATCCGACGGTGGTCCTCCCGACTCCAAACTGGTTTGCAACGGACCGATAGCAGTCGGGAGTCGCCATCTTCCATACAGCAATCGCAACACGCTTCTCCACAGTTAGGGCTGACCTCATGTTGGTGTCTTTCCGTCGCAGGGCAGGGGCTAACTCTGAGCACAGTTCCAGAAAGGTTGCTTTCCGCATTCGAAAGTTCTGTACCCACTGCTCGTCATCCCACAGCTGCATAACAATGCGATCCCACCACTCGGTGCTCGTCTCTCGCGACCAGAAACGGCGTTGCACCGTGTGCAGATGATCGGTGAAGGAGCTGAGCAACGCGGTGCTGTTGCTCTGCATGGCATCGATCAGCCCCTGCTCCTCGGTGTCCTCATCTGACTCGGAGCTCATTGCGTACTGAGCAACAAGCCGAGATGTATTCAGAATGTTGAAGGCGACAATGGAGATCATAGCAGGATCCATGCTGTCGCTGTAGCGATTGATTGCAAGTGGTGCGTTGCGTCACTGCACTGTTGAAAATAGGCGCGAGTTGCTATTGGCAACGAGGAAGACGCTAGGGGAACACAAAGCACCATGGGAAACTGAGAGTTTACCCATGGCGCTTTGCGTTCCTTTCCTTCATCCCATGATTCATAGCGCCGATTCAGGGAAAATGGAACGATGGGATAGGTGCCCAGAAGTCATTGCGCTCAACCGCGATAATGCGTGTAATTTTGTTGCGTTGCAGGGAGCAACGTGTGTACGCGTTGTCCCGCAATAAAGGTCACGTGAGTTTTGTAACGTGAGTTTTGTAGCGCGATTGCCTTGTTGCGCTTTAATCTGATCGTGTGTACATAGCCTAAGACTGCTGCCTTGCTCTGTGAATCCCAAGGAAAAGTGAAAATGCAGTACTTGTAACTTGTGTGGATCAAGAGGAGTGAGTTCAGTATACCAAAGTTTTCATTTATCTTGTGAATACACTCACAGTAATACTGTATCTCTGTGAACTGTAGCTTTTGCTGTGCTGCCAGCTCAGAAGGGGCTTAATGTGGCTCCTGAGCATATTGACTACTGCTAGCCTCTGTTTTTCATAATTAATCCCCTCCCCAAAGTTTCTATTGTTTTGATTTTGAATGTGTAACACCACTTTGCCAATTAGGAAAAGATGGAATTTTTATTGTTTCCCTTTTAATTGGAATTAGAATTAAAATCTGTTTTCACATTAACATTAATAAAGTTCGCATGAGGATGGTGAGCTTTGGTTGGACTAGAGTTTAACTGCATCTATTTTAAAAAAAACCCAAAACCCTAGAAAACATTTTTGTATGTGATAAAACAGCTTTAACTCCTGAATTTTTAAAAGGAATTAATTTACAATGAAAAGACTTTTCCATTAGACTACAACCATGGGAAAGGACATTATATATTAATTGTCTTTGAAACCCGTAATATAAATCATTTTTTCTTCTAAAGGGATACCAAATTAAATCATATTGTAGATAGAAAATATTTTGCCTAACATTATTAGAAGTACCACCCACAGTTACTGTAACTACTAGTTTAGAATAAAAACAATTATTCAACTCTCTTTCTCACAGTGCTCTGTTGTTCTGAGTACCCAATGTCACTTTTTGTGGAACTTTTGTCTAGCTATAGGGAAAAAATAAATACTAAGATTGTGAAATCCTCAGGATAGGGAATGTGTATCTCACTATGTTTGGGCACTGCCTTGCCTATTGTGAGTGCTACTTTAATACAAATGATTAGATAATATTTTTCAGTAGGAAAACAATTATAAAAGGATAAATTATAAAGGGAACTCAAGGAAAAAAATGAGTATCTGAAACTTTTTTTTTCTCTTTAAGATTGAAATGTCCAGATCCTTCTTGAATTGACTTGCATTGCTGCTATTTCACATCTTCAGTAGGAAGATATATGAGTAGTTCTGCATGCAGCTTGTGAAGTTCTTCATCACTGTCTCACAGTTGTAGTTGTCATTTCAGCAACTGATAAACACAGATTATTTTTCTGAGACCGTCAGCATTGCTTTCACTCTCGGTTACATGTGCTTCAGGTGCAGCACTTTCATTCCCTAAAGCTTTTTGGTTTGATACTTCTTTTTGAACAAGAGGTCAAGCACAATAATTCCATGTAGCAGTGAAGTGTTCTTACCACCATGTCTTGAAAAAGTCTGCAAATGTTTATTTTTAAAGTTTGGCTGTTGATATTTCAGCTAGTTTTTTATTGGACTTCTAATTTTGCTATTCTGTTCCTTCCTTTAATTTTTTTTTTTTTTTTTTTTTTAGAATAATTTATTTTGTTAATTCAGGGTTTGACAAAATTGGCTTCCAGCTAGGCATCAACAGTTTTATTTCTACAGCAGAGCGAGGAGCCAGGCTACAAACCCCAGTCACTATGGCGACCTGATGTCCGGGTTTTGTTTAGCCATGTATTAATGGATTATTTATAGAGTGTAAGTTTTTGGCTTTCACCGTGCACTTTTTTTTTTCCAGTCTTGTTTGACTGGCAAAAATGAGGCTAAATCAAACTCTGTGAGAGAGAATCTGGCCAGCATGATTACTAGAGTATAGTAATAAGATGTGATCTGTCCTTGAATTAAGCTAGCATTTCCCAAACTGTATTCCGCGGAACACTGATGTTTCGTGCAATGTGAATAGGTGTTCTGTGAAAAAATTTCAATGCTAGCAATATTTTTCCTGTTAACTCTTTTAAATCAACTTTGGAGCAATACATGCGGCAATTTTTTGGTATGAAGACATCCACCCCCTGACCAGCATGTATGTGTTACATCAGTGTATTCCAAGCTCAAAAGTGTTCCATGGCCAAATTAGTTTGGGAAATGCTGAATTAAGCTATGCCTAGGTGTGGTGAGGAACAGAATTAGAGATCAGCAAAATTACTCCTTCTAGCCAAGGTACTGAATTAAAACTATGACTGTGCCTCTGAAATGTTAAAAACAATGTTTTATCCACCATGATGGGAGAACTCCAAATCCATGCATAACACAGATTCTTAAAAAGTTGGGACTTTCCTCAGGTTCACTTTTTCACTTACAGCAATGTTCTTTCTGTGAGAATAATCTGAACTGTACTGGGTTTTAACATAGATTTGTTTTCAGCATAGACTTAGTTTTTAATACCTCACATAGTTTACCTTTGTACTATGGTTTCCATAGAGTGTGTGTCCTGAGGACTGTTTTGGAATATTAAATCTGGAGGTGTGGAAATAATTTTTTTCTTTTGTTTTATCACTATTTTACTTCTTTAGAAGCTGGAGAGAGACAAAATGTTCCCATGTGGAAATGCTTTAATGTAATGACTGTTAGTAGTAGAGTGACCAGGTGCCCTAATATTAGGGAGTTTGTCTTATATAGGCAACTACCGTATTTTTCGGACTATGACGCACTTTTTCCCCCCCCAAAAGTGGGGGGAAAATGAGGGTGCGTCTTATAGTGCGAATGCTGGGGCACGTGGCCGCAGAGCGGCTGTCGCACCCCCCGCGAAGCCCAGCAGCGGCACACCCGGCCTGCGCCCGGCCTCTGGGCTGGCCCTCCCCTCCCAGCGGGATGTCTGCGGCAGCGGTGGGCTCCCGGGCTCCCACCCGCCGACCACCTCCTTCCCGGGGCCGGGGCCGGGCTAATCCACGGCCCTGGCCTCCCAGCACCGGGCCAGGATCAGCCTCTGAGGCTGGGGTCTGCTCCCCCCCACCGCGGCAGGGTCCTGCCCCGCCGGCGGCTTCCCAGGGCTGCAGCAGAGTCCTGCCCCACCGGCGGCTTCCCTGGGCTGCGGCAGGGTCCTGTCCCGTCCCGCCGGCGGCTTCCCAGAGCCGCAGCAGGGTGCTGCCCCGCCGGCGGCTTCCCAGGGCCGTGGCAGGGTCCTGTCCCGCCGGCGGCCTTGGCTTGCTTTTCTTTCTTTCTTTTCCCTCTTCTTTCCTTCCTCCTTCTTGTTCTTGTTTTGTTTTGTTCCTCCTTCTTTCTCTTCCTGTTTCCTCTTCTTTCTTTCTTTCTTTCTTTCTTTCTTTCTTTCTTTCTTTCTTTGCTTTCCTTTTTCTCTCCTTTGCTTTCCTTTTTCTTTCCTTCTTTCTCTTCTTTGCCTGCCTTCTTTCTTCCTCTAAAAACTGGGTGCGTCTTATGGTCAGGTGCGTCTTATAGTCCGAAAAATACGGTATATCTCCTTGCTTCCCTCCCCTGTGGAAAAAAATGGTGTCCCAATTTTTCACACTTGCTATCTGGTCACTGTAGGTATTAGTGGAACCTCCATGTAAAATTCTTTTATACAAGAGTGTTGTGCTGGTTATGTGGTTCATGTCTCTTTGGCTGTTCAAATAGCGTTGCACAAATGTTTGCTAACGCGTTTGGTCTCATTTCAGTTCATAGGGCTACTTATGGTAGTTAGCACCATATTTGGCAATCTTTGCAGGAGTACGTGCAAGTGCTTGTCAAGTTGTGTACTTGAGACTGCACTGTACTTAACTCTTTCAATAGTGAACTATTGCTAGCTTTGAATCTGTCATACTTTTATTTTTAGCAAGAATATTACACTTTACTTACATGGAAGAATTCCACTCACTTAGTGTTGGATATGAAGGAGCCTTAGGCTTGGGGAGGAGTTTTAAAAACTTAACTGTACACTCAGGTTAAGTCTCTTGTATGAAGTATAAGAAGTGAGGAAATACAAAATGATTTTTTTCAGTCCTTAGCTAGGTATTGCTGCTTTGTAACTCTTTATCTATAGGTGAAAGTTAGCATAGGTCTCATATAAATGTTTCCCAGTGCTATAGCTGGAGAATATATACTTGCATTTATAGCAACCAAGAATACCTTAAAAATATGTTTATGATAATTAGCTTCTCCTAAAAGGAACATGCTTGGGATATTGATTTACCATAGGGACAGAGGAGAAAGTGAGAGGATGGGTAGAGAGTAGAGGGCAACTCTGTTCATGACTCTGTTCACAACTCCTGTTTTTGTTTTGTTTTTTAAATTTGCCTTTATGAATTTAAGTGTATTACTCTGATTCTTTGTTCATATAATTTTGCTTATTGGAGGAGGAGATCTCTGTGTATGCGGAAAATGTATAGAATTTCTTTTAATAAACTGCGCTGACTAATTCCTGTGCTGTAGTGAAAATTGCACAATCCCTTTCTCCAAGGAGATGCGGAAGGCTTTTTGCTGATGTTGAAAAGTATTCACTCGAGTTTTATATCAGAGCCTGATTGGGGTTTGTTTTTTTTTTTAAAGAAGAAAATACACAAAATCTTGTTTCTAGCAGTAAAAACTATATTCCATAGGGTAATTTAAACCAGGATAAGAGACAAAACTAAATTTTATTTTTCCTCTAGATTTTCAGCTGAACTCTCATCTATCAACACTGGCAAATATTCACAAGATTTACCACACCCTCAATAGGCTGGTAATGACTTGCAATCTTCTTTTTATGTAATAGCTAGTTATTTACTCTTGAATTCATTTATTTGTGCTATGGAAAATTTAGGTTATAACACTTAAATATATTTTTTTTCTTTTCTGATGGGAAGGGAATGGGTTTGAGGGATCCACATTAAAATTGTGTAGTTAACTGTCTCTTCTTGTGTGTTAATTGTTTAAGGCTGCATGACTGTACACAGGTCAGAATTAAGGTTGGCTGTGTCCAGTGGAGCCCTTGTTTCAGTATGTGTACATTATGGTATGCATGGAAGCATGTGTAAAACTGCATGTTCTTTGTGCTTACAGTTCTCATCATTCAGGCTCCTTACAGTTAATGTGGCAAAACATGTACTGAACACACAAATCAATCCTTTGTAGAGCAATACAAAGAACAAAGTATGAGCTGTTGTTGATTCTTGCCTCTGTCACAGCATTTTCCATTGCACAGCATAGCTAACCATGCACACTTCTACAGTTTAGGGCAGCTACACCTGTATTTCTCTCAGTGGTCCAGCAAGACTGCTCACTCTCACACTTCGTTACTCAGTTGTTGCCTCTCCTTCATGGAGACATATCCTGCTACTATCCGACCAAAGTATTTCTAGGCTGCACAGATTCCCGCCTTCACTGTGCATTTCCCAGCAAATATTTGAAATAGTAAACATGGATGCTAATAAGCTTACCAAAATCAACCATATCCCTATCATGAATTCTGACAGGAGCTGTCCTTCAGTCTCCCCATCCAAGAGATGTCTTGTGTTTACAGCTCTGTACAAACACCCAGTCTCAAGTGAGCCCAGTAGGCCCAGTCCTTCCAACCCTATCCTGAGGATTGGGGCTTTCCGTGGACCAGGGGTCCTATCTCCATAAGCTGGATCAGGAAGAAGGCTATGAGCCCATTTAAAACCAGCTTATTTATTTAAACACCTTTTTTGGTCTTTTGGTTTCTGGAGAAACCAGTTTGATCTAGTGATCCAGTTGATCTTTTAAGGGAGGTGGCTTCTCTGGAGGTATTGGAACCTGCGTGAATTTGCCTAATTATCCCCTTCTGTTATCTTAATTACCCTTCTGTAACAGTCTAGACTCAGCCCCCCTTGCTCTGCAGGCCTTTGACCCCAAAAACCACTCTTGTGCAGGACCCATGCAGTTTATTCAGAGTGTGTTGCCCACCTCCATCTATTTACAAGAGTCCACTCCAGCACTGGGGTCCTACATTCATGCCCAGAAGCAGCAGGGTGTTCAATTTTCTCTCTCCAGAGCTGCCCCTGCTCCCCCTCTCAGCTTCCACTTCTTGGGAGCTTTTATTGACCTCCCAGGCCCCACAGCCGGTCCTCATTACAGCTCATTCCACTCAGCTGGCTCACTTTTCCTTCTAATTAAGCCTCAGTATCCTGAACTAGCCCAGCCTGGCTGGTGCACCCTGCTACATGCCTCTCCCATCTCCTCTGGCCCCTTCTGGTGGGGTCTGAGCTCAGGGGGTACTCCATTGGCATGGACTGACCCTCAGCATTACTCCAGTGAGGTTTATGGGGCCTTCCACCCACAGCAGGTACACAGGGTAGGGGGCGAATGTCCATACCAGTCCACCTCTGCCAAGTTATCGCACCAATCACAGCCCTGGGAGTGGCCTCCATCTCTGTTTCCCTCTGCTGTTGATGGGGACTTGGGGGTTTGCCTCATGCTCCCCCAGGACTGCTAAGACTCCTGGTCTCAGAGTTACCTCCCATGTAGTCAGGGCTACTTCCCTCTGTGCTTGCCCCAAACATGGTTTCCCTGCCGTAGCTGCCTGCCCCACGGTCCTAGGGCTAACTGCTTTTCTCTCTTTTTCTTGCTCTTCCATTTGGTTCTGTTGTCCAGGATTCTCCTTTGACTGTTCTACTGGGCTCTGGCGTCTTCCCTGGTACCCCCTCGTTCTCCAAGCCCTGGGGTCCAACCTCACCCCTTGCCAAGGCTGCGTCCTGGGGTTCACAACCCCAACTCCCACCATGGGTCCTTTCACCCCTCCCTGGAGATTCCAGGTGGCGTTCTGCTCCCACCTTGGCCTTTGCCTCCCTTTCCAGCTGGGAGGTGGTCCCAGTCTGTGCCGAGCATGACTGCACGAGGCAATCCCTTGACTACGCCACCTGCTTCCATTCAAACCTCCCCATATCCTCCAGGGGCACTTGGGCCACAGGGCAATTCGCCTAACCCCGTGGATGCACTTTATGCTCATCCTTTCCCTGGGGATTATCCATTGAGGATTTACCAGCACCCCTGCACCAGCAAGCAGGTGGAGGCAGTATCCACCAGCACTCTCTGGTTTCTTCTCCCTGCTCTTAAGCAGATGGTAGTCATGTTCAACTCCTGCCCCTCTGCCTGTGCCCAGCTGCAGAATTCAGTTAAGCTGCAGTCCCTGGCTTGGTTTACTGGCTGTACCTTGAAGCTCCTCCCTTATTCTCTTGGGCCCCTTTCCTGGTGTGGGGTCCCTAGGTCTCTTGTCCTCTGTCTGGTCCCTTATGAGGCTGACCCTCTCTCAACAAGGGAATATTTAATTAAGACTCAGTGGCAGGGGCTAGCTCAGCCTGGCTGCTGCAACCTGCTATACCATCCTATGGAAGTACATACAGTTCCACAATCACACATACATAATTGCATTTTTAATGAAACAGTGAACTCCAAAGAAGTTAAAATCAATTCACTAAGGCTTAACTTTATTAAATTAAGTTGATATAACTAGGGCACTGGCTGGCACCCTAAGAGAATCCATTAACTTTCTGCTTAGATAGCTTTACTTTCTGGATGATGATATTGCTGTTTTGTAACTCCACTTTTTCCTGTTTCGGTAACATTTTGATAGCAAGCCAGCATATTTTCTATAAAAAGTTGTATGGAGTTGTTCGATAACCATTTTGGATCTTTCTTTAGAATCTGAGGCTGATCTTTACATTTTTAATACAGTCATCTCCAGAGACGTTAAAAGTAATTCATTACGATCTAACTTAATAAAATGTGTGTGCGTGCGTGCGTGCGTGCGTGCGTGCGTGCGTGCGTGCGCGTGCGTGCGCGCGCGCACACACAGTTTCTCTCTCTCTCTCTCTCTCTCTCTCTGCAGCCTACTTTAGCTGCATAGTTCATGAGCTTAGTGGAAAATGGGTGTTCAGGGTATGATTTTTCAAAAGTTTATAATTCAGTCAAATCTCAGCTAGTTTTCCTGGGAACACATAACAGTACTTTTCTTCAAGATATTTCAGTGCCAAATTTCAGCTTTTTTCTGCCAGATGCTTCAACATTAAAGATGTTTAAAACAACATTGCAAGATTTTTTTCTCCTACAATGAGAATATTTGTGTTTCCACTTTCTTTTCCTCAAAATAGGTGAATAGGTTTTGCACAAGCTTTGAAACGTTTTAATAAGAGTACTCTTGGGTAGATTCCCAGCCTGGAAAATTTAAACTCATAAAAGTAATGCTTTAGAAAATTAAGACCTGAAAACTGGGTTAGAATGGAAACCATTATGCCGCCTTAGCTAGAACAATTGCTAGTACATCTGCAATAATGAAAATGAATTGGAGTATTATGTCAAGCGATAGGTGAAAATAGTATTATAGAGCTTTATATTATAAAGGCTACCATATCCCATAACTGCATTGATGAAAATGTCTTACAGAATCTGACAGAAGACGTTGGTCAAGACGATCACCAGACAGGTATTTGATGACTATTTAGTAGAAATATACTGTAGAAATTTAAGCATGCTATCTAAAAGAAAGCTCACTAAAATTATTAGTTCTAATTCATTAAATAGATGTTTACTAGAAAGTAATAAAAACAAAGTATTTTTCCCCCAAAAGTAGTGCTTTGAAAAATATTCGTGCTTCTATTTTCTCCAGCTGTAAATGGTTCTGGTAGGTCTCAAGGACATCTGCCATTTTATTGCTACTTCCTAACCGGAATTCATTAAAGACTGTCTGCATACATCTCTCACTTCTGGGATGTTCCTTCTTAGCACAAGACTGGCAGAATCCCTCTTGCTCTTAAGGTGTTTGGAGTTTTCTGAGTAGTAGTGGGAATAGAGCACAAGCCAGTCCCCGCTGGCCATTGTGTGGCGTCCTGTGCTGCACTTCAGATGTTTCAGTCAGCTTTTTCTTGACTGGGACTGAGGAAGGAATCTTGCTTAAGGAGATGAACCTCTCTCTGTTACTCCAGTTTTTCTCCATATGCCAGTGATACTTGTTGAGTACCATTTCTTGGTTTTAACCCTGCCTCCTAATTGGGTCCAGAAAATGCTTTGAATTCCTGAGCCCTTTGTTTTGAATGCTTGGCACTGTTGTGATGTTGCTCTCTGTTAACTGGCACCAAAGTTTTCTTACATGGCTTGATGTCTTACAGTTTGGTGCCTACCTTAGTGCTTATTTCTATTGAGCTGGTGCTGTCTTTGATATATAGCCTTTTTCTCTTTAATTTAGATATGGTATCCAAGGAAGATCAGTTAGTGGTTTTACACCTTGATCATATAGTAGAACAGCACCTTAAGACTGACCATGTTTGTAATGTTATCTGCCTCAGAAGTATTAGTTCTGTTTGCAGGTGTCACCTTGAGCACTGAAGAGAAGTGGGGAGTGCCTGTAAGTCCTCGAAACACCCCAGGAAGATTCTTGTAAGTCCAGCATATGGTCAACATAGAGCAATTAAAAAGGCAAATTCTTGAAGCTCAGGGCTGATTTGATCAGGACTGCTGAGTGCCAAGACTTGGAGCAGACCTGTCTTCTACCCTCCCTTGTAAACTTAGTGGGATTGTTTCACTGCTGATGTGCCTTCTACCATCACTAGAGAAGGGCATTACCAGATGCTGGCTCCTGAATGCACTCAGGGCGTTGGCATTTGAAGTTGTTGATACTGACTGTGGCTCAAGACATAAATGAAGCCTCTGTAGGAGAGGCTGAGGCAGGTGATGCTGAGGAATCAGAAGCTTCCCAATGTGCATATGTCAAAACCCTGACTCCATCTCCATATTGAGACCTCAGGATTTTCCCCTCCTATATCCATATGCTTGAAGTGGAAATGGGTAAGTTAATTCTGGGTATTGGAATGTGCTCTGTAATTTGACCTGGTCGCTCCTGGGTCCTTTATGGTTGCTATGAAGTCCACAGCACCTGTTTTGAGATAATTCTCTTGCCCTGCTTCATCCAGGGTAGGAACTCTGTGTACGTTTGAAACTCTTCTTCCCAAGAGTCAGTACAGTAAACTCAAGCCTCAGTGCTGCTGCTGTTCTTGTGATGGGGTTTGTATGCAGCTGAGGTTAGTCCTGCCAGTGTCCATGCCTCATGGAACAGTTACGATACTTCAGGATTCCTTGTTTCCTATATAGTTCTAGCCACTGAGCTGGGGCAGGCTGAGAATTAAGGTGATGAGTGCTGTTATATGAACACCTATTAGCCAGAGGAGTTGTCGTCTTCCAAATACGCATCCTTTGTGAGGACTATGACACAGGAGAAACCCGCCTCCCCCCCCCCTTGCCATTGCTCTCAGATACTGTCCAAGACAGCTGATTTTGAGTTAAAATTAGGCTAGGAGTCTACATGGGTTATTTCTGAGCAGTAATGAGTGAGAGATTTCTATCCAACATGCTATAATTTTTGCATCCTATTCTGGGTATGCTGATAAAAATGGTTTAATAGATCCCTTGCAGATCTTTCCCAGTGTTGAAGGCAATTGAGAGAGTCATTTGAACTACTCTGTTCCTGTGAGTTAAGTTTCTTAGATGGAAAGTCACTTTTCTGGTGGCAGTGATTGCTGTGCATGGGTTGAGGGGCATAATGACTTGATTTACCTTATCCCAAATTGCACAAGGCTATAACTGATGCAACTCCTCTGACATTCCACTCCAAGGTGGCATATGAAGTGTAATGAGTTTCACCCATCAAAATTCTTCTCACTTTGGCATGCCCATCTTGGCAAGAACATCTTCATCTACAATATGCTTAATTAACCCAAGTATCTTTTGACTTTTTAGGGCAAACAAAGCCCTTAAAAGTCACTCAACTTTTTGTTTCTTTTGAGACCAATCTACTGGGTAGTGTTGTTACTAAGTGAACTCTTTGTGTAGGATGGAGTGATTTAAAATAACTTGGCTCCACCCTCCCCCCCACCCGTTGAAAAGTGTTTGCAGGGTCAGGGCCTTAAGCAGATACATAACTCTATTCACATGACAAGTCTCTTGACTTCAGTGAGACTACATTGTGCTTAACATTAATTATGTGCATAACTATTTGCAGCATTAGGGGTTAAAATTGGATTTTTATTAAGAACTTTTCTCTTAGTAGTGTAGCATCATTGTTGCCGCAAAACTAAATTACTTCAGTGTTAACAGTGAAAGTTTATTTAGAGGTTCAGTATGCTGTCAGGTTCTTATGAACTTTTTTATACACACGCCAATTTTTTCAAAAGTAGGAGCCTAAATTTATACCTGAAAGGATGGGATTTTCAGAAGCAGCTGAGTGATTTGGGAACACAAGTCCCATTGACTTCCAACTGCAAACTCTAACTAGGAAAGTATCACTTGACAGCAGCATTTTAGCTTTCATGATATATATAGACAGAAGGTGGTTTTGATTGCAAAGATAGCATGAGCTTTTTGCTTATCAATTTCAAATGAGTCTGTGATTTTCATAGAAAGGGTATTAATGACTTCTCTTTCAGTATAGATGAGTATTAGCTGTTGTGAAACTACATTAGTTGAAAAAGTCTCTGTAAAATCTGAAATTCTATTAGCAGTTAAGATGAAGTACATATTCTGTATATTTGTCTGTCTGTGTCCCTGTCTAAATATTCACTTTATAACTTCTGTGGCCCCAGTTGTTGTTCCCTTTCACTCAGTGGCTGAAAGCTGAATGTAGATAAATTCAAACTAGGAATAAGGTGCCAAATTTTAAGTGAGGCTTGTATGGTATTGGAACAATTTATCTAGGATATGATAGATTTTTTTTCCATCATTTGAGATGTTTAAATATAGATTGGATGTCTTTCTATAATATATGCATAACCAGAAGTTATGAGCTTGATGCAAGAATTCCTGAGTTAAATTCTTTGGTCTGCTTTATTCAAGAGGTCTGACAAAATGATACATTCAGGCCTTGAAACCTGTAAATTATAAGAAAGCTTCCTCTGTTGTAGGACCAGTCTTATTTCACTTCTCTTTCCCCAAGCGCACACATTTTGCAAATTAGTGAATTATTTTGCAAGCCCAACAGTTGCTTTGGTATCTTACTAGGTACCCAAGGCCCATCCCTGTGTTTTATGTAAATGTGTGTATTTTGTACCAAACCCCAGTGCTTGTATTCATACTTGTATCTTTATTTTTATATATAGTGATTGTTGCTTGAGTGTCCTGGAAATCAAACAGATAATCACTTTTGTCTTTAAGCTACAGTTCAAGGGGAAGGAGTGGCCAGAGGCTGTATTTAACATTAATGTGCATCTTGGGAAGTCACATTACAATTTAGGGGTACTCTAGAACCCATACAGCATTTACTAAGTTGTTTTGTACTGGTCCTCTTGTCCTTCTCTAAACCAGTGGTTTTCAACCAGTGTGCTGCAGAACACCAGTGTGCCGTGACTGTGAGACCTGTCCAAGTGTGCCGTGAAATTTTGTACAATGATAATGAAAATCAGTGTAAAACAAACATTGTTTCATCTTAAACAATATTCTATCCAACCAAAATTACAACTCATAAAACTTGTGAAAATTAATCATCAAATTAAAAGTGAGGTATTGGTCTTTTGATTCTAAAATGTGAACATTCTAAATGCAGGTAGCCAAAGGGCAAAATTGACATGATGTATTTTTTTTTCCCGGATGGATTTGAAACATTAATGCATTTGATTCTTCTTTCGCTTGTTGTATGCACTATGTTGCAAACCTCTCTAGTAATACTGTAACCATAGTACATGTAAGTAAATGTGACATTTGTGAGCAATCAGTTCAGCTGAAAATAGTGGGTGTGTCTGGAATTGTTTGTCTCATTGAAGTGTGCCATATGACTGAAAAGGTTGGGAACCATTGCTCTAAACAACTGCTCTTTCCTTAGATTTTCAGTTTGTCCAGGTGTTTATCTGTCTATTCACTTGGTGGCAAAAGTGGCAAAAGCTCTAGAAACTTAAAAGGCTTGAAAAATTACACTCTCTCATTTGTAGGCATTACAAGATTGTGTGAATGAAATTCAGCAGATCTGTTCATATGGATTTATCACTAAAAAAAATGACATAGCTCATTAATCCATTCTGCATTACGCACGGTGATGTATATTTTGGAGCTTTTTGGCACAGTTTACAGATCTGCTGCTTTTCTCAAATAGCTGTCACTAGGACTCCCGTCTGTTGTCTCACAACACCAGTTGGAATTCTTACTGTTTAACTAGTTCTTTAGGGACAGTAATTTTTTACTGTATTTAAGAGCTCTTTTTTAAAAAAAAACCAAAAAACCCCCACCAAAAACTAGCGTGCATGAATTCATTATTTTGGAAGCCTTCCTGAGAACATATTTAATATTTGCAGCACACCTCTTGTCCTCTTCTTTCAGTATTATCTTCCATTTATTTTCTTTGCCTTTCCTGTAGTTTTCTTCCTTTACTCTTTCCTAACCCATTAGCTATGTCTATTTTCATAGATGAGCTATTTATCTTTACCTTTTCCCACATTGCACTCCTCTCCAGCATAGGCTTGATCTCTCAGTTCCTTCCAGAATAAAACAAATACATGAATGCTGGGGGTTTGTGAAGACTTGAACCTCACAGATGTGTCAGTGCTAGGGAGAATTTCTAAAATTAAGAGAACTGCCTTATTCCCCACTGAAATATGGCTGGGAGGGGAAGACCAAAACCAGATGATAAATAGGAGAGCATGATCAGCTTGAACGTCATACTTTGTGCTTAGCTTCAACATCAATTTTTTGTATTATTGTGTAAGAATGTATGTACAAAGCTAATACAAACAGATCCTATGATCTACCTCAGTTGTGCATCTGAACTTCCTCACTTATATTGCCTTTAGAACACTTGGGAGAGATTTTTAATGGCACAAAAGACAGTTAAGTACGAAATTCCATTGCCTTTTAATGGCAGTTGGGCACCTACAGTCAACCTGTGCCATTGTGATGCTTAAAAATGTAAAATCTTATGGTCTGATTTTTATAAATCTCAAGCATTATTTAGAAGATTATGTAGCATTTTAGTGTATTATTATGAATTATCTTGGATGTCATAGGAGCTGCATAGAAGGTGAATTAAAGATTAACTGTGAACACTACCCTATCCTGCAGTTTTTTACACTTGCTTTATCTTGGCTTCTTTGCCTTTTCTTCCCGTTAGCCTTCTCTCTATTTCCTTGTTAAGTTCTGTGTATGCTACTTAGAGCTGTGATGACTCTTTCAGCTGTTTTCTATCCTTTCTCTTTTGTTATGCACAACTTCTTCAGGGTTCTGTGCTGTGGTTGTTATTCTTAGTTAAGGAGGATGGGACAACATTCTCTTTCCTGGAGTCGGTCTTTGTTGCTTCTAAGTTAGCCAAAGCAAAATGACAAGGGGGCCCCCTCCCTTTAGGTGCTGAGTATGCTCCTCCTTGTAAAGCAATTTCTGTTCTTCATGGACCAGAGAACAAAAACTTGGGTTAAGAAATCAAACAAGCATGTCTTTAGGATGTATTGTGCTCTAATCATTGGGTTATTCCTTTATTTTGAAAAGTGATGGGCAAACTTCAAAATTTCTGGTCTAAATAAGTATGCAAAAGTTAAGATGCTTCTCTGAGGTTCTAATGTAGACTTTCTCATGAGATTATGGTCCTTATTTATACTAACAGATTGAAAATAGTTCAAGAAACTACTCTTCACGCCTGTAGCACTTTTCAGTGCTTTTGATTTTCCCTGAAATCAGGAAGTAAAGTGGCACGTAAAAATGGGTGGGATTTTGTTTTGAAACGAGATGAGGACATTTTGTTTATCTTTAAAATCTCAATGCTTTTACTCAACTCAATTCACTGGTCTCTAATTGTTTGAGAAAAATGTACACGGATTCACTGTCCTGCAACTATTTTTATTTCTTGTGTTTGTTTTTAATTTCCTCCGTAGGAAGTCTCCGATCTTGCAGTTCAGCAGACTGCTTTAGCAAAGTGATGCCTCCAAGGAAAAAGAGGAGACCTGCCACAGGAGACGATCTATCTGCTAAGAAAAGTAGACATGATGGGTATGTCATTTTAATGAGAACTAAGAATGATGAAATAACATTATTGATGAATAGCTTGTGTGATCATCCATTTATGAAATGGTAGAAATCGCACTGAATGTGAGATTCTGTGCCTCATTGTGGAAGGGTGGCTTTGTGGTTATGACACTGGATTGGAATTCAAAACTTTGGTTCAATTCCTGGTTTTGCCAGAGACTTATTGTGTGACCTGGGGAAACGTAGCTTAATTTCTGTGTGCCAGTTTCCCAACTGTAAAAATGGGCATAATACTGCCTTTGTCTTGCCTTTTTAAACAAAGAACTTTTAAGGACATGTGTGCCCAGGACCTAGATAATGGGGCTTGTACTAAATTACTCTACTGTATAATAAATGGCTTGAAAAAAGCAAATCTACCCATTATAAATATCCTAAAATATAAAAAGATTTTTTTTTCTAATTGCCAGCCTGGAATTGCATCATATATTATTAAGTTATCTCCATTTGTTCACTGTTAATAAAGGTTCTCCAAGGCAGGTTAGGCTCCAAATTATGTCCAGGCAACTTCATTGTGTTCAATGGGGTTGGACAACTGTTACACACTTGGAACTTATTAAAATAAACATGTTGATGTTGATGAAAGGAATAAAATCCAGCTCCCCCTTTCTTTTGTTTTGATAACTTGGCAGTACTAACAAGAACAAAAAGCAATTTACACTTCTTTTTAAACAGTTTTTTTTACTAATTTTCAGAAATAAACAGTAAAACAAGACACGCATATGTATGATATAGACAGCATTGCTCTCTTAAGCAAGGGAATCTGATTTGAGTGAAAATAGTAAAGAAATGGTGACATGCCATTTTCTCCTGATGAAACCATAATGCTCCCTCCCCAGTCTATGGCAGACATCTTCAAGCAGCAGTCAAAAAAAAGCTAACAATGTTGTGAATCGTTAGGAAAGGGACAGATATAGACAGAAAATACAGTATTGTCTCTTTATAAATCCATGGTATGCCCACAGCTTGAATACTGCATGTAGATCTGGTCAACCCATCTCAAAAAAGAAAACCTTATAATTGGAAAAGGTGTTGAAAAAGGGCATCTAAAATGATTATGGGTATGGAACAGCTTCCATGTGAGGAGAGATTAATAAGGCTGGGATTTTTCAGCTTAGAAAAGAGATGACTGGAACGGGGAGGGTGGAGGCATGATAGAAAATCATGACTGGTGTGGAGAAAGTAAATAAAGTAATGTTATTTACTCCTCATAACACGCAAACTACGGATCATCAAATGAAATCAATAGTTAACAGGTTTAAAACGAACAAAAGGAAGTTCTTTCTTCACACAATGCACAGTCAACCGATGGAACTTTTTGGCAGAGGATATTGTGAAGGCCTAGGTTATAACAAGGTTCAGAAAGAAATAGGTAAGCTCATGGAAGATAGGTCCACCAATGGCTATTAGTCAGGCTTGGCAGTGATTGTTCTTTGTGAGAGGCTGGGAATGGCTGATGGGGTGGATCACTTGATTACCTGTTTTGTTCATTCCCTCTGAAGCACTTGTCATTGGCCTCTGTTGGAAGATAGGATACTAGACTAGGTGGACCATTGGTCTGACCCAATATGGCTGTTCTTATGGTCTTGTGTAAACACTTTCAGGACCTCACCAAGAGAGTGGTAAACTCACTTCAGATCTCTCTTGAAGAAGTGAAGGGGTCGCAGCACAGTATGTTGAATGTCCTGCATATGTCCTCTTCAGTGCATATTGGACTCTGAGTCAGCAAGGCCCTACTAGACCCTGCCAAAATAATTTGACAAACATAAGCCCTGATAATTCTAAAGGGCAGACAAAAAATGTATCCCCTGAAAAGATGTGGAGTTTTTTTTCCTATTCGTCACTAAATTCCCATGTTGTTAATGCTGTAAATGAATATGGCACAGCACCACACTAAATTAACACTTAGTCTACAACAAGGATTGGAAAAAACTGGACTTACTTGTCAGAAAATCGTACTCATTAGCATCCCTGCATGTTGTTAGGCCCTGCAATATAATTACATCAGTTATGGGAAACTTAAATCCTTAAATCCTTTATTGAACGTCTCCCAAGTGATCAAAGACAGCAATTCTAAACATTTATTGCCAAAGACCAGTTTCTGGCAAGAACAAAATTGTCATCAACTTCAAATAAAGACAAAAGAAACATCTGTTTACACTTTCCTTAAATACATCACACTCAGTGAAACTTCTGGTTGGATCTATCCTCCACAGGCTTTCTCTGATTAGGAGACAGGCAGATACTGACTCATAGCAATTCATCATTGAGGTTTCCATCCATTAGTCTATCGCACTTCTTGCATTTGATGTGTCCTATAGCAGAAAACATCTGCTCACATGTATATGTTGAGCCAAAAATTAACATCAGCAGTACAGTGCTGTAGAACTTGCCTGGGGATATTCTTCAAAGTTCTCGTATACCTTCCCTCTTTAGCTGGTTAATTTTGTCTTCATCGAGGGCACAAATGTGAAGTAATTCCTTCTCAAACTTTTTTCATCCACCCCAAGCCTTTGATATACCATGACAGATTGATTCAAATCAAATGGATTAGAGAGCACTGAGAGGAAGGGCTTCAGATACTCAGAGAACAGGAACAGTTCTCAAAACACTCTTCCTGTGTAAACAGCACTTTCATGTTAACTGATAGATCATATTCTTCATTTCTTCTATCAGAGTGTTTGTCTAGCATTTTTTTCAAATTTGGGAAGTGAGTGAAATCACTTGATGGTAGCGGAGTGGACATCAACTACAGTGGCAGTATGAATTTTCTGTTGCTAACAATTAGTAGGGGCAAGAGGTGACCTTTTTCCCCCTTCAATGACTTGTTCAGATGACCAGTGATGTTGATGAGAAAAGACACATTCAAAATTTAGTTTTCATCTTCTAATTCTGGGTACATTTGAGAATTCCAAGCAAGAAACTTCTTGATAGTCTGCAAAGTGCCAGGAAGTGATCCAGTGCTTTCCATGGCTTACCTAATGCACTTCGGTATGCATGACGAGATCTCCATATTCTGCTTCAGTTGGGTCCAAAAGTTCCACAGACAAATGATGATGCAGCAGGTGAGCGTGTATGAAATTAATGATCTTTACCACTTTGTCCATTATAACTTTTAGTCTTTCTTCCTTTTCAAGTTTAGCACAGAGCACTTCTGGGTGCATTATGCAATGCACACTAAATACGTCAGGTACACAAGCTTTCAACAAAACAACAAATCCATTGTATGCCCTTCTCGTAGAGGGGCATCCGTCTGTTGTAACTAATTTTTTCCCCAAAGATAATTTATGCTCTCTGGAAAAAATCAGAAAAAACCTGAGCCCTGTGCTTGCCTGTATATTCTCAAGAGATTTAAAAATTCCTCTGTTACATTTAGATAACTATCAATACCATGAACCCGGATGCAGAGCTGAGCAATGTCGTTAATATTTTTGCATTCATCCAATGCTATACCCCACTTGAACGTGCAATTCTGAAAAGCTGCTTTTCCAGATTGGCATCTATGGCATTCACTCTGCCACTCACATTATACCTGCTGAGTTGCAAACAATTTAACACGTCCAATAATTGCCTCTTGGTTTTTAAATCCATCAAATAAAATATCTGAAAATTCGATAAAGCATTGTTTCACTAATTTACCATCTGAGAATGGCTTTCCATTTTTAAAAAGTAAACAAGCAACATGAAAACTAGACAAAGTTACTCCGTCACTTTCATGTAATGGTCATCTAAGTACCTGTTTCTAGGTTTCCATGGCTTTCTTCAGATTTGAAAGTTGTCCAGCACATTGGGGAGAACCTGTCGGAAAATTCACTATGTGAGAGAAATGGCATGTTTCATAATGTCTCTGAAGATTGTATTTTTTGGGAGCTGATAACACCTTGTTGCAAATAAAGCAAAATGGCTTCCCTTTCTGTTCAATAACAAAATAAGCCAGCTCCAGCCCTCTTTTACCATTCTGCCCTCATCACTTGTTTTCCTTTCTTTGGCTACAGCTGCTATGGCTACCTTTTGATCTTGCACTTGATTCTCTTCAGTCTCTGTCGTGCTTCTTAAATACAAAGAAATCCACCGTTACTCAATAAAGAGGGAAAAACAATAATAGAAAATGTGGAAATGGTAAAGGAACTAAATTACTTCTTTATTTCAGGCTTCACCAAGAAGGTTGGTGGCAATTGAATGCCTGACATAAGGAAGGGCAGTAAAAATGAGATAGAATTAGAAGCTAAAATAGGAAAAATATAAGTTAAAAATTAAGAAAAGTTAGATGTCTTCAAGTCACTAGGGCCTAAAATACTCAAATTGCTGACTGAGGAGATATCTGAACTATTGGCTATTATCTTTGAAAATTCATGGAAGACTGGAGAGATTCCAGAGGACTGGAAAAGAGCAAATATAATGCCCATAAAAATATAGCACCCATAAAGAGAGAATTAAGTATAAACCAGGCAATTATAGAATAGTCAGCTTAATTTCTGTATCTGGAAAAATAATGGAACAAATAATTAAGGAATCAGTTAGCAAACATCTAGAAGAGAATAAAGTGTTAAATGATAGCCAGCATGGATTTGTCAAGAGCAAATTGTGTCAAACGAACCTGATAACTTTCTATGATGGACTAACAAGCCTTGTGGATAGAGGGGAAGTGGTAGATGTAATAGATCTAGACTTCAGTAAGGCTTTTGTTATGGTCTCATATCACCTTCTAATTAACAAACTAGAGAAGTACAATCTAGGTGGAAATTCTATAAGATGGGTGTGTAATTGGTTGGATAACTGCCCCCAGAGAGTAGTTATCAATGATTCACAGTCATGCTGGAAGGGCATAATGAGTGGGGTACCTTAGTGATTGGTTTTGGGTCCGGTTCTGTTCAATATTTTCATTGGTGATTTAGATGATGGCATAGAGAGTGCACTTATAAAGTTTGCAGATGATACCAAGCTGGAAGGGGTTGCAAGTGCTTTGAAGGATAGGATCACAGTTCAAAATGATTTGGACAAACTGGTGAAATGGTCTGAGGTAAATAGAATGAAATTCAATAAAGACAAACACAGAGTACTCTACTTAGGAAAGAACAATCCACTGCACATATACAAAATGGGCATTGGCTGCATAGGAAGGAGTACTATGGAAAGGGATCTGGGTTCATAATGGACCACAAGCTAAATATGAGTCAACAGTTGTAACAGTGTTGCAAAAAAAGCAAATGCCATCCTGGGATGTATTAGCAGTAATATTGTAGGTAAGACACGAGAACTAATTCTTCCGCTGTAGTCCGCACTGGTTAGGCCTCAATTGGAGTATTGTGTCCAGTTCTGAGCACCTATTTCAGGAAAGATGTGGAGAAATTGGAAAGTCCAGAGAAGAGCAACAAGAATGATTAAAGGTCTAGAACACTTGACTTGTGAGGGAAGATTTGAAAGAAATGGATTTGTTTAGTCTGGAAACAAGGAGACTGAGAAGGGACATTAAAACAGTTTTCAAGTACCTAAAAGGTTGTTATGAGGAGGGAGAAAAATTATTCTCCTTAATTGGTGATAAGACAAGAAGCAATGGGTTTGAATTACAGCAAGGGGAGTTTAGGTTGGACATCCTAACTGTCAGGGTGATTAGCCACTAAAATAAGTTGCCTAGGGAGATTGTGGAATAGCCATTATTGGAAATTTGTAAGAGCAGGTTAGACAAACACCTGTCAAGGATGGTTTAAGATGATAGTTGGTCCTGCCATGAGTGCAGGGGACTGGACTTGGTGACCTCTCATGGTCCCTTCCAGTTTCTATGATTCTGTGTTTTCCAGGTGCTGGTTTGCTTCCTCCAGCCACCAGCACTTTCCACACCTCATCCAGACTTTTTGGTGTGATAGTGGAGCATTGCAGGGGTAGTGGCCTGGCCTTCCAATGCATCTCTAAATGGATCTCCCACTGCACCACGGAGTACTATTTCCTATCTCAAGTTCTTGTATCACTGGGCATCACAGCATACTCTACAAGAGTGCAAGCCATCTCATCAGCCTTCTTTGCAGACATCTCATGGCACAACATTTGCAAGGTGGCAGTGTGTGCCTCTCTTTACACATTCATGGCAAATTACACTGCATTAACTCATTCACTACAGATGCACCAGCAGTTCTACAAACTCTCACGTCCACCATGCCCAGTGCCCTCTCCATGCTGAGTATTGCTTGCTATGCTGCCTCCGTTTGGAATCCACATAGGGGCCCTTCGAAGAAGAAAGGGAGGTTACTTACTGTAACTGATAGTTCTTTGAGATGTGGAGTCTCTATTTTGATTCCATTCCTGCCCCACATCCCCTCTCTGCGGGCTCGAGGCCTATCAGTATGAGGAAACTGAGGGGGTGTTGACCCAAGCAACCTCATATAACCTCAGATATGCCACCTGGGTGGTGCAGGGTGTGTACCGGTGTTGACAACGGCTATTCTAAACTGTTCCAGAGCATGATGCACATGCACACCCATGTTTGGAATCGAGATAGGGGCTACATATCTTGAAGAACCATCCATTAAAGTAAGTAACATCTCTTTACAGTTCCTTGAGCTATCTGATCCATGTTTTTGAACAAGTTCCAAACTTTGAAATAGCAAGCCTCATTTGTACATTCAATATTTCTACTATTTAGTTTTATGATATTTATTCTGTTAAGCACTTGTGCAAATTAAGTGGATATATGAGGGCAAGATGTTGAGTAAAATGCTAAAGATTAAGTAAGGCTTTTGACTCTAGATTTTAATTGCTAAACAGTAAATGAACACCCTTGATACCAGAATTTAAAAAAGAAACTGTTGTTTATGCAGTAAACCCAGCAATGGTTACTTTCATCTAAGGACTTGTCTATTTGAATCAGTAATGCAGATTATTGGATTGTAATTTCTAAAATTCATATGTTGTTTAAGTGGTTTGTAGACTCTGCTGATGTGCATTAAAAGTTCCCTAGTGTGCTTTAATGAATTGGTGCTTGAACAGTACTATGTTAATGTGGGCTAAGGAACATTATCAAGAGAGAACTCATTACAATATATATTATTGTAATGTGTATTCTATACATTACTTATTACAGTATATAAAAATTTTTGGACATCTACATAAAGTTGAAAAACTGCCCAAAATACCCCCCCCCCCAAATGAAATAAATAAATCTTGAAAAACAGAAGGGATAAATGTAATATATCTATATTAGGAAAATGATATTGCTATTTGTATTGGCTAACTGTATTTTGACTACAAGCCTTTTTAAAAAATATGTAAATAACTTGTAAATTGTTTTCTCCATTTTTAGTATGTACAGAAAATATGATTCAACTAGAATAAAGACAGAGGAAGAAATCTTCTCAAGTAAGAGGTGCTTAGAATGGTTCTACGAGTATGCAGGTAGGGTGAGCTGTACCAATGCCTAATCCTGACCATTTATCTCGAAATGTAAAGACAATGTTAAATGAGATTATTTTTCCAAGAGATTTCAACCTATATATAGTGATTTCTTGGTAAAACAAAGAGTTTGAAAATGGAAGGATATTGCAGATATTTTCTTTCTCTTTTTTTCCCCTTGCTAAAGGTAAACTTTTAATGTAGTTTAATATTCTATTGTAAATGGTAATATTTGTATATGTCAAAAAGAAAACAGAATCCCACTGAAGTTCCACTGCGTGACAACTTCTCTTTTACAAAGTCATGTGCTTACAGTGAATTTTAATTTAGATAATAACGTAAAATGTCATTTGATTGCAGGAACTGATGAAGTTGTCGGTCCTGAAGGCATGGAGAAATTTTGTGAAGACATTGGAGTTGAACCAGAGAATGTAAGTTTTATGCTTTTCCCAAAATATACTTATGCCATTACAGTAAATATGAGCCTGACTTAAATCTCTTACTATCCAAGTTTTAAAAATTTTTTAATGGAAAACGGAAGTCATTGTTAATGGAGAACCAGAGACATAAACTAGGCAAGGTTTATTTAGGCTTTGGCACACTTGAAAACCAGTTGCCTTCACTTGAAAATCAGTAAGTGTTAACCTCTAAAAGTCCAAGCCTTCCAAAAAGTGTTTATTTTAATTAACACAATCTTAGAGGTTTAATTTGGAAATGAAGTGGGTTTGTGTACTATCGGGCTCATGTATTTGTTTCACATTTCTGAGGGAAAAGTATTGTCTCATTTGAAAATTTGCTAATCTTGTCCCATCTGATTTTGAAACACAAGTGAAAGGGAAAATTTGTGTCTGTTACAGTCAGGATTGTCTTGTGAATTACATGATACACCAGTCTTGTACAAGAAAATAAGAATGGGAAACTTCCTGACTTGTCTTTGGTAGGATTTTTAAAGCATTAAATCTGGCAAGGTAAAATTAGAATTCTGTCTTAACAGATTTGTTTGCAATACAAGATGCAACTCAGTTTTGTAATATGATAACCCACTAAACCCTTGTGGTTGGTGGAGGACTCACTCTTTGGAAAATATTCTTGTAATTATAATTCGCAACAGAGTCTTTAACTGCATTAATAGCTGCAAGATTAGCAATCGACTAGGTTGCAGGCTTTAATGGCTGATCTTCGTTTCACTCTGTTCCCCAGTGACAGTTGTCCTGCACCTTATCCCAAATGTATCTCAAAACTGGCATCTGAGTTCCTGAATTAAATTTCCTGGTGTTTTTTTTCCCAAACCTTCTTTCTTACGTGGGAGAACCTAGGTTTCATATCTGAGATCTCAAAAGGTTTTGAGGATTTTCAGGGATTAATATATACTTTTTGTATTGTTTGGACATTCATTGTAAAGAGTGCTGTTTTCACTCAGTGTCTGCAGATAGTCTACTCCTTGAGCTAAAAGGTCTCAGTTCAGCTTAAGGAGATTTACCTGTGCTAACCTTGACAGAGTTGTGTGCTAAAATTAGAAGGTAGGTGTGTTGCTACAGGCGGCAGAAGGGGCTAACCAGCTTGGCTCAAAGTGCAGGTATATCCTAAATGGATTAGATTGTGTATTCAGCCTTGTTGTATACTAACTAGGGTGACAGTACCTTAGGTCCTTAGGGTTAGGTGGCCTCAGCTGCAGTCTTGTAATGTTTCCACTTTGGAAATCTGTAGGGCTGCAAGCTAGGATTTCATTTAGACATTTACTTGACATAGAAATGATATCTAGATTGTGTGCATGTTGTAGGAGTACAGTTCTGCAATCTTTGTTTAATTAGAACTTCCGAGACCATGTTTCTGTGGACCATGCTGCTTGGTAGACTCCCCCAAAAGGGAGTATGCAGTGACCACTTTGAAGAAAAATAGCAGATTTGCATTTGAGGATGTTGGCTCTGCATATTTGTGCTACCAGTCTATTATCCCTGTTGCTCAGAATTCTTGTCTCTCACAGGACCCCCAGATTGAGATTCTTGGGACCACGTGGCCCTTTTACAGCCTTTAGCTCCAAATGTTTCATGTATAAGGGTATTTGGTTGAGCCAACAGCTGACCCTTTTAATAAGGTTTCTGATGTTTGCAGTTCTTAGGAGGCACGTCCCATAAATGAGATATACAGAGGTGATGTTCTTTTGAAGAACCACAATAGCTGAAAAAATTTTAATTTGCAGGAGTGTCTTTATGCTATAATAAATCCTACCTACCTACAGTGGGTAAAGGAGGGTTTCAATCACCTTCAATTACTTTGAAATTGGAGCCAAGAGTTGGACTCTTCTTTATGTATAGGCATTTCTGTTTGTGTTACAGCAGTGTTTTTTGATATGTCTACTCTCTGATAAAAGACCTGCAACACAGCTACAAATGGTCCAGGTCAGCTGGCTCGGGATGCAGGGCTATAAAACTGCAGCATATGCTCTGGGGCTTGGGCCTAGGCAGTTTGATAGCCCCACAGCCTGAGCCAGCTTATTCAGCTCCGAGACTCGGCCCTTTTTTTTTTTTTATCAGAGTAGTCATACCCTATGGGGCCCTATCATGCTAGGTGCTATACAGACAGTTCCTGCTCTAGAGCTTAAAGATGTGTTTTGACGGACTCTGTGCATAGGTGTAACCAATTAAAAGAGAGGGTTCAGTGAGTAATTTAATACAGACTTGTTTCTACATAAAAGAGCAGTATGCTCAATTTGCAGAACTTAAAATTTTTTTTTTAATTTTTCAATAATAAAAGTCTCAACATCCTGCCTGTTCCACTCATGTTTGAATGGCTCTTTCTTAAACTGAATAAAAAATTAGGTAAGATGTCTAGTAATAACTATTCAACAAATCTGTTGCTCTCTCCATCCTTATCTTTTCTCATTTTTAAACAGGTAGTTATGCTTGTTCTAGCTTGGAAATTGGATGCACAAAACATGGGTTACTTCACATTGCAAGAATGGTTAAAAGGAATGACATCGCTGCAGTAAGTGCCTTGAAAAAGGTTATATGTCCTAATTTTACCGTTGTAAACGTAATAATGTAAAATATTTTTTTGTCCAAAAAGACATGTTGGTTCACCACACACAAATGGAAGATTCTGCTCTGGAATTTGATGTGATTACTCTTGACTAGGTAGGTATAACAGTATGGCTCACTTGCAGACATCTCTAAACCAGTGTTTTCTTGCAGTTAGGCTATGCATACTTTGCTAAACTAAGGTAATGACTAAACACTCATGGCTTAAAATGTCTGCACTGGGCAAAATGCTCATGTCAAGAAGCAGAGGGAGGGAAACTTTAGTATGTTCCAGACTGAACTAATAAGGCATCTGTAACCAGATAACCCTTTTGCTTCAGCGCACTCAAAAGAAGACTCCAAACTCGTCAAGCCTTAACCAAAATAATCTCTCTTTGAAGTTGCTTTATTCATACAATGCCATTTCTCAAACATAGTGACCACTCTGGATTCTAGTCTGTTTACACAAATTATTGCCGCATGCAGCCTACTTGCAAGGGTTTTCAGTCACTCCTTGGCCTTATTGGTTCCTTTCAGTGCCAGCTTCCAAATGCACTTCTGTAAGCTTTTTCCCTCTTGGGCTCCTCCTGGCAAGTCTGGTCTGTCCCACATCTCAGCTCTTTCTCTGTCACTTTCGAGTGGACCAGTCTGTTCAAAGTCAATGTGGATGTGTTAGGCCAGCCGTGTAGCCAGGCTGTTATGTTACAGCATCCAGAGTTTAACACAATGAATAATTGCAATATTGTAATAGTTGCCAAAGCCTTGTCTGGACAGGAAAATAGCATTGATGTAACTTAAATCAGTTTTTAAATTGGTGCAAAGCCCAGATAGATATTCTTTCTTTGATTTTTGAATGGCTTACTTAAGTTTAACTGTAGCCTGCTCCCAATCAATTTACAAAATAAAACAACCCCCCCCCCAACCAAAAGCTATTCTTAAACCAAAATAAGTGCGTCCCCAAAGGGATTTGCACCTGTTTCACTCAGTCAATTTCCATTCACACCTTAGATTAAAATGGTGGAAAGTTATTGTGTAGATAAACCTATATATGTGTATGTAACTTCCCTGGAGGATGGATATAGAGGTGGAGAATGAAGACAAAGATATGTCTCTTAAGGATATCTTTTTCTAAATGTTCAGATGAAGATCTATTGTTGGATTATAAATATTTTCTCTTTTTTATAGATGTGATGCAACAGAGAAACTAAGAAATTCCTTGGATTACTTGAGATGCTTATTAAATGAGCCCACAAATTTTAAGCTAATTTATAGATACGCATTTGATTTTGCACGGGTGAGTAGTTCAGGAGTCTGTGTGAGTATTTTTAATTATTTTCTGTGGGTTCGCTCTCATGTACAACAGCCAAAAGTCTGGGACTAACTGTGCTCAGGATGCCAATTAAGACTGCTTCCAATACACACAAATATACTCTCTTTAAAACTGATTTTAAATGTGTTTTCAGATACTATGTATGCCAATTATCAACATTACAGAGGGAAAATGGAAGAACAATCCAGTGGCTAGTGTGTTCATTTTGGATGCAGGCGTTCCCAGGTTCAATCCTCTGCTTCACCAAAGACTTCCTGTATGATCTTAAATAAGTCAGTCGGCCCTGATTCTATGCCTATTGAAGTAAATGGCAAAGTTTCCATTGACTTCAGTCTTTCAAGATCAGAACTTTGGTCTCTGAGCCTTATTTCCCCATCTGTAAAATAGGAATAGTACAGTGAAACCCTGAGTCTTTGTTGCTCAGCTCTCCTTATAAACGAGACCACCAGCTACCTGGGACTGACAGCGGCGGGACCTGGGTTGTGAGCTTGAGTGTCACTGCCCATTTTCCAGTTCATCCAGATTTTTGGTTATCTGATCTGACCCTGGTCCCAATTAGATAATCAGAGTTCCACTCTCCTTCCTCATGGAGGTTTTATGGGGATAAATACATTAAAGATTCTGAGGCACCTGGCTACTATGGTAATGAGTATCTAAGATGGATATATACGTTATTTATGATTGGGTTAAACTGTAACTTACTGATACACACCACAGTCCATACAAACTTGCATGCTTCTCTGAGAAAATATCTTGAAGGTTTAGAGCAGCAGTTCCCAACCCCTGGCCCACTTGCTAGGACCTTCCAAAAGGGCCTGCACTTCCCTCCCGCTGGCTGGGAGCCAGATTGTGGCCATCAACCTCCCGTCCCGTCACTAAGCACTGTGTCCCTGCTGGAGCCAGAGGGAGGAGAGCACTGAGCATTACTGTGTTGCAACATACAGTGAAGTATGTCATCGGGAGCCACTGCTGCACAGTCTCCCCCCACCGCTGCCAAACTCCCCACTGCCATTGCCACAAAGTCTGCCACCGCTGCAAAGCACTCCAGCTTCTTGCAGCAGTGGCAGGAGGGTTAGAATGGCTGGGGCTGTGTGCTGGTGGGTGGGGGTTGCAGCGGGGTGGGGGGAGGGGCACTGTTGCATACAGTTGTGTTTGCTGCCAACCGTGTCACAACACACAGTCTCTTGAGAACCACTGGACTAGAAACATGGACGGAGCGTGCAGGTTGCCCTGCTGCAGCCAGGTGGATGGGAGATCCTTGTTGCTGAATTCCTTCCGCTGGCTAGTGGGGCTGGTGCTGGCAGAGACTGGTGGCCCTTCAGGGTTATAAAAATGACTTTTGTGGCTTTTGAGCCTAAAAGGTTGGGAATCTCTGGTGTAGAGTCTCCACTTACCTTATTTAGGATAGCAGTTGACTGCTATCTTGGTTAAACATCAGATAAAATACTTGTATTTAAAAAAAAAAAATTGGTAATCCTTTTCTCTGAGCCTGTACTTGTTTTACTTTTTAACAAAACAACCATTTAGACAATTAAAGTTATATCAGTTAAAATTTAACTGATACAATATTTTATATCCCCAAGGAGTTGTGGGGGACACCCAGGACTGGATGGGAAGCATCCTGCTCCAGCTCCACCACTTTGCAGGGCCCTGGCTCCTCTAATCACCCTGGAACGTGCCCTCCAGAGCTGGGCCACTGCCACCCTTATGGTCCACTGCCCCACAGCCTCCAGGAGGGGGCAGTAAGGCACTTTCACATTCTGCCCATTCCCAAAGCCAATCCACTCTCTTCCATGCTCTTGGCCTTGCCTCAGGACCCAGGGGCACCCCCATGCCTGACCAAGCCCCCAGACCCTTCACCCAGATGCACCTCAGCTGCTGACACCTCCCTTGGGCTATGTCTACACTGGGTAATTTAAGTTGACTTAGTGTCTCCACACTGAAAATTAAAGTTATCTTAAAGGGGAACTTACAAAATCGACCTAGAGCGTCCACACTGGATGCTCTAGCTTGACTTTGTGCAGCTAGGGGGACCTAGGGCAGGTCCACAATGCCAGAGGGCTCAACCTTTGCCCTGTTGTACCTAGGTACAATGGGGCAAAGGGGGACAGGGACCCTGGCAGGGCATAGGGGCAGGGTGAGCAGGGCTCTGCCCTGTGGGGGGGCATGCCAGGCTCCCCCTGTGCCCCCCCCCCCAGGCAGGGAGGGCATTGGTGCAGCCCTGGGGTAGCCCTAAGTCGACTTAGGGCTACCCCACGTCTACACCGGCTTAAGTCGATTCTAGGGAGTCGACTTAAGCCTTAGGTCTAGTGGAAAGGAGGTTTCATAAAGTCGACTTAATTTTAATTAAGTCAACTTTATTTTCCTTAAGTCGACTTAATAAAACTGTTGTGTAGACGCAGGGTAAATTAAGTCGACTTAATTTACCAGTGTAGACACAGCCTCCGTGCTGTTCAGCTGGCACTGCTACTGACACCAAACACCTAAACCATCAGGGCTCTCTCCTGTGCATGTGTAAACGTGTGTCGTAGCTCCGCCTCCATCGTCTCTCCCTGCAACACCCTGTCCTTACTTATCTCCCCATGTGCACAGCCCCTTCACCATGCAGTGAATGGTTAATGCAGTTTGTAAACAGGAAGACCTGTTAACTGTTGATATTTTATATCCCTAACATGGTAGTGACTTTCTTGCAGAAAAATCACATTTCTGACAATGAGCAATAACTGAGCCCCAAATAAATTATTTAAATTGTGACAGAGGCTAAAAGCTACCCTAGAACAAGGAAGAAAACCCTTGTCTTTAAATGTAGAGTCCAACAGTAACATTCATTACACACACACAGGATATATCAGTGTCCCCAGTGATGCTCTTCATAAGGTTGATATAAGACTTAAGAATAGCATTTATTTTTCTTCTGTTTTCCATAAACTTATCATAGAATGCCTCAATTGCTGTATTATACAAAATGGCTTAGAACTTTCTTTTAGTGTTTAGAAATGAGAAAGCACAGTGTCATTGCAATTGAGCTTTAAAAGCAGAATGATGCCAAGTCCTTTATCATCCACGAAAGGGGAAAGAACGTGACAAAAACCTCCAGTGTGAATCCAGAATTTCCTCCATTGGTGTTCTGAGCCAGATGTTGATCTTTGTCAAGACAAACAGATTTTTTTCTCTTAAAAACACACACCACACAACCCAACAATCTGATGTGACAAAAGCTGACTATGATATAAATACCTGTTCATAACTTTTTTGGAAGATTATGAATTGTGTTCTTAATACCTGTTAGATAGGCATCCTGATTTGACTCCTCCGAATACAAAATCTGTAGTGATAGTACTGGGCTTGGTATCAGGGCTCATAATTGTTGCAACAATATTTCCATACAAAACCATTGATAAAAATAATTTGGAACTCCTCAGAGTCAACAGGTCATTTTGTTAGGTCATACAAAGAGGAGTTTACTGTAGTGATCCGTTTGTGTGGCAAGGCTGAGGATCAGACTCCAAGTAAAACAAAAACTCCCAAAGCACCAAAATATTGACAGTAAAAGACTAATAGACATTACAAAAATAATTTCAGATTGAACTGAAGAACAGATTTTAAATACTACAAGTCTTAGATCCACCACAAGATGTCGACACTGACTTGTCATGGTCCTGCGAGATGGCATTGTAGATGCTGCAAGAGCTGTAGTTGGTTCCTAGACAAGAAGTTTATAGTCTGCAAAAGTGGGGCGACATGGAGTAAAGAAAACAAGTCAAAACAAATACATCCACTCCTCCAAAACATCTCCAGAAAAAGTTGCAGCAAAGTATCTGTATAAAACAAAAGACAAAGTAGTTAAAAGCAGCGCAAGAAGATAGAAGAGAAAGAACATTGATAACGTTTCCAAAGAATCTGAGGTGGCTGCTGGAAGAGGAGATGTTATCAACACAACAGAGTTCTCTTTGGCAAATTTTCATAAGCCAGAGGACTTGTTAAGAATATACAAGAAAAGACATTGACAGGAAAAGAAATGAGCGCAATTGGCCTAGCACTTTTCAAGAGGTGCTAAACGGATAAACATTACAAGAATCTAGTTACTTTGGTAAAGATATTAAACATCCAGTGTACTGTGCCTGCAGCAACTCAAGAACGTGATTATCAGCTTCAGGGCAGACTGTTAGAATGCATAGCACAAATCCCAAATTGATTGGGAGTTCTGTACTTAGATTTCACCAATCGGTTATCAAGTGAACTTCTCAGACACTATAACAGCATTAACATGAAGTCACAGACATTCCCTTTGGGTACTCTGATCTAGCTTGGTATCTGGGTGAGTATATATTTGTGATAGATGGTCCCTTATGCCAAGGTTCATAACAATATTCAGGTTAGTCCCAGTCCCAAAGGACCAATTGCTTATACCAGATAGAATCATAGGGCTGGAAGGGACCTCATGAGGTCATCTAGTCCAACCCCCTGCTAAAAGCAGGACCATTCCCACTAAATCACCCCAGTCAGGGTTTTGTCTAACCGAACCTTAAATATCTCCAAAGGTGGAGATTCCACCACCTACATAGATAACCCATTCCAATGCTTCACCACCCTCCCAGTGAGAAAGTTTTTTTCCTAATATCCAACATTGACCTCCCCAGCTGTAACTTGAAACCATTGCTCCTTGTTCTGTCCTCTGTTACTAGTGAGAACAGCCTAGCTCCCTCCTCTTTGGAGCACCCCTTCAAGTAATTGAAGGTTGCTATCAAATCCCCCCTCAGTCTTCTCTTCTGCAGACTAAATAAGCCTAGTTCCTTCAGTCTCTCCTCAGATGTCACACCAAAGACAATCCTTGTATCTAAAACTATAACAAACTTTATTTATGAAATAGGAAAAAGAAACGAGAGTTACTTGTAAGTTAAAGCGGGTAGACATATATACACAAATGAGTTACAATTTAAGTTTCAAAAGATAAAAGAAGCTTCTATAATAAGCAAGCTCTATAGGTTCCTTAGGACTAACTCAGACTCAGCAGCTTAGGGTCTCTTGTTTATGCCTGGAAACATTTTGCCCCCCCAGAGTTCAAGTGGCATAGAGATAATCGGTTCCGTCTTGTTAGGGGTTTTATTCTCTTTTCATGTCCTCTGAACTGCAGTGTCAGCTGTGCCATTTTTTTATGATGCAAGAGTGGTGTTTGGGGACTTAAGGAGAATGCTCGAGACTACTGATTTTGGTGTATACTATTTTATGTAATTTTTATTGACTAAATACTTTAACACAAATTATATTTTTAATTGCTTAAAACAACGCAGCAAACATACACACAGCATTTTAAATTTTACAAGTTAAAGCAAGATTATAACTTTTTATTTTTATAAATAGTTTTGTTAGTAATTTTTAGCTACAGTTAGTATTATTTGCAGACATATTTATTTAACAACAAGCAGAAGCAGCTGCAATAGCATTTTGGTTACAGATTTTTTTTGTTTTGATACTTTATTTGCGGGTTGTTATTAGTCAGCAGTGCAGACTGGTTCCAGTTTTCGTGTACGGTTACTAACTTAAATGATTTTAGGATGACTTTTTTTTGGTTTAAAGATTTTAGGACTGGGGAGCTGCCTCCGGGTGATTAGTCTGACGGCTTGTCAGGGTGCTACTCCTGTCGACTTCGCCCCTGCTGTCTTTGGGGCGCTGCTTTTATAGGCACACCCCTATGCTTGCAAAATTATTTTTTAGTTTTGTTTTTATTTTGGTGTGGGTTTTTTTGTGTTAGTTTGAAACAGCTTTAGGAATTTTTTGTTGCTGCTGATTTTGCAAGATTACTTGGATTTACGTTTTTGCATAGCCAATTATTAAATTTGTGTACATTGCTGGGCAAAACAGTCTTAGGGCTAGATTTAGTTAAGGATATGTACGTTTTTTTTTTAAACTTTTTTTATGGTTTTGGTTAGATTTGGGCAGTTTTTAATTTTTTTTTATATTTTATTATTTTGTTTGTTTTAATTTATTTAGCTTTTGCTGCTTTATGCGCATATATTTAATTTGCTGGTTTTTACACATTATTTAACTATAAGCATTTAACAATAACATTACACAAACACTATTACAATTATTTAAAAGCACTTTTTAGCCACTATTTAAGATAACTAATTTTACAATATTTTAGTTTGATATTGTTTTGGATACAGTTTTTTGAATGGCATTATTAAGTTTTTTAAGAATGTTTGCTACTATGGGTGGTGCTTTATTAATATGAGACAGTTTGCTTTGTGATTTGATATTTTAGTATGCGGTTTGTTTTAGGAGTAATAGCTATTTGAGGTGCTTTTTTTTTTTTTAATGTAATTTGTTGGAAGTTTAGTAGGTGCAGGTTTGGCAGGGGCTTGAGGTCCGGGTTGTTTTTTGTGGCCGTTACGGTGGTGTTAGTTGAAAGATACTTAAACGTAGAGTTATGCCATATTATTTTAAAGCCCCCTCCCCCCATTTTTTTTTTTTTTTTTTGGTAATTTAATTTGCTTGTTTGTTTGGTGGCACTTTTAGTGCACTTGGGACTTGGGATATTTTTGTTTGTAATATTTACACAACTTACATTGTACTCGCCCACCACTTTGGAGATGATGTAATAATGGTTTTGATTGGTACTATTTAGCCTGATTACATTTTACTGACTGGTGTTACAGTGACATAATATGATGTGGGTTTGATTGTTGTGCACTGCTTTGGGGTTTTTGCCAATATTTTAAATAATTGCTAGTTTTTTACAAACAGCTGTGTTATATGTGGGTTTTTGAATTTTAATAATGGGAAGGTTTTTTATTTTTTTTAGGTTTTGTTGAAGTTGTGCTTTTACTTGTGGTTTTAAAAGTTTTTGTTAAGTGTAATATTATACATTTTAATTTGTTTAGGTTTTTGGTTATATTATTTTATTACATTTTTAGTTATATTTTTTTGTTGTTTTGGATTATATTTTAATTGCTTAATTTATTGGCAAGGTGTTGCCACCCTGCCTTGTTTATATATATTTGCTGCTGTTTTTGTGAATACAGTTAAAGGGCTTGTTAATTTTTTTTGTTTGATACAGTGTTTTTTAATATAATATACAACAATGCTAGCAATAAGATATACAACATAAAACAAAACACACATTTTTTGTTGACAGTAGATTTATGATGTTTTGGATTTTTTTTTAGTTGGTATTAGTTTTTTTTTTAAATTTTGAAAAATAAAAATATATTTATTTTTGGGGGGTGGCAGATTATTGCTTAAAATATATATTTTTAATGAAGTAAATTTGTAAGGGGTTTTTGTTTTTTAAAGGTTATTTTATTTTTTATGATTGATTTGTTTGTTTTTATTTGTGTGTGTGTGTTTAGATTTTTTGTATTATTTTTGGGAAGTTGTTTTAATAGACATTATTGGTTGTTGCTTGATTATGGGTTTATTTTTTAATAAAATTAAAAAATTTTATTTGGTATTTTGTTTGGTTGGCTTTGTTTTACAATAGTTACTATATTTATTTAAAACGTAAAGTATGGTATTTATTTATTTTTGTATGCTTTTATTATTTTTAAAGCACAGTGATTTGAAAAAAAAAATTTTTTTTGGCTTTGTTTTGAGCCCTTGCAGGACTTTAATAATAGTAAATTTATATTTTTTTAATAGCTTAATTTTTATAACATTATACTAACGATACTAGTTTTTATAAGGGGTAACTGTTTTATACTTGCCAAATTTTACAAAATATTAGGCACAGGGTACATTTTTTATTTTTGGCATTATAGGATTTTAGTTTAACTACATTTTTGGGGTTTGGCTGGTCAAGGATTAACCTGAGCCTGACACTCAGAGGATAAAGCTTTTTTGGAGGGTTGAAACTAGAGTTTCTGGTAACCTGATCTACTGTCTTACTAGGTGTTTTCTATGCTAACAGCTCCCAGTCTGGCCAATTCTTCCCATGCCAGTGAGTCAGGTAAATTCTGTTAAGCCACACACTAGGTTGCTTAGTAATTTTTTAATTTTAATTTTTAAATTTGGACTCTGTTTTTAAGATATAGTGAATATTTTACAAACAGAGTTTTGATGTTTATATTTTAGGCTCTCATTTTACATGGCCTCAGAGAGACTTTAAAATACTTTAAAAGTATTTAGAGAAAAAGGTTTGTCTGCTCCCTAAATTTTTAAAAGATCAATCCCACAGAGCCAAACAACACTGTCTGGCAAGAATGTTTGTCAGTTTTACAATTTTAAATGGAAAATTCAATTCAGTTTTTAATAACACTACTTAAATAAACAAAACAAAAAACTTTACAAACTAAAAATATTGGTTTAAACTTTGAATGTTTTAAATATTTACATAATATATTTACGTACATACAAATTCTTTTTTAACATTTTTTACACTGCTGCAATTGTTTTTACACATTTATATAGATTACATTTTTTACAATACATTGCAGGCAGTTAAGTTTTAGTGAAAAAGAATATGGGGGTTTAGTAAATTTGGCTAAATTGTTTAAATTCAAATAACTTAATTCACATTATTACTTTGCCTAAAGCAATTAATTTTAATTATTTTTATATTTGCAGACTAATTATTTGGGAAAAGGGCCCATTTTTTTTTTTTTTAGAATGGCTGCCAAGTCTATAAAAATTTTTACAACTTTTAGCTGTTCTTTAAACTTTGCAGTTTTTACTACTTACTTTTTTTTTTTAATTACTTGCTTATTTTTTTTGGAGGACACCTCTATTATCTTAGATATTACTATTTAAAGCACTGGTTAGGGATTTAAATTTTTTATACTGCTTTTTGTGTTTTTACTTACTTTTTTTTTTTTGTTTGTTTTTTACTACAATGCCACTCTGGGCTTTTTTTACAGTATTTTTAAAAAAGTTTTTTACTACATGGCTACAGCTGGCCCGATCCTGCTGCCTTTTTTGCCATAATTTTTTTAAATTTAATTTTGCTTTCAAGGTTGTTTGTTTGTTTGTTTTTTTAAATAATTTAGTTTGTAGACATGCTTTTTACAGGTTTTCTTTTGTGTGGTTAAGACTGAGCAGTTTATTTTTTGTGTGTTTTTATTTTTTGTGTGATAAAATTAATGGTTGAGAACATTTACCAGAGTCTTAACACACTTCCCAAATGGGCACTCTGTGCATCCCATTCTGACACCATGCCGTTCTTTTATAATGCAAGAGTGGTGTGCGGGGACTTAAGGAGAATGCCTGAGACTACTGATTTTGGTGTACACTATTTTATGTAACTTTTATTGACTAAATACTTTAACACAAATCACATCTTTCAATTGCCTAAAACAACGCAGCAAACATACACACAGCATTCCAAATTCTACAAGCTCTAAAGCAAGATTATAACTATTTTTTTTCCTGTTTTTACAAATAGTTCCGTTAGTAACTTTAAGCTACAATTAGTATTATTTGCAGACATATTTACCTAACAACAAGCAGAAGCAGCTGCAATAGCATTCTGGTTATAGACTTTTTTATTCGTTTTGATACTTCATTTGCGGGTTATCATTAGTCAGCAGTGCAGACTGGTTCCGGTTTTCATGCACGGTTACTAACCCAAACGATTCTAGGGCAGCCTTCTTTCGGTCCAAAGATTCTAGGACCGGGGAGCTGCCTTTGGGTGATCAGTCTGATGGCTTGTCAGGGCTACTCCTGTCGACTCCGCCCTTGCTTTTATAGGCACACCCCTATGCTTGCAAAATTATTTCTTAGTTTTGTTTTTACTTTTGGGTGGGTTTTTTTTGTGCCAGTCTGAAACAGCTTCAGGAACTCTCTGCTGCTGCTGATTTTGCAAGATTACCCAGATCTACGTCTTTGCATAGCCAATTACTAAATCTGCGTACATTGCTGGGCAAAACAGTCTTAGGGCCAGATCTAGTCAAGGACATGTGCGCCTCTTTTTCCAGAAGCTGGTGGGAGGGAATCCACTTGCATTACTCATCTGCACAGGGAGGTCTCTTGTCCTCTTCTTGACAATATATAGGTAAATTCCAGTTGCAAGGTTCCACAATAAACCATCTGCCATGGAGAGGCCTTTTCTTTTGGCAAGGCCATAGTGCTTTCTGTTGAAGGTGAGCCCTTTATGCTAATTAATGCCTGTCAGTGGCACACTCAGAATTAGACAGAACATCTCACAGCTAGGGGTGTAAAACATCAAACGGTTAACCGGTAAGTATGAGTCTTCCTGCTTACAAATTGCATTAAACATTTAACTCTTTGCTGCCTGGGGGGCTGTACAAGGGGGGGGGTGAATTGGGATGGGGTGTGCAGGGAGGGATTATGTGAGTGAGGCTGGGACACACACTTGAACATGCTCAGGGGAACGCCCCGCTGGCTTAGTGGTTTGGTGCTGGCGGTGGTGTCAGCTTGAGCAGCAGTAAGCTGGGTGGCTGAGGGGCTCCCCGGTGAGGGGTCTGGTTAGTGGGTGGGCATAGGGAATATCCCTAGTCTTGGGGCAGGGCTAGGGGCATGATGGAGGTGGTGGGAAGGGGCAGATAAATTCAGGAATGGGCAGGGCACAGAGGTGCTTTATTGTCTTCTCATGCAGGCTGGGGTGGTGCCCTGGATCTGGAGGGCCTGCTCCGGCAATTGGAGGGGCCAAGGCCCCCCACACAGGCAGAACTGAGGTATGGCAGGACACCCTCCTCATCCATCCCATGGGTGCTCCCTGTGATCCCTTAGGGGATATAAAATACTATATCAGTTAAATATTTTGCCAATATAATTTTAACTTTTTGTTAAATGATATTTTATATCCCTACTCACAGCACAAACCAAAAGATGAAATAAAAAATGCAAAGTCTGAGGAAGCTGTTGCAAAGACCAAGTCTTCAGAGAAATGTTGAAAACTTGTGATAACGACTATCGATAAAATGGCTAGACTAGTAACATTATGATTAAAATATCAAAGAGAAGTGACCTAAGTATTACAATAGCAGTAAAAGTGTTAAAATTGTTTGCCACGAAGAAAAGTGTTTCTGCAATATCATCTCAAGCAGAATAAAAAAAGTGGTTAAAGCAAAGCTAACAGAAGAGCAGGCTGACTTTTCACCCAGAAGATCATGTATCAACCAGATTTGCACTCTGAGTAAGCCCAGGGTCTGTTGCTTTTCAGAAAGTTCTGAAGTTGTACCCCAAAAGTGTATCTTCATCTAAACTAAGGATCCTTGAACTACAGTTAGTATGAAAAGCAGTTGCTCTTTCTATAGCATGGCCAATAGCTGTAATGAAACAGAAGTTTTCATTAGGAAGTCTTACTTCCTTGTGTATGATAAGCCAGTACAGTAATAGATATGCAAGTTGCCTGCAGTTTTAGCAATAGTTTTTATGATGTGCCAAGAGTGACCAGTGATTTAAATATTGGTGCTAATGATTGACATTGAAATAACATTTTATCTTTTGTTGCTTCTCTTCCAATAGGAAAAGGACCAGCGCAGCCTAGACATAAATACTGCCAAGTGCATGTTAGGACTTCTATTGGGGAAAACATGGCCTCTTTTTCCAGTATTCCACCAGTTTCTAGAGGTACACAATAAGATTTTAGTTTGAAACAAATTCATGTTTTGCTTGATTCTTCTCTGTAGTATTAATATTTTAGTGATATGTTAGTGCAAGTAGACTACTGAAATGCATACAACTCAGTGCTTACATTCAAAGTTGTCATTTTGTTTCTCTCATAACACTTGAAATGCAGTGTCCAAACCCTAAAACTACACTTACCATTGCTTTGGAGCTTCAGTCATTATCCTGTATTGGATTTGAATTCTATTGAAAATGTGCAACTTTGAAGTGATTATCTTTCATGTTGTAAACTCCAAGTTTGTTTTAATAACTTACACTTCTTATCTTAAGCAGCAATCAAAATACAAAGTTATCAACAAGGACCAATGGTGTAATGTGCTAGAATTCAGCCGAACAATTAACCTTGACCTCAGTAATTATGATGAAGATGGAGCATGTAAGTATCCCTTCGGCTTTCTCTATATGTTCCTACTCCTTCAGCCCCTCTTCCAAGATGTATGCAAAATATAATTATTTGATATCTCTCTACAGGGCCAGTGTTGTTGGATGAATTTGTGGAGTGGTATAAAGGGAAACAGATGACATAGGAGTTTTAACTATGCACAGCCGCTCAAGAGTCACTGTTACCACGGTTATGTCAACCATTAGCCATAAACTGCTGTTTGTATCAAAGCGCATGCTGCTTCTCTTGCACTGTATCCCTTTTGCAGGGAGCTTTTGGTGTTTGCTATTTAACAGGCCAGCTATGCTTGCTGTGTAGCATTGTTCTCTTTGAAGGCTGCTTTGCATTTTGTATTTACACTACAGATTGGTGAGCTTGCCAGCGTCCTCACTGTGATTATGTGTATATTGCTGTCTAAATTTTGTATATGTGTATAAAAAAAGCTTCACCTAGGAATTATTTCTGCAGAAATGTATTGTAAAAATAATTTTGTGGCATATTTCTAGTCACCTTCAATGAACGTAACTTCTAGTTTTTGTTTTTCATTTGGTCTCAAATGTAGCATTTCAGAAAACAAAATGAAGACTCTTTGAACGTAGTTGCCATGAGGAGGAACTGGTGGCAATTCTTACGTTACTGTTTAAGATGCCATTTTTGAGGGGAGGGAGGGGTGTGATGATTTTCTTCACAGGCATATGCCAAACATCACTTTTGTTCAGTAAGAAGTATTGATGTCTTTTTTTTATTCTTATTAATATTATTAAAACTGTAATAGTTGTACATGCCACAGATGATTTCCACTTGGAGAAGAAAGTACTGGCTTTTTAATGTCAATATGCGGTAGTATGAATATAGGTACAAGTGAACAAATTAAAGTACCTTTTAAAAATGGATTTTAGACTTTTGTAAATTGCCTTTGGCATATTCCTTTTATTTTTTGTGTATCAAGATTGAACTATGTTGCTACAAAGTGAAATTTAGGCTTTTTATCTAAAATTAGTGTTTAGTTAGGGAATTAAGGCTCATCATTCCCAACCAATAATTCACCTATGCTTGGTTTTTGTTTGTGATTTAGCCTTTTCCATAGCATAATTTTGTGTTTCTAAGTACAAATTACGTCGAATAGTGAAAGCTTAAGGACTTTCATGCTGGGGATTGAATTTTCCTGGCAAAATGTCCATTGCAGGCAATGGACGCATTAGACACCAGCATTAAGAAATTAAATCTACAGTACCTTTCCTAGGGGCCACCTCTTAATTTCATTAATTTGATTTTTTTGTATAGGAACATTTTAGCCATTTATTTGAGGAATGATTGGGATGTGTTTTAAGTTCTGTATTTTGTCATGTCATCTTTGACTTAATGCTTCATAAAATAGCAAGTATTGATTTTTAAAAATAGATTGTCAATTTTGGTGCTATTAATTTAAATTCATACTTTGGTCCCTAAGGATCTGTGAAAATGCCCCCCAAATGGTATATTTTAATAAAATCAGCCACTGAATGTTTCAGAATAAAGGAGTAACATTACTTGGCTGTAAAAATATTTTAAAAGATATTGGCAGTTGTGACACCTTACTAGATTGCGATCCAGAAAAAGTACTTTAGCTTGAATATGAAATTTTCAGCTGTGCTGAAGGCCCTATTCTGCTGGTACTGAAGTCAGTGCTAAAACACCTGTTCACTTCAGTGTGTGCAGAATTGAGCCTAATTGACCAAAAGCATACCAGTCTTGCTGCGCTGGACCAGAGTCACAGTTCCTTTATCAGTGGTCATTTTGTCTTGAAACTTTTTTCCCTAATGCAACCACCTAAGACAAAAGTTTCTTATGTATATCCAGTATATTCGCATATACAAAATCTAAAATCATGTTATAGTAAAATGCAAATACTGCCTTCCTCCACTATGTTTTGTCATGGGATTAAAAGCAAATATAAATCTTAAATTTTAAAGCGACAGAGTATACATAATTGTTGCCTGTTTGTATGCTACGTTAAACATAACTTACATGTTTGATGCCAGTTTGCACAAGACAGTAATTAAGTGGTGTTTGGTTTTTAATGTTTACAATAAGCCTCTTGTTAAAACACGTGCTTTAATAAGACTTCTGATGTAAATGTAAATATTACAGTGAGTATAGCCATAGGGAAAATATCTGTGGAGCTACTGGTTTAGTTCTTTTAAAAAATAAACTTGGAAGCAATATAGCTTGTACAATTAGGCTAAATAGGAGTTGGTGAAAAACTAGGTGAAATACTGTGTGTTCTTAAATGTTAGGCTAATTACAATTCCAAACAAGTTTTTAATGCAGAGTGACACAGTTGAAATATGAGACTTGTTGCATAATGAGTTTTATGTGTCATGAGTAATCTGGCTTCCAATAATGGAAGCAGAAGCCAAAGAAATTTGTAATGATTATTATAGATATAACTGTCATAATCAGGGTCAACAGAAATCTGTTCAGATCACCTAGATTTTTTTGTGTGCAGATTTTACTGTATGTTTAATGGAATCTAAAATTTAATTACCACGTCCCTTTCCGCTCCTCCCCCCCCATACCATTTAGGGTTACTTGTGCTGTGAAAATTGAAATACTGCTCTCATATGCTTTGCATACAGTTCATGAGGAGCAGGGTCCAGGAAACTGGTTTGAATATGAAACAGATTAATGGTGACTTAAAATACATTTCCATTTGCAATTGTCTATATGAATCTCCAGTGAGTTTCTAAAAGGTATCCTCTTAAATCAGATCACTAATATAGTTGCAGATAATTTTTACCTTTATTGGTGTTTATAGTATAGAGGCCAAAAAAGGAATGGACCCAAGACTGAATTGATTTAGTTCACTAGCTAATATATGGAAACTTGTATTTGGTCTGTGGATAAACAGAGGAATTTGTTCTTCATGGATTTCAGTGATAAATCTCCAAAGCACTACCTTTTCTTTTTTTTTTTTTTTTTTTTTTTTTTAAAAGTAGTGGGAACTCCCTAAACAGTTCACTTCACTTTTTCTTCTATACAGTTTTCTTTTTATGTAATGAAATGACTGGCACTTCAGCTTATTCCTTGGTCTGCTAGAGAAGATGCATAAAATTTGCCAACTTCTTGGCCTTAGAGCTAAATCTAAGACACAGGACATTCTGGAAAAGTGTTGGAAGTTCTGTGTGTTTTTTTCTAATGTAAAATAATTGTGTGATTTGATATTTAATGATGTACTGTGTTTGAACTTCTGTATTTAAGGGATAAAGCAAGCTGGTTAGTGAGGAAATTACCATCCAGATACTACAGTGATTACAGGAAAATTACAGAAAAATGTAACAATAACAAATTTACATACGATTCCTTCCACTGCCAAATAGACTAAAACAAATTAATACTAATAGATGGGAATTTGCTTCATTTATTCCCAAGTATTACCTTTATTGCCTAGTCTAGGTCAACCTCCCCCTTTCTTTCTTTAAGCAAGTCTATTCAAGAAACGGTCAGCTTAAGTTGCCAGTCTAAACAACCTATTTTAATGTTTTTTAAACAGTGTAAATTTGGAAAGAATGCACATAGTGTACTTTAACCCTTTAATCATTAAGTTTTGGACTTTAAAAAAAAAATGTATATATATAGAGAGAACTGTAGTTTCCTGTTTCATCACAAATTCAGTGTTTCATTATTTCATCACAGATGTACCTAGCACAATCAGTTAAGTGAGACCTGGTATAGGGCTACTGACAATGTTCTGCAGACTTGTTTTTGGAGGGATAGAAGTATACCTCAGTTCTGTTAGGATTTTTCCAGATTTCTGTTGGCCCTTGGTCACAAGTCTAACAAATTATTAAATACTTTTGAAGTTTATATAGACAGCTTTAAAAGTTAGCTTGTGCCCCTGATTTTAATTATAACTGCCAAAATACCTCTTCTAAGCTTTATACTTTAGCCTTTCCTATTGTTGTAGAAGTGTATAGAATCCATCCACCAACTAAAACTGTAGGTTGTCTGTAATTGAGACCAAAATGTGGGTTGATTTTGTGTTGTCACAAAATACTTTCTACTGATACTGCTGTACAGGAACAGCAAAACTGTGAAAGCTTTTATGTCTTAGGTATTTGCATATTATATGAGGTGTGCTGAAGTCCTGTGACTCACAGCCTGACTAAAGTACTGTTATGCCACCTTACCTGAGTTCAGCTGATTTGGTTTTTAGGTTTTGCTGGAGTTAATGTAAAATGATATCCCACAAATAAACAGTATTTGTGTTGGTTTCAGAAACTGACTTCAGATTTTTCTGTAGCTCACTCTTTAAATATTCACTCATCTGAATTGCTGTACAATGTGCTGGTTTAGAACCGCTACTTAAAGTCATCTTAGCTGAGTTTAATTTCTGTTTACAACACCAATTTGAGATGCATTTATGCTTGTATAATTCAGAGTTCTTTCTCTTCTGATTCATTAAATTGGGTTAAAATTTATTATTTAGGCTTAGTAGCAGTGAAGAGCATTTGTGGGCTGCAAGTCCAAATGTATTTTGATGAAGGACAATTATACGTTCTTATGGTTTTTAATATTGTTAGTATAAAGGCAAATCTATTAAGAAGGAACTTGCTAAAATATAATGTATTTTTTAAAAGGTATCAAGGGGGCTAGTGTAATGTGAAAGGTTTTTTTATGCAGAGACAATTTCTCTAACCTCATCTATTCAAGAAGAGCTTCGCAGTATCTTTATAATTTACTGATCTATTAAATTATACATTGTTCAAGGAAAGTCCATACATGATTTTAGGATAACATTGGAAGAAGGGAAAGTTCAAGTAAGCTTAAATGTAGGTGATACTTTATTTTAGAAGTTGCATGAAAAGTCAAGTACATATATCTGTCTTTGTAAGGAGCTACTTTTAAACAGCATATCTGTTTGCTGTAAGCCATTCAGGTTCCTTTTTGAGGAAAAAGTAATCGCAGCCTACAGTAAAGTAAGATACATTTTTTTTTTAAATCTGCTTTTACTGTTGCGAGTGACACAGTTGCAAATCTTTTGTTGAGTTAGTTGTCTAAAACAATGCAGAGAGAAATAATGAATTAGGCTGAGGCAGTTTTGAGAGCTGTTTGTTTGTTCGTTCTTGACTGGATCTTTAGCAACTTTTTAAAGTACAGCTGCCAAGGCTCTCTACTTACTGAACTTCTTTAAAAAGAAATGATAAAACTTGTTCCAGAGAAGCAGTGCCTCAGATATACTTGAAATAATAACCAAGGATGTGCTTGAGTTCCACAGTTTGTGTAGACTCTGCTGCTTGTATTTACTTGATGACTTGAGTCTTAATCCTCTGTACCATCAGTATCTTCATGCTATTTCCCATGGGCTTATTTGAACTATTGGAGACAATTATTTATTTTATAACATGAGACAAACACTTGTCAGGAATGGTCTAGATTTGTGGTTCCCAACCTTTCTGGCATGAGGGCCATAGAATTTTTACAACCCTGAAGGACTACGAGTTTCCACTAGCAGGCCCCCACTCCACTGTAGCCAGACAGAAAGAGTACAGCAAGGAGGCTGCCTTCTCGCTTGTCTCCTGTCTCGTTGGCTGCAGCAGGGAAACCACAAATGCTGTAGCCCTGTGCGCTCCACCTGTGTCCCTAGGCAGTGGCTCCCTTCTGCAGACAAGGGGTGGGAGATCAGTGCTCCCTTCCCTTTGGCTGCAGCAGGGACCCCTTTGCCTTTAAACCTAGGCCGAGTGCTTTGCCGTGCTCCCTGCTACAGCCAAGGGTAGGGGAGCACGGATCTTCCATCTCCTTGACTTCAACAAGGAGCCTGCACCAGTCTAGCCCTGTGGAAATGCATTCTGACCGAGTCCTTAAACAGTAGTTCCATTCTGCAGCCATCAGGAGGGAAGCCGCAAGTCACTTTGAAAGCCCTTGCGGGCCACTTTTGGCCTTCAGGCCATAGGTTGGGAACCACTGGTCTAGATAATACTTAGTGCTACCTCAGTGCATCGGACTGGACTAGATGACATATCAAGGTCCCTTTCACTTCTACAGTTCTGTGATGATTTCAAGAGAGAGAGCCATGTTAGTTTGTGTACCGCAAAAACAACAAGAATTCTTTGGCAGCTTAGAGACTAACAAATTTCTTCAGGCATAAGCTTTCGTGGGCTGCAACCCACTTCATCAGATGCATGAACTGGAAACCACAGTTGAGAGGTGTGTGTATATATATGTGTATACATGCCAGGATGAAGGAGGGCAAGTGTAAGCAAAGTCAATTGAGTTAGGTAGATGAGGCCCATTCACACCAGTTGATTAGAAGGTGAGAATGTGAACAGAGACAATTACTTCTTCTAAAGTGCTAACCATTGCAAGTCCCTATTCAGACCCGATCTGATTGTGTCAACTTGGCAAATCAGTTCCAGCTCTGCAGTTTCACACTGATGTCTGTTTTTGAAATTTGCCCCATATAGTAGCAGACTTGAAAGTTGACATACTTTAAAAACAAAAAAACCTTCAAAAAGACCAGCGTGAAATTGCAGCGCTGGAATTGATTTGCAGACTTGACACAATCAGATTAGGTCTGAATGGGGACTTGGAATGGTTAGCTCATTACAAGAAGTAATTGTCCCTTCTAATCAACTGGTGTGAATGGGCCTCATCTACCCTAACTCAATTGACTTTGCTTACACTTGCCCTCCCTGCGTACGTGTGTACCTCTCAACTGTAATTTCCACTTCATGTATCTGATGAAGTGCTTATGTCCAAAGAAATTTGTTAGTGTCTAAGGTGCTACAGGACTCTCCTTTTAGTTCTACAGAGCTGAGGTTACTATCTTCATAATATCTGGATACACTGTATATAACTTAATTGAAGGCAAAAAGCCCTCCCATATATAACTACAGTGATACACCATACTGCCTATCAAGCTCCATGACTTCTAAAAGATTGATTGGTGAGACCTTGTACATAGATCAAATGATCAGGGAAACTTAGCTGGCAGTTATCAAAACCTCGGACAAATAGATGAGTGTTCAGAACGTGGCCAGGCTATGAATAGGGAGTACTGGTGGCTGTCTCTATTCTGGAGCAAACCTACCTCAAACTCAAAACTACTGTTTATGAACAATTTTATCCCAGGGAGAGCAATGATACCATGTCCCTTCCACCGTCTCACCCTTTTCCAGTGATGCCGCCAGTCAAGGATTCTGTGAGCTGAGGTAAGTCTGGAGTAATAGTCTAAAAGAGAAGTGCTGGTGTGTCTAAGAAAGTGAGATCTCCAAGCCCCCATTGGATAAGACTTCTGTCTTCATTGAAGAGTTCAGATCATAAATGATCAGCCTGCTTTTTATGGACCTTCTTTATGGATCTGTTTCTCCAATATCAACAGTGTATACAGAGACTTACGACTTGTCTAAACATCAATATTACACACAGCATTAATTATGCCAGTATAATTAAAATGGTATCGCTCCTTTATTGTGGATGCAGTTATACAGGTAGAAAGGTGCCTTATATTGGTGGTGTACAGGGAGAGAAATAAGCTATACCAGTATAACTGCTTCCATTTTAGGAGGGGTTTGTACTGATAAAATTTCTGGTAAATCATCTCTAAATGAAAGTTATCCATGTACAATTTCCAAGTTGTAGACCAAGCCTTACTATGCAAGCCAGGCCTAAAGGATTCTAATTTGGAAGATTTAAAGTAAGGTGGGAAGAAGAAAAGGTTCCGTTCACAGTCAAAGGAAGACTGTTCTGAACAGAAGTGTAGTCTGAGTGACAGGAAATAAATGGAATAAACATTAAGAGGGCTAAGCTAAATGAATGGGGGGGAAGGGGAGGAGTAAGAGCTGTAGTAAAGGTCAGTGTTTGGAATCTTGAAGGGGAAGGGTAGCTTGAACTTGGTATGGAAAGCAAGGGAATTTAAGGGAGCCCCATGTTAACGTGATCAGAGCAGCCAGAGAGGAAATATTAGCTGTAGCATTTGAGTGGACTGATGAGGAAAGGATAGAGGCAAATAAGACACTTTAGTGCAGTGCATTAAAAAAAAAAAGTTTTAGTAGTAGGACGAGAAGAAAAAAATGAATTCTTAGAGATATAGAAGAATTAACAGGATTTGGCAACTACCTGGGCTGGATGGAAGGAAAGAGTATATCTTTTACAAGATGATGGAAAGATAGTGGATTTTTATGTGATGGACAAAAATTCAAACATTAACATTTCAATTTGTGGTCAACTGGACTTGGGTTGGGGATGGAGTGTCAAGAAAGAGAAGTCGAAAGAGAGACTGAATAGAGTAGTGAAGGTGCAGGAAGGAAACGTGTACTTGAATCATCAGAGTACAGATAACGGTGGAAACTCTGGGAAGATGATGAGGTTAATTGGATAAAGTGTAAAAGGGAAATAAAAGAAGACCAAAGACAGAATCCTGAGGGATGCAACAGTGGGAGAAGACAGAATTAGGAGTCACTAAAATGCTAAAGGAATGCCTGGTGAGAAGAGAGAACAGCACCATTGAAGCCAGAGAGAAGCATGGAGAGGTCAGCTGTTAGAAGTGGCAGAGTGAGTGTACATGAATAGCCTTCAGATTAACTATGGGGAAGTCACTGGTGTCCTTGGTAAAATTAATTTCAGTGGTGTGGAAAAAGGATAAGAAATTAGATTTCTGGTGATTCAAGAGAGTATCAGAGAGGAAAGTAGATAGTGAGAATGGACTAGTGTTGAAGGTGTTGGTGCTGAAAAAGTTTGACCTTTCAATTTTTCATCATTTTAAGTTTTTCTTTTGATTTAGTCCTTTTCTGAAGGGCTTTCCAGCCTGATGGGTGTCTAGGCCATTCTGACTATGAAAACCTAAGCCAAAGGACCAAATCTTAGACAGGTTGCAGGAAGTCTACACTTTCTAGTGACTCTCACCCCTCCTGCCTCAAATGTTTGGTGAAGGAGGTGCTAGAGATAGATGTTCTGTTGTGGCTTAAAGAATAGGAGGAAGAAGCTGAGGGAGGAGTATCTCCAATAAATCCCTGTGGAGGATGTCCATAGACCAGCTTCAGTCATCTAAGGGAGGCTCTTTAAATGCTTCCCCAGCTACGTCAGCTGAAAGAGGTCACAGAAGATGCCCTGGCTCCAGGATTGATCTCTTTATCTCCAAAGGAATTGGAATCTCAGCCTTAGAACCACAAGCAAAAGTCTGCTTGTGGTTCCTCAAAGCTTAGGATGTGGGACTCTTCCCACAGAGGTTCCTTCAGATACCAAAAGTAGAAGATGCATTTTGGTTTGTCACGCTCCAGTCTGAGCTGTTGACTCTGATGCCCTCTCAGCAACTACTGAGACCAGTTGCTTTTACAATGGTGACAGCTCACGCTTCTCTGATCTCTAAAAGTCATCAGCCCATGTCAGTACAGATTATGCCGGAGGTTTGCACCACAGCTCCTTTTTAGCACAGAGATCTTTATTTATATATAAATAAAAATCTGGGTTTTATTTACCTAAATTTGTACAATTCTAACATAAATTTTTTTAAAGAAAAAGCATGCTTGAAAATATGGATTTACCCATATGCAAATCAGCAGATCCCAATGATGTTCATCCTATAATATTAAAAAAATAACTACTGATTTTATTGAACCTCTATCTTAAAAGCATCACTGAGGACTGAAGGAAACTATATATAGTCTTCATTTCCATTTTAGAACCATTCATCATGGAACAAAGGAACAAAAAACACTTACTTGAGATCCACATTCCCCTAAAGAAAGAAGACAGCAGATCATTTCTCATATCTAGGAATCATTCCAGGAGATGTGAATACAGATGTGACACAATCTGTGTAAAATGGAGATTTAATCAATAGCATATTGATAGCTGAGAGTCCATAAGTGATTCCATCCCAACACAAAGGCAACAATCAGATCTCATGAGACAGCTAGATAAACTTTAGTGAGTACTGAAGAGGATCTAAGGTCATTTTACACTCGTTTCATTCATGTAGGTAGATGCAGGAGAGAAGACTTTGAAATTATATGTACACTGAGGAGCTGCGAGAAAGGTCAGGACATTTGTTGGTAGCTTTCTCTGGACTGCATGCAGTTGCACAAGCTGAGCCAACTAGCTAGTGAGAATATCAAATTCTCAGTGCCTTGCTGAGAAGATGGTTAAAAAGGAGGTGGGATTTACCTTTATTAGTCACAGAAGGTTATGCACATAGGACAGATTCCACCTGGATCAAAGTTAAAACAGACTGCTGGCACAGAAAACTGAAAAGGTTGTAGGATTATTTAAAGTAAGAGCTTGGAGAGGAATAAGATATTTTTGATAGCTTGAAATATATCAGTGTTACAAAAAGTTATCACTGTATCCAATACAAGTTAAGACAGCTGAGCTGAATGAGGGGAAAAGTTCAGTCATCAAAGTAAATTTTTGGAAAATATTCTTCATCTTTTTTGATGCCCAAACAGTACAGTATCCACCAATACATGGGTTTGTCTCAGGTATTTTTGTTTTTCTCTGGTTCCTCTTTTTTTTTCTCCCACAGCCTATGCTTTTGGCTCAGCTGGGAGTAATCACTCTTAGTGACTTCCACCTGCTATCAGTTCTTAGTTTCAATGGATTACAGTACTGTTCGTTTCTTTTACCTTTCTTCCAGTTGTATTTACAAGCCTTGTTTGTATTTGCTTAGGCTTAAGTAATTGATGTCCTATGGGAAGTCCTTTTTCACTTGCCAATTTGCATTTCTATTATGAGAACAGATCAGTAATCAGAACCCACTTTCTCTCTGTACTCTTAGGTTTGTAAGCAGGAGGCTGACAGCTAAAAAATTGTCAGGAATGACATAACTGGTTCTATTTCTACTGCTGCAGTCCTTTCCCCTTGAGTCATGTGCATGGTGCCAATGAATCAAGATGCACTGTCTTCCTCTGATGTTCTAATTGTACAAGTTTAGTTAAAAAAAAACCTAGATTTTTATTTTTTTATATGTAAAATATTAAAAAAAAGATCTCTGTGCTAAAAAGCACCTCTGAACTCCTGCACACATGGTGCGGTATATTAGGCACTGTTGGCCCGAGGCCCCTTCGGTTCCTTCTTTCTGAAGACACATGCTTCAGAAGAGGAAAGGAGGTGGCACGCATTGGATGTCCACAGAGCTTTGACTTTTTACGTAGAGAGGGTAAAGCCATTTTGTAAGTTCACACAGCCCTTTCTCACGGTGGCTGATAGGATGAAGGACTTACCTGTCTCGTCTCAGAGGCTCTCCTCCTGGATAACCCTGGTATGTGTTTCTGCTATGAGCATGTGAATGTTCCCCTCCCAGGCAGTATCACAGCTCACTTGACTAGGAGGCAGGCTTCTTCTGCGGCATTCCTGACACGAGTCCCTATTCGGGATATGCAGAACTACTATGTGATCATTTGTACACACCTTCACATCCCACTATGCCATCATCCAGCAGGCAAGGGTGATGCCAGTTTTGGCAGGGCAGTGCTGAGGTCAACCAACCTATAAACTCCAAACCCACCTCCGAGATACTGCTTGCAAATCACCTACCATGGAATTGACATGAACAAGCCCTTGAAGAAGAAAAGATGGTTACTCACCTCGTAACTTGTTCTTCGAGATGCTCATGTCTATTCCATGACCTGCCCTAGGGCAGAGTTGATGGCAAGAAAGAACTGAGGGGTTGTAGGGCTGGCAGCGCTTAATATACTGTGCCATGTGCGCTGACTCCAGGGGGCACTGGAGCCAGCTCTACAGGAACTGTTATGGGGGAAAAAATTCCAGTAACTGTGCATGGAGGCAGGCATGCACCTACAATGGAATGGACGTGAGCAACACATCTCGAAGAACAACAGTTACAAGGTGAGTTACCGTCTTTTCTTGTTCTGTCTGTATTTTAGGCACTCCCTGTGTACAGACTTCAAGTTTGGTACACCTTCCTGGGATGTGGACCAACTTCCCTATTTCCCAAGAATAGTGCTTGACTGACAGATCTCCCCCGTGGCTTATCCACACTCACCCCAGACCTTCACCCTCATGGGTACTTTGGATGGCTGTTTTCTTCTTCAGGGACTTCATGATAGTTAAAGCAAGAACCGCACGGACTTTGTGAAGCAATTTCTAAATCAATCGTATTTTATTCATAGACAAAGCATATGAAATATAAACATTCATGGAAAACAACTCTAAGCATGTTTAGGCCCATTACTAGATGGCAATGGTAAAATTGTTAAGAATGATGCAGAAAAAGCACAACAGTTAAATATTTCTGTTAAGTATCTGGAAAGGAAGATGATATATCTTTCACAGGATAATGACGTTCTGCAGTTCAATAATAATGGAGGGCATCAAACAACATCTTACGGATTCCAAGTCCAGAAGAGACTTGTGTGATCATCTGTCTGACCTAAATAACACTGGTCATAGAACTGACCCTGAATTAATTTCTGTTTGAACTAGAGCATACTTTTAGAAGAGCGTCCAATCTTGATATAAAATTGCCAAGGATGGAGAAACCAAACTTGCCGACTCCTTTTAAAAAAAAAAATTGTATTAATCTGACCAGATCTATTTTCCACAAAGCCATGCTGATTGCCTATCTAAGAATAAATACTTTTAAAATCAGCTGGCCTAGATAATTTGCACCCAAGAGTCCTAATACAGTTGGCAGAAAAGATCTCTGGTTTGCATATGTTAATTTTTAATAGATCATGGACTATCAGGAAAATTCCCAAAGACTGGAGCGTGCTAATGTTTTGCCAATATTGTAAAGTGGCAAGCAGGATGACCCAGGTAGCTATGGGCCAGTTAGCCTGACCATCAATCTCCGGCAAAATAATTCTTTGATGAGATTATAAGATTTGTTGATAAAGGTAACTAGATCTAATATATTTAGACTTTAATGAGGTGTTTGGCTTCGAACTCCAAAGCATCATGATTTTAAAATAAAATTAGCACTTTGCAACAGAGCACACATTTGAATGGATTAAGAATAGGTTGAAAGTGACAGAACTCAAAGTAGTCGTCAGCGAAGAAGCATGATTGAATGAAAGAATTTGTAGTGGCGTTCATCAAAGGTCGGCACTAACTTTGATGTTCAACATTTTTTCATTTTTAAAGGAATGTAGTGGGCATAGTGGACAAGCAACTGAACACGAGATCTGTGTGATGCTGGAGTAAATACACATAATATGATCCTTTGTATGCATAAACAGGAGTAGGGAGAAGGAAGAAGGATTTGATTTTACTTTTGTGTGCAACATTGGTGAGACCAATACTGTAATACTGGTGTCCACATTTTTAAAAGGAGGTTGAAAAATTAGGGTGCAGAAAAGAACTACAAAAACTACGTTAGGGCCATAGAAAATGTTTTTGAGTGAGACACAGAAATAGCTCAATCTGGTTATTTTATCAGTAAGAAAATTGTGAGAGATGACTTGATTAGTATATAAATACCTTCATGGGGAGAAAATACAGAATACTAAAAAGCCCAATAATATAGCAAAGGAACAACACTGGGTTGTTGAAGCTGGACAAATGCAAATAAAAATTTAGGCACAACTTTTTTTTTTTTTAACAGTGAGGATGATTAGCCATTTGAGCAAACTACCAGTGGAAGTGGTGGATTTTCCTCCGTCTTTTGATATCTTCAAATTAAGACTGGATCTTTCTGAAGCATATATGCTTCAGCCAATCTGAAGTTATGATTTACTGAGATGATGGCTCAATACGGAGATAACTGGATTAAATGTGGTGTCCTGTGATTATACAGGAGGTCAGACCCAATGATCTAATGGTCCTTAATGGCATTAATCGCTATGAAGATCCTGCCTCCTTTCTTCACCCCTACAGAAATTTAATCAATGTCCACACAGAAAATCTAGAGAATTTGTATTATGGCCAGTCCTGTCTTCTGTTTCAGCTCTGCTGATGGCTGGCAGGTGATAGAGAGAGCCTTCTCAAAGTAGATGTGTCCTTTTATAAAGTTCCAGTCCCTTCTGTCAGGTGACCTCCTTCCCTGAGTGGTTCAAGTCCCTCATCAAGTGATTTGTTATTTCATGAATTCCAGCGAATCTGAAATCCAAACTGGTTTCCCTGGACTGCAGCCAGCTCATTGTTCTAGGGTGCTTCCATTTGAATGGAAGACCATCCACACTCATGACTCTGAGGTTTACAGATTGGTATAGACATATGCTGTATTTTAAAAGTGTTTTTAAAATTCGGTGATTGCTATTTATGTGGTCCTGTATCAGAAATATGGTTTAGAACATTTTTAAAAGTTAAGGTTGACAATGCTCATTAGTTTTCAAAGGGGAATAAAAGGATATTTTACACGGAGACCGTTTGCAGGCGGAAAATATCTTATAAGGTGCTTTAGTATCTAAGCAGCAATGGTAAATACTAAAGAGAAAATAAGTCTGTAATATACTCTAGCCTTCTCAAATATGTAAGCCTTGCAGTAGTTGTGACCATGCGATGAAGTTCAAAATTAGATTCTCTCAGCTTCATTTTAATAACCTATATATAAAAAGGAAGCAGAGACTAAATCTAATTTTGAACTTCATCACATTGTCACAACTAGCGCAAGGCTTACATATGTGAGAAGGCTAGAGTACATTATTCTACTAAAACCATTTTGCTAACTAAAGCTGACTCTTGTTCTACTTGTTTTCAACAAGAATTTTCTAAAACAGCTGGCGCTTGGAAAATTTGTGATCTCAAATGGACAATTAGAGTATAGCCTAATATTAGCAAATAAAAAATGAATTATGGTTGCATGTGATGTTCTGCTCAGGACCCATGGAACTAGACGTCATTGTTATCCCACTGCTTCAGCAAGAATCAGTTTAGGCAACAGCTCTTTGCCATATCAGCCTATCCTTCATCAGCAAACTCCTCAAGTCTCTGCCAGTCTAAACCTTTCTTTGCAGGGAGCAAGCAGTGAACCTCAGTTCCCGAGTTCCACATGAGAAATCTTTCTGTAGTGTCACTAGACATTCACAAAAATTACGTTCAGTGCCTCCAAAGATACAATATACATACCATCCTGTTAGATTAGCTGAAGACACGATTCACTTAATACACAGCACTGAGATGGCTTTGTAATAAAACCAGTGGTTAAAGTATAATTTGACGGGCCCCGGAACCCTCCTAATCTTCGGGCCCTCTTCCCGTATTGTCTGGGCCCGCTTCATGCATGTGTGGGCCCCAGCCCAGGTAGGCATTTGCAACCACTTCTCAGTACCACATGCATCGGTTATTGCTCCATAAAAATATTTATAATTTTATATGGCGTTTATGTCTATAGCAATTATTGTCACAAACTAGCAAACACTGCATAACACAATAAGTACTGTGATTAACAACGGTGGGGCATAGGATCTGCCAGCAGCCAGGGCAGCGTGGAACATGCGTTCTGCTGGATTTTTCTATTTTTAGGGGCCCCGGAACTCTGGTCCCTCAAATTTGGGGGCCCCGGAACTGTGTTCCGGCGCGTTCCCCCTTACTTTAACCCCTGAATAAAACATACATTTATTAATAAGGAACAGAGATTTAAGTGGTACTAAGCAAATAAAAAAGAGACTGGTATAGTCACAAAATAAAACAATATCTATCGGCGAAAACGTAATTTTAGCAAGTTACAATCTTTGCCTAAGCATCTTTTTCACTTACATCCAGGTACCAGCATCTCTAGCCCTTTAGGCCACAGCACCCACATTCACAGTCAGAGGTATGTCCCTTAAGTGATGATAATTAACATGTCTTTTTGCTCCTCCTATATTCTCCAAAATCCATTTTCTTTGCCTTAAGAGCTGGGAATACTTCATATCCTCGATTCTATCCCTGGGTGTGCTTAAGTTGCAGCTTGATTGCTTTGTGTACCTTGTGTATAAATGTGCTTTCATTTTCCTCTGCTAGTAATGAAGCCAGTCAGATCCATATTACTCCGATAGGTCAGGCTCAATCTTTGCATTGCCTCCCAAACAGATTTTTAAAGAACATACTTCCAATACACATATATAATTTCATGCATGTAACTCATTGATTTTGGGGGCCAATTTACCAGTTTACATATGATACCTTAGATGACAACTTTTGGATACATATTATGACAACAGCATATTGCAGGTATTGAGCGTGTCAGGTTTGATATGTTACAATTTAGTGGACTCTTAGGGCTATACTACTTTCACCCCCCTCCATGTTTAAAATAGTTTTGCAGCATGGATTTCTGAAATAACTCAGGGAAGATAATTATGCTGAGAAAACGGAGCTTGTTGGTTGGATGGTTTTTGTTTTGTTTTGTTGTTTTTTAAGTTAAATATTTATCAGGATATAATTCAGGAACCATACTCAGTCTTAAACTAAGCACATTTTGACATTCACACAAGTATTGTGTGAGATTGTGTACCCAGAATAAATATTGCAGAGAGCCTTAATAGTCATTTAACATCCTACATCTTATTTAGTGGAGTCCGTTCTCCTCTTTTGTAGAACACTTGCAAAACCATCAAAAGCTCTTTTCTTCTTAACAAAAAAACTGCCCTCTGTTAAAAGCTGCCCTCTTCTTGTCTCATTTTTTTGATCAAGTGTTTCACTTGAATTTTGGAGGATTGCAACTGTTCTAGAACTATTTTCTAATTCTGCCAAAGAAGTTTCATTCTCCGTCTCACTGGAATTGCTTCTGTTGATGATTGTATTTCCTTGAGCATTCGGTGACACCTTCCATAAACCATGTTGCACATTTTCATTAAAGAAGCTCTGGGGATATGATGAGAAACATACATTCTCTTCACTCTGATGATCAACTTGCAAGTATTTTTCTTCATTGAAAACTGATTGCATTGTCTCAGAAGAGGTAATCGGATTGTGAAACTGCATTTCTTCTGTACACAAGCTAGAAGTGTTTTTATCTATTCCAGACAAAGCTTCTTGTTCTGTGTGTTCATCACGTTCCCTTTCATTACAATCCTTTTGCACTCTTTGTGCCCTAGTCTCAGACATGTTCATATGCTGTTGCTCTTGGACGGATGACTGTCTCTCAGTAATATTTACAACCGATTTTTCATCTGTGCTCTCAGAATGAGATCGAAGAGATGGCTCTTCGGTGGCTGTGTTGGAATGCAGTAGTGATGCTTTACTGGCAGCCTCATTTGAACCAAAATCAACAGAAGTGAATATAAAATTATTGTTCACTTGAGGAGTGTTAAGATTTGCTATATTTAATGTAATGCCATCTTCCCCATAGCTCCTCAGGGAAGTACTTTGAGCCATATGATTTTCTTCTGCATCGATCTCAGTAGCATTTTCTATTTGATCAGTGGGAGTGGATCTGTCAAAATTCTGAGTTAGAGTAGAAAATTCACAAAGCTGCAAACAAGTGTCTTTAGAAACAATGTACTCTGTATCTGGAATAGACTTGGGAGAATACTTTACTGATGGTAATGTTACATTATTAAAACTTACATTTTGTTTACAGACAGGATTAGAGAGTATATTTTGTGCTGGTGAATTTGGACTGGTAACGTGTGTACCAGGAACTTCATAACACGGAGGATTATTTGTCTTTGAATCTGATAGGGACATGTGATCATCAGACTTATCAATATGAGATGTGTCATGTACATCATCCTGAGATGAATCTATATGAATAGCAGATGAATATGTTTCAGACATGCCAGGGCCTGATCCAGAAATAAGAGCTGTTTCAGAATAGGTTTCATTCTTATTTTCATGTTTTTCCATAATATCTTGAAATCTAGTAGTAATGTTAGGACTCTGCGGCAATGCGGTGAACTTGCCAGTCCCACTGGTTAAGCTAACCACCTGCTCTGTTGCTGATGGGTTGGCCAGCTGATCATCACCAGCTTTATGTTGTTCCAGTCCACCTTCTGTTACAGAGCTAGAATCACTCAGTGTGAATACAGACCCTTCGTCTGTAGAACTGCTGTCACTAAACGTGTCCACTGGATTGCCTTTATTCCTGCTATTTTCTTCTTTACAATCATACTCTTGTATACTAGCAGGAGAATTCGTCTGTGTTTGGAAGATGTTTGAATTCTCAATATTTATACCACTTTCATAAGGAGGAGGTAAAATAAAATTCTCACTGATATCATCAAGCGCATTCATGTTGTCGTTTTCATTAAGCTCTTTATCACAATTACTCCTTCGGAGCATAAATTGTTGAGTGCTCAATGACTGAGTGTGGGAAGTCATTTGTCTCACCTTCTCCTGTGGAGACTGCGCAATTTCAGACTGCAACCTGTTGTTTGCATCCTTGGATTCAGAACTCTGTCCATTTGTTTGTATTTGTGCTTCAGAAAATGGAATGGTAATTTCTCTCACAAATGATGAATCTAAATCTGAAGATTCAATGTGAAGGGAATAAGATTCCATGTTAGATCTACCTGCTACAGAAGAAGCCCTGCTTTTTTCTGAATTTTCATTTAAAAAGTATTTTGAATCGTCACATGATGAAATGTCATTGTTTAATTCTCTTTGAAAGGCTTTATTGTTATACTGGTAATCTGACATTGCAGAAAATATTTCTTTATTAGCAATGTTTATATCTGCTTCATCAGCAGAATTAGTTGCTTGGCTACCCTGCAACATCTTTTCTTTCTGTACATAGTGCTTGCTTTGATCTTGGTTTCCTTGGTCTGTATTTAGTGCAAATACTCTGTTATCAAGGGCAACTTTATTCAAGCTAGAAACTTCCACAATACAAGAACCTACATTTCTTGAAGAGTTTCCAGTATAAAAGGATGCATGTTGCTGTAAACTTGTTTGTGTGTTGGCAATATTCTCTCTTGTCAGGGTTTCAGATGAAAATCCTTGATTTGAATATGTATTGTCTGAAGCTGAGCTTCTGTTTCTGCGTATTTGTCTCCAGATGCTGCCAATGTAAGGTCTAGCGAAAGCACCAAGACAAAAAGCACAAATAAATGTAATGATCACTGAGAGAGAGACTGCCAAGGTGAAGTCGCCTTCTGTTCTTCCTTGTCTAAGAACAGCACTGATGTCTCCAGTGTTCCTAAACAAGAATGGTGAAGAATTTTGCTTCACGTATATGTCATAGATGAGATATTTTGTCTTCATTCTGTTACAAATACATGCATATAGCCCTTCTGCAGTTTTCCCAACATTGTATATTATTAAGTTTTTCATTTCATCCTGTCTAATATGAGAGAGCCAGTTATCCTTGGAAATTCTGCCACTCGGTGTCCACCAATATATTTCTTCATTCCCTGAAATGGGGAAAAAAAAAAAAAGAAATACATCTTAAAAATGTAAAACTGTTGTTACATAGGGCAAAATAGTCTTCTGTGTGGTAGCCATTTCTATACAGAGACATTGTCTGATCTATCTTTATTGTACGTCATTAATTTATAAATATTAAATGAAGCCTATCTTCTACTTGTTCCCCAACAGTTCCCTAACATCCTGCCACTTACTATTAAATCACAATACCTCCTAATTTCCAATTTGGACTATGGTGTCTCAAACTTTCATACTGCATATACTATAAAAATAGAGGGGGAAATGACTACAGGTACATGAATTCTTTTTGGTTCATACTGGAAATTCTTTAATATTGAACCATATTATAGATACATATCTATAGCTGTATCTTCATGACAACCACTTGAAACTTCAACTGGTGCATGATGTGGCTGTTTACGTGGCATACCTTTCTGGAAACTTACTTCCTTACTTACTTCCAGTTCATCTTTGGGTGCAAATCAATGTATTGATTTTGATCACCTAAACCTTTATGGTTTGGGTCCTGCACAATGGCCTTAGAAATGGCCTTTCTCCTTGTGTCTCACACACTAAATAGCTACTGGCTGGCATACTTGACAGTTCCTATCTATACATCTATTTGGGTAAAACATTTCAAATGGAGGATCAGAAAGTCTTCAATTTACTTTCCCATTTGTCTGTCAGAGCCCATTTTGTTGAATCTTCAGGACCATGCAAAACTTATCACGATTCATTTATCAAAGTGAATTAACTTATCACTTCAGTAAGGATAGTAAACCTTATTCTGTCTCCTCCAGAACAAATACTGATTTAAATTAAAACACCTGTTCTTAACTTCCTGGTATGACTGATTCTGCACCATAACTTTGTTGGATGAGACTCTGGAATAGGACATCAACATTTTAAAATAACTATTCAAATCCAAAAATCTTTTTAAACACAACATTTTAATGTTTGAATGTATCTGAAATCTAGTTATTATACAGCAGGGGTGTCCAGCTTTTTTGGATGAGGGGCCACATTTCAATTCTTTTCTCACTCGGGGGCCGGTGAGTAAATTTTTTATAGATAAGGGAGGGCAGAACATGGGAAACAGGCACGGTAGGGATGGTAGAAAGGACAGGGATGGCGTGGAAGGGGAGCCTGGCAAGGCAGAAGAAGGATAGTGGGAAGGGGTGGGGCAGGAGGGCAGAGGAACAGTGTGGCTGGGTGGTAAGACCCACTGCTTCCTCTCCCCTCAGCTGCACTGGTTCCCAATCACCCCACTGCTGTGCACTGATGGGATCAGCTCCCTGACCCCTTCCCCCTACACTGGCTCCCCAGCCCTGGGCCACACCCTGCCCTGATCCTGGTCTCATGCTGCACCCCCTGGCCCAATCCTGGCTCCGCATCATCCCCCCCGGACTCTTTGCCAGCCCCATGCCACCCCTAGCCCATCCCCGCGCTGCCCTTCCTCCTCAGCCCTGATCCCAAGCCCCCCACCATCTCCCCGGACCCTTTTCCAGTCCCATTCCACCCTTGTGCCACCTCCATCTCATCCCCATGCTGTCCCCCCTTCATTGGCCCCACACCCTCCCAACCCTTTTCCATCCCCATGCCATCCCCCTTCCTCCACCCTGATCCTAGCCCCGCCCCATCCCCACACTGCCCTCCCTCCTCAGCCCTGATCCCAGCCCCCCACCACCGCCTGGACCCTTTCCCAGCCCTGTGCCATCCTTCTGCCACCCCCATCCCATCCCTGTGTTATCCCCTCCTGACCTGCATCAACCCCCAGCCCAATACTGCCCCCACACTGCCCCCTCAAGCCTGATCCTGGATTCGTGCTGCAGCCCCCCAGCCTCCCGGACCCCTTTCCCAGCCTTGTGCCACACCCGGCCCTATTCTGACCCTGCACCTCCCTCCCCAGGCCAGAACCCAGCCCCGTGCCACCCCTGGAACCCTGGGCTGCCCCGATTCCCCCTGCAGCCACCTCTGCCGGGCCCACAACCCTGCCAGGCTCCCCATGGCCTTGCTTGGAGGCCCGTGGCAGGAGTGGGAGCCCTGCTGTGGCTTCCTGCACCCTCTGCTGGGGCTCCAGCCAGGCCTGCCCGATAAGCCCACCGCAGCCCCCACCGCCTTGCCTTGGCCCCTGCCAGGACTCCTCGCGGCCCCCACTGGGTCACACCAGGGCCGCCTGGCTGCTGCTCCCAGGTGACCCGTGGGCCAGATTCCAGCCTCTGGTGGGCCAGATTGGGCCATAGGTTGGACAAGGCTATTATACAGCGATTCTTAATGAAGATTTTATCTGAGGAATTGGCATTGTTCCTTTTATTGTAAATCAAGCTGAATTATCATTCTATATGTATTTTACAGGAACTCAAAATGGTGACTAGATATAGTAATTGTTACACATACCGCATGTTTTATCCACGCCACAAGCTAGCACAGCTGTATCTCCTATCGGGACAGCCATTTTCTTAAATGAAATGTTGTGTATAGCCATTGCACAGTTTAAATGAAACCCTTTGAGAGACAGCAGAGGTTGTCCTGAATTGCTGATTGGTTTACTGCATAAGATACGTTACTACTTCCTCAGGGATTCAGAAAGAAAATTAATGAAATATTTTAAAACAATTAGCTTGCAGTTGGGTATCCAGGGAATGTTTGATAAATCCACTTCAAACGGAAGTATGTTCAAGTCAATGAATGTCACTGATGGAAGAGTTGTCGCATTGTTGCTGAGGTTCACAGCCTATTTGAAAATAAGTTACTGAAAATTAATTTATAAAGAACTATGGAGAGAACAGTGTCAAACTTTTGTATTATTCATAACAACATTTATTTTAATAAATCAGTTCTTAGGTGCTAAGCATTTTAAAGGAAGCAGGAAAAATACCATCTCAGATGTAACTGCACTATAGCTTTGTTTATTAAATGATTCCAAGACATGAAAGATTCCAACATCAAACTAAGAATGAAAGCTTTTCCTCACAAAAGATGACGACAGTATCTTTAGAACTCTTTTATCTTCTAAGAAATGACTATTTCTGCATGGGACCTGGAAGCTCTGTGAGGTTCTTTCCATAAAATTACTACCAAACTGTAGAATTGTACCCCTCCTTTGGCAGGGAGGAGTCCCTTCCCTTCAGTGGTGTTAATATCAGATGCTTCAAAGGCAGGTAATTCAATAACATTTTCAAATATCTTCTTTACTCAACTGATGAACAGTTTATCCTCCTAAGAATAAGTGTTCAAGAGCTAGGATTAAAATGGCAAAGGTAACTGTATATTAAAAGTAATTAATATCCCTTTTAAGTGTACTGTTTTTAATTTCAGAAAGGCTCTTGGCTCTTACATTAGGGGAAAAAATAACACTCCATAGATAATGATTATTTTCTATATTTCTGCTCATTTTCTTTCCAAATTAAATAATCTTGGGTTTTTTCATCTTTTTATTTGTTTATGAAGCAGACATTGATAGGGAAAAATTCCTGAGATTTATGCCCTGACCTGAGATCTTAATTCTGGAGCTCCGTGGCTTGGCCACTCAGGTGCATGCGTGTGCACATGTGCAGTAAAAGAAGTATTAATATACATCTGAATTCTGGTCAACAGTAGGCCCATGTACATCGCTTGGCTTTTAATCTGCCCTGGTTTGTGAGTGTGCATAGAGTCCTTAGCCATGTGGTTCATGTAGCCTAAGCATTGTCCTATGAGGGATCCATGTAGCAGGGAATCTGGATTGGAAGAGGTTCTGCTTTGACCCTGCTGTGCACAAAATGCCCCAAGCACTTTGCCTCCTGTTAAATTTGGTCCATCCTGCAAGTGATCCCATGAAGGGGACTGGTCTGGGGCTTGTTTTCCACTTAATTTGAAAGGAGCTGTGTAACACTCAATCTCGTTTAAATTATGAAATTATTGATATTCTGTCATCTTGGAATTGGTGTGAATGCACATACTAATAAGATTGAGGAAATGTATAGATCCTAATAAGATTGAAGAAATATATAGAATGGAGTTAGCTCAAAGGAAAAGATGAAAAGTTTGCCCTTAAACACTGAAACACTTATGAAGGTTTACACAAGAAAAATAATCTGGATGTTTTACAACTTTCCCCAACTAGCTTTGGTTTATAGCTGCTGTCACAATATTGTGTTTGAAGATTTTCTCAGATAGGTCCCATTTCCTTTAGAATCATTTTTACAATTGTATCCTGATGATTGCGGATCTTAATGCTCAAGAGTGGTGACACTTACTGTCCTTACCAAGTATTAATGCACACTATTACCATTTGTAAAATTATAGTGCCTCATTTACAACCTGCAAGTTTTTGAGATGCTTGAAGGCATCAGGCTGAAATTTAGTTATCTTGTTGGTCGGTAAGAAGATGTTCTTTAGCAGGGAACAGTTTTGAAAATTACTCTCATCAATCTGTGATATCTCCTTAGATAATAGATAAAGACTTTGTAATGATTGCAGTTTCCCCAGTTCCGAAAATATAAAAAAAGTTAAGTCTAACATGTACTGTACTTGCTTAACTTAAAGGCCCAGCTTTCTCAGGCTATGTCTACACTGGCAAATTAGTTCAAATTAAGGAAGTTTAATTCGAACTAACTTTAAGCCATGGCTACACTAGGCTTTCATTAGTTCGAATTAAGGGCTTCCTTAATTCGAACTAATAAATTCGAATATGCTATTCGAACTAAGGGTTAATTCAAACTAGTTAGTTCGAATTAACCAATGTGGCCATGTTAGTTTGAACTAATTGCTTAGCTCGAAATAACCGGCCCATTGAACTCAGTGCAATTCGCTAATTCGAACTAAACATACATACATGGCACTGGCTTAGTTCGAACTAAAATTTGCTAGTTCGAATTAAGTTAATTCAAACTAACTAAAATTGGTTCGAATTAACTAATTTGAACTAACTTTAGTAAGTGTAGACATAGCCTCAGAGTTTCATTAGTTTTCTCTGGTACAAATGTTTTGTTGTCTTCACTATAAAGTTTGTTTTAAGTACTAGTTATTATAAACGGTTGCTACAGTCTTCAGTTTATAATTCATATGCTATTGAGCATTATTGCCTTATTTTTAAAAGGGTACAGTACCACCATTTTAATCTTTTGGCAAATCAATAGCACCTGGAATTTTCTTTTCAATGTGTGTCTGCTATTGCAGTAATATTTATTAGTTTGTTAAAAAAAATGCATATTTCCTATCTGCTGTTCTCATTAGCTGCATATAATTTTAATTTACCTAGTAAAGCATACCTAGTTGTGGAGAACCTGAGTCCAAAAAAAAAAGTCTTTTGTGGTATCACTCTCAAGTTTGTTTGAGTGTGAATAGGTTATATGAGTATATTTGATTAGAGCATAAGCACTAAGGCTATGTCTAAACTGTGGAATTTAGGTCGACTTTAATAAATTGACTTTGTCGACTTTATTAAGTCGACTTAAAGAGTCCACACAGGACTCCTAAGTTGACTTAAAGTGGACTTTACTAACTCAACTTAGAGAGTCTATACTAGACTCTCTAAGTCGATTAGTTCGGTCCAGGGAGAGCCAGCCCCTCATGAGGCTGGGTCTCCCCAGAGCAGCAAGCCCCTGAGCAGTCCAGGGGAGAAGGGAGGGTGGAGCTCCCTTCTGCCCCGGACAACTGGCTCCCTTCTGCTCGGTCCGGCTAGGAGGGAGTGCGGGGCTCCCTTCGGCCAGGACCGCTCGGGTCCCGGCTAGGAGGGAGCCC
>ML685769.1:23184837-23238623 GCA_007922175.1 Pelusios castaneus | reverse complement strand
CTGGAGGCTTCCTGGGAGCTGGTGCTCAGTCCCAGCTAGGAGGGAGTGTGGGGCTCCCTCCTAGCCAGGACCAAGCGGTCCTGGCCGAAGGGAGCCCCGCGCTCCTTCCTCGCCGGACTGAGCGGTCACGGCCAGAAGGGAGCGCAGGAGACCCGCGCTTCAGCTGCCGAGCTGGAGCACGGGTCTCCCGCTCTCCCTCCTGGTTGGCAGCTGGCAGCTGGAGCGTGTGGCTTCCTTCTTGCCAGGACCACAGGGCTTCCTTCTTGCTCTTGCTGGGACCTGAGCAGTCCTGGTGAGAAGGAAGCCCTGCGGTCCCTTCTTGCCGGGACCTGAGTGGTCCCAGCGAGAAGGGAGCTCCCTTCCCCTGTGACCTAAGTTGACTTAAAAAGTCGACTTAAGCTTCAAAGTCAACTTTATACGAGGTTTTATAAAGTCAACTTTGAATTTCCATAAGTCGACTTAAGCAGCAGCTTAAGTTGACTTAAGGAAATGCCAGTGTGGACGCTGAGTAAATTAAGTCGACTTAATTTACTAGTGTAGATGCACCCTAAGTGCCACCAAAGGGGCATTGAAGTTAAGATGTGTTTCCTATTTGAGTCATGGAAGAGGTTTAGCTCAGGGGTAAAACGTTCCAAAACACTATGTCTGAAAAGTCGCTTAAACATTTAGAAGTCTAAGGGAAGTCCATACTAGAGATGATGGTGTAATTTCCAGATTAGATCTACATCTGCACTAGCTCTCATACAACTAGAACAGGGATGTCAAACATGCAGCCCATGAATTTCTTCCATCTGACCCATGACTGTACTCTGTGGGACCATAACAGAGAGAGGGAGAGTGTAGTCTTGCATACCTCTACGAGAGCATCAGGTCTGAGACCACTCTCTCTCCCTGAGAAAGAAAGAGAGAGATGGTCTCGCAGAGTATAGTCTTGTGCACACTGTGCTCTGCAATGCATGGGAGTGCCATAGTATTTCGATGTATGGTATGTACAGCCCACTTGAAGTACATTTAAGTCAAATCTGGCCCACCCTAGCAACTGAGTTTGACATCCCTGAACGAGAAGCATGCAGCCATGGCAGGACAAGTGATCCAAGTAGGAATCTGACATTTCAGATGGGATCTGAGACAGCTATACTCTATTTTTAGTGCACTAGCTTCATCAAAGCTACCATAAAGTATGCCTTTCTTAACTGGATATTACACCTCTATCTGCCAAGCACATATACCATCATACATCTGACTGAAAGTCATCTGGACTTAAGCTCTCCTATAGGAAAAGTAACATTTGAAAATTTTTACCCCAGGGCTCACCCAGTTCATTGGATTCTTACATGAGAAAACCTGTGGGTTGGATGAACAGTTGTGCAAACCCCAGGGACCATTGTGAAAAGTAGTTCCATTGCTACCCGTGATTTGTCCACTCCTATAGTAAAGTCAACCCAATCTTGTCATTGGTATCAAAGGGTTTGTCTTATTTGTAATAATTAACATGAGCATTTGAACCTTTGTCCTTTTGATAAGAGGAGATCGTCAAACAGAGAAACTTACTCAGTCTCCTTCCTGTGCTCAAGTTGGAAACACAAGGCTTTCAGAAGTGCTGCCTCACTGTTGCTTTCACTAATATCCATACAAGGCAGGTTAGAGTCAGGGCAATAGCTTAGATGTTTTCTTGACCCAGAGATAGTGGCATGTTTTCCTCAACAGAGGCCCACCTAATAGCTTTTAGTGAAGCTGGCATCCTGCCCTCCTTAAGGGAAGCATTAATGATGTCTCAAGCAGTAGACACTATACTTCTTTGCTCATGAAACATGAATCTGACTTACAGACAGTGTCCTGAAATGAGATTTTGGACAGTGCTTAGTGTTGGCGTAACTCTGCTTCCATTAAAATTAAGGGAAATGTTGCCATTCCGTTTGTGACCTCAATGGGAGCTCAGTTAGGCCAACATTCAGCATTGCTGAAGATCTGACCCTGAAGCTATGCTACCATTTCTAGCACCTTGTTGAATAAAAAAGATGGTTACTTACCTGTAACTAGTATTCTTTGAGATGTGTTGCTTGTGTCCATTCCAACTCAGGTGTGTGTACACGGGTTGCGAGAAGATTTTCCACTAGACTATCCATAGGGTAGGCTGTGGGGCCCCTGAAGTGGAGTCTGCATCGTGTTCTATATGTAGCTCAGCTGACCTTCACCTCACAGTTTCTTCTTGCTGGACAATTCTGACAGTGGGGAGGAGGGTAGGCGTTGGAGTGGGCATTAGTAACACATCTCAAAGAGCACCAGTTACAGGTAAGTAACCATCTTTTCTACTTCAAGTGCTTGCTTATATCAGTTCCTGTTCAGGGGATTCCCAAGCCTTACCTTAGGTTGGAGGGTAAGAATTTAAACCTTGCCACCTGTAGGATGATTCTTCTGAATGCTGCATCTTCCCTCGCCTGCTGGGTGATCGCATAGAGTGTCATGAAAGTGTAGACTGAGGACCATGTTGCAGACTTGCACATGTCTACAATTGGAACCTGAGCCAGAAAAGCCATGGATGGTGCCTGTGCCCTTGTAGAGTGGGCCGTTACTGCAGGAGGAGGGACCGTAGCTAGCTCATTACATTGTTAGATATACAATGTGATCCAGAAGAAGAGGCGCCGCAAGGACACTGGCTCCTTTCATGCTATTGGCCACTGCCACAAACACCTGTGTTGTCTTTCTGACTGATTTTGTCCTTTCAATATAAAAAGCTAGAGCCCACTGGACATTGTGTGTGCAGTCTGCATTCCCTGTCATTAGCATGTGGCTTTGGACAAAACACTGGGAGAAAAATGTCTTGAGTCATGTGGAATTGTGAGATGACCTTGGGCAGAAATGCAGGGTGCAACCACAGCTGGACCTTATCTTTGAAAAAGATAATGTATGGCAGTTCTGAAGTCAAGGCTCAAATTTTGGACACTCCTCACTGATGTAATAATGGTCACCAGGAAGGCTACTTTCCAGGACAAATATAAGAGGGAACAGGAAGTTAGCGGTTTGAAGGGAGGGTGCATCAACCCTGAAAGGATCAAGTTCAAGTCCCATTGGGCCACTGGTGGGTGGGTAATTGGGAACATTCTATCCAAGCCCTTCAAGAAGTGCTTAACTGTTGGGTTAGAGCAGTGGTCTCCAACCTTTCGCCAGCAGATGGCACATCGGTCATAAGTTTTAATGGCAACTGGTATTGAGAAGTCAGTCGTGATCAACCAACTGCCAGGCGTTCTTTGACTGAAGATGCTGACAGGTCTTGCTGCTTCAAGAGTAAAAAATAGTCCAAAATTGTTGGAATGGGAGCCGTCAAGGGTGGGTGGGACTCCTCTATCTGTTGCCCATCTGGAAAACCTTCTTTGTTTGGCCTGGTACATTGCCCTCATGGAAGGCTTTCTGCTGTTAGGAAGAACCTCTTGTACTTGGTCTGAACACACTAGCTCCCCTTGATTCAACCACAGAGGTTCCATGCTTTGAGATGTTGTGCCTTGAGGTTTGGGTGCCACAATATCCCCTTGTCCTGTGTGAGCAGGTCCAATAGGAGAGGGAGTGTAATGGGGGCCTGAGTTGAGAGGTGTAGTAGAGTTGTGTACCAGTACTGTCTTGACCATACTGGGGCTATCATAATGACTTCTGTCTTTTCCTGCCTGATCTTTACCAACACTTTGTGGATCAATGGAGTTGTAGGAAGGGCATAGCACAACTGGTTTGACCACTCTATCAAGAAGGCATCTGCCACAGACCCTGCACTGTGGTTTGGGCAGGAGCAAAAGGACTCACATTTCTTGTTGGGCTCTGAGGCAAACAAGTCTATTTGGGTAAAGCCCCACCTTTGGAAGACATCTGTGAGCACATCTGTGAGGATCAACCACTAGTCTGTGAGGAACTTCCTGCTGAGGTTGTCCGCCAGAGTATTCTGACATCACGGAAGGTTAGAGGTGAATTGACTGAGCAATGCGGAAGTCCCATAGACCAAGGGCTTCCTGGTAAAGGGGAGAAGAGTGAGCTCCACCCTGTTTGTTTATATAAAACATTGCTGTCATGTTGTCTGTATGGAGGTATGCTACTTTGCCTATCAAATGGTCCTGAAATGCTTGGCAGGCCAGGTGTACTGCCCTGAGCTCCTCTATATTGATGTGCAGTGGCATGTCTGCCCGAGTCCACAATTCTTGCATCCTGAGATCATTCATGTGTGCCCTCCACCCCCTGTCCAATTGAGGGTGAGAGAGACCACCTCATCTAACTTATCCCATGTCGGATGGCACACTGTGGCTAACCATGGTTGCAAGGGTCTCAACCTGAACCTTGTGTGTTGGACTAAGTACATACATGCTCCATGTGTCCTATCAGCTTCAGGCAATTCTGGACTGTGGTGAGGCGGCACCCATGCAACTTCTTGATCATATTCTGGATGACCAGGAACCAGGTGTGTAGTAGGACAGCTCTTGCTTCCCTCAAATCCAGTACTGCCCTGTTGAACTCTATTCTCTGTGTGGGAACTAGAATGGATTTTTGTTCATTCACCATGAGACCTAGATGGAGAAATAAGGATTGTATCATGTGCAAGTATCTCTACTTCATCCTTGGACTGTCCCTTTATTTATCAGTCACCCAAGTAAGGGAACACCTGGATTCATTTTCTTCGCAAGAAGGCTGCTACCACAGAGAGGCACTTGGTGAACACTCCGTGCACTGCTGATAGTCTGAATGGAAGGACTATAAATTCATGTGTGTCTCGCTAATTACAAAATGCAGAAATCTTCTGTGGCAGGACACAATTATTATGTAGAAATAAGCATCTTTTAGGTTGAGGGTGGCATACTAGTCTCCCAGATCCAGAGAGGGAGTGATCGAGGCCAAGTAAGCCATGCTGAATTTTACCTTGCAAAGAAACTTGTTCAGGCCCCTCAGATGTAGAATGGGGTGCCAACCCCCGCTTCTGCATTCAGGATTAGAAAGTGATGGGAGTAAAATCCTCTTCCCCTAAGGTCCTGGGGCATCTCCTCCATGGCCTCGAAGCAGGGCTGTCCTGGGGGGGGGGAGCAGGGCCCAGGGCCAATAGGCCAAAGTGGGGCCCCACCCTCATGCTGGAGGGAAGCGTGGCGGGCCGCCTGGCCCGCTCTGCCCCCCAGGGAGCTGGTCCTGGGCTGGGAGGCCGAGGCTGCTGGCACGGGGAGCTGACTCCGGCCCAGGCCCTGGCCCCGGTCCTGGAGGCCGCCTGTTGTGGGGGTGGGGGAGGTGGGGGGGGGGAGCCAGAGCCGGCTCCGGTCCCAGAGGCCGCCTGCAGCAGGGAGCCGGCTAAGGTCCCGGACCCGGAGGCTGCCGGAGGGAGGGAGCCGGTGGCTCCGGCTCTGGGCTGGGAGGCTGAGGCTGCCTGCATGGGGAAGCCTGCCGTGTGGGGCAGGCCGGCCCAGAGGCTGGGCCCCACATGCTCCACCCCTGGGCCTGCCTGCTCCGCCCTGGAGGTGGGGAGGAACGGCCCAGGGGCCTGGCATAGCCCTCCTGGCCCACCCTGTCCCGCTGCCTTTGGCTCGCTGCCGAAGGCAGCGGGGTGGCTGTGGGAGGAGGGGCTGCAGCACACATGGGCTCCACACTGCCCCGCTGGGAGCAGGACAGTGCGGGGCCCATGTAACTGCGGGGCCGGGGGCGGGGGCCCCCGCCCCGTTCGCCCCCCCCCCCCCCCCAGGGATGACCCTGCCTCTAAGTTCAAGAGGGACTGCTCTTCTCAGAGAAGCAGTTATTCATGAGAGGGATCCCTGAAGAGGGACTGGGAAGATGGAGGGTGTGAAGGGAGCATAGAAGAGGATTGGAGTGAATACCCCACTTCACCATGCACAGGGCCCACTGGTCCAATGTAACTTGGAACCATGCACAGCAAAATCGGGATAGCCTGCTCCAGAAAGTGGGGAGGGATGAATCCAATTCTGTGGCTGGTATATCATCCTTGGGTGCATCCTCAAAAGTTCTTTTTAGAGCATGAGGGATGCTGAGACTAGCCTTGTCCTTGAATAGTGGAGCGTTGGTTATTTCTCCTTCTATTACGTCCCCTTCTGCAGTTGAAATCCTGTCTGGACTGGGGTTGGGTTCTGAGTTATTACAGAGAATTGTTTCTTGGGTAACTGACTGGTGAGACTTGCCCACGTGATTGCCATATTTGGGGTCGGGAAGGAATTTTCCCCCAGGGCTGATTGGCCTGGGCTCTGGGGTTTTTTCCCCTTCCTCTGTAGCACAGGGCATGGCTCACCTACCGGTGAATTCTCTGTATCTTAAAGTCCTAAAATCATGATTTAAGGAGGTAAGTAACTCAGTCATAGGTTGGTGGCCTATTGCTGGAGTGGGTGGGTGAGGTCTTGAGGCCTAGATTTTGCAGGAGGTCAGACTAGATGATCGTACTGGTCCCTTCTGACCTTAAAGTCTATGAGGGGCCTGGACTCCAGAGGCTGTCAGTGCTGGCTGTGCTGGCTGGGGCAGTGAGCGTGACATCAATGATGTGGCTGGTGGTGCCGGGAGGAGTGGGGTCTCAGTAGCGCTGGCTTGCCTTTCAATGGCACCGGGGCCTTCCTGGGTGCCAGACCTGGCTCTCTTTCTCAGGCAGATGGAGCCATCTCCTCAATCAGTTCCTTAGCTGCCTCGAACGCCTCTGGCATGTAGGGGAGATGGAAGTCAACTTCCAGGATGTTCCTGGTTGGTGAGGATACTGACGCTGGACTTGACAGATCCCTTCCCAGCGCCGGAATTGATGGTGCTGTAGTTTGTGAGTGGCCCAATGTGGGTCTCGCCGTCCCTTTTTCCGGTGCCGTCTTTGTAGTCGGAGAACGCCCCCTCTCCACCTTCTTTTTCTTCTGTGGCACTGGGGAGTGGGATCAGTGCCGGTGGAGATCCCAGGCTGCCACCTTCGGTGCTGGGGAGGAATGACAGTTTTGTGGCTCTTTCACAGAGTCCTTAGTCTTTAGCTGACAGATGCTTGGGCACTTCAAACAGATGCTGCCCTGCTGGATCCCGAGTCCCTGGCCTCCACAGGTCGAAGGGCTTCCTTCATCATGAGAAACTTGAGTCTTTGCTGCTCTCCTTCAGTGTCCTGAGGTGAAAGCTTTGGCAAATCTCTCACTTCTTGACCAAGTGGGATTCACCCAGGCACCTCAGACAAGAAGAGTGCGGGTTGTCCCTCGACATGGGCTTCTTGCAGGACTCATAGGATTTACAGCCAGGCATGCGGCCTGGGATGGGCATTAATCTCCCGCTGATCAGGAACCTAATGAACTACCTACCTATCCTACAACTACTAAACGTAACTACTGCACTATACATTACAAACAGGTACGTAACACTAACTACAGATGAGGGGAAAGCTCAAGGTGGTGCAAGGGAACTAGGGAGGTGAGGGTTGGTTGAATCTTATGTAAGTAGGCGCCACTCCAGGGGGCTCCACAGGTGACCCTACCGGTACTCTAGGGCGGAGTTGGCAACCCCCTGGCACGCGTGCCAAACCTGGCATGTGTGCCTATCCTGAGCAGCACGTGGCGCCGCTACTCCTCCTCCCGCTGGCCCCATTCTCCAGTGGGGTGTCAGGCCACAAGAGCTGCGTGCTTAATGCAGCTCCTATCCCCTGCTGGCCCCGCCCTCAGCACCTACTGGCTCCACCCTGGCACCTGTGGAGGCTTAAGCCCCTACAGCCCCTTTATAATCTGGCCCTGGTCCTGGCCCTGGACTGGAGGCCGGGTTCTGGGCTCCTGCCCGGCCCTTGAGCTGGCTGCTCCATGCCCAGGGCCAGAACAGGCTGACGTGTGGGCGTTCTGCTCTGGGGTGGGACAGCTGGCATGCTGTAGGGTAGTGGTTCCCAATCTTTTCGCCTCAAGGGCCACAAATACAACTTTTACAGCCGTGAAGGGCCACGGGTCTATTTAATTAAAATTATATTATATCTCCATTAAGATTAAGTAATTAATTTGAATTAATTTAGTTACTTAAATTTAATCTAATTTTTTAATTAAGACCATTTAATGAAAAGCAGTTTAAATTTTATTTAATTTATTTATTTTAAAAAAACAGCTTTAAAATTTATTTGTTTATTTTTTTTAAATTAAACTCTTAAAAACAGTGGTGGCCAGCCTGGGTGCCGGCTGCATGCCGGGCGGAGGCAGGGGAGAGGGCAGCTGCAGCCCGGCTCCTGGCTGTGCGCTGTGCAAGGCCAGGGGGCAGGAGGCCGCAGCTTGGGTCCCAGTTGTGTGTCAGGACCAGGCAAGAGGGAAGTGCAGGACAGTGGCCGCCGGGGGGGGCTGGAGGCTTTAGCCCAGCTTCTGACTGACTGCACACCGGGAGCGGGTGAGGGGCTGGCAGCTCCCAGACAGCTGCAGGAGAGCGTGGGCCAATTGAAAAAGCCCCACAGGCCAAAAGGGTTGAGAACCGCTGCTTTAGGGCCACCAGCATGGCCTTCCAGGACCCATGGACCTGGAGGGCCACACAGAAAGCTGCACTGTGTGCCAGTTGGCCTTGCTGCCTCCAGAGGCAGACTGGTTGGAGTGGGGGGCTGGGTCCCCAGGCAGGGAGGGCATTGGTAGGGATCAGGGAAGCCCACCGGGGGGCCAGACCTAGGGCCCTGAGTCCCCTTAATCCGCCTCTGCCTACAGTGTTGTTACTATACAGAACTGTAACATCAAAGCACATTCAGCGTAAAGGGTGTCAACCTGCAACCACCCTCTGTGCTCTTGCTTTCTCTCTCTGTCCGTGTGTGTGTGGTGAAGATCACTGCCATTTGCTGTGCATTTACCGATATAGACGCTGATACTTTTTTGCCAGTACAAGCTGCTTCTAAACTTTTGGCGAAGCTTTTCTAGTATAGGGTAGACCTCAAACAAGAGTTAACGTTTAGCCTCTCCTACTACAAAACCTATTTATGAGGTGAGCGATATGTAGGTCGCTGTCCTCCATTCTCCAACTTTATTTACTTTTAGGGTGCCTTCATTTTGTACTGTATGTTTATTGAGAAGCTCCTTGGTCTTCTCTATAATTAAAAATCAAATGTTAATGCTTGTCTTTTTAAAAAGAAAAAGTTGTTTTTGTTTATTGTGTCAAGTTCCAGAGCAGGAGCCGGGTTAGTCTATTTCAGCAAAACAAACAAGGAGTCCTGTGTCAGTTTGCTACAAATGAAGTTGTTAGTTTTTAAAAGTGCCACAGACCTCCCTGTTTGTGAATTGTGTGTTTATTTACTTTGTACCTCCTTCTACTTCTAGTGATATTGTGAGTATTCTGATATTGTTACCGTTTGTATGTTCATATTTACAGAGAGATGCTGGAGCATTTCAATCTGCAGGCTAGTCAGGCCCTTAAAGTATTTGTCTCTGGGAAATGATGCCGGAAATTGGCTCACTGATCACCTCTCTCCTATCCTATCTCTCAGTTGCTCATCTATCTCCTTCAAACGGAGGGTTCTATAGCCACTTCTGTTGCATCTTTTTTAAACAAAGTTTTTTAGTTTGTTTTTTCCTTTTAGCTTGAAAGGAACGGATGATGGTATGCAGTGTCTCCTACTGAAGTTACTAGCTCACAGCTTGAACTATGGGAATTCCCTCACCACTCCTGCTATTTGGCCGATGTGCTGTTCTGCTGCGTTAGTTATTTGTGGAGAATTACAGCTACAGGCAAGTAATTATTTCTTCTTGGTGTCTTAAATATCGAACTTTATTGTTTCGTGTTACTGCATATTTATTATTTGTATTACAGTAGCATCTAGAGACCCCACCCCATTATGTGTGTATTTTGCACACACACAATGAATACAATCACTGACCTCAGAGTTTACAAGCTATACACGTTTATATGCATGCATTTATTCATGTAGAGAGATTTGTAACATCTACAGGCTTAGCTGCATGACACAGACACATGACAAGTTTCAAGCAAGACAAACTGCCCGACAACAAACTGTGCTCCTTTACTAAATGTGCGCTAGCAGCCACTCACTGCTACCATCTCTTTGTTGAGACTCGAGGGTTATGGAAGGGGAGAGGAGCTACTGATAAAGTGTTAGTTACTTGTTGAAGGGATACACACCCTCCATTTGTCCATAAACTAACTGTGAGAACTAAATTTGTAGTAGGACATGTCTAGTAACTTATCAGAAATGTAAAGCTACAGTTTTTCAGCCTTCTTGGAAGTAGTTACTATGAAGGGGGGTTATCAAAAGGTAGGAATAATTTATGTTCCTAAAAAGGATTTTCAGACAATAGACTAAGAACAAATTGAACATTGTACCCATATGTTTTGTTTAAGCCATATGATCAATTTAGGAGCTTTACCATCAGTAATGTACAAGATACATGGCCAAATTTTACTCTTGAATTTGCATGCGTAACGTCTACTGAGGCAAATATAGCTGCATGCATGTATCTGAGAGTATAATTTAGTCAATAGTTACCTACTTTTAACTTCCAACCCCTAATAAATTGCAAACAAGGAGTCCTGTGGCACTTCTAAAGACTAACAAATTTATTTATCGCATGAGCTTTCGTGGGAGAAAATCCCACTTCGTCAGATACTTTGAAGCAGAGGCGGCTTTTGGGGTAGGCGAAGCCGGCGGCCACCTAGGGCCCCGAGCACAAAGGGGCCCTGTCAGTGGTCAGGGCCGTCACCTGCTTCTCCTGACAGTGGTGTCACTAGTGCTGGGCAAGCAGGGCATGTGCCCCGAGTCCCAGTCCCCCAGGTCTGGCAGTGGCAGGAACCTGGGGCCGAGCTGCCACCTGCGGCCCAACGCACCTCCGCCAGGGCTGCAGTGGCTGGAACTGGGGCCCTCCTGGCTGCAGCGGCTGGATCCACTCTCTGATGGGGCTGTGAATCTGGGGCTCATCCGAGTCCTAGCGGCCAGATCTGGTCCCCGCCGGGGCCCCAGCGGCTGGATCTGGCCCATGGTGGGACCATGGATCCAGGGCCTGTCCAGCTGCAGCGGCCTGATCCAGCCCCCAGCGGGACCATGGATCTGGGGCCTGCCTGGCTGCTGCCGGCCTGATCTGTTCCCAGGGAGACAAATCGGGGACGGATTGAGGTTGGGCTGCGAACTTATTCTGGGGGCAGAGACGCCCCTCCTACCTGGGAGCTGCGGCCAGCGTGGGGCCTTTCATGAACAACAATACAGACATTCTTCTAAGTTACTTACTTTTAGCTTAAATTCAAATTGTGAGCTATTTAGCATAGTTTTGATTCTGTAGGGTGTTTAGCACACTTCGGACAGTGTTTGGTGAATAAATACAGTGCAGAAAGTATCTAAGCCTTAAATCTTTCCCTTCCTAGCCACAGTTGCTAGTTGATACAGCTAAGTGTTTGGCAAAATATTTATTTTAAAAAAAATATTCTCACAGTTTGTCTCTTTTGGAATTTGTGAATCTTTGAAATTACTGATATTTTTCCTCAATTTCTTAAGGGATTATAAAGTTCCACTTTTCTCCACCACTGTTCTTGTGATCTGTGTTTTATTCCCAACTCTTCCAAAAATTCACCTCAGTTCCCTGTCTATAAAATGGGGGACAACACTACTTCTGTACCTCAGAGGGTATTGAGGATAAATTCATCAATATATGTGAGGTATCAGCTACTACAGGAATGAGGGTTATAGAAAAGACTAAATAATCTTGTTCTGATCCCTTTGTGGATGAATCTTTCATGTCCACTAGATGTAAGACAGAACTAAATAAGATTCAGAGTTATGTAACCCTTTCAACTAATTAAAACAAACTATATACTTGAAGTCAACTGTTTGACCTATTACTCACCTGTTGGAATTGCATTAAGATTATTTCTCTCAACGGACAAAACTTTTAAAGGAAGGAAAAAGTAAGTATGAACTTTTCTATGTTTTTTTACCAGTCCAGTGTGCAGGTTTATGTATATCTAGTGTGATGTAGTGGATAGTATTACCACTGAGATTTAAAGATGCCCAAAGTGGTAAATTTCTAAAGTTATTTAAAGATAGTTCAGAAATCAGGTTATGACTAAGATTCAGGTGTTTGCGATTCCATTTTTCATTTCTCCAGTTAGACCACAGTAAGATAGTAGTATTATTAAAACTTAAATCAACTATTGTTCTGCTTTGTGCTTTGTCTGCAGGGATAGTAGGTCTTCCAGTGAAAGAACAATTCATTAAGAACGTCCCATCCCACCAGCAGTCAAATTGTAATAGATATCAACACCAGTCTGCTGCCATTTGGTCGCTGGCAATCTAGTAAAATTCAGACAAAGGACTACAGCTATGACACTCACATAAGGATTTGAAATAACATCTAGAAATAAATATGCAAAATTATAATTAAGGATCAAAGAGAAATCAGAAAAATCTTAAGCATTGTTTCTTTAACGTAAAGAAAAAAAATCTCATGGCCAGTTTATATTAAACATTGTTTCACTAAGAGCTTCACAATTACTTTACAAAATGCACATTTAGTCTTAAGTTGCTAAAAACTTACTTTCAAGTTTTCTTACTTTTCTCACAGATGATCAGTCCATAGCGCAGTCACTCAAACTCGTAAACGATTAACAACAGGGACTCTTGAACTCCAATTTCCTCTTTTATACATACTGATCACGGAGCAAAGTCTACCAGTTGTAATCTGACACACAGATGTGGAATGATTCTCATTCTTTTAGTTAATAAAATACTTGCATCATGAGTAAGCCAACAATATATTTTAAATTAAATTTACTACATACTTACAAAACATTTCAAGGCAGAGTCTAGATTTTTAGAATTTATTTGTTTCACTTCAAACCATAAGGATTAGAAACAACATTCTGTTTGACATATTGAAACAATGATTACAAATGCTGAGGATAACTTTCTTTAAGAACAAGAGGATTTAGAATTACATAACATTTTACACAGAGGCATGTAGTCTGTACTTTCAATATTATATAATCTCAAATGTACCTAGTAGTTAAATAAATACAGGAGCACACATGAAATCCCCTATTTAAATAAAAATATCCAGAAAATATAAAGGGAAGCAGTTAGACGTTAAACCACAAATAAATACATAACACAGGGTGTGTATGGCATCAATATATTTTTTTTCAATTTGTGTAAACTTTATGAAGGGCAACCAAATATATTAAGACAATTTACAGATAATTAGCAAGCACCATACATATTAAACCTTATCTGGATAAGGATTATTTTTGCTAACTTTCGGTTACAAATGGATATTTTAAAACAAATCCAAAGACAATATATTACTAATTTTTTTGAGACAAGTTCTTTCAAACACTGTCTGCATTTAGTCCCTCAATGAGAACTCTAAATCCAGGTACTATGTACAATCGTGGTCAGGCACATAATTAGTCACAGTTATCACTATTAACCGTGTAATGGCCTCAGTACACCCATACAAATGTTCTGCTTCTTAATCAAGATAATATTCAATGGACAACCTTTTTTCATATTCCTTTGACAGAAAGTGCTGCTGAAAGCCTTTTAAAATGAAACTTCTGTAAATTGATGCCCACAAAGTATCGTTATTAGTAATACAGAATATAAATACTAACATCTTTTCAGTTTGTTTCTTTGCCGCATTGAGTTAAACACATCAATTCTATATACCAGCATTTCCCAAAACTAATTTGGCCCCATAACACTTTTTGGCTTGGAATATATTGATGGAGAAACATACATGCTGGTTGGGGCAGGGTGGGAGGGTTCATACTGAATAATTGCCACATGTATTGCTCAAAAGTTGATTTAAAGGGGTTAGAAGGAAAAATATCGCTAGCACTGAAATTTTTTCATGTAACACCTATTCACATTGCACAGAACACAGTTTGGGAAACACTGCTATATACTAATACTTAAAACAGCGAAGGGATTTGTATGTTTTGGGGAAATGTGTACATAAAAAAAGTTAATATGAATAAAAAAAATCCATTTCTATAAAACAATTGAAGCTCCCTGAATGAAATGTGCTGTGGATGTGCAAAACATTAAACATTTACTCCCGATCTGAAGTGAGAGACACAATTATTTTCACTATTCTGTTTTTTTAAGTTAAAGCACTTGAGTGCAATCACATTTGCTGTTGCATCACTGTCACATCCTCACACCATCCCGCCCCCCCTTGTTTAACACACAGTTGTTGCACCATGTCTAAACTAAAGCCCCAGTCCTGTAAACAGGTCCATGTAGGTAGATTCCTGCACTTGTGCAGAGTCCCACTGAAATCAAGTGGGCCCAGTGCAGGATCAGGAGCTTACACTGTAAGCTTTTCGGGGCAGAGAATGTGACTGCCTTCTGTGATGTGCCTAATAGACCTTTGGGCACTGGAAGGCAATAAAATGAGATTAAAATGTATCTTTTCATAATAAGTACCACACTCAGTGGTGAAGTTAATGTGTAACATTTGTGCACCTATTAGTACTAGAAATGTATTGTCTAATACTGTTTGTTAATAACCATTCACAGGAAATCACTTATGTGGCCTCTATTATTTAAAAAATCGGAAGTGTTAGAAAACATTATTTCAAATTTAAGGTAACAAGTTTAAAAGCCTTATAATTAGCACTTTTTGTTTAACAGTGGAATACATGATTCTCTCTTCAAAACCAGTGGAGTGTTCTAATAAAAGCTGCCATCGTTCTCAAAGTGATTTCATTAAGATCCCAATTTGGCATGATACATAAGAACCTGCATAGCTTTAAGCATGTAAGTAGAGCCAGTGATGTTAAATTTAGGTATATGCCGCCATGCCAGGCAGAAGTAGGATTTAGATTACTGTCATGTTTAGAACTACAGATCATCTGCTCAATTCAGAATTTAAATACCAGGTTACTTAGTAACAAATTTACATTTCTAATTATTGAAAATAACTACACTTTTTAAAGAAAAGAAATGCTCTGAATCACTACAGCTTGCAATAGTGTTATTTCAGTGTTTTGAATCCTCACTTGTAGAATACCATAGAATATTTTTTTTTATTAAGGGACCCAAGAAAAACAGTGTTCCCTTAATACAGGAGAGGAAAACTAATATCAATACAACTTTGAAAGAAATCACCTCAGTAATATAAATAAAATATTTTATAAATACTTTATATAATTTAAATATGTAGTGGAGCTAGGCTGATTCTTAGATACTGTGATGCTGGAAGCTCAAGAAATGCTTCTCATAAAGCAATTTCAATATTGCCAACTAAATATTTCAAGCATGAAAAAAATGAATGTTCTGTTGAAACAGTAACTGTGAACTAATGTTGATGCCTTGAAACATATTTCCAAGCTAATAATTCTGAAGCTAGAGAATTTTTCTTTTTTAAAAAACAGACATCAAAATGTACAGCAGACACAATTGGAAATTAAATGGGATTTGGCTGTAGGCTCTTTTGTTCACATATGATAGGACTGCATATTATATACATGTTTTGGGAAATGGTCAAAATACAAACTCGTATCATATGGGATTTTCTTATACATCTTTGTCCTTTGGCTTGCTGAAGGTTGATACTGCTCTTTCTAGTAGCAGAATTGATTCCATCCACAGATTTTTTTGGATAGCAACTTAATGGCTTTCTATTGCTTTGCAACAGTTTAATTCCCAATTACTTCTCTAAGCTTCTGATTGAATAAAGTATGGCATATCCTTAGAGATGAAGCAACTTATTCCCCTAAAGAAAAAAATACATATATTACTACCTGGATAGGAGCCACTATCTCTACTGATTCAAATCGTATGTGTGCTTTAAAGCCAGAAAGTCTATTATCTCTTGATTTCTATTAAGAAGTTTTGTTACTTTTGTTTGTCAATGAGAATTGTTATTGTTTAGCTTTCTGTATTAATTTCACATTTATTAATACATGATCATGTATTTGAATATGTGCTGCTTCGCTACCTTCCAAAAAAATAAATAAATGGGTTTTCAAAATAGAAAACAAGCTTTTACACATCAAAGTAGATGCAATAGACTGTTCCAGTTCTGTCTAAAATGTTGGGCACAGATTTTTCTAAAAATGCCTTAATAGCTGAAAGACATTATCAGGGGTTCATATTAGGATTCTAACAGTCAATATGCAACAACTGCAAACATAAACAATCTATCTGAATAAAAATTTCACTGCATTCACATGCTTACAGTTTCAAAAGCTAGCCTCTGGTTTTGCATCTGAAGTGTAAGTATGGTTATTTGATGATGGAGAAAAGCTCACTTTAGATGTAAATACAGATTTTCTCTACAAAGTGGTCACTTAGATGACTGACATTTACTGCACTCTAAATAATTACTGATGCAAAAATGAAGGTCTGGTTGATGATGGACTGAAAAGAAGCATACAGCACATCTATATAAAAGCCAGACTGCCCTTGGGCCCCATCCTGTAAGGTTTATCTCTAGATGATTGGAAAGATCCCCCCCAATTGTTCCTTTGTGATTGGGCTCCTGTACCCTCACAAAGCATGACTCCAATGAAGCTATGCTGGCACCGACTCCCTCTTACCACCATTTCCCCAAAGTCTCTGTCTTAAAGAATGATCTGCACAGCAAAAAGGGGCTCTATGGAACAAGCTGCAACCTCTATTGCCTTTTCCAAAGAAACTGAGCAGTGTGCATCCTCCCAACCCTACCACTCACTCCATGCAGATTCCAACAACTTCCCAGACTCCTAGGATGAGAGAAAGTAAGAGAACACTTCAGAGGCAAGGGGTTGAGGACTCTTTGCAGGAGGTGCTCAGCATTTTGAAGGATCAGTCCTTCAGTAAATCTCTCTTACTGGTTTCAATTCAGCACGGTACTTGAACATGTGTGTATCTTGAAGTATATGTTAAATCAGACCCATTATTATGGTAAAAAACAACGAGAGTTCTGTGGCACCTTATAGACTAACAGCTTATGCCGAAGAAAATCTTTCGTGGACTATAACCCACTTCATCAGATGTTGCATATAGTCCACGAAAGCTTATGCCAAAGAAAATCTGTTAGTCTATAAGGTGCCACAGGACTCTCGTTGTTTTTTGCTGTACAACAGACTAACATGGCTACCACTCTAGAAATTATTATGGTAAATACTCTATTGTAAATACTGAAGTTATGTAATAGAAATAATACTGCTGAACATAACATCCTGTGTTAAACATGTTAGGCAGTAACTTTTAAAAAGTTAAATCCTTGGCATGCAATTGTTTTATACACACAAATGTAAACAGACTCCCCTCATGACCGCTCTTGTCCAAGTGCTTTGCGTTCAATTTGTGGTTCCACAAGGGTTGACTGATGTTTGACAACCCATGTTGCGGGTTTTCACTTCAACTCGGAATAGAGTTCCATCTGCACACATACACAGCTTGTAGCGCAGCCCATCAACATTATTAACCTTTTCCCCATTAGAACTCAGCAGTCGAGACATGCTGAGCATCACAGTTCCATTTAAGATAATGCTGTTTTCCTAATAAAAGAATAATAATACAAGTGAAGTGGGGGATTTATTTCCAAAAGAATGTAAACCAATAGTTTATTTTCAAAGCTATCCAATAGATGATAACATGTAAACAAAATGAATTACCTTTCTATTAAGTCCTTGCATAAGATTTTATTTTAAAAAAAAATTGAGTGACTGTAGTGCTCCATTCTGACTTGCAGCACATCGTGGTGTTCCACTCCGAGGCCAATATTGAACAGACTACTAATTTTGTGGTAGTTAGACATGTCAGCACAATACAACGAGCCTACCAAACTTCTCTTCCCTTGTGATCCAGAGTAAACCAACTATACTTTTATACCCAATTTACAGATTTGAATCCATCCATTCCCCTCCCCGCCCCCCAAAAGAATAAGCCTAATTTTTTTTCTTGGTTTTAACACGTAACTATTAGAAATAATTTTGTCAGTTTAAAATACTTACTGCCTTTAGCTCCATATCATCATGCATGCGAAACTCAATGGTTTTGCCCATAATGAAAACGCCTTCATTTCCACGAACAATGGCACGCCCATCAACCTTTATATTTAGGTCACTGGTAGCATTGCTGGTAATCTTAAAGGAAAAAAAAAATCCAAGAAGAATGAAATAATGATAGACACAGTATTTAAAAGTTCTACTTTTTGCTTGTCTTTTAGTAATTCTGTCAAATTAGTTACCTAATTGATAGCCACACTTCTAAAAATCTGACTATAACAGTTAGTACATGTTGCATATCACTCTAACTATGTCTCTAAAGCAGTGGTTCTCAACCACTGTGTCGGGACACAAAAGTACGTCGCAAAGGCTGCGTCTACACTGGTAAATTAAGTCGACTTAATTTACCCTGCGTCTACACTACAGTTTCCTTAAGTCGACTTAAGCAGCTTGCCTAAGACGACTTAAGGAAAATAAGTCGACTTTCTAAAACCTGCTTTTTAGTAGACCTAAGGCTTAAGTCGACTCCCTGGAGTCGACCTAAGCCAGTGTAGCCGTGGGGTAGCCCTAAGTCGACTTAGAGCTACCCCAGGGCTACACCAATGCCATCCCTGCCGGGGGGTGGGGGTGGGCACAGGGGTAGTCTGGCATGCCCCCCCACTTGGCAGGGCAGAGCCCTTCCCACCCTGCCCCTATGCCCTGCCAGAGTCCCTGACCCCCTTTGCCCCATTGTACCTAGGTACAATGGGGCAAAGGCTGAGCCCCCTGACATTGGGCAAGGGGTGCCCCTCCTACCCCCATGGACCCGCCCTAGGTCCCGCTAGCCCCCCAAAGTCGACCTAGAGCATCCAGTGTGGACGCTCTAGTTCGACTTTCTAAGTTCCCCTTTAAGTTGACTTTATTTTTAAGTGTGGACACATTAAGTCGACTTAGTTAAAGCCGACTTAAATTCACAAGTGTAGACATAGCCAAAGTGCCAGGAGGTGCCTCACAGAAAATTGGCAGCTCAGTTTGGAGCCAACTCGGGGCTCCTGCCACTTGCTGCTGCCCTCAACAGCCCATTCCTGCTGCACAGCACAGGCAGCAGCCACAGCCAGATGAGGAAAGGCACTTAGGGGCTGCAACCCAGACATCCTGGGTTGGGGTGGGGGGGCACCTGCCCCACAAAAATAAACCCTGCCCCATCGAGCCAGACAACAGGGCACCAGCCTGCACTGACTCGACTCGCCCCCCGCCCAGGTCCTCCAGAGCGCCGCAGCCCCCCAAGTGCTCCCAGCCCAAGCACCACGGCCACTGGCAGATTGTAGTGTGTCACACAGGGAAACATCGTCTGTCAGGTGCGTTGCGATTGGAGAAAAGGTTGAGAACCACTGCTCTAAAGTGTCTACAATTTTTTTATTGCACTGAATAATTAGACAAGGATTATTTAACATGGAAAATTTGTGTCAACAAAAAGTTTAACTTTCTAGGCTTACATTTGTGTACCACTTGGCTAGGTTTAAATACACTAAAATTTTCAAAAATTAATGTTAGAATTTAGAGGAATACAGAAGTAGGTTAAATGCCAAATATAATTTACCTTTTAAGTCTCTCTTATTCTAAAAAGTGATTATATAAAAATGGCTCCTCCTAACTATCAGATCTGCTCCTCGTATGAATTCAAAGTCTTATCTATTTACTTCAGTTACAAAAAAAAAAATGCTTGCTTTTTATTCCTGTTAGCACTGCAGAGTAAACATCACTGAGAAAGTGAGATCGATTCTATTCATAGAATCATAGGGCTGGAAGGGACCTCATGAGGTCATCTAGTCCAACCCCCTGCTAAAAGCAGGACCACTCCCACTAAATCATCCCAGCCAGGGTTTTTTCTAACCGAACCTTAAATATCTCCAAAGATGGAGATTCTACCACCTCCTTAGGTAACCCATTCCAATGTTTCACCACCCTCCTAGTGAGAAAGTTTTTCCTAATATCCAACCTCGACTTCCCCAGCTGTAATTTGAAACCATTGATCCTTGTTCTGTCCTCTGTTACCACCGAGAACAGCCTAGCTCCCTCCTCTTTGGAGCAACCCTTCAAGTAGTTGAAGGTTGCTATCAGATCCCCCCTCAGTCTTCTCTTCTGTAGACTAAATAAGCCTACTTCCTTCAGTCTCTCCTCGTAAGTCATGTGCCCCAGCCCCCTAATCATTTTCATTGCCCTCCGCTGGACTCTTTCTAATTTGTCCACATCCTTTCTGTAGTGGGGAACCCAAAACTGGACACAGTACTCCAGATGTGGCCTCACCAGTGCCAAATAGAGGAGAATTATCACATCCCTCGATCTGCTGGCAACACTCCTACTAATGGAGCCCAATATGCCATTGGCCTTTTTGGCAACAAGGGCACACTGTTGGCTCATATCCAGCTTCCCGTCCATCATAACCCCCAGGTCCTTTTCTACAGTGCTGTTACTTAGCCAATCAGTCCCCAGCCTGTAGCAGTGCATGGGATTTTTCCGTCCTAAGTGCAGGACTTTGCACTTGTCCTTGTTGAACCTTATGAGGTTTCTTTTGGCCCAGTTTTCCAATTTGTCTAAGTCTCCCTGGATCCTGTCCCTGCCCTCCAGCGTGTCTACCATTCTGCCCAACTTGGTGTCATCCGCGAACTTACTAAGCACGCAGTCTATCCCATCATCGAGATCATTAATGAAGAAGTTGAACAGAACCGGCCCCAGGACCGACCCCTGGGGCACTCCACTCGTTACTGGTTGCCAACTAGACAGCGAGCCATTGATTCCTACCCGCTGAGCCTGGTGATCTAGCCAGTTTTCTATCCACCTTACGGTGCACTCATCGAACCCATACTTCCTTAACTTGCTGACGAGAATGCTGTGGGAAACCGTACCAAAAGCCTTGCTAAAGTCGAGGTACACCACGTCAACGGCTCTTCCCGCACCCACAAATCCACTCATCTCATCATAGAAGGCAATCAGGTTGGTCAGGCACAATTTGCCCTTGGTGAATCCATGTTGACTGTTTCTGATCACTCTATTTTCCTCCAAGTGTTTCAGGATGGATTCTTTGAGGACCTGCTTCATGATTTTTCCAGGGATTGAGGTGAGGCTGACAGGTCTGTAGTTCCCCGGATACTCCTTTTCCCCTTTCTTGAAGATATGTATTATATTTGTCTTTTTCGAATCCTCCAGGACCTCCCCCGTTCGCCATGAGTTTTCAAAGATAATGGCCAACTCCCTCAGCACCCTCAGATACAGTTCATCCGGCCCCACAGACTCATATCCAACTTCTTTAAGTAGTCCCTAACCTGACCTTCCATCACCGAGGGCTGCTCTTCTTTTCTCCATTCTGCGTTACCCAGTGTAGTAGCCTGGGAGCTGGCCCTCCCTGTGAAGACTGAAGTAAAAAAAGCATTGAGTACTTCACCCTTTTCCACATCATCTACCACGAGGATACCTGCCTCATTCAGTAAGGAACCCACACCATCCCTGATCCTCTTCTTGTTACTGACATACTTGCAGAACCCCTTTCTGTTATCCTTCACATCCCTTGCTAGGTGGAACTCCAATTGCCCTTTGGCCTTTCTGATTTTACCCCTGCAGTCCCGAGCAATATCTTTATACGCCTCCCTTGTCACCTGTCCAAGCTTCCACTTCTTGTAAACTTCTCTTTTATATTTCACCTCATCGCAGAGTTCTCTGCTAAGCCACGCTGGGCGCCTTCCACATTTGCTGTTCTTTCTGCACATCAGAATGGTATTTTCTTGTGCCTTTAATAGCATTTCTTTAAAATACAGCCAGCTCTCCTGGACGCATTTCCCCTTCAGATCAGCCTCCCAAGGGATCCTGCCCATCAGCTCCCTAAGGGAGCCAAAATCTGCTTTTCTGAAGTCCAGGGTGTGTGTTCTGCTTCTTTCCTTCCTTCCATTGATCAGGATGCTGAACTCTACCATCTCATGGTCACTGCTGCCCAGGTTGCCATTCACTTCTACTTCCCTTACCAATTCTTCTCTCTTTGTGAGCAGCAGGTCTAGAGGTGCAAGGCCCCTAGTTAGTTCCTCCAGCATTTGTACCAGGAAGTTGTCCTCAACAGTTTCCAAAAACTTTCTGGATTGCCTGTGCACTGCTGTATTGCCCTCCCAGCAGATGTCAGGATAACTGAAGTCACCCATTCCTTCTTGTATATTGTCAAGAGAAATGGTCATTAAATTCCAAGTAATGGCCAGTTACCTGTGTAAACTTATTGAAGGCAATGGAGTTGTATAGCTGTGACAAGTGTCTTGATGTGGCCTGCAGAACCTTTATTACAGATGGTGATGTGCAAGAAAGAAACCTGAGCTTAAGTTTCAGGTCCCATATTGAATTTGTAAGGTTGGCAGTTGGAAAATTTCTTTTTTCACCCCCCAGTGAATGGGACATATTTGATCAGGAAGTCAAACTGACAAACATGGAATTCTGCAATGCCATTGTTATTCACTTCTCAGTTTAACCGCACCTAAAAATTGTTATGTGCTGGAAAATGTCATCTGATTTCTGAACATCTGATTACAACAAATCTATTGCCAGGGCAAGGAAAGCAACAAGCACATATTGTGCATCTGCACATGTGGACTTTTTTGGGGAAAAAAAACTGAATTCCCTACAGTCTCTGCAACAGTAGTAATTATATCACATACTATTTCTGGAACTGTTAGCTGTACACATCAGTAATGCAGGTGCATGAACAAACAGGAAAACTCCAATGGCAAAAAGAAAAATAAGTTTGGGTATTCTGGTCCTGATATGTTAGGATGGTTAGTTAAAGCATTTTCTCTTGCTTGTAATAGTGTATAGTAAAAAGAACATGGTTATAACTTTTCTTTAGGATTTTACTGTTTACATTTTGTGACAGTTATTTGCATGACAATTAAAAAAATTTTTTTGGAGGGGTCAGGCTTCTGTATTTACTTGGTCAAGCCACAACCCAAACTACATTCCCACTTTGCAATAAAAGACCATTCCATAGCTAGCATTTATAAAAAAGAAAAAAAAAAATCTACTAAACTAGTTCATACCCTCTCCGTCGATGCCTTCTGAACATTCAAAGTTTTCACGCCATTCGGCAAATGAAACTCATGAGTCTCGTAATCTGTGCTGAATAAAGTATTCTGTGTCCTTGGATCAACAAATTCCATACCAATATCACTCGTAATGGAGGTTTTGTCCTTTTCAACACTTAGTTTTGTTGTTCCTTGCTGAAACACAATCTGCAGAAACAAATCATTATAATTATTTTAAACATGATGTTTCTACTACAGTTACAATAAATAATATTGCAATTCCCCCTTGTTGTTGCCCATACATTCAACTCATGATGTAACTTACAGGCTGATTATTTCCAGTGATCACCAAATCTTCATTACGCCTGCCTCCTACTGTACTTTTATACAATGGATGTATAACTCCCATGTCAGATACTTGTTTAAATCGCAGTAAGCCACTCTCGTGAAACTCCAAACTGTCACAACCATTAGGCCCAATACGGATCACAGCCCAGATGACAATTGTGATCTAAAAGAGTAACACCAATATCGTTTCATATTGACTGTAAAACTATAGCAATGGGAAAATCAGAGTTGTCAAAGTATGTTTTAAAAGGACTGTTTAACTAGTTATTATATTTGAAATAACTGCTAGCACACAAATGATTTAAGTGCTACAGATTTTTTACAACAGGTGTATGAAAGGAAGCTTATTTCAAAAAAAATATTTTTCTTTTCTTTCTAGTATTTATGCTTTCTTCCTACTGAAAACACAAAATGCAGTTAATCAACTCATATTTATATGGTTATTTTCAAATCCATCTGAAATATGATCTAAAAGTTTGCAAAATATTATAAAAGCTTGTATTTTCCATACACATTAAATTAACTAATGGGGACAGTAACTTCAGATATCTTCCTGTTTGAGGTAATGGCTGTAACCTAAGCTAAATAAACTTAAGGGAAAAGATGCTTGCTTACCCAGGACATAGTCAATCTTGAGTTAAAAGAAAGGACCCTTCAATGTTGATGGTATACTGAAATGCCTAATTATGAGAAATAAAACTTTTTTTTTATTTGGAGGCAGTGAATTGCAGTAGCAAATCAGAGTGTAGATTGTACAGGATGAATTCTGAAAATTAATGTACAGTTCAGTTGATAACTAGAGAGCATTACTGTGATCTGATCGGTTAAGATCACTTCATTTCACTGCAATTATTCTTAATTTATGTATGTTGCACTGGTAATATTTTGCATTGTCTGTCATGTTCAGCTCAGGTTGTGGGGATAAACAAAAGATTCCTGTTCCTGATGAATAGGGGGCACAGACTTGGTTGTGGTACATGTCGTTTCTTAGGTGAAGGGACACAAAAATAAGATTTAGAGTTGATGTTTTTGCGGCAGGAACAATGTCTTTTTAATCTCTTTAAAACACCTTATAGCATTTTGATATTCTTTTAAATAAAAAATAGAGAACTTTTGGGAGAAATGCAGCAAATACAACCATTGCTGTATTTAGGTATACTAAAAAAAAGACAAAATTTGGGGACTTTTTACTAATAAAAAAACTTAACAAAACACCCTGAAATAATTTTTTTGAGACAACAAATAAGCAGGAAAGGCAGGAAAAAATTAGAGTAATCTTCCTTACTATGCTTTAAGCTTGTGCTTTCCAGAGTATTCTGTTCTATGCTGGGGAAGGTTTATATTTATTTAATAAATACTCAAAAATAAAACCAGCATGCCCAAATGCCACTTGCAATCTAAGTACTGTACTCACAATCAAATTGATGACAGCCAAAATAAAAAGGAGAACAATCACACAAATAGCCAAGTTGCCTTTCCTGCCTCTTAAGCCTGTTTTATGGAGACGATCTTCATCAATTGGAATATATCCAGCCTTAAAATTACTGTTGTGTTCTTTATTAACATTTCTCCGCTCCACAGCTTTCTCACGCATAGACTTCTTCACAGGGCCATTAGAACTTTGCTGTAGCATGACACAAAGCATGGGTGAATGGTTATTTTGCAAGTAATCAAAATTTACAAAAAGGTAAGCATCTGAACCAGTAGAATATTTCTCTGCTATCCCAATGTTTAGCTTGTCTATTTTTAATTGATGACATCAATACAGAACTACTTAAAAACCAATTACAAAGAATTTCTCCATTTTTTTTAGTAACTATCTATAAATCAGTGATGCTGTTGCAGTAATTAATTAAATTTCACTTGTAAAGAATTTCACTATATATTTACATTTTGGGGCTGATACAAGATGTACTCCTTATAGCTAACTGGATTATTTGCAGACTTCCAAACATTTATTTTTAATTCCCTGTTAACTAATCTGAAGTCTCTCAGTGGATTTACTCTAGAACATAGAAAAGAGTAAGGTTACAAGCCATAAAATTAACTCACTGGTTGTTTCCCCCGGCCGAAATCCAAAAAGTTGAAAAAACAGAATTTTAAAGGGATACCATAAATTTTTAAAAAACATTTCTTTGAAAACTGTTGAGTTATAGGTAACAATTAAGACTGCTCTAAGTGAAAGACTAGAAAAAGTATTGCAGGCATTTAACATTTTGTGCATAGTCAGTTTTCTCCGCTGCCGGGGTCATTTGCTTCAGGATCGGGGAAGAGAAAAAACATTGTTAAAACCACACAAAGGGGCTGGAAACTCGGGGGCATGCATAAAATAAGTAAGAGTCCTAACATTGTTTTGAACTGGCTGGATCTTTAGGGGACAGTATCCCTCCCTTTCACTGACAATACAAATGGCCAGGCCGGGCTTTCCCAGGGAGCCGGCTCCGGGCAGGGATGGACGAGGCAGGCTTGCAAAACTCCCGTACTTTTAAAGCTACTTTCTTCTCCCTCCCTTTTCTCCCGCGGGCTCGGCCCTGCGGGGGCTGTTAGCGCTGCGTGGGAGGGCCGGGCTCTCCCAGGAGAGGCCCCGGCGCTGGCTGGAGCCCGGCCTGCGGCAGGTTGGAGGCCAGCAGGCGGCGCGTGTGGCAGTGGGGGCCGGCTCGGGGCCTGGTGAGGTGGTCCCGGGCCGGCTCGAGCTCCCCGGGGGCGGGGCCGGCCCAGCCGCTCTCTCTCCCCGGAGCCGAGCGACACCCTCCAGGGCTGTGCGGCCCACACGACGGGGCGGCCCTGGCTGGTGCGGAGCGGGCGGGCACAGACCTGCTCGGAGGCTGCTGCCGCCGCCGCCATCTTCCTCTCTGTGGGCTGCGGTCCCGCTCCGCCAGGCAGGGGAGACTAGGCCGCACCCAGGCAGACCCCCGGCCGCTCCGTCTGCTGGCTGTGCCCTGCTCCGCCCCGGGGCCGGACACTCCGCGCTGCCCATGCCCCGGCTGGCCTCTAGGGGGCAGGGGCTGGAGTGACGCTGCCGTCTGAAATGCAGGAGCGGCACCGCCGCCAGAGGCAGGGCGGAAGCAGGGGCTCCTCAGTGGGGCTCCAGCCGCCAGCCAGCTGAGCCCAGAACTGAGCCCCGCCAGGGACCGGGGCTCAGTGGGCCGACGGCTGGAACCCCGCTGAGGCTCTGGGGCTCAGCTGCCGCCGGCCTCCCGGGTCAGAGGCAGGGCTCAGATGCTGGGGCTCATTCCCTGTCTGGGCTCAGCTGCCGCAGCTGGTCTCAGCTGAGCCCTGATCTGTGGCTGGGCTCAGCTGCTGCTGGCCAGCTGAGCCCCGCTGAGCCCAGGGACAGGGCTCCGCTGTCCGGTGGCAGCTGAGACCAGCCGCAGACCGGGCTCAGCAAGGCTCAGTTGGCTGGCAGCAGCTGAGCCCTGGCTGCTGCTAGGGAGCCCCAGTTCAGCTGAGCCCCAGGGGCTGGACTGGGGCTCAAGCTGGAGACAGCACCTCTGCCAGCCGAAAGGCTGGCTGTGGCAGTGCATTGTGGGATAGGTGCCCGCCATGCACTGCTCCTTCTAGCGAAAATTCAATGGAGCATGTGGACTCTCCTTTTCGCTAGAAAGAGTGCTGTGCGGGTGGGGCGAAGCATTATACTTATAATGCTTGCTTGTCCCGCAAAAACTTTTATTGCAGGACAAGTCTATAGTGTGTACATGGCCTTATACTGGTATAATATCCAGAGGAGTAGCCATGTTAGTCTGTGTACAGCAAAAACAATGAGAGTCCTGTGGCACCTTACAGACTAACACATTTCTTTGGGCATAAGCTTTCGTGGGCTCCAATCCACTTCACTGGACCCACAAAAGCTTATGCCCTAAGAAATGTGTTAGTCTTTAAGGTGCCACAGGACTCTCATTGTTCTTACTGGTTTAATTACAGTGCTATAACTGTGTGCTAGTATATTTTCCCATGCAAATAATCCCCAAAATGTGGACAAAGATTTTTAGCAGTGTGGCTAAGGAAGAAATGGTGGCGTTTAGTTTTATTGAAGTGAAGGAAGCAGCTAGTTTTAGGGCAAGACTAGAAATGGGTGGCAAAGGAGCGAGAAAAGTAAACAATGACATTAAAATTGTAAGCTTGAAAACAGGAAGGATAGTCAAATTCCAAAGGGGTAGCCGTGTTAGTCTATTGTAGAAAGACAACAGAGTCTTGTGGCACTTTTAAAGACTAACAGATTTATTAATCGCATGAGCTTTCATGGGAGAAAATCCCACTTCGTCAGACGCTTTGAAGATAGGAAAGTTACAGAGTGGGAGGAAATTAAATGCAGGGGAGTGTATGACATAGCATCAGGTCAGGCTGTAACAGCAAATCAAAGTAGGTGTTAGGATTCAAAACACTGGGGAACAGCACATAGAGGAGGGGGGAGGTCAATTCACTTGATGTAATGCGAGAAAAATCCATAGTCCCTGTTTAACCCCAAGGCAACTGAGTCAAATTTGCATATAAGTTCGAGTTCTGCAGACTCTCTTTGAAGCTGTGGATGGACACATAAAGACCTCCCTATACCGCAAACCTACTGATCGGTATAGTTACCTACATCCCTGGAGCTTCCATCCTCGACACACCACACGATCCATTGTGTACAGTCAAGCCCTAAGATATAACCGCATTTGCTCTGACCCTTTAGACAGAGACAGACACCTTCAGGATCTCTACCAGGCATTCTTAAAACTACAGTACAAACCCACAGAAGTGAAGAAACAAATTGACAGAGCCAGACGGGTACCCAGAAGTCAACTACTGCAGGAGAAGCCCATGAAAAACAACAACAGAACGCCACTGGTCGTCACCTACAACCCCCAAGCCAGACCTCTTCAACACATCATCAAAAATCTACAGCCTATTTTACAAGATGATCCCTCACTCTCTCAAGCCTTGGGAGACAGACCTCTCCTTGCTTTCAGACAGCCCCCTAATCTTAAAAGGATACTTACCAGCAACTACAGATCACAGAGCAGAAACACTAAAGCAGGAACACAGCCCTGCAGCAGACCACGCTGCCAACTTTGCCCTCATATCTACACTGATGACACCATCACAGGGCCTAATCATGCCACCTACTCCATCAAGGGTTCATTCACCTGCTCATCCACCAATGTGATTTATGCCATCATGTGCCGGAAATGCCCCTCTGCCTTATATATTGGACAGACAGGACAGTCTCTGCGCCAAAGAATCAATGGACACAAATCTGACATCAGAAACTGCAATACTGCAAAACCTGTAGGGGAACACTTCAACCTCCCTGCTCACTCCCTTAACGACTTGTTAATAGCTGTGTTGAAACAGATGAATAACAAATCACAGCTTCAAAGAGAGTCTGCAGAACTCGAACTTATATGCAAATTTGACTCAGTTGCCTTGGGGTTAAACAGGGACTATGGATTTTTCTCGCATTACATCAAGTGAATTGACCTCCCCCCTCCTCTATGTGCTGTTCCCCAGTGTTTTGAATCCTAACACCTACTTTGATTTGCTGTTACAGCCTGACCTGATGCTATGTCATACACTCCCCTGCATTTAATTTCCTCCCACTCTGTAACTTTCCTATCTTCAAAGCGTCTGACGAAGTGGGATTTTCTCCCACGAAAGCTCATGCGATTAATAAATCTGTTAGTCTTTAAAAGTGCCACAAGACTCTGTTGTCAGGAAGGATAGTGTGGTTCTTAATGGAAAGAGATTCAATACAGTGTTCAACATCAAGTTAGACTCATACTTCTCTGCTCAGGTGGCCCACAAGGTTGCCAGTTGTAGTGATGATGATTTTGGGATATGATATATGTTCTGTTAGGAAATCACTGTGATACACACTGCAACTGACAGGGAAAATTAAGGGTGTCTTTAGGGCATCATTATGGGCAGGTATGATTTTTACTTCTGGAGACAAACATTTATAATTACATTTAAACAATAATACGAGACATTTTTTAGTGCCTCTGCTGCTAAGTCTGTATGAAATTAGCCAACTGAATCACCCATTAGGCAAATAATATCAATTTTAAAAGCTTCATTTCTACAGAAGGCTGTGCATTAGCCCTCATGAATTGAGCCACCATATAATCATATTGATGTTACCCCATCTCCTGCTTCTTCACCCCAACTCTGCTATGTTGCTTTCCTCTTGTTACTTCATGTTGAAGTTATTTTCCAGTCTTGCAAATATGTATGCATGTATTTTAACCTTAAACAGGTGAATAGTTCCAGTCACTTTACTGAGACTACATGTATGTAAGTGTTTTCAGGCTCAGATCTCTTAACTCTTGGTTTTTTAACTCAGCTAATCACCAACTGCCAGAATATACCTAACAGAGGTAATGCTGTATTTTATAAATGATTTATATTGAAAAGAGACGCTTGTTAAAATCATATTATTTTTAATAACAAATGTCCTTTTTCCAGGTAACTAATATGTTAGATGATCAAAAGTGAAATCATTTTAAACAATCTAATTTTGTATCCCCAGTCAATAGTGTTAGTTCACATTTTGTACTTCACTTCGGACAATGGAAATAGTCAACCTTTGGAATGGCTCACTGATGAATGGCTGATTTGGTGGGCTTCATTTCAGAGCCGTATTTTCTGCTCCAGGTATCTCATTGGACAATGAGATTGTGACATCAGCCATAAGGCAACCAACCATCACTCTTTTCTGCTTCTGTCTCACTCTCCCCAGTGAGATGATGATAGCAGAGAGTAAGACAAAATCTCCCTTTCTTTTCTCCGTACTCTTTATCCTTCTCTAGCTCTTCCCTGGGAGGACGCGGATCAGTGTTCACATTGCACTTCCCGTGGCCCAAGCTGGGGAAGAGCATAATTAAAGAGCTCTGATGCCTTTCAGACAACAGTCAAAGTGCTGTCTGGATCTCGTTTTGCATCAGCTGATCCCTTTACTTTCAGTCTGTCTTCACGAGTTCACAGTTTACGTTAGGCAGATAGAGTGAAATCCTTTTGGCCAAGTTAGAGCGACTTCAGCTTCGGTGCCTCTGAAATGCCAGGCAACAGAAGCAAAAAAGGCTTCTGGTTTACTCGCTCCTGCGGACCAATCCATATTGTGCAGAGTTCATCCTTTGGGGCATATTCTTGCCCGATCATCCATGCTGCATGCGAAGCAGAGATCTGCTTGCGAAAAACACCCCGGGCCCCAGTAGGTTTTGTTCACCCCTGTTAAGGTGCACCTCTGATGCGCAATAAAGGCTACTTTGTTGTCTTGCTGCGCCTTGAATTGAAACCACCAGGAGTGTGTGTGTGGGGAGAGGAGGCAGGCCGGGGAGAGAAGGGGGGTCCTGAGAAAAGTCCCCTCCTGCACGCCTTAGATCTGGCCCTTCCCCAGCTGCCAGGGATTAGCTCCCTCTCCGTGGAAGGGGCGCGGCTGGCGCAGGGTTTGACAGCGTTGCTACAACGAAAAGGCGGCCCCTTAGCGCAGCCGCGGCGTCCCTGGCACCCGGGCGCCGCCCCCACGTCAGCTGGGTTAACAATCGCGGGTATAAATGCTCCAGGCAGCGAGGCGGCTGCCGCAGGGAGCAGCGTCGAGCCCAGTTTGGGGGCAGGGTTCTCTATGTGTTAGCCCCGTAGGGGAAGGAGCCAGTCCCTGCGAGCCCCGACCCCCAGGGAGCCATGGCCGACAGCTTGCGGAGACTGATCAACAACGAGAGCTGCCGGATCCTGCAGGAGAAGCTGGAGCACTGGCAGAAAGATTACCACGTGAGTGAGAGGGTTTGTTGGGGGGCCAAGGTGGCATTCGCCAATAAAAGCGTTTAGCCGCGAAAAATGCAAATCTCTTCTCCCCACCCTAGAGCTTCCCCTAGTGGGGTGGAGCAGCACGGCTCGTCTCCGCATCTGTGGGTCAAAGGGATTTTGTAGTGAGCCAAATCCGGGATTCACGCTTCTACCTTATGGCATGCGGGGAGAAGAAAGCACCCTGGAATTGTGGCTGTGTCCGAGTGTGGATTTAGGCTATTGGAGGAAGGCTAGGGTGAGGGGTGAAGCGGCTCCGCTCGAGGGATCCAGCACTCACTGATTTCCCGGGAAATCGGTAACCAAGGACGCTGGTTTCCAGAGACTGTTGTCGTTGCTATAGTTACTGACACCCATTGATACTATATAAATGCAGTCGATTAAGCCAGAAACAGCTTGCAGCACGGACTGCTGATTTTCCCACTCATCTTTTCCCCTTGCTCCGATTCAGACATCGGATCAGCTGAAAGTAAAAAGGGTTGACAAAATACAAGTTCACTCTTCTTTGCAGACTCACCAGGGCCACTTACCTTTCGTCCCAGTGACGAATACGCCATCAAAGGTATCTTTTCCCACAAAGGATAACAGTGGCTTCCATTTAACTTTGTAACTCCTTATATATGTGAACACTTTGTTAGATTTCCAAGCACAATAGCTCCATTGGAAGTTGTTTGATATCCTAAACATCAAGGAACAAATAAAGACCTTTTAACATGGAGAAAAGTTAGTCAAGAAATGAGTTATTGCTTGCAACAAGACTGTGCTCCAAGATAATATAGCTTGTTCTGCTAAGGGCCTCAAGCCTCTGGTGAGAATTGCTTGTTGCTACTGTGGAATTTTTTTCTTTAATATTTCTGGATATTTTTAACTTTAATTGGTTACAATGTCACATATTTGAGGCATTTCAGTTGGAGACTTCTTAATTCCCATTTTAAAAAGCTGAGCAATTAAAAATGGTTAGAAATTCAAAATTAGAACAAACGATGTATTTTCTGAAAGCAAATTCAGTTTACAGCTATTTAATGTCAAAATTTGTAAAACTGTTTTTGTTGTACAAGACACTAGAAAAAATACTGCAATTGTAGCATACTACCAAAATGAAGTTATTCCTTGCAGATTAATAAAACTACTGAATATAGTACTGAATGTTTGTTTGTTTGCTGTTCTGGTAGCTGTTACTTGTGGTATGGTGCCAATTTTTAGGTATTGATGTGGTGGAAGAAGACAAACTAAGAAACTATTGATATGTTGATCTAGATCACTTTTATTTTTTCTCCCTAAAACTTCTTTTTATTTTCATTTTGAATAAAGCCATAATGTTTGTGGTTTTGGTTTATTTCAATATTGTGCATAGTATTCTGTTCTGCGTCCTCCCTGCCTTGTCTGTGAGAGACTGGAGTGATTTAAAGGATTGCTTTTATTTATTTTATTTTAGGGTATTGAACTGTTATTAAGCTGTAGTTTTTGTTTTTTTTTTTAAAGCTGATTTTTGTAAAATAAATTGTGATTGCAGTAGCACAATTTTATCATGCTTAGTTAGGGAGCAAGGGATTTGACTTGATCTCTAATCGCTTAGTGTTTGCAATTTCTTTTTATCAAATAGAAGCAGTTAACCTAAAATATGATACCCATCAGCTCAGCAGAAGAGCAAAGAAATCGCTAACCAAACTCAAATATTTTGTTATAAAATTTTTTGTTCTAAATGTTCTGCAACATATGATCTGGCAACATTACAATATAGTCTAAATGTAAAGGTATATATATCCATTATGCAAACTAAGGAATATGTGCGGCTTTTGGTAGAGGAAGTCTGGTGTGACATAATGATTTGCACAATTCCTTGCCTAACTGGTCTGGAGCTTTAATCTCATAAATTATTGACTGGCTGTCTGGCTAGTAGATTGGGCAATTAAGGCTATAATCTAAACCACAGAAACCTTAGCATGGTAACTGCTGTTCACACATTTTCAAAGGAACTAGTCAAATAGTGTGAAATACACTTTCAGCTGGAGTTCTATATTCTAAACCGTCTGTCTCGAAACTATTTATTTGTAACTTGTTTGGGGAAGAAATATTTTTACTTACCAGAATTTAGTGGTTGCATATCAGTGATGCATAGGAGATTAAAACATAACTTTGCATGGTGCTGTTCAGACATTTAAAAAGGCAGATTAGACGAACATAAAACATTGAATGTAAGACAGAGGCAGTAGGGATGAGAGTTTTAAAAAAAAAGACTTTTGAAAGGTCTGATATTCTAAAATATAGACCGAGAACAAGAGAGGAGCAAATAGCTCATGAATTAACAGTGAGCTAGCTAGGACAAAGATTAGTGTATGGTTTTGAGGATAGATTTGAAGTAGGAGAGTGAGGATACTTGGTGCACAGGAAGAAGGACATCATTCCAGGTGCTGGAAATTGTTTATTATGAGTGAGTGCAGGCAATGTGTTTGTTGCACATCACGTAAATTAAGACAATCCCTGCCAATCAAGTAGAAATGCAGCAAAGTTATGTCAGTTTGGGAAACCCGAAGAAAGGGATAGAATTTCCCTTCCTCCATTTAATTAATAACTTGCTTTCTGCTCTCAAAGGAAGTGAGGTTTTTATGAGGTTGGGGAAATAACTACAGGGTAGTAGACTCGTGAATCATGACTGGGATGGCATTCAATGAATAGAGAGCTTTGTGGAAAAAGGCATGGAAAGAGCACCCCTCTTGGTAGGAGACAAGCGAGGCATCGAGGCTTGCATGGTTAGCAGAACAGGGAAGATGAGTGGGTATATTTTAAGAGAGAGTCTGAGATGCACTCTGCAATAGATTTGAAGGGAAGAATGAGAAATTCAAACTTAAGGTTCTCAACAAGTTGAGGATGCTGAGAAAGAGGAAGGCTGATGGGAATCAAAAGGAGGGGATTGGGTAGGGGATAACATCTGCAGAGAGGTGAATAGAGTTTAACTGAGTAGTGTCTGTCTGAAGAAGGCAATGAAGTTGGAAGGCAGGGAGAGAGGGCTGGAAGTAGGAGGAATATGAGACTAGGATGCCAATGCAATAAAGACTAAATGGAAAACCAAACAACCTTTCTGTGCCTTTTGAGAGGAATGTGGTGGAGACCACCATGAGAGAGTACAGCTGTGGAGGGAGTACTGGAAGAAGAGAGCCAGGTTTCAATAAGAACAGGGAAGTCTTTAGAAGTGGAGAAGGGCAGTGTGAGAGGGCACAAAGACAAGATAATGGGGAAAGGAAAAGGAGAGAAGAGTGAATAAAGTACAGCAATGAGTTGGGGTGCAGAGGGGAAATGAGATTTAGGTAAAAGGCAGAGCTATGTAGAGCCTTGAAAGTGAGGACAAGTGTTTGAACTGTCCCTAAAGTTTAAACTTTCTTGTCATGGCAGGATTCTTATCCCTCAGCCTTAGTTTCTTGACACAGAACTGGAATAGCTGCCCAGAAATTCAAAGATTTTTATTTTACTCTTGAGGAGAGTGATGGGGGGTGGGGGTAGATAAAGAGCCAGACCCTCTACTCGTGATCATGTGCCACCTGATCTGAGGGAAAAAATGCAGCCCTTGAACACTAGCCAGTTCCTTTTTGTTGACCATGGTCATTGAAGGAGCATTCTACAGGAGAATACACCTCATTTAGTCATTGCTCCAGCTCCTTTAAAAGTCCAATGGTCTCTGAGCATCTTTCACCATCCCTTCTCCTGAATTCAATCGGGTCTTGTATATTTATGCTATGTATTTGAGGCCATTGCCTTGACCACCTCAACACATCTGTAGATCATCTGCTCCCACTTTTGTGCCTGTTTTTCCTCAGCTTTTGGCACTTGCCTCGTGCTTAGGTGCAAAAAAAGTTTTGGTGCTTCCCACTTTTTGGAGTTGGTCTCTTCAGTGCCTCATCACTTTCTAAACAACACATGGGGTCCTTTTTTCCTTGGTGCCTCTGTCAGTACTGTTCTTCACACACCATTCTTTGTGATTTGGGGTGCCACTGTTTTTCATTAGGTACCTAGTTTGACAATCTTCATGCTGCTTATTTTTCCATTTAGTTTGGCACTTCCTTCAACACACACCAACGCTGGCAAGTATGGCATCTAAAAAGGGAGGAAACTGTTGATGACTTCAAACTCTGTCAGCACAGCACAACAATGTCAAATATTGAAAATATGTAGTGTCAATGATATGCAGGGGTGGCAGACTGTCTACACATATTACCATGTGCCCTAATGCAGAGAGTGTCTCAAAGCCTTTTTGGAAGTGCCCAATAGACTCCTGTAAGTCTGGCATGTCACTGGTGAGGACAGAGTGAATCCTTGAAGCTAAAGCTCAGTTTTTGTTCCACTGCCCAGTACTGGGACACAGTGCCAGGAACAACCCAAGACCTGCTTCCTAAGCCAATAATTCTAGCCAGAGCCCAGACAGCTTCAACTCAGAAGGCTTCTGCAGCATCATCACCAGTGTAGCCAAGGACACACATTCAGTATGTGGTGGTACTGAATTCAGGCTAATGGGTTAGAGCAGAAACTCCATGCAGGAGTCTGCAAGAAAGACACCAAGACAGCATCAGCAGTTCCCTTACATGTTTTTGCCAAAGCCCTGGACTCTTCTTAGCTATAGAAAGGCCTCTCTCTATTTTTCACTCTTGCATTCATGTGCTTGAAGAGGAAAGAGAGTTGATTAGATATCCAGGTATGGTTGGCAAGTTGGGCCAATCACTTCTGGCTTCAAAGCATTCCTTGTTGTGGTTTGTCATGGGGAGCACACCTGGAGTATGAGCTGTAACCTTTCTGTTCACTTCTGCAATGTAATTTTATGGTTTATTGCAAAATATGCCATACAAGGTTTTTCTTTTTGAATGCTCATGGCCTACTCTGTTTTATTGTTATGGCAGAATCTTTCTTGCAGTATCATGCATGTGTACAGATACATGGGTTTCACATGGCTTGGGGGTGGGGGAAGACAATCAGAGCTGTCTCCCAGCATGTACAGTCAGGGCTGCAAATACACATCCAGAGAAGAGATGAATGACAGTGGACTAGCTAAATGTTTGGAGCACCTTCTCCATAGAGGAGGAGATCACCCACTCTTTCCAAACAAATAAAATCACCGGGCCTCAAGGAGAAGAAGAAATAGTCACGCTGGGAACTGTTAAAGGCTTTTTGCCAGAGAAATTTGATCTTGAAACATCATCTACAAGCAAATTCTGAGCCCTACCCAGAAAAGGGCAGAGACTGGCTGTAAAACCATTACCAGACAGCCATGTGAGTAAGATTGAAATGGACTCAAACAATAAACTTAAGTTTTGAATGTGTATTTCCTTTTGTTTGGTAGTGGTAAATGTCTAATGGGTTAACTGATTGTGTATTGATTTGCTATATACTCATTTTAATTCATGTTTTAATCAATAAACTAGTGTTTGTTTTTTATCTAAAGCTGTGTGGATTTTAGAGAATGTGAAGAAGCAAAAGCTTTTTGAATAACAGTTTCTTCTTAAACTAACAGATCGGTGTATATGAGCTTGCAGTGATCTGGGAAGGGTCCAGATCCCTGCAGGACAAGTGTTCCTGGTGTGGCATCTGGGGGCTAGAGGTATTCACTGGGGGCCTGTTTGCTGAGTGGTTAGAGAGCACACTTGCATTGCTTGGGACTGATTACATATGGGAGGCTGGTGTGGATTGACCCAGTAATGGGGGGGTTGGGGGTCAACCTAGCAAAGTGGAATAAGTTGTGGTCCAGGAGTGGGTGATGGGGGAGGTACAGTGACACACCAGACCAGATTCCAGGAGGGGAACATCACATGGTTATCAGGTGCAGGAAATCTCAGTGCAGCTGGAAATCTGTTTGCACCAAAATGTACTCTTAGATCCCAAAGATTCAGTGCTCCTTGTGCAAGTAGCTTTGGCCTCTACACTGCCCTGTCTTGCACTGGGATCTCTAGTGCCATACTTCCAGAACTTTGGTGCTTCAGGCTCTCCCATTACTAGCACAATTCCGGCTATTAGAGCGGAGACGAGGAGAAGATCAGCACAATGAGAACTGGTCTTTGCAGTAAGATTAGCGGGAGGACTCTTCTGATTCCAAATACATCTCCATTATGAGACTACCAAGACAATGACTTAGTGGCAGGGGATATTACTTTTTCCTTAGTTCTCACAGAACTTTCTTTAAGGCTGCTGGTTCTTTGTAGTTTTGCCTGTAGTGGCGGGGGGCGAAGGAAGTTAGGAGGTGCCTGGACAGGAAATGACTTTCACCTAATGTTGTTTTGACCTTGTACCCTATTTTTCACAGGTTGGTGATAGAGGTGGGGCAGATCCCTTACATAGCTCTCCCAGGCTTGAGGAAAGCTAAGTAAACAGTACATTGCTCCCTGAGAGTGTCACAGGCTGTGTCTTCTCCATTCCCAAACTGCTGCCCTGCAAGAGCTTGGTCATGGAGGCTGGATGCACTTGTGGTACTGTACCCAGAATGCTGAGGTGCAGTGCTGGGGTTCATGTGGAGAAAAGGTTTATCAATGTGTCTGCCATCCTCCAAGTCACATGCTACCAGGCCTTTGTGACCAAGAGTCAGATGGATCAATGGAAGAAATCTCTACTTTGGTTGATTTCTCTTCCTCATTAGAAATTCTAGAAGCTTAAAAAGCTGCTCATAAAAGCACAAATCTAACCTGGCATCAAGCATAGGCAGTTTTGAAACAGATGATGTACAATGGTGAGCGCCACTGCCTTCAAGGGTGGGGGCCTGGAGATCCAGATAGCTTAAGTACCTAGCTTGAACTATAGCCGAGTTGTTTGGGAGCTGATAGGGACTTCTATACAGAAGGCAAAGGATCAAAGACCACAATGCATTGCCTTGGAGCTTGGTCTTGTTCTTTGGGTCCCTCTTTCAAGGGAGGGAAGAGGAGGCTCTGGGCCAGCCCAAGCATATAGGTGAACTAGGTGGAAATGATTTTTTTCCCCTATTTAAAAGAAAAAAAATTATCATGGGGCTGCCAAAGTCATAGTTCACCTAGGGTGCCATAAGACCTTGGGTTGACTCTGAGGAAGCTTAATTTCAAATGCTGGCTTTCATATCAGCAGCTGGCTTCAAGGGAACTCAGTATCCACCCCTCACATGGTGTTTGGCCTCAGCACTCCCAGAAGCTAATGGTCCTAAGTTGCCTTTCTGTGAACAGCAAAAGGAAAGGCTTTGACAGGTTAACTTAAAACCAAGAACACTTCAGTGGCTATAAAAATCCATTTAATGACTTTGGTAATTCAGTCAGCTGACTGGTGTCCAACTCTTAATTTCAGTTCACAGGCCCCACCCCTATCTCCTACCTCCATTTGCTGATTGCCATGGAGATGGGAAACCTGCATGACAGAATTTGCAGATAAGAAAATGGAGACTTTTAGGCAACATTCATATCTACAGCCATACCAACCCAAGGTGACATCTTATCAGATTTAAAAAGAGAGGTTGACTTGGCCAAGGTAATTAATTAATTGGTTGGGAAAATTCTGGAGAAAGCCCTTGAACTATAAGAAGTAATGACTATGTACACAGAAGTTCTACTGCAAGTGTTAATTGCCCCTTGAGTGTGTAGGGTGCACACAGAGCTGCAGTGGAGTGTATATATGTGCAACACATCTCAAAGAACAGCAGTAAATGCGTTCGTGAGTAACCATTTTTCCTAGTACATTTTAGTCATCTTTCTGAGGCAGCACAGTGCCACCACAGCAGTATGGTGTTGGGGACACAAGGCTCCTGGAGGTGCGGTTCTTTCAGATGTGAGATGTAAACTGAAATTCTGGCGATTTGTCTTTGTTGGTAAAGACCCTTCACGACATGTTGCATGAGTAGCAGTGTCCTGAACAAATTCCAGTTCCTGTACTTCCATGAAATAGTTGAAAGCTGCCTGTAAAACTTTTTCGCTGCTTTTTGTGAATGACAATGATGATCTATTCCTATTCTTGAACACCGTTTCTTTCAATATGTGTTAGAAACAGGCAAAATCACATGTAAGCTATGTATGATTGTTGCTGCTGCAACAAAGTAAACTTATGAGTCGTTTATTCCAGCTAGTTTGTAGAAAATATTTTACACTTACATAGGGCTCTTCATCAATGGTTTTATATCACCTCTTAAATGTTAATGAAGTTTCATGCTACTTCTAAGAGGTAGGTAAGTATTATTGCATCTATTTTATGAATGGGGAAAGCTGAGGCATGGAGAGGGTGAGTGCTTTCTGTCACCTAGTAAGTCATTGATAGAGTTGAAAATAGGGCCTTCAAGTCCTGGCTCCCGGCCTTTTGGTGCAAGTATCAACATGTTGGGGTTGTGTGTGTTTGTCCTCCCACTCTTGGAAGTATCTGAACATTCTAATGGCAGTTTAGGAAGCAGCAATGGAGAGCTACACAAAGCTCTTGCATCATGTTCAATGTGCATCATAAACATAACCATTTAGAAAAATCAAAACAACTCGCCCCAACATATATTTTAATCTTCTGATTTTGCAGATCAACTCATGTGATCAGAATCTGAACCGATGTTGTGAAATCATAGAAATGAACTCCATGATTCAGGGGCAATTATTCACAATCCTCAGTCAAACAGCTCGAGAAGGTGAGACTTTTCCGGGTCTTTCTGGTTTGTACGGATCACCTCCGTTTGCTGTTTAACCTCAGGCTGGTCTCTGAATTTTCTCACGTGTTCCTGGCTTGTGTGTTTTTCTTAGGTGGGCATTATGCAGGAGTAGAGACAATAAAATCACGTCTTCTGCCATGGCTAGGGACTTGTTTTTCCAGTACTGTTTCCGGAAAGCCCTTTGAAACCAGTCTCTCTCTCATTCAGGTATGCCGAAAGTTTATTTTAAGATGATAAAAAATATAAATCAAAGACTCCCTGCAATTAAAAATCCATTGTTTTTACTAAAAGCTTTCTCACCATTTGCCTTCTGAACTTTTTCCATGGTTAACAGTGACATTTGTCATTTTTTTTTAACATATAGCTTTAAAAGGGGAAGGAAAGAAGTTATTGAAATTAATTTGACTAAATTGGTTTAGCAGGAATTAAGGTGTTTTATCATGTCAAGAAACTAGTTTCTTATAAAAATTTATATAACACGATAAAGAAATATATTGATTATAAGTATGCTGTGACATCACCATAAGACTTTACGCTGTACTTTTATTGGAAGTAACTTAATGTTTTGAGAATTTCTTCATGTGAACCCATAAGGTCCCATGTCCTCTGTTAGTTCCTGTATTTCTGGAACTTATTCTCTGTCAGACTTTTTTTTCTTATAAGAAACAAATATAAATCATGATACTAGCCATGTACCTCCTTTTGAGGACGAGGATAACAGTGATTTTTCCCCCCCCCCTTTCACTTCCTCTGCATGTTTCATAAGATTTACAGAATACTTCTGATGGAGATACATACCTTCATTGGCACTTTTGTGTATTTTGGAAAAAACAGTAGTGTTAGTTAGTGGGGAGATTTGGAGAAAATATATTGAATGTCATGAGGTCTGGGACCAAATGTCTTCATGCTCTCCCTGATTTCTCACTTCAAATTTTTTACCAAGAATAAATCACTATTTACAGTTTAAATAAGAAAATTTACCCCTATGTAAATGAAAAATGACATCCATATGGACTAGGATTAATCTGGCTAGAGTCTATACTTTGTACCAGCTATAGAGAAGCTTTCTTGTAATTTAGTTTTTACAAATGACACTTTAACAAGTGTCAAGAAAAAAATCTGTTTTTGTTTATTGGGTTTCAACTGCATGTGCAAAACAAAGGAATGCCTCCAGAAACAGAACAGTGGACAATTTGTAGTTTATTTACCATTTTATTAGTGTATGCAATTTGGTGTTAAATGAAGAGTTGCTTGTGCCATGGTGTATCTTCTTCAGTTATACTAGTTGCTTAATTTGCACTCCAGATTTTTATCCATTATTTTTCATGTCTGTTGTGTATAAAAAGTGAATTTATGAAGACTTAGAATTAAAGATGCCAACAATTCTTTTTAAGAGCTTACTGGAATGAAAAAGTATGGATAAAGTTGTGAGTATTTTCTTGCAATGAAATGGTAAAGACAGAAAAGCACCACAATATAAAACTTTCTTTCCTAGTGTAATTTAATCTCTGGCTATTCTGTACTGGTGTCTCTCTTTGAACAGGTACAATGTTTACTCTGTTTAAAATCAATTTAGAATTATTCTTTACCGCATCATTTCAGAAAGGCACAGCTTATCATGTGATCTAAGAAAATGCTGTATAACCTTCAGACATAACAGTGTGATATTTGTTTTTTCACTGTAGGAGTCACTTGAGAAAGAAAGGCATCTGAGGGAATTTGCTAGCACTCGGAACCATGAACTACAACAGCTGGAGAAAGAATTGAACTCGACTCGTTTACAGCTCAGCTTAGTGCAACAAGAGTAGGAGAAATAACTATATATTTTTAACAGCAATTATCTTTTCTCCTTAAACCTTGTGTCTAATAGAGATTTCAAAAGTGTTTAATTTCTGCTTTGAAATAAGAATTTAAAATGTATCTAGATTCTGGATTTTTCTGAGTTTGAATGATATGGGGCTGTACCCAAGGCATTAAGTCTTCTAGTAAGTAAGTGAAACCTTGGTTGGTTGGTTTGTAAAAAGAAAATACTATTTTTTCAGGCAGCCAATATAACTTAAGACAGCAGGCAAGACAGAAAATAAACATGATTTCAGAGCAGAATCTGGCCTTGATCATCAAGAGACCTCCTGGATATATCAAATAACATATGCATAGCCGAATACATGCTTGAGGGACACCACATTTTAGTTCCCTTAGTAATGACATATAACCATGTATTACCTCCAGTTGCTTCTCGCCTTTTACATGTGAGTCGGGGATAGTTGCAACAGTAACATCTTTAACATTGAAGCAATGATTTATATTCCTGAATAGCTCAGCTATGGATAATTAAATGAAGCTAATAAATAATTAAATGTAGTAAATTTAGATTAAGATGTTAATATTAGCTAAAACTAAGCTACTATATTTGCAAAATATAATAACATATTATTGAAAATAAAACAGCAATGAGTTGTGTTCAAGAACAGAGTAATATTTCTTGTGATGTTTTCATTGTTGTCATAGACAGCTAATACTTCAAAAATGGCTGCTGTGCACATTTTTGCACACTTATGTTTTAACCGCTTAAAAGATTTTTGTTTCCTTTTAAGTTGAAAGTCTGTATTTCACCATAAATTGTGCCCAAATAGCCATTTTCCAGAAGAAAACCCCTCAACATTTGAAAGTAGCTAGGACTTGAATTATGAGGACAGTTGTTGGTTATACTAAACCCCAATTTCTCACTGCTGCTTGTGGCAAGTAAAGGAGGAGGGACTTTTGGAAGGAAATTAGGGAGTATCGTATTTTTCCTCAATTTAAGCAATGAATCTGGCCACAGCAGCTCCTCTCAAGTGCTATTCTGTCAGCTTTATAAAATGTCTGTCACTACATCATCTGAAATGTAAGTATTTGTTAGAGTGCAAGACCAGTCTTCTGGCCTACAAACGCTACAGTCTTCTCCTGGCATAACTATGTCGGTCCACACTATGAAGAGGTGTGAATTCTGGCCCACACAGCTGTTTAGAGGATTTCTCTGTAGATGCAGCTATATTGGCAAATCTGTGTTTTAACGGATATAGCTATGTCTGCACTAGGAACACTCTGCCAGTACAATATACTGGTATTCCTATTGGTAAAATGCTCCTAATGTAGACATGGCCTAATTACACATTGATAAATTGGTGTAAGTGCAATAGGCTTAAGGGAATCTGAGTGCATAAGAGTCTTGCATATTACATATCACATTATCATTTGATCCTGTGAATCTTGGAAGGGAGGAGAGAAAATTCAGGGTAGCTGAGGATGCCAACAGGAAAGATGGAAAAGGACAGACTCAAAATATCCGGTGGAGGGAACAAAATAGCAAATAGAGGTTTTTTTTTTTTGTTTTTTTTTTTTTCTTTGTTCATTTCTTTTAAATCATAGAATTGTGGAAACTGGAAGTGACCATGACAGGTCATCGAGTCCAGTTCCCTGCACTCATGGCAGGACTGAGTACCCCCATTAAACCGTCCCTGACAGGTGTTTGTCTAACCTCCTCTTAGAAACATCTAATGTAGGAGATTCTACAACATGCTGAGGCAACTTATTCCAGTGTTTAATCATCCTGACAGTTACCTAATGTCTAGGCTGAACCTCCCTTGCTGTAATTTAAGGCCATTGCTTCTTGTCCTATCGTCTGTGATTAAGAAGAATAATTTTTCTCCTTCTTCCTCATAACCTTTTAGGTATTTGAAAACTTATGTCCCCTCTGTCTCCTTATTTTCTAGACTAAACAAACCCAGCTCTTTCAATCTTCCCTCATAGGTCAAATGTTCCAGATCTCTAATAATTTTTGTTGCCCTTCTCTGGACTTTCTCCACATCCTTTTTGAAATGAGGCACCCAGAACTGGACACAATACTCAAGTTGAGGCCTAATCTGTGCAGAGTAGAGTGGAAGAATCACTTCTCGTGTCTTACTCACAATAGTTCTGTTAATACACCCCAGAATGGTGTTTGCTTTTTTGCAACAGTATTACACTGCTGACTCGTATTTAGCTTGTGGTCCACTCTTATACCCAGATCCCTTTCTGCAGTGCTCCTTCCTAGGCAGTCATTGCCCATTTTGTATGTGTGCAATGGGTTGTTCAACCCTAAGTGGAGTACTTGGCACTTATCTTTATTTAGTTTCATTCTGTTTATCTCAGACAGCTTTCCCAGTTTGTCCAAATCACTTTGAATTGTGATCCTATCCTCCAAAGCACTCGCAATCCCTCCCAGCTTGGTATCATCTGCAAACTTTGTTTGCTCTCTATGCCATCATCTAAGTCACTGAACAAAACTGGACCCAGGACAGATCCCTGAGGCACCCCGCTCATTATGTATGTCCTTCCAGCCTGAATGTGAACTGGTGATATTCTCTGGGAGTAGTTATCCAACCAGTTTTTCACCCATCTTATAGTAGCGCCATCTAGTTTGTATTAAAGGAGTGTTTAAAATTGAGAAAATTAAAGTCAGTTTGCTTCTAATTCTATAAAATTCAGAACTGTGCAGTGTTACTATAATGGAGCAAGCAACCCTCCACACAAGGTAGGAAGGTGTGAGTTATTGAATGTGCAGTTAGCCCAAACTGAGATACCTGGAGCAAGAAGAAAGCCCCAAGGAATGGCTCTTAGGCTACTGTCCCATACAAGGGGCAGGGAGATGGGAAATACCCAAGAGGGATGTGAGACTTTAACCCCAGGGTGGATGGATGCTGTTATTGCTTCGTTTGAGCTTTTGAACTTAGGAGGGGACTCTGAAGGAGTAAAACAGAGGCAGGTGTGCCTATTCCAAAGCAGCCTGCTGCAGGTGAGGGTTTCCAGATCAGTTACCAATTAAGCTTTAGGCACTTGCTTTTTGAACACTGTTACATTTTAGCAGGGTTCTTCCTTAGATTATCATGGTAAACCACAAAATTTCAGCTTGATTGGTTTGTGATGTCATTAGACCCCTAAGGCTATGTGCATGTAAAGTCTTGTTCATAGTTTGCTTTTGTGGTTTATACATTTTAGGGACACCATGAGGAAACAACATTTTAATAACACAAATGGTATTAAATACATGCAAAATGTTTCTCTGCTCTAGAGTTGATTATATATTTGTAAAGGTTCTCTGTTAAGCAAAAAAAATATTTTACTTTAACTTGGTTTGCTTTCAAGACAGATATACATAATTTATTGTTTGGGGCATTGTGAAGTCAGCAATAAGTCAGCTAATTACCAAGAGATGATTTGAGGGTGTCCATCACACCCCTGCACTTGCATGTAGAGCTCCCATGGAAAAGTTTGATTTGGAACAGGAAGTTGGACATGAGACACTCTTCCATGGAAGGGACATTTAACAAAAAACATGTTTTGGGAGAGCTGAGAGAACTTTTTGGAAACTTCTGGTTGTAGCTCCCTATTAGCTCAGCATATGGGCCCCAGGAACCCGTCTCAGCCTGCTGCGAAGGAGTCTGGAAGGGCTAGCAAGCTGGCAGGAAACAAATCAGGTTTCCATCAAAATTTCAAATCAACACCTTGCAGAATGTTTGTGTTGACAAACTCAGATTTTCTGGTGGAAAAATCAGGAGCAATTAGCATGAGCATCTCAGCAGATCATAATCACTATGGCTGTCTACACTGGTAAATTAAGTTGACTTAAGCTTGCTTAAATCGACTTAATTTACCCTGCGTCTACACATCAGCTTGCTTAAGTCGACTTAATGAAAATTAAGTCGACTTTATTAAACCACCTTTCTACTCGACCTAAGGCTTAATTTGACTTTTTAAAGTCGAATTAAGCTAGTGTAGACATGGGGTAGCCCTAAGTTGACTTAGGGCTACCCCAGGACTACACCAATGCCCTTCCTGCTTGGGAGGGCACAGGGGAGCCTGGCATGCCCCCCAAAGGGCAGGACAGAGCCCTGTGGGACGCTGTCTGGATTTAGGGAAGCATTTATGATATTATTTTTCTATCCATATATCCTAAATGCTATAATCCATAGGAGCTATGTCATGTTTGGTATCAATAGAAAAGTAGTAATTTGCTGGGAATGATTATATAGTTTGTCTAGGAATTGTATTTGGATTAGAAGTTAGTTTAGTTAGGAATTTGGTGTTATATCTATACTTTAACTTGTGTGATTTTTATGGAAATGCCTGAGAGAGGTGGCTGTGTAAAACCATTGTGTCCTTAATGTTAAGGAATGTGCCAACTACAGGGAGTATCCTGTTGAGCCATTAAGGACATAAGGAATACAACCGTTGTGTCCTTAATGGCTCATCAGGTTACTTTCTGGGCCCATTGTAGCTGGCACCACCCCCATCAAAATCATTTTTGAAGATACTGTACAGAACCTGACAGGGCTAGATGAAAAGGGAGGGGGAAAATACCAAAACATGGTCCATAATCTAGGCTGGAGCAGTTCTGCAGAAGATTTTTAACACAAAGGAAGGCAATTTTGAACTGGATCCTGTAATGAATGGGGAATCGTTGGATAGTGGTGGTGGTGTAGTTGAGTTTCTTTGTATGATACATGTGTGAAAGTGAACAGTAATATTTTGCACATGTAGGATCTAGAGAGCAGGGAGTTGGGGATAGAGATTTGCTAGTTAAGAGGAGAAATGAATGATTTCAGCAGGGATGCTAACAAGTCAGTGGTAAACAGGTAATGCTGTGGATCTGGGGATGGACAGGTTTGCAGCTGGAGAGGTCATGTTCAGAGATGATGCCAGATTATGGATAATGGAGACAAATTTGGACATCTAAAGTAGGGAATGAGTTAGAGGCACTGGAACTATGATGAGATTAATAGTAATGGGTTGCAGCACAACAATTCTATAGTTAAGTTAGATATGACATTTACAAACTATTCATGTGCCAATATGCATGCAGGTGACCTGCAAAAAATATAAGACTACTAAAATATTTGGTTTGTCATGCAAAATTCACTGAGAATCTGTGCCTTTTTTAATTTGAAGGTATTTTTCTGGTTATTAATTTCTCTTGCAGTCTGGCAGAAGCCCAGATGGCTCTTGAAGACACAAAGACCAAATCAGCCACTACCCTTTTGGCAGCAGAGGATGAAATTGTTCATCTAAAAGCAGCGTAAGAAAAATCTGATGGAGGGATATTTGTGGCAGTAGGGCAGCACTTAGACACAATTTGTAATTTTATGTTTGTGCTTTGTTTACATTACTATAATCCTCATTTCTCCACTCTCCTATGCTACTTCAGGTAAAGGGAACAATTCCTTCTACTGACACATGAAACTAGGCAAAGGCAAAGCATTTGTGATGTGTTATTCCCCTTTTAAAGTTGAGTGGCTGATCCTGCCTGCTTTTCTTTTAATCTCTAGCAGTTGGATACTGCTCTTTTGGCTTGATGAGGTTTGAGGTGGTGTCTTGTTTTGTTTTTTGTCCTCCTCTCCCCCTGTCCCCTTCTGTCTTTTTTTTGTAAAATATCTTTCCTTTACCCAGCTATCTGGATTTAGTCATTTAGGCAGGGATAATAATAATCTCTTTAAATTATTCACCTCACTTTCTTTAGAACATTTAGAGATGTGACCTATTAGCTGCAGTGGGTTTCATGATCTCTCTTGGCCAGAGAACACCCAACAAAAAGCAGCCTTTGGACACATCTGGCTTTCTCTTAACAGCCAGTTGGTTGGAGTTTTGGCTCTGCATATAGAGGCCCTGCGCCTCTGTGAGAGGTCCCATGTTGACTGAGTGTCCACTGTGAATAAATCGTGTGCGCGAAGCTCCAGGGTTGTTGTAGTTAAGACCTGAGGTATATTGACAGGAATGTTATATGTAAGACTTGGTATATAATTGTCTTTTCTACTTGCTACTGATTGTCTCATCTGGAGGACTGTGTCTAGTTCTGGGCACCGCAAACAAAAGAATTATGTGAACAAATTGGAGAGAGCGAGTGTCCAGAGAATGGTAAGCATTATAAGATGTTTAGTAAGAATGATCTCTCAGAGAACGTTGAAAGAACAGGCCATGCTTAGAGAAAAGAAGGGATATAGAATCACAGAAATCTATGGATGAGAACCTTGAGAGTTCTCTATTCCCATGCACTGAGACAGTTCACGTATACCTAGACCACCCTGATAGTTGTTTAGCTAATCTGTTCCTAAGAACATACAATGAAGGGGATTTCACAGCCTCCCTTCATCACCGATTCCACTACTCAGCTCTTATCATTAGAAAATGTCTTCTATTGTCTAACCTAAATTTCCCTTGCTACAGGTTAATCTGATTACATCTTCTCCTGTGAACACTGAGAACAATTGATCACCATCCTCTTTATAACAGCCCTTAATATATTTGAAGACCATTGTCAAGTCTCCACTCAGTTTTCTTTTCTCAGGACTAAACATTCACATTCTTTTTCAAACTTTTTTCCTTGTAGATTAAATTTCTTTTTGTTCTCCTCTGGATTCTCTCCAATTTGTCCACATCTTCTTAAAGTACGCCTGCCACAATTAGACACAGCGTCCAGCTGAGGCTTCAGCAGTGCTGATCAGATTGGATAATGACCTCTCACATTTTCCATATGACACTTCTGTTAATACATGGCAGAATGTTAGCTTTTTTCACAATTGCAAGACATTGTTGACTTGTATTCAATTTGTGATCCTCTATGATCCCAGTTCCTCTTCTGCATTACTGCTGTCTACTCTAACCAATAATTTCCCAAATATTTTTGTGCATTTGATTTTTCCTTTAAGCGTAGCAACTTTGCACTTGCCTTTAATAAATTTGATCCTGTTGATTTCAGACCAGTTCCCCAATATGTCAAGGTAATTTTGAATTCCAATCCTGTCCATCAAACTGTTCGTTTGCAACTCTTCAGAGCTATGTGTCATCCACATATTTTATAAAATACTTTTACGCATTACCCAGATCATTAATGAAAATGTTGAAAGGTACCAGACCCAGAGCAGACACTTGAGACACCACTAGATGGATTATCCTAGTATCATAAAAGATCACTGATTAATTTTTCAGAACTAGTTCTGCATCTATAGTAATTTCATTGACCACATTTCCTTAGAGGTGACCACTTAATTGAAAAGTCAGTTCATCCTTATCTCCAACTCAATTCTGTCTTTTCTCTAGCAGAAAAGAAGCTTTGATGGAACAGGATGTAAGATTCTTCTGATGTTTGGCTTTCCAAAAGAGGTGATTTTAATCAAGTTGGTTAAGTGGAATGTCTGCACTCTAACTGTAAATGGCAGTGCTTCACTGTTTTAAAAATGATGTGGACTCTGTATGTCTAATCACACTGTAGGAAAAGGTATAACTTGTTTCTTCAGTTCACCTTTCCATTCATGACATTTAACACCAAGAATGGACTGTTCATGACAAGAAACCAGGCCATAAAAGCTTTTAAATCATGTTCTGCTCCCTTAGACAAAAAGCCTACTGGGGTTTCTTGCAGCCCAAAGAATTGATCCCAGTATTTCAGAGATGATTAAGACTATTCTCCATGGATGATTAAGAAGCCCAGTTGGCTGATTCTTATGAAACTGATATACTGGAAAGAAAAGGAGAGTTCTTTACATACCCAAGCATGGACACTTTTGAAAGTAAGTTAGATTTTAGATACCATGCTCACAGGTGTCCTATAATTATCTAAAATACACGGCTAAGTACCAGGAGAGAGTAATCAATGAATTGTGAAACTGAGGATCATGTCTCTGCCTTAATCCAGTTGGCTCTGGTTACAGCTTAGGGTTGCCTGCTCATCTGGAATCCATGATAACATGTCTGGTTATGTTTTTTAAGGTATTTTCCCAAGTGTCTCTCTAACTGAGGTGAGCAATGGCTAAGAACTACAGTCGGAGGTCTGTCTGGCTGTTCTTATCTCCAGATCTCAATGTTAACTTACCTGTTGCTTGTAAGACAACAATGATTGGCAGAATTCAGCTGTGGAGTCCCAAATAGGTTCTGGAATAAATTCTCAGACACTCGCCTCTAGAATAGAGTGCCAGCCTGCGGCAAAAAGGGACCCAGGCCTATGGCCTTTCACGGTTTCCCTTATCTATTGGGTAGAGACTAGATCATGTAACTCATCAATCCAACCTGGAGTTGAAAAGCCAAGTAGAAGGGATCCAAGTATAGCATGTCAGTATTAATTGATGTTTGGAGATGAAAAGAACATGGATCAAATCCACAGGGACACAGTCCACCAGAGCTTCGTGTACCACTTTCAGTCATTCATGGGTATAGTAACCCTGAATTTCATGGCAGTCTAGCTCAGTGAATTAGATCTAACCAAAGAAACTGGAACTTCATAAGTCCTTATTCTTGATTATATGTTTTAAATGACCTTTATAGATTCCTAAATAAAGTGCAAAGTAGTGAGAATATTCTTTTTTGTATTCTGGGAATCATTGCTTCTGAGACTAATACTTTAATCTATGAGTACTTCCCTCACCTATGAATGGATTGCTAATTCAGCAGTCCTCTCAGTTGGTCACATGCTCACATCCTGGAGCAGAGTAGTCTGACTGATGGACATGTCGGTCGTAAAGCTCCTGGTTACCTTTGATTATTAGCCTGGTTCTCGAGCATGTGTACATGAAGGAGCGTTGTTTTTTGTTTTTAATGGTTATTTAACTCTGCCTGTGGATAAGCAGGTTATATGTTCAACATCTTACATTCTATAACACTTTGTTTGATGCTTACTCCACAAACATATCAACTTCCATGCTCCCTAACAGGTGATAGTTGTATACCTTTCAGCTTGATACAGATTTGAGTGCATCTCCTTTGAAAGATAGGTCCTTAATGCTGTAGTTCATCCGTCTCAGTTTTTCCTAGATATACTACCCTCAGTTCTGATACTGGGCACATGAAGTTCCTATTTGTCTAGGTTTGGACATAGGATGTTGGGGACTGATTATTTATCTGCTAATTTGATTTCTCCAAATCCTATATATAGCGATCAAATTATCTACTTGTTGTTCTGTCTGGATTTCAGATAGTTGTCCTGGATCTTTTTCTTAATTTTCTTTTGTAGGCTTTTTTAAGATGAAGTCATTACTCAGGAAGATCCTAGCTAATCAGAACCACTTTTAGAGAGAACGGTGTCATAAAACTTTGCCTTTTTATTTTCTCTATCTGCTGGAAGGAATTACCTATACCACTTACCTGGTTTGCTAAAGTGGAATTTAGAAAAACAGGATAGAACCACCTCTTGAAATCAATGGCTATGTCTACACTTGAAAGTTAGGTCAACTTAAGGAGCTTTAGTCAACTTAACTTAGTCCATGTCCACACTAGGCTTTCATTAAGTTGACTTAAGGGGCTTCCTTAAGTCGACTTAATAAATACCACTGTTTAGGTTGACTTAACAGCTAAGTCAATTTGTTAAGTCGACCTAAACCTGATGTGGACACGTAGGTTGACCTAGGGCTGGGGACAGGGGAGCCATGGCTCCCGTCTCACGGGGACCCCTGCTCCCCAATGGAAGGGAGCATGCTCCCTTCTTGCCGGGACCAATGACAACAGAACACTTTCTAATACAATCATGTATGGTATATTATTGTACAAGTATTTTTCATTTAAAGAAAGACTGTCAATATTTTCTGAAAGGGCTTAATTTGTAGTGCATATTTTCAACCCCTCTGAAAGATCTGAAACTGCTTTGATCTCAGCATGCTTTATCACAATTTTTTGCGCCCAAACATCCTCTTATTATCTCTGTGCTTCTATGTTAGTAGGGCAATAATCAGGGCCATCCCTTGGGGGGAGCAGGGCCCTGGGCCAATAGGCCTATGCAGCCCCCCCATGCTGCAGGGGAGCATGGCAGGCCTACCGGCTCATTCCACCCCCTGGGGAGATGGCCCCGGAGGCAGAGGCCAATGGGGAAGGAAGCCAACTCCGGCCTTGGCCCCAATACCGACCCAGAAGGCCGCCGGTGGGGGGAACCATCTCCAGCTCGGGTTGCCGAGGCAACTAGCGCAGGGGAGGGTTGCAGGAGGAAGTGGCCATCGTGGGGGGGGGGGGGCACAGCGCTGTGAGCGGGACAGCGTGGGGCCCACGTAACCGCGGGGCCCAGGGCGATCGCCCCATTCGCGTTCCCCCCCGCACCCCAGGGATGGCCCTGGCAATAATGAACCTGGATTCTAGCACTGTTTGTTTTTAGGGCTTCTAAAACTGATTGTATTTTAATCTTATTCAGTCTGTTTTCCTTTTTATGAAATTTTATAGCTGAATTGTTTACTTTTTTCAATTGATCACAGTTAAGGCTATTGGCTGTTTAATTTGGTCTCTTTGCTAATTGTATTTCTTGATGTTTAAAAAATCAGATTGCTTATTATTTCATAGTACAAATTTTAGTTTTTAATGACCACTCATACTCCCACTCCAGAATTATCTCTCAGACGGCAATCAGCCACACACCATCAGTATGAGTCTCAAACTACATGACTCACTCATGCACTTCTGGAAATGACAGAATTTGAATGGGTCACTTGGAGAATGGAACATAATACAGAAGAAGTTAGAAATCTTACAAATTAAGATGAAATAGTCAGCTGGTACAATTTACAACCAGCAGAAGAAACAATGGAGCAGAGGACATGCATTCATTAGTTCCAGACAGAAGATACTTCATGTGCTCCATCTAAAGAGAGGGGATTCAAGGGTGACTGGCAAAATGAATGGGTTTTACCTTAACAGATTTAAATGAAGCTGAATGAAGGAGCAAAGTACCAGCCTTGTAGTATGCTGGATTTTTTTCTTTTAAATAATAATTTTATAAGATTTTAACTTTTTCATATTGATGTTCCACACTCCTCAATGAAACATTCAAATTCTGTCACTTTCAGAAATGCGTTAGTGAAGGATGGCGTTTTAAAGAATTATATTGATAGTGCCTGGTTGATAACAGTATGAGACACTTTTATAGTGGCAGAAAAGAACATGATGTACAGACTAATGTATGTGAAGATTTAAAGTCTGAAGGAAACCAGATTTTTGGTTCCTTACACTTTGTTGTATTCTGGTGAGGCATTATCGGTGATTAAACCATGATGACGAAGATGAGCTATTTGTAATGTGGTAGCACTAAGAGGCTGCTTCCCTCTAGTGCTAGGGGCTATACAAACCTACAAAGAAAAAATGGTTGCACCCATGTATACTAGGGCTGAATTAGGGTTATTGATACTACAATGGAGCATGTTTGAGCTACTGAAATTGACATTCTGTGGCCTTTTTGATTGAAAAACTAGTTTTCAGGGACTTGCAGCTCTGGTGTTGTAATTTGTGTTAGTTTTAGAAACTTGACACAATTTCTTGCATTGTGCAAATTTTTTGGAAAAACTATCAGTTTGTCCATTTTAATTTTTAAATAATGTATAGAAAAGTTTAAGAATCTGATTTACCATTTAACTGAAAAGTTATTTTGAAAACCTAAAAATTAATAAGGAACCATGAATGTGTGGTAAACTGGTGCCTTTTTTTAAACAGATGAGTTAAGGAATGCTCATGGATATTCATAGTTGCTTTTCAGAAAGCATAATTTTCACAGAACACATCTACCTGATTTGTTTCTATTAATATCCCTAAAATTGCCATAGTGTTCAGTGCCCTGTACTGTTATGGGAAAACTCTTACTGAATTTTTTTATCAGTACTATTTAATAATATTCTAGAACATTTAAAACTCTTTGGGTATGTCTACACGAGCAAGTTAGGTTGACTTAAGGACTCTTAAATCGACCTAAATTACTCCCCGTCTCGACCATACTTTCATTAAGTCAACTTAATGAAAGCTTGGGTCGATCTAATAAGAACTGCCCATTAAGTCGACCTACGCTTTAAGTCGACTCCTGAGGTTGACCTAAGGACGGTGTGGTGGGGAGTAACCCTTAAATTGACCTTATTAAGTCAAATTAAGAAAATGGACTAAGTCGACTTACTAAGGTCGAATTAACAAAGTCAACCTAACTCTTTCTAGTGTAGAAAAACAACAGAGTCTTGTGGCACTTTTAAATATGAACAGATATATTTATTGCATGAGCTTTCATGGGAGAAAATCCCACTTTGTCAGACGCTTTGAAGATGGGTCTTCAAAACGTCTGACAAAGTGGGATTTTCTCCCATGAAAGCTCATGCGATAAATAAATCTGTTAGTATTTA
>ML685769.1:23144542-23183643 GCA_007922175.1 Pelusios castaneus | reverse complement strand
CTTTCATGGGAGAAAATCCCACTTTGTCAGACGCTTTGAAGATGGGTCTTCAAAACGTCTGACAAAGTGGGATTTTCTCCCATGAAAGCTCATGCGATAAATAAATCTGTTAGTATTTAAAAGTGCCACAGGACTCTGTTGTCTTTCTACAATAGACTAACACGGCTACCCCTTTTGGAACTTGTGAATAGTGTTAGTTGACAAAAAGTAGAAAATACTGAATTAAGGCTGCTACCTTTTCTTTGCCCAATCTTATTAGCTATGTCTACACTTGCAAGTTAGTTCAAAGTAAGGAAGCTTAATTCAAACTAACATAAGCCTTGGCCACACTAGGCTTTCATTAGTTTGAATTAACGGCTTCTTGAATTCAAACTAATAAATTCGATTGCTTAGTTCCAATTAATGGTTAGTTCGAACTAACATGGCCATGTGGATTAGTTAATTCGAACTAATCCATGTGGCCATGTTAATTCGAACTAACTCCTTAGTTCGAACTAATTGGCAGATTGACCTTCCTGCAACTGACTAATTCGAACTAAGCAAGTGCCCTGCATGGCCATGCCTAGTTTGAACTAGCATTCTAGTGGGGCCACGCTAGTTTGAATTAAGGGAATTCGAACTAACTAAAATTAGTTTGAACTAGTTCAAATTAACTAATTCGAACTAGCTTTTGTAAGTGTAGACATAGCCATTGTGTCTTGTTATTGCAGACACCCCGTGTCCTTCTGACACTCTGCATTACCTAGTTATGGTAATTGTTAAGGACGTTGTGGCAGATGAACTGCATGGCACTCTTTTTTCATTTCTACTACCTGCTTATAAGAGCATAAGAATGTCCCTAAATAATTCATCTAGCCCAGTATCCTGTCTTCCAACTCTGGCCAGTGCCATATGCCTTAGAGGGAATGAAAAGAACAGGGCAATCATTGAGTAATCTACTCTGAGCTCTGAAGTCAGAGGTCTAGGGACACCTGGAACATGGGATTGTGTCCCTGACTGTGAACTTACCTAATTCTTTTTTGAACCCAGTTATACTCTTGATCTTCACAACATACCCTGGCAAGAAGTTAGAATAATAGAATCGGAGAGTTATAAGGTACTGCAAGGTCATTTAGTCCAACCCCCTGCCAAGATGCAGGATTTATTGTTCCATAAGTTGACTGCATTATGTGAAGTGGTTCATTATGTTTTCAACCTGCAATTAATTTCATAGGGAGGCCCCTGGTTTTTGTGTTATGGGAAGGGGTAAATAACACTTTTCCATTTGCTTTCCCCACATGATTGATGATTCTATAGACCTCTGTTTGTATCCCTCCTTAGTTGTCTCTTCTAAGCTGAATACTCCCAGTCTTTTATTGACTCCTCCTATGGAAACTCTTTCATAATTAAGTTCACTAGGAAATGAGATATCTCCTTCCAGCACCATAGCATGAGTGAGACCTTGGATTGGGTCTAACTGGTCCTATATGCAGAACTGTAAGCATTTCAGAGAATGCTACCTTGAAGGTCCTGGACTTTAGTCTTTTTAGCTAGCAGCCTATATTTGGCCTGTAGGACCCCTCTCCTACTTTTCCCTATGTCATTGGTACTTGCATGTACTGTAACCTGACTACTCTCCAGCACGGCACATATATTAACCTAGATGTCTGGAGAGGTCTGTATCTTTACATCCAGTAGGCAATTCACCATGTGGTTCTCCTAGTCCATCACCACAAACACAACAACATATATGTCTAATAATCAAATCCCCCATAACTATTACCTGTCTTTTCCTGACAATTGATGTCCCCTCCTCTATTCTCAATGGGAGAGGATACCATGGTATGCTCTAAAAGGAAGTTTCAACTAGGAGATTGTTTCCCTCCACTCCAGCTTGATGTTCTTCCTTAAAGCTTTTATCCCCCTCAACAGCACAAAGCCCTTCAGGCTGGAGACTGTCTCTCTGAAAGCCTCATCTATGTACTGCTGCTTTAGCTCTTTCAGTTCAGCTGCTCGGGTCTCTAGAGCCCATTCTTGGTCACTGATGGCTGAGTTGTTTGCATCAAATACACACATGCACCACCAGCTCACAAGGCCGGTATCGTACATGCTGTATTCAGTGCAATAAATTGGATAGCTCCCACTCTGCTGCACCGACTGCATTATTTTTACTCTTGTGGGGCAGGGTTTGTTTCTTCTGGTGTGTGGGTTGTGAGGTTTTTTTGGGAGGAGTGGTGGTGGTGTGGGGAGGGGGGGGGAGAAGGGAAGGGGAGCATGGTTGTGGGCAGTCATTGGCCTAAGTTTAGAGTATGTTTAAGAGTATCTGCCTCTTGCACTCCCTGTTTAAACCCCCTTGTAAAACTCCCCTGTTTGCTATTTTCTCTGGTCACTTAGCTGTCTTTTTAACCTCCTGTTCTCCCTTTCCACTTGTCAAGGGATTATAATGCATACATATTTTCCTTTCCCATCCACCGCCAGAAAGAAAACACCCTCATTATTTATTTCATTGGCAAAATCTGGTCCCCTTTCCAGCTCTTTTGATGGAATTACTTGCTGTAGGAATTGGAAATCTTGACTAGTGATGTGACATGAAGCTAACACTATATGGGCAACTTTTCCTGCCTCAGATAAGGAGGACATTCCCTTGCTCTGAACACAGTGGCCTTACATGTTGCATTACATGTAGCTCCTCCCTGCAGCAGAGGGATTAAAAAACAGATGTTCATCTCGGGTGGCAACGGCAATTGGTATTGCTAGTCTAAACCTCCAAAGATCTTACCAGTAAAGACCTAATGTGTCTAAAACAAAATCTTGAAAATCCAAGAGGTTGCTGTTTTTGGGGTGGGGACAAAGAAAGAAGGAAACTTAGACATCTTTATACATAGTCAGAATCAGTAAAAGGCAATATACGAATGTTTAAATTGCTTTGCAGGGCATATAACAATGTTTAAGAATCATCTTTCCCTCTTTTGGGGTGTGGAGCACTTCAGTAAGGCTACAGTCTCATGTGACATTATCCAGGGCCTCCAAAAATCTTGCCAAGAACCTGCTGCAGAGAGAGGAAAGGGAGGATGTGATTGAAACAATAAAATGATTTAAAAATATCCCATTTTAAAAAAAACCTTGTGTCTAATTAAAATTTGAGAGTTTTGTGAGACACAGGAAAGAGACTGACCTTGTCCACCTGAAGTGGTCTTGGTATACATAAGTGATTAATATTCCCTGTCACATGACAAGAGTCTGTATGCAGTCCTGTACCAAGGGGGGGCTGCACTGAACTGGGGGAGGGAGGGGGGGGAACAGCAGTGTGCCTCTTCACAAGGGATGCAGGAGTTCCTGAGAGATGCAGAGCCTCCTGCACCCCTCCCGTGTTGTGAAGGGCCAGTTCAACATGCTTCCCCCTGCCTCCCACCCCCGAAGGCTGGGGGCTGAGCTGGTGCTGGGCTGGAGCAGCAGCAGCAGCAGGTAAGTGCTGGGGCAACACCAAGCCAGGTTGGGTTGGCCCTTCACAGGGGGTGGGGGATGCAGGAGATGCTGAGAGGTGCCCCACAGTGCCCTTCCCCCCCTCCCCAGCCACACATTGTGATGGCCCCTCCTTTCCGCAGGTGGGAGTGGGGGTGAGCTAGGGCTGGGCTTCAGCAGCCTCATGTACCCTTGCAGATACAGATCACCTTCCATGGGGCAGCTGTGGGTGGAGCCAGGACCTCTCCTGCTCTGTGCACGGGGAGGGGTGTGTGACTCTCAGGGGGTGCAAATGTGCGCTTGGCCCCCAGGCGCCAAACACCCTCAGTATGCCCCTGTCTATACACAGTGTACTGTTAGACTGTACTTGTATCTTAAAGTGGCAATTAAGGGAAAAATAAACAATTTTGGGTCTACTTCGTAGTTCATTGTTCACTATGGAGGCCTCAGTGTTTCCCTCTAGAAGGTCACCAACCCCATTTTTACAAAGCTTTATTTAATATGGATTAATAAATAGGGTATTTAGATGGTAGAAGGGCCCCTTGTGACCAGTTTTATGTTGTATGATTAAGTCTGAAGGCTTCCCAAGCACAGGAGGAGAGTGCTCTGAGGAATCTGGATCGTCTGAATGAATATGAGCAACAGGTTCAGATACTAAAGGATGAAATTGCCATCCTGGATGCCCAAAAATCTGTTCTTCAAAGCAGGTATTGACCTTCATCTGACAAATCTTCTAAAATATACTAAGGAAGCAAACCAATAACTGAAAAGTACCTAAACTAGTTCCCTAAAATGTAATTGTATGTTCTCTCTGGGTAGCAGGGCACAGGTTGAGCATCTACTGAAGAAGAAGAGAAATTGAAGATACATGGTTTTAGACTGAAAAATAAACATAAACTAAATCCCTCCATCCTATAATGAAGCAACATAAACTTTCCCACCACCTTTATTTTGAAGGAAGCAATGCAGCAATATTTCCATGTTGGCCTGTTGAGCTTCAGGAATTGTATTAAAAGGACAGCCTTGCAGAATAAATAGAACAAACATCTTAGACAGAAGCACCGAGTTATTCCTTGTTTATAAGGCTTTTGGAGCACCATCACATTTCAGTACAAGACTGTTTGCAAATGTATCACTCAGTCACTATGCATTGGTAATAGAAGTTCCAAAAGTTTTATTTCTTAACATGCTGGTTTTTCTGGTAAAAGGCCTCCCCCCTCCTCCTATTTTTGGAACTGCTTTAGCTATATTGACTTACAAACCAATTAATGGGCATTAGCTATACTGGGGCAAGCAGCTTTTATATTGGTATAACAGCATCCATATTAGAGCTTGTACATCTTTAATGCTATCAATATAAAACCACACCCTTAAGCAAAATAGCTAATGGTATAAAAACTGTGTGGATCAGATCAAAACATTCTGAAGATAACAAGGTGATCTTAAAACTGCTTTTCGTCTCTTTTAGACTTGCACGGAGTCGCTCTCCGTCCCCAAGGCGAAATAGATCACCAAGCCCTCTTCCATTAAGGAGCTGCTCCCCTGGCCGAGCCAGGGTTACAAATACTGCACGTCATGCGCGGCTGGTGGCGTGCTTTAGTGACATTTATGCTCAAGAACGCTTGGATGCACAAACCCTTCTGAGGACTTATATCGATGATCTGGAGATGGTGCAGAGGATCATATATGTTGCAGCTGTGGTATGAAATAAAATGTTTACAGTATTTTTTCCATTACAGTTTGTGCATGGAATACAGACCTTATGTAAAATAATTTGACCAGACTGGATTACTATTTAATTGTCCGAACTAACATTTTTGTGAATTACAGAAGAAAATGCTTCACTATTGCTATTTTTCATTTTGGTGTCCTCAGTTTAATATCCTTCTTATTGTTTCTCTAAAGCATGGCATTTCTTGACTTCCAGGCCCATTGTTATTACATTGGATCACACTACATTTACATTAGTCTTAAAAAAAAAAAAAAAAAAAAAAAAAAAAAAAAAATTTCTGAGTGCATCTACACTTGTAAATTAAGTCGATTTAAGCTTGCTTAAGTCGACTTAATTTACTCTGCGTCTATACTACATTTAAGTCGACTTAAGCAAGCTGCTTAAGTCGACTTAAGGAAAATTAAGTCAACTTAATAAAACCTCATTTTAAGTCGACTTCTGGCTTAAGTCGACTTTCTATAGTCGACTTAAGCCAGTGTAGATGTGGAGTAGCTCTAAGTCGATTTAGGGCTCTCCAGGACTCCCCCACTGTCCTCCCTGCCAGGGGGGGTGGCACAGGGGGAGCCTGGCATGCCCCCCCACTGGGTGGGGCAGAGCCCTGCCCACCCTGCTAGGGTCTCTGTCCCCCTTTGCCCCATTGTACACAGGTACAATAGGGCAAAGGCTGAGTCCCCTGGCACTTGGCAAGGGGTGCCCCCTCTGCCACTGTGGACCTCTCCTGGGTCCACCTAGCCCCTACAAGTCAACCTAGATGTCCAGTGTGGACGCTCTAGGTTGACTTCGTAAGGTTCCCCCAAAGTTGCCTTAAAATTTAAGTGTGGACATGCTAAGTTGACTTAACAAAGTCGACTTTAGCTAAATTGATCTAAATTAACAAGTGTAGACATAGTCAATGCAAATAGAAAACATGTCTCTAGATACCCGTGTGATTTTAATGTAACGCATTACATGGACAAGTCTTAGCCTCTCAGCCTATCATACAAGAACCTAGGTAGATAGAGTAGGAGACTGGAAGTCAAAAGGCCTCCTTAATTCTACTCATGGCTTTGCCACAGCTTACTTTATGGCCTGTGTCAGGTTCTTTAACATTTTTGTGCTTCATTTTCTCTCTCTAAAATTGATGTAGTACTTTAGCCACAGCAGACGGAAACTGTGGTTCTTAAGGGATATGATCTTGACAGGTGCTGTTGTCACTGACATTTGTGAGTGCTCAGGACTAAGTCTTGATGACAAGCATTGTAGAAATGCAAAGTGTTGTTTTTTCCATAAAACAGCAATTATTTTTTTCAACCAAATTAAAAGCTCTTATTAACAGAAAGTGTTCTGTTGTAGATATGTTATGCTGAAACATGTAAGATTCTAAGTACAAGATCCTCTCCACTGATATCTTTTGAATATGTTAAACTGCGGTTCTTGAATTTGCAAGTGATAGAATTTTCTGGAAAAATAGAGTTCACATTGGAAAGTCTAAAGCATTCTGATCTGATTTATAATCTGGAAGTTTGTGTGATGTACCTGAGAATACCATCCTTAAGGCATATTGTTTCTAAACTGCACCATTTTAATATGAGAGAGTTTTTCTCTCCAGAAAGCTATAAAGACATTTTGGCCATTATCCATGGCTATCAGTGAGTTTCCTCTGTGAATGTATCTGGATCGTTGCTTGAAAATCAAACTTATTTTCTTGCTCACAGAATTCTAAATTGAACTGGTTATTTTAACATTTGCAGGAGTCTTTCCATGCAGCAAAGATGGCCTTCAGACAATTCAAAATGCGTGTGAGAAAGACTCTGTCTCTAACTTACTCAGGGCCTGAATCACTTGAAGACATTGTCTTGGATTATATAGTTCGGCATGAGGATCTATATGATGTTCAAGCCAGTGTCAATGTAAGTCAGAGGGAATGTTTTTCATTATGTAATAAAGCCTGTTAATATTTTGTATGAACATGACACTTGTCTGCCTTTGAAGTAGTTTTACCTGGATGACATTAACAGCATTTATTTCATTTTGTTATAACAATTAATTTTTCTTGTATAGTAATATAACATGCTAGTTTTTGTGTCTTTGATGTATCTTTATCTGTGACAGTAGTGTCTGTCTTTTGCAAAATTAATGACGTTTGCAAGATGAAATCTAACTACAGTAAATAAACTAAATATGATATTTTCACTGGTATTCTAGAAAGCCTGACACTGCACTTAAAATCAATATCCCAGTTGTAGGGCTGATGTAAATATACCTTTTAGAGGTAATAGTTCCTGAAATAACATAAGACAGCATCTTTGGTGTGTCTTGTGTACCTTTTATTAAATTGGGTTTTATGGTAGTGACAGTTAGGAAGGCCAAGAGTTTCAATACCTGCCAATGTGCAATTACAAAGCTGTGGAAAGCTGAAATTAATCATCATCACTAATGTATGTTTATTTTCAGGAAGTAATTCATGCAATGAACATCAATCCTAAGATTTCATTTCCACCAGAAGTTGACTTTGTCATGATCAGCAGTTTGATTCGGGAGTTGTGCCGTGTAGCCTTTTCAATGCAGACCTTGGTTCCTCCCCTTGATATTGCATTTGGTGCAGATGGAGAACTTTTTAATGAGAACAAGTAAGAGAAACTCTGAACCATTCAATAATAGACTCCTACCATAGAAATTAGAGAGAGAAAATCTCAGGTCACATAGTCCATTCCTCAACCAGTTCAGCCTTTTACATTAAGGTTCAAGATTGATAGTAATCTGTAGTTTAAGACCTATTTCTGTATTATGTGGTAAATTTGGTAGAATTATGTAGGAAAGTGGAATATAATTTCCAAATTATGCAAACTGTGGGCAATATATTTCACTATTAGTCACTTTTTCAACCAATAGGGCAGCAATTTTATCTATAAACTCCATTTCATATGTATATTTGATTATAACCTTTACTAAAAATATTAAGAATAATCTTCCTCTACCTGACCAATTCCCCTCTGCCTCTGTGTTTTTAATTCTTCTGGTTAGCTTCTCCTTTGTTACTTTCCCTGTTTATTAGAAGCAAGTTTTCAGTGAACTCTGATAGATGGTGCATGTCTTTTTGAGGTTCACACAAATCTCGGGTCCTTTGCACATCTTTTCTGGTGCCATGGCAGGTGTACTGTTTGGATTCTAAGGGTTTTCATGCCCCATCATCACTTGCTGCCATAGCGCAGTATGGATGAGAAGCCACTTCTTAGAGAAATGAAAATCCTTGTAGAAATGGGATTTTTTCCTTTAGAGTTTGGGTTTAAGGACTCTTTCAAGGCTCAGAATTGGTTGCTGTGTGAACAGAGAATCCTAGAGCACTTCTGAGGCTTCAAGCCATGGCTCAAAGGAAATTTGCTTTCAAGGAGAAAGAAGTTAAGTGTGAGGAAAAAGAAGGCAGCAACAACCGGAAGAAGGTTTAAAATAATGACTAACTTTAGAGGGAGTCAGAGGGGAACAGGTGAATCAGTCAGGGAGTGAGAGGAAGATGAAGCTTCAACAGGACAAATAAAATCATACATGATCAGATGACTTGGGATTAGCCAGTTGCTGGCCAGTCAGCTATTTTGGCTTTATTAGAAAGACAATGAAACTTAACTATTTTTAGTGTTATCCTTTCTAAGGCAATTAGATGTGTTTGGGTTTCAAAAGACTGAGATGGGGGAAAAGGGCGGACAAGATATAACCAATATATTTTAAAAATCTCAAAATTGATTTTCTAGACTTAAAAAGTCAGTTTTTTATACGATATTATCTCAGGATCTTTAAGGACAGAGAAAAAAGTCGTGTCCCATTGGAAAGTTGGGACTCTCCATTTTCTAAGGGTAGATAGCTTCTGTTTCTAGCCCACATGGCTCATGAGATAGTACAAGACTTTAAATATATTTTTAGTTAGGATTGACCATTGGCCAGCTTAAATCTAAGACTGCAGGAACTTTGGAAGTGGAAATATTAAACTTTTAAATTCTTTAAAAAGAAAGAATTGCAGCTGTTCTGATGCTGCTTAGAGTTTTGGAATATTAAAAACGGATAGGTAGCACTTGAGGTGGTCAAAGGTACATGAAGAGTGCAATTTACAATGTGGCCCAGCAATTTATTATCTGGATATCACTAATATATGTGTGGTGTAAATGACTGTGTGTCTGTATAAGACTCAAGTATTATGAAACAAATGTGCTAACTAAACTGTTTTAACACAATGCTAAATTTTCTCTTGTGGCATAAAATGAACAGCTTATTGTTGCTGTCTATGGCTTCTGACAAAACGCAATAGGGAGGGTGACTTTATGATACTACTTTGACCCACTGAAACCCACAGAGTGTGTGTGTGTGTGTGTGTGTGGGGGGGGGGGGTGGTCCCACTCCTGACTCATGGGAGAAGGCCTCAGATTGAGTGATAGTCCTGTGTTTTAACATGGAACTGTGGGGAATTGACTGAATGCATTGGTCAGGGAGGGAGGAAAGATTGATGGAGGGGGTTTGTGGGAGATGTGCAAAAGAGTATTGGGAGATGGAGAGAGTGAAAGAATTGGTGTCTCCCAAGGTAACTTTGCTGAGTTCCCAGAATCCTAAATCTGGCCTTGCTAACTAGTGTGCCCAAAATTCTTTAAATTGGTTTCTTTGAAGAAAACAAATGTTGTCCATTTAATACTTACTCCTAATTCATTTTTATTGTTGTATCTTTTATGAAATCACTGTTTGACAAGAGTTCCAGGAAGGTGTAATGGCAATTGATTATCCAAACACTGCACTTCATTTTGCCGATCAGTGATGAAAAGGCCCTTGCTTGCACCTGAGCTGTGCAGGCATGCATCCAATGTGAGAGATTATTATACCACTACTTCTTAGCATTGGCAGATCATACTCCATACATTAGATGGCTTTCACACAAATAGTCCTTTTATATACTTTGATTTTACATGTATTACTGAAATATTGTAAAATATACTTACAAGCTACAATAAATATTCTGGCCTTATCAAACCCACATAGTATTTCTAACCACCATTGCTTTCTTTTACATGGTGATATCCTCTTTTCTGTGTTTTGAACAGGTACCGTCGCAGCTATGACTCTGATTTTACTGCTCCCTTGGTGGTCTATCATGTGTGGCCTGCTCTGATGGAAAATGATTCCATTATTGTGAAGGGAGAGGCAGTCTCAAAGAGAGGTGCTCTGGTAGGTACCATTGGACTTGCTAAGGGAATTCACCCTATTTAATTCTCATACAATTCTGCTGCAGGTAGGGTTTCATTGTATATCAAATACTGATATTTTTTTAGGGTCTGATCTTATGCATGTGAGTAGTCCCATTGGCCTCGGGGGTGCTGCTCATGTGTTTAAAGGTAAATATATGAAGAAGTGTTTGCAGCAGGGCCTTAGTTAGGGAAATATTATTCTATTCATATATTCAAGCCTTGACTTCAGCACAGCAAGGTTGCTTCCGAATTTAGTTGTAATGAATGTTCTTTTCTTAATATAGATCTGTCATACTGTGTTTTGTTCTAGTGGTCTTGCAGGAGCAGGAGTAGGAGTAAAAGCAGAAGTCGCAGCCGTAGCATGAGCCCTAATCTATGTCATTCTGCTAGCCCCAGCCGCACCATGGTACAGTATAACACACGAGTCATGTCACACTCAATATAATTAAGAGACATTAGTAAGATTACAGGCCGTACACCCATGTAGAAACTGAGAAATAAGCACTCATGTTGACACTCTTGCATGGAGTAAGATGAAGTATTATACCTATAAACAGGTGTTTATGTGCACAGTGCACCTGTTTCTGCACAGTGCAAAAATAGGTGTTCTGTTTCCATTTTAGTTAAATACAATACCTTTTGATAAATGATATTGTCAGTTGATTGACTACACTTTTAATTTATTATGAAATATATTCAAGTGGCCAAATAACTACTCCCAGGAGAATTCTGAACCACTGTGCAATGCAGAATTAATGTTCTGCACAGAATTTCATTTTTCCCGGCAGAATTGCAGCTGCAGAGCAGTTGGCTGCCCCTAGGGGCCACTGGACCCAGCAGAGCCTGGCTCTCCAGTTTGAAAATACAGGAGACTGCTGTGGGGATGGGGTGCTGGAGGATTGCCAGCAGCTGCAGTTCCCAGCATGTCTTGAAGGGAGGAAGTGGTGTGCAGGAAAGGCTGTACAAACCTGGATCCCAGAATCAAATGTTCTCTCCCACTGGATCCCCTGGCTCTGGGGGCTAGAGGCTGTGGGTGTCTGGGCTGGGTGGGCACTCCATGCCTTGGCTCTGAGGATAGGAAGATGGCTGGACTGGGGGAGCCCCCATGGCTGTACTCTGTGGGTAAAGGTGGAGGAAGGTTGTGTGGTGGGGGACAGGGTATCTGAGATTGGAGAGGCAGAATTATTTCCTAAAATGTGCCCAGCTGGTGTGTGTGATACAACCAAACAGACTCCCAGCAAAAATGTAACAGAGGAACTGGATTGTTATAGGGGTTTCTTTAATGCTGTATTTCTGGGGGAATCTATTTTGTTGTCTGTATTGTTACAGACATACTTGCTGACAGGTATTCTGAAATAAATTACCAAAATAATTGAAACTGGTGTGATTATATTGTATTTATTTTGACAAAATATACAGAATTTTCCAGTGTGTTTGCAGAGTTTAATTTTTTTGGTGCAGAATTTTTCATCTTTTGGCACAGATTTCCCCCAAAGGTAAAATAATTGTGCCAGTCAGGTTTATTGCTCTGAGCCAATAATAGAATAATAAAGGAAAATGGTTGTATATGAGACAATTCTCTGGGAAGCCATCTTGTGCATTGGTGTTGCATTCTCCTTATGCAGAATGTGGGCGCTCAAAGTTTCACATTTCTGCTAGTATTTTTCTTATGCTGATTTTAGTAGTTACACATCTGTCATGGGGGTTAAACTAAATAACCCTTGCGATCCTTTCTAGCTCTGGTATTCTATGATTATTAAAATCTACCCCCTTTGTTCCAGTTCCTTCACTTTTCATTCTGTTACTTCCTTATCTTTCTTTGGATGCTAGCATTTGAGGTACTGATCCATGAAGGTACTTCTCTAGCATGTGCTAAGACTCACACGAAATTATCTTGATTTTTGACAAGCTTCCTATTTGCTTATGACAAATATTTACTGCATCAAATTTAAGGAGTTATGGGATACTTAGCATAAGTGAACAGGATTACAGTACAAGGCAGTGTTTAAGCTGGATCATGGTTATAATGTTTGTCCTTAATGATGTTGGTGCTTCATGTATATTTATCTGGACTGGTGGGTGGGTATGTACATAGACAGCATATATTAGTCAACAGTTTCAATGCAAAACCCTATGCTAAACTATCTCTGTTGCAGATCAAATGTAAGCTAATGAAAGCATTGATTGATTGTTGCTCTTACTTAAATAACTCAGTCATAGTTTAGAGGTTTATTACAGGAGTGGCTGGGTAAAAATCTGTGGCCTGCATTGTGGAGGAAGTCAGCTTAAATGATCATTTTGGCCCCTTCTGACTTTAGTCAGTTTTCCCTGTTCTTTGCTTGCAGCACAGAACAGTTCCGTCTTCTGAGGACTGAAATGCTTTAATCTAACCCAAGTTATTGGGCTCAGTACAGAGTTTCAGGGTGAGAATTAATAACCTTGACAGGAGATCAGACTAGATGATTTAGTGGACCTTTCTGGCCTTATGCTGGGGTGGATTTCACTGAGTTTGTCCCACTTTGTGCCATTTGTGTAGTTATATCAGTGCCAATTTTCTGACTGTAGCTAGACCCTGAGATGTTGTCTGGAGTGTAATGCCTTTGTATTGAATCTGGTCTGCTGACTTGCTCTGTGCTGTTTGCCTTCCAGCTACATCGAAGTCGCAGCCCTTCCCCAATAAGAAGCGGAAGCCCAAGTAAGTGGGCGTATTCAGTACACAGTGCCTCATGGCTTTCACATTAAGCATTTGAAAGATGGAGTAAAGAGATCAAATAACACTGTGCAGGTCTTTGTCTCTGGCCCACTTGTCCAAGTGTTTTTAAAACGAGTGTCCCTTCACTTCTGCATTTTGTAAAAAAGCCAGTGTTCTGACTTCTGTAGGAAGACCACTTTCCTTATTCCTTCCAACCCATGATTACATTGTGTCACTGCTGGATACCTTTATGCTATGGCCAGCCAAATACCCTACAGAGCTTGGCGTATAGTAAGTACAGTTTGGCTCCTCTTCCATGGGAGAATAGTCAACTCCATGACTACTAGCCCTGTATCTACCAAATTCTAAATGGACTGGCTAACTAACCCGTAATTTTCAAACTAACCAGGAGGCATTTGCAAATCTCAAAATTTCAAATGATACCCAATCTTGAATCCACTCCGTGTAAATGCTTAGAAAAACAGTCATACTGAAATGTCTATTTTTCTCCAATAGGACTTTAAATTAACGGGATATGTTTCTGTGATTCTGTACATCTGGATCAGTCAACTTCAGTGGTGCCTCCTCCTGTACCAAGAGTACCTCAAACCTCACTTAAGACAATGTGAATGGCAGTTCTGTCCCCTCCAAAAGGAGGGTTAAATATTGTTTTTTCCATAGTGTGTTTTTATACATTTTAGTAGGTTTTTTTATCATTATAGAAATGAATTGATTCAATATGATTAAAAATATTACGTAGACATTTAGGATCATTCTCATTTGGCAAAGAGATTACACAGCTCTTAGCAGCCCTTGCAAGAACAGAGCAGGGGATCCTAGGATCCCATCTAGAACATTTTTACCTGAAATCAAATGCCATTTATTTTGACAGCATGTTCAACATCACAGTTAAGTTATGAATGTTACAACTTGCTGAGATTAGCTGTTGCTGGAAAACAATGTTCCTAGATGGTGCTTATTTAAATTTCTAGAAGGCAGCACTAATCTCAGGATGTGAAACTCTTAAGTACTTGGATAACATTATTCTGTCAAATTCCAAAGGGGTAGCTGTGTTAGTCTATTGTAGAAAGACAACAGAGTCTTGTGGCACTTTTAAAGACTAACAGATTTATTAATCGCATGAGCTTTCGTGGGAGAAAATCCCACTTCGTCAGACGCTTTGAAGATAGGAAAGTTACAGAGTGGGAGGAAATTAAATGCAGGGGAGTGTATGACATAGCATCAGGTCAGGCTGTAACAGCAAATCAAAGTAGGTGTTAGGATTCAAAACACTGGGGAACAGCACATAGAGGAGGGGGGAGGTCAATTCACTTGATGTAATGCGAGAAAAATCCATAGTCCCTGTTTAACCCCAAGGCAACTGAGTCAAATTTGCATATAAATTCGAGTTCTGCAGACTGTTTGAAGCTGTGATTTGTTATTCATCTGTGTCAACACAGCTATTAACTGTTTGCTGTTACAGCCTGACCTGATGCTATGTCATACATTCCCCTGCATTTAATTTCCTCCCACTCTGTAACTTTCCTATCTTCAAAGCGTCTGACGAAGTGGGATTTTCTCCCACGAAAGCTCATGCGATTAATAAATCTGTTAGTCTTTAAAAGTGCCACAAGACTCTGTTGTCTTTCTATTAAAGACAGTAGTTTGTTGCATTCTGAATTAAATAATGGCTTATTCTGGTCTCAGAAGTATATTGATTCTTCAGCCACTTTAAAGATTTCTTGTTCATTTGTAAAAGTTCATGTTCATATCAGAATATTTGTTTCTAAGAGAACTGATTTTTCTTTCTCTCTCTTGTGAACCTCACCTGTAGGGCCAGCTTTTAATACAAGCAACACAAGTGACTGCTTAGGGTCTTGCGCTTTTACATAAGAACCTACAGTTTTGTAATAATGGATGAGACCATTAGTTCATCAAGGCCAGCATCTTGCTTCGGTCCAATGCCTGATGCTTCAGAGGAGAGTGGAAATTTCCCATAACTCACCTTTCCCTGTTGTGGAATGTAAATGGTTTCAGGGAGGAGGAATTCCTTCCTGTCCCATTCTGCAATCCGCTTATGCCTGGAATAGGAGATTTCATTGTTGTAACAAAATCCAGAGCTGTACAGGCTGTTAGTCATGAAGTTATTTAACCCTTTAAAAATTCATCTACATTCATCAATTCCATGACCTCTTTCAGGGGGTCTTGTGCAAACTCAATACACTCCCTTTTTCCTCCCCACATCTTTGGTTCTGTTTGTCTGCTTGAGGCTCCGTAGACTTTATGACCAACCTAGCCCAACTTCATTAGACAGTACTGTAATTATAATGTCACAATTGGTGCCTGTAGACAGAAACCATGCCCTTGATTTATATGCCAGTGTAAGAGCTCTCCGAGGGCTGGCTTATGCAAAATCAACTCTATAGGTCCTCAGAACGAACCAAACAAGACACTGAAATGGAAAGGGCACCCAAGTACGTGGTTGGCTCTTCTGTCTGTGAAAACCAGTGCACGTATAGCCTCTGAGATGAAAATTTAAAGTCTGTTCCATTTATAAGCTGTTCTGTTGTTAGTTACAGCCAGGATGAGGCTATGGTTATCTAGATACTCACATGTCAATCTCACTATTAATATCTTAACAGAAGTGGCCTGATTTTAAGCACTTGCAGCTCCTAGTAAAGTCTGTGATAATCAGGCCTCTTTTTCAGCTGTTTTAAATATGGATTTATGTGCCTGACTTTAGGCCAAGATGTTCAAAGTTGGACACCTAGGAAATCAGGCCAAAGAGCTGGTTTTTTTTTTTTTTAAGTTAGCCTTCAGATTTTACGTATTATTTGACTTCCACAAGTTCATTACATAGACACCCTCAATCACAATCGGAGACATTTGAGACCTATTGTTCTGACAAGAAGTAGATTTTTCATAACCAATCTTAAGAAAATTAAATCTCGTACAAGGGAGGCAAAATCGTATTCAATGGCCTAGGATCCATGATAGAGTGAGGCACACCCTTGCAATACCTTTAGATGTGGTATTGTGCAAAGAATTAAAGTGCAGGTTCAGGAGCGAAGATTTAAAACACTTGAGGATCACATCATATAGCCAATAGAATACACCAAATGAGCTAGTTGAGTGCTACAGTCACTTGTCTCAAGGTAATAGAAAAGTTTACAAGAGTTAAAGCGAGTGTACACCTGCTTTTCCAGGGAGAAAGTGGGTTCAGTGATATCTTGTGAAATGTAAAAGTTAAATAATGTGCTTGATAAACAGTTCTCACTCTTTACCATATTGGCCTGTGAAGCCAGTAGCATTTAGCAAGGTGTATGATTGTTTGTTTGTTTTTTTTTAATTGAGCTTCGTTTCAGCTCATTTTATAGTCATTTATATCTGTGCATAGGTCAGACAAGGGGTTTTTTTTGGTGATGAGTTGGATATTAACAGGCTATATACTGCCCTTTATCTACATGTACAACCCCTCCTGACAACACTACAACTCGTACAGGCTGATCAAAGTCAATGTGAGATCATATAGGAGCAATTTACATATGTAATAAAGCACAGTAGCCTTGTAAAAAGGGGACTCTAATTTCTCTCAAGCGCTATCTAAGTGGAAGAATCACCACATGAATTGTATAGCATGCACACATGTTAATAAAGTATTAAAAAATCTTTAGTGAAAGAAAATAACAAGTCAGTGTAAATGCCATGCCAGAAGTCATTTTAAAAAAAAAAGATAATACAGATGGTATAAGTGCAGAAATGTTTACTGACATGATTTTTGTAAACTGCAAAATGAATATGATCAATGGAGTTTATGCTCCAAGATTGTTCCAATACAGTGTTATTCATGATGTCAGTGATGATCCTGAAGTATTGGGTCAGATTCAGAGCTGATTCAAACTCTGTATAATCCCATTGAGATTGTCCAGGATGTAAATCAGCACTTAATATGGGCCAGTGTACTCGTGTGGACATTGTGTATGTTTTATATAAAACTTGGTAGTAGCTGAAGAGTTTCCCTGGCACATCAGCACTTTCCAAGCCTGATTTTGAATGGCTGAGGAAAAAAATCATCTCATAGTTAAATCTGATTTACCACCTCTTTCTTAGGAAGTACTGTGACCTCTGTATGTGGTTTCTCCTTCACTCTCTCTCCTTCTTTATGAGCAAATGATTTTAATATATCCCAGAATATGACTATGCAATCAAGAGTTATCAAGATGGATGGTTCATCTTACTGCCACACTGAGGGAAAGCCTAGTTCAGAAGCAGTGAACTTGTGCTGTTTTTCCACCTGTCTTGGGGTGCGAGCTTTGGAGTGGTGGTTCCCTCAGATGTTGGGCCATGGTAGTATACGTCACTCGAGAGGAACATGGAGGTACATTACTGCAATTTATGGTGCTACTGCATAGCTAGCTGATAGTGGTTTGCAGAGGAGGCAAAAGCTATTAAATTTCCAAAGGTGGTAAACACCGTTTTTATCTTCCCAGACCAGTTGGTGCCTTTAAATTCTTCTGTCCCATTTTGACAGTCTGTTTTAAATATATTGCAAAAGTATGTCTTCATATAAAAGTGCCATTAACAATTAATTCTTTTCTTTAGCCTTTCATAACCTAGCTTTGTTATAAGGTTTCATCTTTCATTGCAGTTATTGTGAGAATTATTTTCTTAGTTTGGTTTGACGTAGTCTGGCTTTGCATTAAAGAAACTTGAATAATGAATTTGTTTGCACTGTATGCAAAAACACTAGAAATCAGAGTGCTCTTTCTGGATTATACTGCATCTCTCTCCTTCACACAGTATGGATCAATTACATGTAAACAGAAAAGCGGCACAGTTCTTTTTCACAGTTGAACTCAAACTTCCAGATACTGAAAAATGTTGAGGAAATCTGCCAGCATCTTGCAGACACAGCATGTGTGTGTGGGGGGGTCAGGATTTTTTTTTAATTCAGGAAATACACTTTTACCTTTTAAAAAATACAGTGTCAAGAACTGGTACGATAATGTGCTGAATAGAAACGAGAAACACAAAGATAGTATGAACACCTGAAAACTGGGTGACTTCTAAGAGTGCTGATTCTGTAAGGAAGAAATGTTATAATTTTCTATAAAATGGAAAAGTGATTTTAAACAAAAGTCAATGTACAGATATTTGTCTTAGTGTTTTGTGCCCAATAATCGATATACTGACTTTTTTGTTTAAAAAGAAACATTTTATAAGGAAAGAAAACTTTAAAGCAAATTGAAAATTAAAGCTAGTTAGCCTAGGTCTTGCTTTTCATAGCATTACATCTTAGAGGAAAATATTCAGTTTCCACATCTGTGAAATGAGGTTACTTTACCTTTTGTAAAGTGCCTAGGACAAAAGAACATATGGTAGGTGATCAAAATAGCTGGAGATTCCTATGATGTTGAAAAAATATTGGGTGAAAAATATTTTCCCTTATTAAAGTCTCTTTTCTGGAAAAGAAGGTGAAATGTCTACTATGGTGGGTTTCTCTATCTAGGGAAACAGACTGTGGAATAAAGAAAATGATAAACACCAATGGGAATGACTCAACTATATCCAAGTAGTTAGCATTGAGACTTTATTTACTTTCTGGAGATGTTTATTTTAAAATGTTGCAGTTTTCATACAAAATGACTTGCTATGTAATTTGGTCAGATCACACACGATCAGAAAATAAAAATGTTTCAGTCAAAGGGATTTGCAATAGTCTCCAATTCATTTGCCTGTGTTCGGCTGGGGCTTTTTGATATTGCTCATGGTGGTCTAGACATGTTGTAATGCCACATTTAGCAGGATTGGAGGTGGTCAGTTTTCTTTCCCTTGAATTTTGTGCTTGTTCTTGGCTTTAAAGCTTCATTCAGAAGTTTTATTTCTTGACTCATGTCTTGTACTAAATGAAATTTGCAAGCAGTTTCCAAATAAATTAATTCACAGCTTCCATTAACTCTTGCAGGCAACTAGCTTAGATCAGGAAATATGAGATATCATCAGGCATCATATAAAGTTCCTGCCCTAAAGAGTTTACAGTTCAAATCAGCCTCTGATTTCAAATTCTTCACATTTTTAAATCAGTGGTGCTCACGTGTATCTAATGAAATACTATCTTTGGTTGATTAATATTACTTACTTAGGACCATATGTTTGTCTCATTCAGATTGGAATTTCATAGATGACTATCGTCTCAACATGTCAATTCCAATTGTTCTTGGCAATACACCAAGAATTCCATGTTTTCATAGTACCTTAAAAATTGTCATAAAACACTGGATTGGTTTATGAAATAGTAATCACCTGCCCCAAACAGTCTTTGTATTTTACACTACCATTGTCTGATCTAAATTCAACTTTTAAAAAAAAAAAAAAAAAAAAAAAGTGGTGGGGGAGTCCTAGATTTAAAATGCAAATCTAAATCACATTTCGGTCAACTCTTATTTCAAATAGAAAAGTGATCATCACCGTCAAAAAAGCAGTTTCTGAAGAGAGCAGATAACACAGCCTGTAACCCCGCTTGGTGAAGCTGGGAATAAATAGGTTGATCAGATCTCATGGAGGCAAGAGCACACACGACTGAATTAAGGTGCAGTCTCACCCCTTTCCTTCCTGGCAGGGACATGTCCCTTTACTGGTTACTCCAGCAATAATAGAACATAATGATGAGGCTCAACTTCCTCCCTGAGCTTGGCTGTTCTCAGGCAGCAAAAAGAACTAGCCAAAAACACAAGATCCTATTCTGTTTCTGTTTACAGCTAGCTCCCAGCTGGTGCTTCCAAAACCCAGTCTTTGTCTGGAAAAGCTGCTTAGCTGAGCACTGAATTACTCTAATGGATTATAGTTATGTATATTTGATTGTGGTTGTTCATGGACACATGTTTTGGCTAGCCCTGCCTGTACAGCATGGTGGTAGGAGTAGCAAAAATGCAGAGCCAGCTCTGTAGTCACACAGCAGGCAGCCAGCTCCTCTGTAATGCTTAATGTAAAGGAAAACTTATTCAGCACAATCAGTTCCTTCTCCATCAAGAACCTTGCCTGTTGAGTTAGCTAAAAGCAGCAAATGAATTGGATCCTGTGTTCATCATTTTCCTTTTGCTGCTCATTCTTCAAAGAATGATGAAGGAAACAAATTAATCTTAGTCATTTCCCTTCTGTATGATGAATGACATTTGAGACTGCAAAGGGTTCCAGAGCTGCTCTCTGACTCGTGTGCTGCCTCCATTGAGTAGAAAAAGGAAGTCGAGGTACTAAACAGGCAAAAAGAGAAAATGTATGAAACAGGTTTGAAAACAGGCAAAAGGGATAAAAATCCCCAGGAAGTGGGGAAAGTAAGGAAGTGTCAAAAGCCGGAGTGGGGGAGTTTGGAACGTAATATCACAAATAGACGTAGGCCAAAGAAGAAAAATTGGGGTGTGGACATGGAGGTGGGGAAAGACCTGCTGATCAGATTTCAGACAGTCTGCTTTCTCGATCTTCCACAGGTATGTAGGCTCTTGTAGGGAGGAGGAGATGACTGATTATTGTGTTTCCTGGGGTCTCATGCAGGGTTGGTTTGAGGGAGACAAGGGTGTCTGCTCACACCTCACTAGCTTAGAAATCTTACTACAGCAACCTGAAAAACTGTAGCTGTGCATAATTTATGTAGCATGTGTGTCAGCCAAGTGCAGGCTCTGCCTTCAGTTCCCCTGTTGAGTTAATATTTGCTCAGGGAGAGGTGAGCAGTTCATCATGTGCTATCCAGATGGAATCATTTTTTGGCTTTTGTTTGGGTTTTTTTGAGAGTATATTAGAAAAGGGGAACTGACAGCACAGCCTGAACAGCTTTTCCTTTTGGATTTTGTTAGAACACTGCACTGCAGTCAACATGACAAATAGACATTTTAAAGGAAATCCTAGCATGTGGTTCAAGATTTGGGGCTAAGGCCAGACAATTCAATGGTGGTGAGATTAGATAACTGTATTTTCTTATAAATGTGGCCTGTGGAAAAACTTGTATAAGGGATAGACAGACTGTTTCCCACTAGATGGCAGTGTTGCTTTATCCATGGAATTTGTATGTGTGTCTATACTTTATACATAAAAATCAGCTGCCAATAAATCTTTGCAAATGAAATTCTAAATGTTACAAATAAAAGCAATATAAACAGGTGGGTATTCATATGAGTTTCACCAACATGTAAAATTGGACAGCTGAGTCCAATTAAACATTAGAAAAAACAGGAGGCCTATTTAGGTACAATAGGAGCAACAACCGGATGATTATTAGAACGCTGCAAACAGATCACTGATGGCAAATTGTCATGGACATTACACTCTGGGTAATGCTCCTACTGCCTTTTCATCAAAGGTGGCCAAAATTGTTGTCCAAAACTTCTTTTCAGTGAAAACTGGCCTTCTGAACATCATGTAATTTGTTGAAAATCTTAACTTTGGTCATCATATACAGAATTTAATTAAAAAAAACTTTTAAGTTTTTGGTAAAATATTTCAGTTTTGAAAACCATTTTTTTTAGATGTGAGATGAATGATTTTCTTGAAGAAAATTTTTTAAAAAAAATTTAATTGTTTTTAAATTAGCATTTCTTCAAGCAGCTTTCCTTTTTATTACCAAAGGTAACATCAGTGGTGCCTAAAAAAAACATGATTTGCTAACATGCTTGTTCGGGGGTTGTCAGTTTCTAGGTTAAGAAAGTGGCAACTTGCAGTATTGATCTAACTGTGATTAAGAGCTAGATGATCCGTTTTCCATGTTTTTCCCCTCTATGACTTACAGAGGTTTTGTCCCCTAAAAAATAAGGCTCTTTTCTCTAAAACGATAGACTCTGTTTGCCCTTACCCTTCATGAATCTAAATAGTGCACCATTTTACAGAACAATCACTGTTCTTTACCTTCTGCTGATTTCTACCTCATGTACAAAGGGCAAATACAAATTTGCAGCTATCTAATCTCTTTTGGGCTAAGGATGGCTTCTACTGCTGCTGTGGCCAATATGGGCCTTCATTCATTTCTGTGGTTTGATCATTTGTTTGGGAACCTAGGTTGCCTCACTAAACTTTTTCCTTACTTATGGATCTCATAGGTATCAGAGGAACCCCATGGTCTTCTCTCTGATGTTTAGAGGGGGAGAATTGGTACATAGAGGCACGAGAACCACAATTAATTGTAAACAGGATGTCCACCTCAGTTTCTGCAGAAGCAAATACCATCCGTGCATAAATACATGTTAGCAGAGTCCTGATGTATTAAGAAACACAATGAGATGACATCTTGTATTCATTGAAGAGCACACTACAGCCCGCAGCTCAGTTGCAGGAAGAGAAAATCCAGGATGTTTCAAATCATGAAGAACAATGTTTTATTTAATAAAATTTCTTATTTCACACTGAGACTATCCTTTGCCATTAAAGGAAATAAATATGATTGACTAAGAATTTTATCACAAATTTTGGAAAACAAGGCCTACTACAATGAAAATAGTGCAAAGAGTGTGGGCCACACTTTTGGCCATAAAACTGTGGACTGATAGCATTTTTTAGCAAATTTGTTTAAGGCGACAGTATCATTTGTATATTAGTGTTAACATAAAGTACTAACCCATCCCCACAAAAATAATGTATGCTTGTCTACATGTTATATTTGCCATTGCTACTTTGTTGCAGGGTCAGAGATCAAATCAAATACCTTTTGCAAATGGAAAAATACGACTTTTGGTATGCCCTTCAGCTTCTGCTGGAACTGTTTGCAGAAATGCTTGATTGTTTTTTCTCAAGAGTATCTTTTTCTGCTCCTTATTCGTGCCTTAAACTCGTTAATGAGGGAAGATCATAATCATGTCCACAACACATATATAGGACTGATGTCACAAACCGAATAACTCCAGGCAAATGCCTTCTGCAAGGCCAGAGGTCGGTAGACCCTCCTTGTGGATCTTGGGCCACCCTAGGCTTTCAGAGCAATGTTCCCTGCCTATTCTGTGTAGCACATACCATACCTCCACATCTGACCTGCTGAGATAATTCATAGGACACTGTCTGTCAGTTTCTGGAATTGGCTCTTCTGTGGTTTTCCCAGATTATGGATGATTTGACCCTGTGACATCAAGTGAGACATATGCAACTGATGAGAGCAAGACAGGTAACCAGAAGGACTAGGTGGTGTCATTCTTATTGCTTGTTAATTTATAGCTCTGTGCATCAAATTGTCCAAATACTGTTGCCTTCATTCTCTCCCTGCCCTACTCTCTCTGTATATTTCTTCCATCTAGTCATTGCATCTTGTCTTAGAATTTAAGTGCTTCAGAGCAGGGCTGTCACTTCTGCACAGCACCATGGTGACCCACCTGCTATTTAAAACAAGGAACAGTGAAAGGTCCCAGTACTTCGCTGGGGACCTGGGGCCAGCAGTGGTGGCAGGAGCCAGGGCCGCATTGCTGTGTGGAAAAAAGGTGCCAGTACTCAGAACCCCTGAGTACCACCACAAAAAAAGCCCTGACCGTAATAATGATCATAACAAGGGCAGTTGAACTAGGGTTTTAATGCCTGTGTTCCTCGCAAGATGAGGAAGAAATACAATATTGAAGCAGCTAGTCTCTTAATAGAATGCTTTCCTAAGATTTCTATGAAACCTCACTGGCCTGTAAGCATTCTTGCATATAATCCTATACTTACCCATCAGCTTTTATTCTTCCATAGCCTTGAAGGCAACCCCATTAATATCAGTGAAACACATAGCACATTTAACCAATGAAGCTCTTTGGCAGATCTGAATGAGTATCTTCATAGGACAAACTTCCCCCCCAGCTGCTGCCTAATACACATTTCAGAGCTGGAATAATTAAGTTATTCTCATCTCAAAAAACAAAACAACCCCCACAACCCAAACCTTGTAATTATGTCCAATAAATGAAGACTTCAACGAATGGCAAAAGTTGCCTAAGAGAAATTGTTGTTGGCAACTCTTCCTTCTAATTAAAATGTATGTTTGAAAAGTCTCAGTCTTTGGGAATACTGAACAAAATGCCAGCACTAGATAAGATACAGATAACTCTTTGTGTCTATTAACTGCTCCTTACAATTAGTAAATGTTGGTTCAGCCAAGCTAAGCCTGATTGGTCTGCAATATAAATTAATGGAGCACCTGTTGCTTGCCCTACTGAATAGAGTGCTTCTTTAAAACCTTTGGAGTAATAATAATAATAATTAATAAATAAAGCATTAAAAAGTCCAATCCCCCACCCCTGCTTGTGAAAATGAAAACATTTAGAGAACAAATCCTGCTTAGTTAACATCGCTAAATAAGAGGGACTATAAAATTGATGCCAAGTTGGAAATTTATACAGATAAAACAACAAGAGTCCTGTGGCACCTTACAGACGAACAAATTTCTTCAGGCATAAGCTTTTGTGGGCTCCAACCCACTTTGTCAGATGCATCTGACTAAGTGGTTTGGAGCCCATGAAAATTATGCCCAAGGAAATTTGTTAGTCTGTAAGGTGCCACAGGACTCTCGTTGTTTTTGCTGAACACAGACTAACACAGCTACCTCTCTGGAACTTGTCACTTAGAGATAAAGTTTCAAACAATCAAGTCTGTTGCTGGATCATCACAGTCTGGTCAACCTTTAGTGTTAAAAATATCACAAATCGGGCCTAAAAATGATGAGAAAGGTTTTAAATCATGACTTTAAAAAAAGTTAGTTTATATTTATTTGGTGTCTGGCTTCTGAACCTTTAGGGTGCACTTGGGTCATGTTTTCAAGCTTTTCTTTTCTAGCACAAGGGCTAGAAACTTGCTTTTTTTAGGAAGAAAGAAAACTGAGCTTTTAATGAACTCTCAATTCTGGAATTGGAGCTTAAAGAAAACCATCAAATATTGTGAGACTTGCAATAAAATTGCAAGAGTTGGCAACACTGATTATAGAGCAGTCATATTAAAAAAGAAAAAGAATGGTCTTATGATCACAGCTTAAGTCTGGTAGTCAAGACCTGTGTTCTGTTCCTAGCATTTGGGCAGTGGACTTCAATGAAGGCTCTGAGACTACAGTGATGAAGTCCATACAAGTCCTTGGCTAGATAGATAGAATCTTCCTTTTCTTCAGTTTTTTCTTCGGTAACACAGGGCTAATAATACCCACCGACCTGACAGGGATGTTGAGAAGCTAAATTAATGAGACGTGTCAAATGTCTGGGTTTGGCTGCAACAGTCCTGATATTTTAACCAGTAAGTCCCAGAAAGCTGGCCCAGCTTATGAAAAAATAATGTGAGCTTCTTGCCAACAAGCAATGTTGTAGAAAGCAGGCGGGTGGCCTGCTTCTGATTGAGCAGACTCGTGCCTGCCTCAGTTACGGCACTAACTGGGGGAAGACACAGAACAGGAGAAGTGGACACCTGAGGAAGGGGGCACATACATTGGGACTTAGGAGGTCAGATTGGAAGGGGTATCGATGTTGAAGGATGCTGGGAAACTCATCCTAAGGGACCAGGGAAGACTGAGGAAGAGATGCACTGGGGACAAATGGAGAAACACAGGTATGATGGATACACATACAGACGTGGCTGTCACCGAGCTGGACAAAGGAGGAGCACAGTGGGACACAAACAAGGAGAGTGAGACACAATGGAGAGAGGGAATGCACAGTGAGGCAAAGAAGAATGAGAGAGCTAAAACAAGAGAAACCTGGGGACACATCCTATGCCTGTGGAGAGTGAAAAAATTAGATGCCTCTGAATGTGTGTATGGAGGAGGAGGCAGAAACAAACAAGCCATTCTTCTCTGAAGATGTCAAAGAGAGGGTTTCAGGCTATTGAGCCTCTTCCTAAATAAAAACCATTGGAGATAGGGGCAGCTTGCTTCTGACATAGGGCTGGAAGCTTCAGATCAAAAAATAATCTAAAATTATATTATGAAGTATAAAATTAAATTATAGCTGCTCCTGACCTCTCCAGCTTGACATCCCCAGCTCTTTAAAAAGTTGTCCTGGATAATTTTTTAATGTTGGCAACTATGATTAGTGAATATTTTAAAACATTGAAAGATGCACATTTTGGCATGTGGATGAAATGAACCAACACTTGAGTTGTAACGTGTGTGAAAGCAAATGTTTCAATATCATTTCCAGTCATAGGAGAAACATCACCTTGGTACATTAGGTGTCATAGTGGACCACGAGCTAAATATGAGTATACAGTGTAACTGTTGCAAAAAAGCGAACACCATTCTGGGTTGTATTAACAGGAGTATTGTAAGTAAGACACAAGAAGTAATTCTTCCGTTCTACTCCGTCCTGATTAGGCCTCAACTGGAGAATTATGTCCAGTTCTTGGCACCTCATTTCAGGAAAGATATGGAGGAACTGGAGAAAATTCAGAGAAGAGCAATGAGAATGATTAAAGGTCTGGAACATTTGAGTTATGAGGGAAGATTGAAAGAGCTGGGTCTGTTTAGTCTGGAAAAGAGAAGACTGAGAGGGGACATGATAATAGTTTTCAAATACCTAATAGGTTGTTACAAGGAAGAGGGAGAAAAATTGTTCTCCTTAATTGCCAATGTTAGGACAAGAAGCAATGTGCTTAAATTATGGCAAGGGAGGTTTAGGTTGGACATTAGGAAAAAAAAATCTAACTCTCAGGGTGATTAACCACTGGAATAAGTTGCCTAGGCAGGTTGTGGAATCTCCATCGTTGGAAGTTTTTAAGAGCAGGTTAGACAAACACCTGTCAGGGATGGTTTAAGAGGGTACTTAGTCCTGCCATGAGTGCAGGGGACTGGACTTGATGACCTCTCATGGTCCTTTCCATTTTCTATGATTCTATGTATTTCAATGATCCCACCTAGAAGTGCTAGGATCAAGGTACTCTGAGGATACGAGGTGGCACCTGTGTTTCAATCACTTCCTCCCACTTGTTCCATCATTCCTCAATTAATTCAGTCATTAACCTAATACCAGTAGTCAATGTCTCTATTTCCCTTTCTTTTGCAATCATAACATCTGATCTTGCTCTAAATGAAGTCAAGGGGAGTTTTACAACTGACTACCATTTGACCAAGGACCAGCCTGTGGTAATGAAATAAATTGAATGATTGCAGTCACATGGGAAATCTCCATATCGTCTGGGAATGCTGTAGCTTTCTCTCTTTTTGAAATGATTTTTCATGCCAACATAAGCCCAGAAGTCCCAGTGATAGTTGGAAATTGATGACATCATAGTGCTCTAATTCTAGCTTACACATTGTACAAGCAGACAAACTCTTCCCCTACTATTTTAATAAACTGGTTCTTCCTAGATTTTAGTTCCCTTCAGTTCAGTAAGCTGTGAGAGTTCAGGAAAACCTGCTGGGTGAGTAAATGCTTTTTATTTTTTAAAAGTTTCTGTACTTCTGCTCACCTGGGGAGGACTTGCTTAAATCAATGGAGCACTTACACAGTTAAGTGAGCCCTTGAACTATGTCAAACATGCAGGGTGGCTGGGAATTGTAGGTGCTACTACAGAGTGCCTGTGCAGTTACCCCACATTTTGGCTCTGGGCTGGATAGAGCAAACCCATCAAATCCATAATTTATGTCTCCTCTCTCATCCAAACTCTGTTTGTCTCAGCTTTGTGTGGAGGAATGAGGATTTGGCCCTATGCCCTCCTCTGATTGAGAACAATCTCAGAACAACCTCTTTCCACCCCACAGCCAAAACAAAACTCTAATCAAATTTATAAACACTGGCAGCTTTCAGGCTTGCATTTCTCTCTGAGCCTAATTTAAATGAACACCAGACAATTTATGGGCTTTTCCAAGTGAACGTACAGGGCTTGATTGCCAGCGTCTGACTCTCAGACAGCTCACTGCTAATCAAAACCAGACTTATTCTCATATGAAGCAGACTAATAAGTATTGATGGAGTTACAACGGCGAAGGCTCATTGTTTACCACAATGAGCCACTAGCATGGCAGCAGTCATAGACGCTGCTGTTTAGCACACTCGGACTTAGCAGTGGCAAATTTGCCTTGGCTTTCCCTCCATAATACAAGGAAAGTTGGGGTCTTGGGATCAAGTAAAAAAGAGTCCTCAATAGCTGACGCCTCACCTCTGTCATTCAGGGTTTCCACTCTTAACATTGAGGAGATTATGCCTCTTGTCTTCCCCTTTCAGAGGGTGATGCAGAATAAAATATCCCTCAACTCTCGTCTCCCCAGATTCTTCAGGAAAATCTAAAGGAATCAGGCCCAGACTGCATGGAATACTTCTTTCCCATCTCATTGGCAGTGTGAATTCTAGAGCCTTCGAGAAATCGATCTCTATAAAGCTGGGTCTGGATTTGGTGAGGTGAGCTTGGCCAGTTGAGATCCACTGACCTTGATTCAGAATGAATACTGAGGTGGTGCCCATCGATCACACCTAGCATTCCTATACTGTAATGTTTTACATGCTAAAAGCAATGCACAAACATAAACTAATATTCAAAAGCCCTCTGAGGTATTATGGTCCCTTTTCTACAGATTGGAAAAATAAGGTAGAATTTAAATGACTGGTCCAAGGTCAGACAGCAAATTAAGGGTACAGATGGAATTAGAACTGAAGAATCCCTAAGTCCCCATTCAGTCTCTAGCCATTAGCTCATGCTACTTACTGATTTGACAGGAATATGCACATATATCCAGAGGAATCAGATATCATTTGTTGAGGGGGAATATTCATGTACATTACATGATTGACATGTAAGAGAGAGTGTGAGCACAATATGAGTCAGGAAATACTAGTGCTCCAGTACGAAAACACTAGAGAATTGATAGAAAAGCATGATTTGACCATTGTTACTGCCAATTATTTTCAGTTTGATTGACTTGTACCGGTGGTGTGACTGAACTATTCAAGTTAAAGATTTAATGGATAATGCCTGATCAAATGGCCAACTTGGTGCACCATGGAACCTCTTTACATTTTGTTTTAATGTACAAAACAAGATGCTAAATGACTAAAAAGTAATAGATTGTGAAGTGATTCTGGAGGAAAACTGGCATAAAAAAGGAGGTGTGATGAAGAAAAGCTTCAAGATAGAACAGTGTTGGAGAAGAGAGGGAATTCTGGGGTAACATTAATTACTTGCTAATACATTTACAGATTGTAACAGTGACCACTAAACAGGCTTTTCTTTCTTTTTGTTAATATTCCTCTTGCTGAGACTTGAAATGTCATTATCCTGTGGTATCCCTTCACACAATGTCACCCCGCTTAGTACAAAGACCTGTCATTGTGTAGCACCTGCCATCTGGAACAGACTTTCCTTCTCTCCTCATGTGTCTTCAGCTTAAATGTGAAAAGAGACAGTGAGCTGATGAAATAGAGAAATGCAATTGGGCTATTCCAGGTGGCAAGGAGATGCGACGGAGAAGGCTCATTTGCCTCCAGTGACAAGATTGTGCTGAAGATCAAGAGGAGAACAATACTAAATGAGCACAGTAGAGAAAGATAAAGGGTGAAATCTCAACCCGGTTGATTTTTGAACTGGGGCCAGGATTTCACCCACAGTACATAAGATGGGACAGACAAGTCCATGGAGAGCTTCCAGGCAAAGAGAATAATTTTGACTTGAACCCTGAAATGAATGGGGAGAGTGGGGAGCTCTCTGAAGATAAAGAAGAGGCTCTTATGCTTATTTGTACATCATATGGGCAGCAGCATCTCATATGATCTGGCATTAAGAGAGACTGGCGAACAGAACTGCCTTATGAAGAAGGAGGTATGAATGAGAATATCAAACAAGGTGGAAGCTAGATAGCCTGAGACTTGGGCAGTACTATAGAGGTTGTGATAGGCAGATTTGAAAACCAGTTGGGAAGTTCACAGTCAATGATGAAGCCATGGGTGTGGACCATAGGTGAAATCCTGGCCCAACATCTCATTTTATAAGTAATATTTAACTAGAGTTCCCCATCCAATATAAATCAAAATACTTATAGATACTTCAGCTTTTAATCTTTATCAACTATAGAGGTGTTGACATTTTTTGAAATCACCTTTAAAGCAAATTCCTTTTTGGATGGATTATCTGGGTATCATATTCTTTAGCCTTTCTTTTTAATCTCTCAGCCTGTAGGTTCTCCCACAGCATTACTGATTTTTTTTTAGAAATGGGAATTTCTGCTTCTATTCATGTTAGAAATGGACTGAAAGATTTTTTTTTATTCCTTGACTGAAAAGTATCAGAAATTCAGTAGATAGGCATGGTCCATGAGTAAGCATCATTTATTGGACCATTTTTTGGTGAGAGACAAACTTTCGAGCTTACAGAGCTCTTCTTCAGGACTGGGCATCAGCAGATATTTTCATTCCGTATATGCAGAGGATGAAATAATAAGAAGACTTCTAAACCAGATTTTAACAGGAATACTTTTCAGTTAGGGCAAGAAACAGACTTCACTCAAACTGACAGACAGACAGTAGTGCTTTCTCTTTTATTGTGCAAACCTGCAGAAGCCTTGATGATGGTTTGGCCTAATAGAATGGATTAAAGATTCAGTCCCTTTTCTCCAAAGATGAATGATTAACATTTAAATGACCTAGTGTGCAAGCATTTGTTTTGTATTTGAAAGGTCTCTTCTGATCAGTCTTAACTGATCAGTGATTCGCATCCAGACTCTCCATAATCTGATAGGGTATGTCTACACTTGTAAATTTAGGTCGACTTTAACTAAGTCGACTTAGCATGTCCACACCTAAATTTTAAGTTGACTTTGGGGGGACCCTACGAAGTTGACCTAGAGCGTCCACACTGGATGCCTAGGTCGACTTGTAGGGGCTAGGGGGACCTTGGACAGTGGCAGGGGGGGCATCCCTTGCCAAGTGCCATGTACCTGGGTACAATGGGCAAAGGGGGACAGGGACCCTGGCAGGCCAGGCTCCCCCTCTGCCACCCCCTGGCAGGGAGGGCAGTGGGGGAGTCGTGGAGAGCCCTAAGTCGACTTAGAAAGCCTAAAGTCAACTTTAAACAAGGTTCAACAAAGTTGACTTAATTTTCCTTAAATTGACTTAAAGAAAGTGTAGTGTAGACACAGAGTAAATTAAGTCGACTTAAGCAAGCTTAAGTCGACTTAATTTACAAGTGTAGATGCACCCTTAGCCTCAAGTGCCTTAGTATCTATTATGCACTGAATGTTGAATGGAACATTATATAGCTGTACACTGAAAGTCACACTCTGCTGGTCTGTTAGCTTTTTTTAAAAAAAGTTGTCCTCCAAACATGCTGGAAGATGACCTTCTATAGATTAATGGCTTGATTTACAAAAAGTCTGGTGCCTCTGGGTTTGCATAAAGTTGTGTGCCCAACTGCACAATTAATTTGTGCTTGTAACTATATTAACAGAGGATCCTATTAAGTTTTGCCCTTGACTTCAATAAAGCAGGAACATGCCAAGAATTGAGAATTTCACAAAGATAGAACTAGGCAGGTCTTGCAGTGGCAAATGGTTATTGAAAATTCCTGATTTTGCTATGCACTTGTGTTAACTGGAATTATACGTACAATTGCAAGAAACCCCAAGTTCCATTGAAGACAAAAGCTGATAGGAAATAAAGGAATAATCTAAAACGTTAGTAATTAAAACAAATATTATTACAAATTTCATGAAAACAAACGAACAAATCAGATTTGTATGTGTTGGGGATTTTACCAGGATCTAGCACTGACTACATACACTGCTGCGGGATTTTGGCAACAGTCGAAGGGAGATATGCAAAGTACTTAAAATACCTTGCACGTCTCCCTTTGACTGCCTACTGCCTGTTTACCGCAATGTCTTCAGTGCACTGAGTCGATGAGAAATGCCCACCCTTCAACTCAGTGCTACTCCAGTTGCTGAGGTGGTCTTCAGTGATCGACTTACTGATTGGTTGGGTGCATCTTCACAGTCTTCAGTTGATGGGGAAGATCAGTCTGGTGGCAGCGAACTTTTCGCCATTGGTGAAGACTAGCCGTAAAGCCACATCATTCTTACCTCCCTGGCAGAGGCAGTCTCACTGACTTCATTAGACAAAGGGAATCATGCATATTAATTTACTATCTCAAATCAGTTATACCACAGTTTCATAGAGTGGGTCAGATCATTCTCATACAGGCAGTCCAGTGAAAACGCTGAGCCTACTGAAGATAGTGCTAGTAACCACATGAACAAGGTGGAAATGAATTGGTCCCATGTGGTTGCTGATTTTATTTATATTAGTTTGGGCCAGATTCTGGTACCCTTGCTGAGGTTGGTTAGTTCTCTGTCCTGTGACTGGTGCCATTGATTTCAATGGGACTGTGATTGGAGTAAATTATTACTCAACCTTTCTTAGGGTATTAGAATTTGGGCCTTTATGTTCCTGCAGATGAAGTCAATTAACATGTCTAACTCTCTTTATTTACAGTGATTTAAATGCTGCTTCGATTTTGCATCTTCTTTTGACTCACAGTCTTGCAAGTGATCTAATAGCTGAACTGTGGAAGGTAGACAGTTTCTAAAGAATTACTTTCTGGAGAGAAAAATTAAATTGGTCTTCAGTTTGAATATGGAACTTTCTAAAGGCATCAGTTAAAAAATGTAAAGTTAAACCAACCAGATGATTCCTCTCTTTTCAATATTTATCATAAAACATCCTAAACACATTGGCCTCTTGTAGACAACCTTTTCATTCCGCTGCTAATATACCATGAAAATGATAATATTAGCAACATTTTGGAGATGGTGTTTCAAGTATGCACCAATTTCCTCTTTGAAAATAAGAAGAGATGCAAGGATGTCCTTTCTTACCTCTCTTGATAGTAAGAATGTCTGTCTCTTGCACCTTTTTTAAAGAAAACACATATAATCATACATATGCAACATATATTTTTGCAATTTCTTGCTGATTGCCAGAAGATAGCACTAGGGTTTTGGTTTCATTTACACTATGCATTCTGCAAAAGCCTGAGTAGAGTGCCAAAAGACTTAAAATCACCCCTGAGAATATATGAAGAAGAAAATTAAAGTTATCTGTGTTTCCATTTATTTCTTGCCAAGACTTTTCAGCTGCAGGATACAGTAAAGGCCAAATCGCTTGAAACTTATTAGGACTGTCAAGACAATCAAGTGAAATCGCATTTGTGATAAAGCTATGGAGCTATGTCACAGAACTCTTATGTAATTATATATACATATATATTATATATGGTTTTAAATTATATTTAGAAACCTCCCCTTCTCCTTTAGTTTAAATTCTTTGAAGGCAACATCTGCTTATAATGATGTGGCAACCTGCAGGCAGATGTTCCAAAGCTGGAGTTAAACATTTCACTCTACTATAAATTGATATTTTAACTGTTGCCTTATATTTTGATATGACACTTTCAGAACAGCATATATTTTAACTTGGGAAAGGTAAATTTAACCACACTTGTTTTCTTATGAATTTTGATACCAAGCAATTGTTTTCTCAAAGCCACCAATTTCGTTGTCTTTTTTTTTTTTTTTGGTAGCATCCAGGTTCTGTGATACTGCCCAAGGTTCCCAGTGGAAGAAAGAAAGGGCAATGCAGACGATTTGTCCAGATTTGTGACTAGTCAGGTTGTTTTGCCATTAGATGCTCTGTGAAAGGCAGGTCAGTCCCTACAGAAACTCCCATCAACCTTTTGAAGTTATCAGGAGGAAGACATGGTTGCAGCACAAACAAATTCAACAAGGCTATGTCTGCACTTGCAAGTTAGTTCGAATTAAGGAAGCTTAATTTAAGCCTTGGCCACACTAGGCTTTCATTAGTTCAAATTAAGGGCTTCCTTAATTCGAACTAATAAATTAAATCGCTTAGTTCGAACTAACCCTTAATTTGTAATAGTTTAGTTTGAATTAAGTCAATGTGGCCATATTAGTTCGAACTAATCGGCAGATTGACCTTCATGCAACTGACTAATTCGAACTAAGCAAGTGCCCTGCATGGACATGGCTAGTTCGAACTAGCATTCTAGTGGGGCCATGCTAGTTCGAATTAACTTAATTCGAACTAACTAAAATGAGTTTGAATTAGTTAGTTCAAATTAACTAATTCGAACTAGCTTTTGTAAGTGTAGACATTGCCCAAGAGTCAAACCCAAATCAGCTTTTGTTAAAATAAAATAAGAGATCTCATTTGTATCAAAATGTGCCAGGAAATTCCTGGTTAAGCTCAGGGCTGCATTCTTTCCTTTGATTCTACAGAATGGGATGGAAAGAAGGTAAAGCCACATGTGGGGGTGGTAAAGAGGAAAGGCTGCCTCCATTATGCTAGCATTCCTTCCACAATGGGAGCCCCTTTGTGGAAACGCATGGACATCAGACTTCATGCTGTGGAAGGGGGCAAGCCAGGGTCAGGACCAGGTTGATGGCCACTTTCCATGGTGCTGTGCGCTTGCCTTTGTTAGACGTTAGCAAGTAAGTTATCATTCTGCCCCATCATCAGCAATGTACCTGCTTTCTCCTGTGATGTAAAATGCCTCCGAGTTCTGTGGCCAGTTGCTAGGAAAGGAACTCATTCTGGAGCTGTGCTGCTGAGGGGGAAGAGTAGGCTGGGGCCTGGAAATCAGGGATTAAGAATAGAGGCACTCTTTGGATCATGGATGATCACTGATTTTTACAGTATGTCATGTTTTGTCAGGGAAGACTTTTAAGACTTTGGGGGTCTATGTTCCCCTCTATTCATCTCTGAGGAAAGCAAATGATCAGAATTTGTTAGCAAATGCCCTAAACCCATAGAATGGAAGTGCTGGACTAGTGAGCCAGCATCTATCTCTTTCCACAGATCTCCAGAACCCAGTGTGCCTACTCTGCTCTACAGATCTGCAGGCCTGGAGTGGAGCAGCTGGCTGGCAGAACAGGGTAAAGCCAGACAGCAGCTTCACTTACTGGTTTGCTCGAGTCAGGACTCAAGAGATTTCCAAGCAGAAATCTTTGGAAGAGTCAATATGGCAGAGCTCTCTCCATGGCTTCTATTGTATGAGGCCAAGTGGAATGTGGAGGGGAATACCCTCTGTGCAAAGTCCCCAGACCTGAGGATTGAGTAACAGAGCTGCCTACTGATCTTCTGGCTCCACAAGTTTCAAGACCACCTTCATGTTCCTTCTCCCCCAAACTGTAAGATTTGTTGGACTGAATCTCACAGTTTCCTAACTCTCATTTGCCTTCACTACAGGTTTATCGTGGGAGGGTGTAATTTAGTCTTAGATTACCATCACCCATTCTGAGCAGGGAGTTATTGTGGAGAGGCTGATAAAGTCTTAATTGTTGCATAAAACAATTGTGCTGCTTTTTTAAAGTTTGGCTTGAAAGGTAAACTACAGAAAAATTTTACAATTTAACTTTAACACTGTTAGAAGGCTCCAGTGCTCTATAAATTAAATGGTATATAGGGCAGTAAGACCTCAATAGTACAGGCACACAATACCCACAGTATCTTATACTGAGTACAATGGACACTATTTATCTGGGTTAGGTCCAAGGTGACATTTTATTTCTCATTGGTAATTAGGTTTTTTTTTTAGATTATACTAAAAACCAAACCCAGTGAATTTATCACCCTGGGAGGTTTGTTCATATTTAAGCCGAAGATATATAAAGTCATTTGAATGTTCCAACAAATTCCTCAGAAGGTTGTAAAGAAGCAATTGAAAGCACCTGTTGCTGAACTGAGTTTCCAGCTGCTCTAGATGTTGGTTGATGTATTAATGAGTAAACATTCTGTCTTCTGCCATCAAAACCATCACCGAATTCTGGAGGGTGATATCAGTCCCCTTGATCTAAATGGTGGCTATTAATAATTCAAGGATGTAACATGAGACTTGTGAAGACTAATCAGATTCTACCAATGAGAAGAGCAATTCCACTGACCTTGCGGGACAGCTGTTCCAGATGTGCTTTAAGGGTGAGGATGTTTTGGTGGCAGTTTGAAAGGTGAAGAGAAGGAAGAATAGAGGGCCAAGGGGCAGGGAGAAGAGTTAGAAGAGGAGGAGGCAGAGGAGTGGAGAGAGAAGAAAAAAGGGGAGAACAGAAACAGCTGATCTAACTTAGAAATACAACCACAGAGGGTGACCCAGTTAAAGCATAGATAGGTAGTGCAGCTGTTAGCTGGGTCCTTGAGCCATGCCAAAACCATAGACTGCTCAGTTGTTTAGCATATCAGGGTCTATACTCAATAGTCTCTCCCTTGAGAGGCAAGTTCTTGGACAGTCCTTGACCTTGCCCATAGTTCAATGAAATAGCTAACACAGTCTACAATGCAAAGTGAAACCGTGCTTTAATTGTTTTGGGGACAGCTGCACTGTATTTTTTGGTTTAGATGGACTCAGAGTTATGCCATGACATACAAAAACTAGATTAAAATAATATTAAGTTACAAAGTCACACACTGAAAAGTTAGGAGACACCATTCCCACCTTAATTCAGCCTCCTTTTTGAAGATTTTATAACTTGGTCAGATTTGAGTGGTTTTTCATGAGGATCTCAAATGGCTTATCCCTAGCTCCCTTGCCAAAGGAAGTCCATCCTCCAAAGCTGGGGGAGGGGATGGGGGTGGTGAGCTAGAGCTTCTCAACAAAATAATTGTAAGATTTTTTTAGCACCGTCTATTTTTTCCCAAGCTCATTCTGAAAAACAGCAGAACTGATTTTTCTTCTGAAGTTTGCCCCCCCCCACCCCAAATTTCAGCCTGAGGCAGACAACTAGCACAGAATATTTCAGTTCACCTGGCTAAATTTTGGCCAAGTAAAACAATATCTCAGAATGGGAAGAGTCAGAAGAACCTTTATGACAATGTTGCTACCTGCATCACCTGTGATAAAATAATAAACATGCCTAGTTTGATTTGGGAAGTTATAATTCCATTTGGTACTTCTGGTGACTACAGAAAAATAGCGGAGTTTTGTTCTCATGAGATGATTAGCACCTTTCAGGGCAATTATAATCATTAGCACAGTTGCCCATTTTATATATATTAAATGAGGGGAACACAAATTCCACTTACAGCTAACAAAAGAAACCCTCCAGAGTAATAACTTTTCCAAAGAAAAGATGGCATCTGTAGTCAGGTGGTATCCTGCTTTCATCCTAATATATCGTTTTTAGTTATTGTCGTAATAGAAATCCTGTTGAAGCTAGTGTAAAATACTTGGGTGTTTGACTTCTAGACATTTCGTTACTCTGTAGCGGGTTAGTTACTAAGTCAGTCAGCACGGAGATGGTGATATTTTATTTGCACACAACAATCTTTTTTATTAAAAATACTGAAAATATTATTTGGAGTTTCTCTTTAAGTTTAAATAATTACAATTATTGCCATCTGCCATCTGTGACAGACTGACAATTTTCTGCAATGCCTGTGCTGAATTAGGTTTATACCTATCTTAGGGGTCCATTGTTTAAAAAATGCAATTATGGATGTGTTTATTGTGGAATTCTTTGTATTTCCATGGGAAGAACATACTTGAAATAGGAGAATAGCTGAGGGTGCTTAGGTAAATTCACTCAAGTGCTAACACCTCTAGAGAAGCCACCTCCCTCGAAAGGACCATGTATAAGTTCAAACTGGATTCTCCAGGGACTAACAGACAAAGAAATGGGCTTTTGGCTAACTAGCTTATGGCCTTCTTCCTGATTCAGAGAGACAGGGTCTCTGTTCCACAGAGGACCCAGTCCTTAGGGCATGGTTGGAAAGCCCTGCTCTACTGAGGCCACATAAGACAATGTGTTGTTCCAAGCTGAAACTTTGATAAACTTGTGCCCACAAAGGAAATCCTTTTGGGTGAGAGACTGAAGAACTACTTCTGCAAGAGGCCATGTTAGAATTGGGGGGATGTCTGCTAAACTTATTAATATGTGTGTGTTGTTTTAAATATGTTTTCTCTGAACTGCTTTTATCCTAATTGTACTGTAGGCTTGCACAGGAAGTGCTGTGTGATCCCTGGTAGCAATTATTCCTGTTAACTGTCTCTGAAGAGAAAGCAAGCAGATGTCCTGGGGCAATCTGTTTGGGCTGGGAATAATGCAATGAAGGTGGGGAACTCTGCAGCCTGGAAATACCCCAGTCAGATGGGAGAAAGACCTGGATCGCCATCTAAGAAAGGCCATGGTTGTGGAGCTGGCAGCCTGAGCGTGGGTGCCCTGGCTGGATCACTGAGGGAAAATACAGGTGCAGTTGTCCTGGACAGTGGCAGTATCCTCTTGAAAAACACATTGCAAGCAATGAGTTTAACCAGCACAACACTTCAGTGAGATGATTTTTAGCTCCTATGTAGAAGGCACACAGAAATTCAAGGCTTTTTAACACAGGACGTTACTGCCATGGCACGGCAAGTCAGGGTGTTACAGCCCATTATCATGCCATGCAGTTATGGGTGATGTGGACACTGTGATGGTGCATTAGAAGTTCTGTAATGTGCACTGATAAACTCCTATTTCACACAACAGAACTGCTCCAAGGGCTGCATAGTAACAGCAGCCCGAAATTGGTACTATGCGGCAAGCTAGTCCACAATGGATTCAGATCCTGGCTTGCCGCCCAGAGAGTCAAGCAAAAGTTTTCCACCAGGTTAGATTGGCAGAGACCTGGGATATTTTTTTGCTTTCCTCAGTAGCAGGACCGTCTGGGTATCTCACTAAATCAATTCCCTGTTGTTCCAGGAGCTTCAGGCATTGGTGCACGTTGGTCCTGTCTATTCTCCACTTGTGGTACACTACAGTTTAGTCTCCTGAAGACTGCAGTTTTTTGGTCTATTTCTGGTTGTTGGGCTTAGTGTTGGATTTGGTGATCCTTACTGGCCTGTGATACAGCCAGTCAGACTAGATGATTTGATGGTCCCCTCTGGCCTTAAACTCTGTGATATCCCCATAGTCATATAATGAATCTGTGACAGAGCCAGAAGTCTTTACTTCCAGTCTTGTTCTTCAACCACTATATCATATTCTCTTTCTGCATATTCCCTGTCTGTCATGTCACAATCCTGAACTCTAAAGATGCTCAACAGAGTCCTGTGGCACTTTTAAAGACTAACAGATTTATTTATC
>ML685769.1:23129425-23139542 GCA_007922175.1 Pelusios castaneus | reverse complement strand
AACTGATTTTAGCAAGTGTAGACATAGCCTAGAGAATTTAACTGCTGGTAATGGAAAAGGTGTGATAACCCTGCTGTGCAGACCAATGGGCAGTGTGTGTTCACAGCAAGGATGCTGTGTCAGGTGCAGCTTTGTCCCACATCCACACTAGCGGTGTTGTGGTTGCCTCAATGCAAACCTAGAAGAATTGTGGTTGAAGAGGTCAAACTCCCATCATTCACTGAGAAACTCTAAGAAGTCCCAGGGAACCAGTACCATTTTTCAAGACCTTTTCCCAAAAAGAAAGCCAGGATAAATGCTCAGCTCTCACTCTGTGCTTAGCAAGAAAAGTTTCCGCTGGAGCTTTGCAAAGGTGGCCGTGCTGAAGTGATAGAGAGTGCTCTGAAATAACAAGGACTGCAATAAAAGTAAGTTATAATTCAGTTTTGAATCCCACTGGCTTCTTGTAAGGTTCTTGAATGCTACTGGCCTCCCCTTGGGCTAGTGACAGTAGAGACATATAATTAGATGTCACACACAAAAGAAAAAGTAGGGGAGACAAAAACTGTAGGAATCAGCGAACAGAGGGAAGCAGCTTGTGGTCAGTTTCAGTGGGCTAACAAAAGTTGTCCACTGCAGATAAATAGGATCCTTGGAAATTTTAGTCTGCAGAAGAGTGAGGGAGGATTTGATAGCAGCCTTTAACTACTTGAAAGGGGGGTTCCAGAGAGAGGTCTAGGTTGGGTATCAGAAAAACCATTTTCACTAGGAGGGTGGTGAAGCACTGGAATGGGTTACCTAGGGAGGTGGTGGAATCTCCATCCTTTGAGATTTTAAAAGTGTGATTTGACAAGGCCTGGCTAAGATGATACAGTGGGGGTTGGTCCTGCTTTGAGCAGGGGGTTGGATAGATGGCCTCCTGAGATCCCCTTTAGCCCTAATCATCTATGATTCAATGAAGCATGTCTCTTTGGAGGGCACCAGCTAGGGGAAGAAAGTTCTTTTAAGTGAGTGGAGGGAAGGAAAATAGAATTATTTTCACAAAAGATCCAGCCTCTTCTGGATATGCTCCTGCTGTATACATGACTGAGTAAAAGGTGCAGGAGAATATGCATTGTCCCCAATTGCATTAAATGACTGGGAAGCACTGGTTGTATAAAAGTTCCTCCCTTCTGGGGTCTCAAATTAACTGGTATCTCTGGTAGATGGCTTTACTTGTATTAGCTGGTCAGAAGCCGGAAGGATGGGCAGTGCAATTATTCACCTAACACTCATGATTGACATTAGTTTAACATCACTTATCTGTCAAATTACCCTGGTGACTTTTTCAGGCATTAAAAACAAGGGCAGAAAGAAAGGTAACTGCAGCCAGATAAGAGAAGCGTGCTAATTAGATGTGGTTCTGTTGCAGGGCCAGGTGGATACAATGTCACATAAATGCTTTGGCCACAGTGCTCAACATGAAATTGGTTGTAGTAATATTCACCTTCTTTTACATTTGGCATATTTTGGATTTTGGTTAACGTAAAAAAAGTGGGTCCCTGCTTGTCTGCCATTCTGAGACATGGCGAAGTTCAGCCAAGCTCACCCTGTAACTGCAGCCCATGCTGTTGATAGGGGCTGAGCAGGAGTGACTGAGGTGGGTCTTGACTGTAGGAAAGTATGGAGGAACTGTACTGAGTGGGTGCTGGCTAGCTTCTGCTGATGGTGGCACACAGTGAAACCTTGAAAACTCTTGCCAGTTGCTGCACCTGCTAAACCAGCCTGGTTATATAATTATCTTCTCTTCTTAACCAGCTTATGCCATCTCTTCTGCCATGGGTCCTAGGGTTCACCGAAGAGACTCGAGATCCAGCTAAGGTTTCAGGCATCTCCTACTTCAGCTCTCATTGCTGTAGTCTTCCTGGTTCAGAGAGCTGTTCCCCCGCCCCCTTTTTGTCCCTTTTTTCAGCAGTGCATGGAGCCTCTGTGTTGACTAGCAGCACATGCAATCACATGAGTGATCAGCATATTCTGCCACATCTTCAAAGGAAGGACAAACTATTCTTATCATGAGCCTGAATAAACTAGACCGTAGCACCCCTGATCTTCTCCCATCACTGACCAACCAATGCCTAGCTTGGCAAGGTGCTCAGACCAGACCATTCTGAATGACTATGTTCATCTGTGTCTGAATTTCTTTAGCAGCCCATGTGGTCACCTGTGTCCTGGTCTTTGCTTCAGGCCACTTGGCAGTGCACTCACAAAGAGGTTTTCTCTGGGATACGAGAGGGACAAATGGAGTAGAGTATCATGGTGTTAGCTAAATAACGCACAGATCAGCTCCATGGTGTGTGCAGCTTTCTTTGTACAAGTGGCTTACAGCAAACCTGACCCCATGCAGCGGAATGCAGAGAGTAGACCAGACGGGCTGCCTAATGAGTGACGGTCACTCAGTGGGGTGGCAGTGGGAGGATTTTTTTCACTGCTGGGACTCTCATATCAGTGATTCCCATTGCTGCTGGCACAGTACCAGTGAAAATTGGCACTGGGGAGGACCACACATTGTTAGCCTCTCTCCAAGTGAGTGTATTCCACATCGTAATGTGATTCCTCATGCACCTCCGGGAGCGGATGTCTAGTGTGTTACAAGTGTGCTGGGAACCAAATAATGCTTAGTGTGCCAAGCTTTTCTTCTTTAGACAAGGTCTCAGCAGGTCAGATCCTACAGCCCTGGAGAAGAGACAATCCAATAGGAGTTATGTCTGTCTCAGGATTACAAGCCCAGGCCCCCTATGTGCTGCTCTATGAGTTGGCTCACGGAAGGCGTTTCAGCCTTGTCCCTGAATCTCTTCTCTTTAATGAGTTTAAGGCCGATCTTAACATTACTTTCCTTTATCAAACGTATATTTGGTTTGATGTGGTCAGTATTTGGTAGTAACCATGCTGCTGCTGAGGAAATCATTTGTGGTAGCTTCTTTGCAAGGGTTTATGGTATTTTTCTTTCCTAAGAATTACAAATGAACAATAATTACCCCGTATATTAATTTGCTTTGAGACATTACACCACACCTGGTGACTTTGCAGATCCCCAGTCTTCATTTTCTTTAAATAATTAGTTGCTGCGGTTCAGTGTTTGGCCCAAATTCAACAATATAACAGCTATAATTTAAACCGTCTTTACTGAGACTTTTCAAACTATGAAGGATATTTGCCTTTCCTCCTCTGAACATCCTTCCCTTGGACACTATGTATTTTAATGAAAAATTAATTGATTTCTCCAGTGATTTTTTCCTCTGCCTTTTCTTGAGCCATAGCGAGAAGGTCATTGGCTTGTTTTGTATATCAGAAAAGCACTCAAATGGTTAAGAGAAAACCAGAGGACTGCAGTCAATTTGTTCCATAATATTAGCTCATTACGACAATTCCTTTAGCAAGGGGGGATATGGTAGGAATAACTGATAGCTGCAAGCTTTGCCAAAACAGACATTTGTTTTCCATTAGTTGCACATATACTTTCTTACAGGCTTACTATGAATTGAGATACAGTTCAGGGCATGCTCCTGGTTTATGTAAGACATCTTATGATAAGGATAAGAAAATCTCACATGCTAACTTCTTTTCCTTCTGGGCTTCTTCTAACTTGATGTAGAATATTTTTGTTCTTCACACTCAGATGTCTCCAAGTTTGTCCTGTGCTAAGTGTCTCAGAATAGGAGGGGGTGATAAAATATGGAGTGTGGCTAGTACAGGGTCTGCAGCAGTTCTGCATAGCTCACACATAAGAGTAATAAGCTCCTCAGAGTCCTCAGCACAGTTTTCAAGCTTTAATATGCAACCCATCTGGGCTTCAGTGAAAAATAACATGTCAGAGGATCTGCTTTGAGCTCTATAACATGGGGAAGGGAGGAAAATGTTCCAGTTATTTTTGTTTATTTGGTTATTATTTCCAGTTATTTTTGGTTGAGAAGCATAGTGGAAGCAATTTGTTAGCTAGTCTATCTTATCAGCAATCAACCACATGGGTGTGTCAGCTATAACTTCTTACATCCTACTGGAATAAGACTACCCCATGTTCGAGGCCCAAGATGTTGCTGATGGTAGCACAGAAGTTAGGGAGGGTGAGAAATTATTTTTATTTATAAATTGAAAACAAAACAAAACAAAACCCTCTAGCCAAGACTCTAGCAGCTTTTTTTTCAGATGTCCTGAGCAAGTATGGTTTCCACCAACGTTAACAGGAACTTAGTATTTCTGAAAATCCAGCCTTTGGTGCTGGAGACATAACATTAAGGGTATGTCTACACTAGCAATTTAGGTTGACTAAAGGATCCTTAAGTCAACCTAAATTACTCCATGTCCACACTGGGCTTTCATTAAGTCAATTTAAGAAATTCCTTAAGTCGACTTAATGGAAGCTTAAGTCGGCTTAATAACTACCCCTGCTTAGGTTGACTTAAGCCTTAAGTCGACTTCTTAAATTGACTTAAGGACGGTGTGGACAGGGAGTAGCCTTTAATAAGTCGACTTAATGCCAGTGTGGATGCCTATGTCCAATGTTAAGTCGATTTAATAAAATCGACTTAAAAGGAGCCACTTTGTTAAGATGACTTAATAAGGTCAACTTTAAGTCGACTTAAAGTCGACCTTGTTAAATTGACTTAACAAAGTGGAATTAACTTTTTCTATTGCAGACATACCCTAAAAGCCTTATAAATTATTATTAAAAATGTAACAAGATTAAGCCAAATTCAGCAATATATCATTACCACAATAGCTCCAATGAAAATTAATAGCCAGAATACTGGAGTTCAAAAAATATTCCATTTGTAACCTTTCTGCCAGTTGGAGTTGGCAGCAACAAGGGCCAGGTTCTTTATTTAGGGGTTCCTTTCAATAATACAACACAAAATCGATTTAAGCCCCCACCTCCTCCATCTCCCAAAGCCAGAAAAAACAGATGGACATTATGTTATAACAGGCCCCGAAGATCAACGGATTTGGACTTTTTTAGACCAAAGGAGAAGACTGATTCCTACAGTTCAGGGGCTCTCCCAAGGAATGCTGGGCCAGCAGCTCCCACCCTCTCTATTATACTGAGAGGTCTATAGCTCAAGCACCTCTGCTGATCAAAGCAGGAAGAGAAAAACAGGTTTGGAATTGTACGGGCCAGAAAATCCATTTTATCCTTACATGCCTGTAATCACAGCAAAGGAGGAATATCTAGCGAGTGTGATGGAGGAGTGACAGTTTGAAGAAGAGAGAGCGAGAGCGTACTTTACATGGATAAGATAAGATCCTAATCTTTGAAATTCAGGGAAGACTGAAACAGACAGGAAAAAGGGGACTGAAGGAGACAGTGTAAACAGTTGAGGTGCATCGATAAGGTAACTACAGGCAGGAAAGGAGTAGCGTGGGCCTGAGATTCTGGCTGGGCCTGAGGAGTACACAAGATCACAAACGTCCTTAGCAGGGAGTCTTGCTTTAATGAAATCCTTGTGTAGAAGCTGGTAACTGAGGTCAATTTCATCAGGCATGACTGGCAAGGCTAATGAAGGAGCATTTACCATTTCTGCCTGTGAGGTCTCTTAGCCTTTGACTATAAGGATTAGCATCTCGGAGAGGAAGCAGCTGAAGGGCAGGTACATGCCATGCAGAAAGAGCATGAGGACATGTCAATCAAGTCAGAAGAACCCTGTTGCTTTGAAGGAGGCATGGTTGAGAGCAAAGGCACTCTGGCTTATGGGCAGCTCCAGTGAATCACAATGGGCAAACAAAGAAAAATATGTTGACCGGCGTAGGTGAGCATTTTCCCCCTATCAGTCCTGCATGACAAGCAACAAAACATGAGGTGCATATGTAAGAGGTTGGGGGTTGTATATGGCAATGGATCACATCCCTTTGAAGGCGCACCAGCCCGCCGCCTTTGGAGGGCTGGAGGCAAAGCTTCCTAGAAGTGGGAAGACCACTGGTGCCCAGACTGTGACCCCACCTGTGCTTTGCCCTGAGGCCCTGCCCCTACTTGGACTCCTCCCGTGGTCGTGCTTCAGGTCCTTCTCCTCCCACCACTCACTTTTCCCCACCTCAGAGAGGAGTAACTGGGCAGCTAGGCCTTGGGAAAGAGGTGGTGAGGAGCAAGCAGGGGAACAGGGGGTCTCAGGGAGTGAACGGGAGAGGTCTTGGGGGAAGAGGTGGAATGGGGGCCTCAGTGCCAGGGCCATGGTCCAGGTGCCAGCGGCCCCCTCCGTTTCTAGGGAGTTTCCAGCACTACTTTGTAAGTTTCCCCGAATGGAAGACTCATGCCACCCACCAATGCAGGATGGAGACATAACTCCCCTTTCCGAGGAGAAGAGAGATCAAACCAGGAAATGTTTACCCAGAAAAGTGAAAGCTGTAACAAATTGCAGCTCAAATTTCATTATTTTGACAAATATGGTCTAGCAAATATTCCCTGGATGAGGATCTGCACTATTAAAATATGGATGTAGATCAATTTTCATGTCACACGTGGCATGGAGAAGGAGCCAGATTACCCTTTTATCCGTTATACCATAGTAGTTATTAAGTCAAAGGAGACTTCTCTATAGATATTAATTGGCTAGGTAGTCATTTTATTTATATAGTGTGTGTAACACTTTACAGGCAAATAGGAAGACAAAATCCCTGCCCCAGGGAGCTTACAACCTAGATTAAATGAAATATGAGTGCGATGGTGTTGTGCCTGGAGACCTGCTCCATCCACTCCAGTTTCTTTATCCAATGATAGCATATAGAGAAATACCTTTCCTAAAAGGATTTCCTCTGTAGGATAAGTCAGAGCCACATGGTTGTTAGTTTAGAGGTAGATTGTTTGAATATGGTAGTTTGGGTGTGGGATGGACATGACTGTAAGGAGATATTTTTTTTTTTTTTTTTGTTTAATTCTCCGCGGGGGGTGGGGGGGGGGGGGGGGGGGGGGCCATAACAGTAAAACGTTTATACCATAGGATTGATTTTGCCTTAGGGCTTTGAAACTGCAGGGACAAACTTGTAGCACATTCAGACACAGAGCTGCATTGAAGGGCCCAATCCTTTGTGGTGCCCAGCATCTCCTGTAAAATGCTCAGGGCCCTCCCATTAAATCAGTGAGTATCAAAGGCCAATATTTTTTCCATAAGGCATTTAGAACCTCATAAGATTCATCACTGGTATAATCATAATGACTTAACTGGAGCTACACCAGGGATGAATTTGGACCACCTGGCTTTTGGCCCTTAACTTTAGATGAGTTTCTAGTTCCTCTAGTGCTGGTGCAGTTGTGAGGGGTCTGCTGTGATCCTTGGGGGTTTCCTTCCCTTGTTTTGGGTAGGCAGAAAGTGAAACTCCTGCTTTATCCTCATCCCAACCCTGTGTCGTCCAGGACGAAGGCCACAGAAAAGCTGGAACGGGTTTCCTATGTGCCTTGGAGCTCCCTGTATGGAGCTCTGGCATCCTATCATCGGGATTGGATTCCAGAGGCATGAGAACAACCTCTCACCACCCATGGAGATTTTAGTTCCATGAACTGAGCGAGAGAAAAACTGAGCAGTTTGGTACTCTCAAGACTAATGCCAAGGAGAGGTGTGACTCCTCAGACAAATTCCAAAGGGGTAGCCGTGTTAGTCTATTGTAGAAAGACAACAGAGTCTTGTGGCACTTTTAAAGACTAACAGATTTATTAATAGCATGAGCTTTCGTGGGAGAAAATCCCACTTCGTCAGACGCTTTGAAGATAGGAAAGTTACAGAGTGGGAGGAAATTAAATGCAGGGGAGTGTATGACATAGCATCAGGTCAGGCTGTAACAGCAAACAGTTAATAGCTGTGTTGACACAGATGAATAACAAATCACAGCTTCAAACAGAGTCTGCAGAACTCGAATTTATATGCAAATTTGACTCAGTTGCCTTGGGGTTAAACAGGGACTATGGATTTTTCTCGCATTACATCAAGTGAATTGACCTCCCCCCTCCTCTATGTGCTGTTCCCCAGTGTTTTGAATCCTAACACCTACTTTGATTTGCTGTTACAGCCTGACCTGATGCTATGTCATACACTCCCCTGCATTTAATTTCCTCCCACTCTGTAACTTTCCTATCTTCAAAGCGTCTGACGAAGTGGGATTTTCTCCCACAAAAGCTCATGCGATTAATAAATCTGTTAGTCTTTAAAAGTGCCACAAGACTCTGTTGTCTTCCTCAGACAAAGTCTGCAAAATATGACTTGGCATGAATGTCCCAGAAGTGCTTGGCTACTCGGAAATAGAGTGGATTCTTAATGTGAGTATAAGTCAGGGCAAAGCTCAAAAACAAATGGGCTGATTTCACAAATGAGAGCAACACATATGAGGTTTGTTTGTTTTTAAAAAGGACCATTTAGAGGGGGATTCTGTGTTCTCTGTAGCGTCTGGTAATAATAATAATAATACAAGTGACTATAGTTGAGCCAAAGTAGGTAGTGGATACATATTATTTACCAGCTGATTAACTTTAGCTTAACAGATTTATTTTTTTCCCCACTGTTTATTATTTTTTTTCTTTTTGGCAAATTAGGTTTGAATATGCAGCTCTTTCTTTCCCACACCCTATAGCAATTAGAAAGAATCTTCTTTCCAAGCCAGTAATTTAGGATATTATGCTGGGCTGAATGAGATCATGAAGTTTATCTAGACCTTTATCTTGACTCCACATATTATTTCCTCTTCTATTATAGACTTTTTGAAGACATTTTTAATACCTAGTTTTAGAGCTAAAGAGCAGATATGAGACTTGTTTTGAGGCTCACACTGATTTTTTTTAAACCTGCTAAATATATAACAGCACAATGGACACCCTCACAAATCTTGTTTCCAGAAAAATCCCATTGCTGACTGGTTTTAGTCCCTCCACTCTCATCATTATAACCTTTTTCTGCTACTTTTTAGTAGGTCTGTGGGTGACGGACATAGTGTCACTGTTTGCTACAGGTACCGCTTAATATAAAGTGAAATCTTGGTCCCATTGAAATGAATGGCAAAAATCCTACTGACTTCAATGGGGCCAGAATTTCACCCAGTAGGTGTTCCAAATGTGCACCCTTCGGCTGCTCTATACCAGGGTTATTGTAACAACCAATTGTTTGCAGCAGGGCATAGCCATGTTTGTCTGTTGATCACTGTCTGACTCTTGGGGTGACTTTGTAAATTGGACCATGACTTGTGTTGTGATCCGTTTAAGGTAGAACAAATGGATAAGAGCCAGTTTTGATTTGCAGACTCAGTGTCGCACTGTAATGGAAAACCAAGTCAATCCAGTTGCTATGTTTACTTTGACACTGGCTACTAACCTCATTAATGAAATTTAAGACCAAACATAAAAGGGTTTGTGATGGGCGCACCGTTGGAGTGCTCCATGGAGCTCATGTGTAATAGTACCACTATCCTCAGCTGCAGCATCTCCTGAAGACTATCTGCCCCTGTTTCAAGGTTTTCTGAAGCTCAGAAGATTCAAGGCTCAGAAGGTTCAAGATCTTCTAAGGTTCAGCCTGCTGGCCAGCCCAAGTGCAGTTCAAAGTCTTCTGGGATATCTAAAAGTCAGACTCAAAGTCCGAAATCAGATACCCATATTAATAGACCCTCTGTTCTCCTTAGGTTCCACCAAAGTCCTCTGTTTCTTGGCCCATTCCCTGGGTCCCTGCTGAGCCAAGTAGGGTGACCATGCGTCCCATTTTGGCAGGAATGGTCCCCTTGTTAAGCTCCATCCCACATGTCTCAACTTTTTTGGCAAATCTAGGCATTGGTCCCATTTGCTCCTGCCAACTGATCATCAATGGGCAAGAGCGAATGTGACCCAAGGCCGTTTCCAAACTGTGGCATAGAGGAATGCTCGGGGGATGAGTGGTGATGCCAGGTGGCTTGGGTGAGTGGTGACACCAGGTTGGGCATTACGCCCTGAAGAACAGCAGCAAGGAACAATGGCAGTAACTACTGAAGTGCAAGTAAAATATAAGAAACCACAAAATATATGAACATATACATATAAAATACAGTAAAACCCGCCAAGAGCCACCATTCAGGGGAGCTGGCGAAAGTGGTCTCTTATAAGAGGTGGTCTTTCTTCAAAGACTTGGTATTGCCACCCTTTCTTCTGCACTATTGCTAGTGG
>ML685769.1:23111085-23129415 GCA_007922175.1 Pelusios castaneus | reverse complement strand
GGCCGGGCACCCAGCTCTGACGGTGGAGCAGAGAGCGGCGGCCGGGCACCCAGCTCTGACGGTGGAGCAGAGAGCGGCGGCTGGGCACCCAGCTCTGACGGTGGAGCAGAGAGCACAGCTGGACACCCAGCTCTGAAAGCAATAAGGAAATATGGTTGCTGCTCACAGATGATTAATGGTTGCTTTTCACAATTTTTTCAGTTAAATTATAGGAGAAAAGGTTCCAAGACCTCTGCAACTAGTTGCTCATGACAGGTCTCTCTTCAGAGATGGTTGCTAAGGCAGGTTTTGCTGTATATAAAACTGCCTTATCTTTTTCATGTGCTGTAAGTAAATTCCCCTGAGCACTGATCAGGGGAATACCCAATGTTCTGTTTTAAGTTTAGGGAAATACAATCACCCTACCGCCGGGGATTCTGACAGCTTTCCTTAGGGATCTTCCCCCAAAGCTTCTCTTATAATAACCCTTCTGCCTCCACTTGGCACATCTTCCATTCTCTTTACACTCATCAGCCCTAACTCAGAATACACTCAGCTCATTGCTCTGCCCCCGATAGGGCTCTCAGCCTAACTTCTTCAGGCTCTTCCTACAGGAAATTCCCCTTGCTCCTGTCTTCAGGGTCTTCCTTCTCCTAAGTTCCCAGTTCTATTTAAAGAGTGCTCTGTTGCTTCACCACCATAGCTGTGGTCAGTTTCTAATTAAGCACCATTACACTCAGCTGGGGTCACTAATTATCCTTTAAATTGTCAGCTCATCAGTGAGGCTGAGGAACAGATGCTAAGTTATGGGCAGGGCTGACGCGAGCTTGCTTCAAAAAGTCAGCCAACTTATAACCAGGCTACACAGGAAAAGAGAAATAAATGTGAAGAGAAATTCAGAAGTCTGAAAGAATGAAAGAAAGAAAGAAAGAGAGAATAATCTACGTACAGGAACACTAATTGGTTACAAGCCAAAGGCAGCTATAAAAAAACAGAACTTCTAGGGGAGGATGTAAATAATGCCAAAGAGGTAAATATTTAATAATACCTGTGTGTAGAAACTGGTAAAAATGCTGTTAGGTTATAGCCAAAGGACAGTGTATAAATAAAAATTTGAATGTATCTAGTTAAATGATTGTAGTGAGAGCTGTAATTGAATTATGGCTGACAGCCCAAGACAACAATCTAGAGAGGAACTGATATTATTTTTGTTAATACCTGCTGAGTTTGTCTCTTGTCTATTCAAGCCTTTAGTCTCCTCTCTCTTTCTTCCTGTTACACCCCTGGATTACTACTGTCTCTGCTTCCTGCATCCTCTCACTTCTCCTTTCCTCATCCTGTGCTTACTCTGAATAATTTTGACATTTGCATAAGCCTCTGACCTTAGAAATAAGGGAGCACAGTAATTCCACTTATCTCCAGTCTCAGGGGATTAAGCACTCTGTAAACCTTTGTGATAGCAGAAACTGTTATTTTACTTCAAGGGCCTTCCTTATTGAAGCACTCCTTCATTCCCAGGATTGCACATAAATGATCTCTTTATAAGGAGATAGCTCTCATTTACACCGCAGCATCAAAGGAATAAGCTAGGGCCCAACCTTGCAATGTACAGCGTAGGAACTGAGGATGCTCGGTGTATTGTAAAACATTGTATAAGTCTGGTTAATGCAGCCAGATACAGTTATCTTATATTGCAAGACAGAAACCTGCTAACAAGGAAAGTTCATGGCCCTCCTATTGTTTTTATAATTACAGTGTATTTATATAATTACACTGGGAAGGAAACTCCAGCCATTAAAAATGGATGTTGTAGTTATGATGGTGCTGAACTAAATCCATTGAGAAGTAAATCCATTGAGCCTGATGTTTGCACCAAGGAAAAGAATGACATGAACCTTCATAAATGAATAAGTAGGGATGCGGAATGTGAGGAGTATATATGATGAGAAGCTTGCCATTGTGACCAAAGAATTGGAAAGATACAAGACAGCAATGTGTGGAATCTTTTGGCTATGTCTACACTTGCAAGTTAGGGCTGATGGGGGGGGGGGGGGGAGAGAGAGCGAGAGAGAGAGGCTGTGATAGGCATGTGCAAAAAGATTTAGGGTGCTTTGCAGACCAGCCTCTGTGTGTTGCGTTCATCTGCATATTTAAATGATGATGAATTGTTTGGTCTCTGTGCTGTCGTACAGAATGTACATCCCATCTTAGAGTGGTCTAATGGTGGAAATAAATTTCTGTGGGCAGCCAAGCCTATGCAGCACCTTCCATAGGGTATCACAATTGATAAAGGCCCTGGTTAGGTCAATGAAGGTCATGAATGGTTCCTGTTGTTGCTCTTTGCACTTCTCCTGAATCTCTCATGCCATGAAGACTGTGTTGGTTGTACCTTGAAATGTCCTGAAGCCACTCAGTGATTTGGAGAGAAATCCCTCAAGGAGGAAGCAGTTTAATAGGATCGAGTCCAGTTCCCTGCACACATGGCAGGACCATTAAACCATCCCTGACAGGTGTTTGTCTAACCTGTTCTTAAAAACCTCCAATGTAGGAGATTCCACAACCTGCCAAGGCAACTTATTCCAGTGTTTAATCACCCTGACAGGATTTTTTCCCTAATGTCTAGGCTGAACCTCCCTTGATGTAATTTAAGCTCATTGCTTCTTGTCCAATCATCTGTGATTAAGGAGAATAATTTTTCTCCTTCTTCCTCATAACATCAAACCAGTCTTGGTGCTAATGAGTGGAATGTCCTATGGTTTCAGTGCACATACACAGTGAATGGTATTTTTAAATTGCTCCCAGTGCTCTTGAATGTCAATGACGTATTCAGACAAGTTAGAGAATTTCTCAGACAGGTATTGCTAGACAGCCTCGCAACTGGCTTGGTCTTGAAGGGCTTTGAAGTTGTACTATTATCGCTTAGTATTTGGGTGGTTGTGGCGTGGTGGAGCGAGCTGCAGGTACATGATTGATGGTCTGTCCAACAGTGATCTGTACATCTCATGTTATATGGAGGTTGTTATGATCTTGGGCTCTGATTATTATATAGCTAAGGAGGTGACAGTGTTTGGACTGGGGATGTTAAGTCTTAAGTCTGTTGCTTTGCCTGAAGATGGTATCTGTGATGAGAAGATCATGTTCTGCAAATTTGCTGAGGAGCAGAATACCACTGGGCTTTACATTACCCAGCCATTCTTTGCCTATTATGCTGCTCCAGAATTAGACATCCCATTCAACTCTGACCCTGAAATCTTCCACAAGTTTGTCTTCCTTACATGTGGTTGTGATGACTGCATCAAGAGCACTGTAAAACTTTTCCTTTTTCCTCATCGAGTGTTGGGACATATGCACTGATGACTGTGGCTTATTGGTTGTTGCTGAGCTTTTTTCCTAATTTTTTCCTAATGTCTAGGCTGAACCTCCCTTGCTGTAATTTAAGCTCATTGCTTCTTGTCCTATCATCTGTGATTAAGTCATGAGAAAAGTCATGAGATGCTCATTGATCCCCATGGGAAGCTCCAAAAGCAGTTGGGTGATCTTATTTTTGATGGCAAAATCAATCCCGGTGAGGCATCTCTCTTCAGGTGACTTTCCTTTCTCAAAGAAGATATAGCCATTTACCACCTCTTTTAATTGGCCCATTGCACTAAGGGCTGCAATGTCAATGTTGAGTTTTGTCAGTTCTGTGGCAATTATGGCAGTTCTTTCTGGGCATTCACTGTTCTGAGAGTCCATAAGGGTGCAGGCATTACAGGTGGTGAAATTCATGGTCTTGTATCTCTTATTTCACCCGTAGAGTTGAATGATTTCACTGGATGTGGCCATCCAGTTGGAGGAGTGTGATAAAGACTGTGTTTGGGGGCCCTTTTTTGCGGGTAAACAGAGATGATTCTAAAAGGGCCTATTCAGTCTCAGTGCCTGTTATCAAAATGCACTTCTGTGTCATCCAAGCACAAAATGACCATCACACTGCTGACTGTGTGCAAATTTGTATTTGAAGATTCCCAGGTATCACTGCTCCATTCTTCACCACCACTTGTTCATCATTGTGGGACTTTATATGGGTGTGAGTCCTTTGTCAGAGGCCTGTGCATGAAATCTTTTAACATAGGTGTGACCTTACCCTCTCAGGTTCTGGTTTGGTGTGTTGCTATGACCCCTTGATCTCTACTCCTGAGCCCCGACTTACCCTGCTTTGCCAGGTGACCACTTCACTCCTGAGTCAGTCCACACCAGCCTCCTGTGTGTAATCAGTCCCAGGTAGTGGGTGTGTTCCCTCTGGCCACTCAGGGGATGGTCGCCCAGTGAGCACCCCCAGCCCTCAGATACTACACCAGGAACTTCCGTCTTACAGGGCTCAGGACCCCTCCCCAATCACCATCGACTCATAGACCCTTGTCCATCCATTTAACAATGAAATGGATATGCCCAGCCTCACTCATCCACACCCTCGAAAGTTTACACAGCTTTAGATAAAACAAGTACTAGTTCATTGATTAGAATATGATTTTAAGTGAGTATATAGCAAATCAATGCACAATAATTTAATAAAGGAGTCAGGAGTTACCCCAAACAAATAAAAGATATAAGACCTATGCTAACTAACATTACTGTCCAAGATTACTCACAAGATCTGGCTTATTCTCCTCATTCTTACCCACAAAACTGGCTGCTCATGGTGTCCAGCCAGTCTTGGTCCTCTTGGCCACGTGAATATGTTCGGTCTCTTGGAGTTGTTTTCAAGATGGTGTTTCTCTGGCAAAAAGCCTCTAACCATTCAAAGCGTCTGTATTTGTTTTCTAGTCCCTCCTTTTCCTGGGCTGCAGTGATTTCTTTTGTTCCACCTGAGATAGGGAGCTCAATTTGCATTGTCTTTGTCATGTACCTCTCCAACCTTTGTGCTGAGAGATAGCCCTGATGGTTTGAGCCATGTAACATGCTTCACATCTGTACACATACATGATGCTGCAGGAAACATGGTACCATAACAATAAGGTAGAACATTCAAAAGGGAACATTGCATGACATAATTGGTATCAAACCATACAATTATATTGCAAAAGTGAACAGAAGAGTTATATAGATTATAACCTAAGGGTGCACAGATATGCATCCTGTGACAATGGGGAAAGTGGTGCATAGGCAGTAATCACATGAAGTTTGACAGGAAGAAAACCCACACCCAGTGGCAAGGAAATCCAAGAAAACCAGTGGCCCCTCTCCTGCTACAGTCCTCATCTGCCTTCAGAGCCACAGAGTTCTGAAAGGTCCTTTTATGCACCAATTCACAGTTTAGGTCTTGTGGGGTTTGGGCCATGTTTAGTCAGGAGTCTCACCTCAAATCTGTTCATCAAGGGTGATCCTACCTGGAGTATGAAAGCTCTGGATGGTATAGCTCTGAGGGGTTTTAGTCCATGCAAGCCTCATGATAAGGCTGAAGTCCTTCCAGAGAAAACATACCACAGTGTGCCCAGCAGTGGGCGACAATGAGAAGTTTTCCATTGGGCAAGTGTGAGACGAGGGTATATTTTGTCTCCAAGCCTCTTTCATATATATGCAGAATTTATTATAAGGAAAGCCTTGAAAGGTTTTGACAAAGTGGCAGAAACTAGGATTTTCACTGATGGCTACCTCTTAACCGACTTCAGATCTGCATATGATACAATGCTTTTTGCTATAGTGGCCACTCGTTCAATTCAATGAATGATGGAGTCTGTAAGAACACTTAGTGAGGACTATGGGCTATTGTTGAATATGATGAAAACAAAATGCATGTGTGCTGGCATGACTAAGAAAAACAGAATGGAAGTGACATCACGATTAATGAACAAAGTGTAGAGGCAATAGATTAGTTTAATTATCATGTACATGCAACCAAGAGGATTGTTCTAAAGAGACTGGATGAAGGCTAAGAATCACTCAGTTCTGCTTCCCTTAAGAGTGATTGGAAAAACCTTAGCATCTCAAAATATATGAAGATGTGACTGGTGAAAAGCTTAATTTTTTTCCATAGTGATTTGGGGAGGTGAATCATGGGAAGTTAATGCTACCAAGGAAAAAAAAATTGAAACTTCTGAGATGTAATGCTGATGAAAACTCTTGGGTATTTTGTTTCTAAACTTCTTTAACACATCTGCAAGATGTGTAAAATAAGAGAAGCCTTGAAAGGTTTTCACAAAGTAGAAAGAACTGGGATTTCCATTGGTGGACATCTCTCAAGCGACTTCATTCCCTCTGAAGCATCTGGCACTGGTCACTGTTGGAAAAGAGGATACTGGGTTAGATAAACCATTGGTCTAACCCAGTATGACTATTCTTATGCATAACTCCTGGGTGGGAAAAAAAATGAATGCCTATGTTAGAAACAATATTGGAGAGAAGCAGCCCCTCCAGCCGAAAATCAACTGATGTAAATGTATGCACAAGGTGTAGCAATGGAAATAATCTCAAGAAAGTTACCACGCAAGGAGGAGGTGGGGGATGACCCTGCCAGCAGGTAGAGGATCTTGGGGAGCAGCTGCCACGCACACACACACACGCTAGCGAGGTTTGAATTAATAAGTGTTTTTTATTGGGGGTGAACAAGGGTAAATGGAATGGGGCAGTGAGGTGTATAGGGGGTACTGGGAGATGGGCCTCTCTATTGAACAGTATAGTGTCACAGTGGTGGAATCGATGTAAACCAGTGTAAATTAATATAAATCAATGTAACTTAATATAAACCCATGTAAATTAATATAAACCAATGGGGTTTTTTACAAGTATAAACATACAAGGCAACTGTATCAATGAGAGAGTGAGATTAAGGGAAATGGCCAGGGAGTATGGGCAGGCAGTAGCAGAGAGTTAAGGAAAGAAAACACAGCAGCAGAGGCTGCAGTAAGCCTTGAAGACCTGCAGGGAGAGAATCAGTCTGCAGGCCAGGTGTGGAGGCACTGAAGACGGAGCGTGATTGGAGCAGAGGTGAGCAGGGGAACAGACCAGGGAAGCACACTCAGAAGGTGGGGTGAGTAATCAGTGGCAGAGGAAGAGGGAAGAGTACAGCTGCAAGGGATGCAGCAAGAGGCAGTCTGTAAGAGTGTACCTAGAGGTTGGGTTAAGGATCAGAGGTGGGGGTGGGGTGAGTAATTAGTGGCAGAGGAAGAGAGAAGAGTACAGCTGCAAGGGATTCAGCAAGAGGCACTGAAGCCCTGCAGGGTGAGGCTCAGAGCAGTCTTCAGGAGCCTGCAAGCTAAACACAGAGGAAGTTTAAGGAGAGGGGGAAACAGCAGCAGAGGACTTGGGGTGTTCGGGGAGAGATGAAGACACAGAGGCACTTATTTAACAACTTAACAGCAACTATACAACTTATGCTAATAATGAACAACAGAAAGAAGGAAAAACAAAAAGGAGAGGAGTAATACAGTAAAACAATTATCTTTAACCTAGCTTAACTATGGCCACACAATATAACAGGTAATGGCAAACAAGTATCCCACTTAACTACCACTAAACACAGACACAAAATACAATTCTAACAGGACTACAGCTTATACAAGCTAGTAAAAATGCAGCTTAACAAAACTACTATACTGGCCCTATTGACCAGGGGGAGCAGTCCCAGGGGCAGAGTGGTGTGAGCCCAGGATACAGCTCCTGAAGGGGTTAGGGGATGGTGGCTGCAGCAGTGGAAACAGCTGAAAGCAGGGAGCCCCAGGACAGAGCATAAAGAGGCAGAGCTTAGCAGCAGCACAGGCTTTTCTTTAAGCAGCAAGGGAACTGCAGAGCAGGAGGGGGTCTCTGTTACAGACCCCGAGGTAAATTTAGAGAGAGTTTGAGAGGGGGGAATCTTACCAATCCCCAGGAGAGCAGCAAGGACAGAAACTGAGGCAGCAGCAGCATAGATGAGTGCAGAGAGGACTCAGTTCTCGTAGTTCATGGTTCAGGAGACGATTCGTTGTTTGTGGGAGGGGGGGTTTAAAACGGGGGTACGCTCAATTACATAGCCGGGAGCGGAGAAAGGCCAGGAGGCAGTGCAGGAACCTATTCTGGGGGCTGGCCCCAAAATGTCTGGTTTTAAAGGCAAACTTAGGCAGCTTCCCGCCAGTAACTCTGATAGGCTCCCTGAATTACAGGGGCGGAGAGAGGGCAGGGAAAGCTGTAGGACAAGTCCGGGCAGAGTCCTGGGCTGCAGGTATGTGACTCATAGTCACAGGTATTGGTGTGTGACTCATGCCCTTTGTGAAAAACGAGCCATATTGGTCTTGCACTCCTGGGCATTGTCCACCCTACGCCGAGCCAGGGCTGGAACAATAGTTAAGGGGCCTCCTCCTTAGGCAGGGCCATGGCACAAAAGAAGCTGAAAGAAAAGGGCCATTCCCATGAGCAGCCTGGGAGGGGTGGCCACACAAACAGGGGAGACAGAAACTGGCACAGGGGAACATCTGTCAGGGACAGGGGAGTCATTTTAATAAGGGATGAGAGAGAGAGAGATGGTGTGCGGCAGATCACTGAGAAGGTCAGCTGCTGAGTGCTGGAAGTTAGTAATGGATCATGAAGGCTCCTGAAAATTCAGCTAGGATGTCCCCAATAGTCAAACATGAATAAAAGGATTCATGTACTGGTTTTTTGCTGCAGAAGTTAATTTAGGTTAGTTTGTGAGCTGCATGTACCTGTGTTGGGGAATAAAACTCTTTTCCTTATAGGAGTCAGTGTAGAGCCACGGTAGCTTTGGAAACAGAATCTGAGACATGAAGAGACATACTGTAAGATGTTGATGATCTCTTGGAAGATCCCGAGCACTAACAATTCCTTTTAGCACTGAAGGCACTCACCACCTCACAAGACTAGGGGTATGTCTACACTAGCAATTTAGGTTGATTTAAGGATCCTTAAGTCAACCTAAATTACTCCATGTCCACAACGGGCTTTCATTAAGTCGACTTAAGGGCATCCTTAAGTCAACTTAATAACTACCGGGCGTTAGGTTGACTTAAGGTCTAAGTTGACCTTAAGTCGACCTAAAACTGGTGTGGATGCCCTAGGTCGACTTAACTCCTTTAAGTTCACGTAGGGCTGGGGGAAGGGAGCCGCGGCTTGGGGAGCCACAACTCGGGGACAAAGGAGGCCCTGGGGCTCCCCTAGATAAGGGAGCCACTGGGGATCCCCTGTCTGGGAAGCCCCGGCAGCCGGATTCTCTGGGGATCCCCTGTCGGGGGTGGGAGGGTTCTCTGGACAGGGAAGCCCTGGAGGCCGGCTTCTCCAGGGCTCCCCTGTCTGGGAAGCCAGGGAGGCTGACTTTGCTGGAGCTGTGGCTCCGGGTCAACCTAGCAACTGCCTGTGTGGATGCAGGCAGTTGACTTAGAGCATCTAGTATAGATGCTCTGAGTCGACTTAAGGTCAACTTAAGGTTTTTAGATGTAGACATACCCTAGGACCTTTGTCCATATGGGTTGGATTGTTCCCTCATGTTGGTCTATGGAAAGTCTTCTGCATGAGCAGATCTACTGCTTCCCATCCAGATAGAAGAAAGGTAGTGATATAAGACACCTACTGTGTGTAATATCATCCACTGTTCTGCACTGCATATCCAAAGCAAGGGTCTTTAATACATAGAGATCCAAATAATCAGTTCGGAGATTGAAGAACTGCAGAGGGAGTGGCAATTGCCCTCTACTAAAGAAGAAAAAAAATGGCTTTGAAAGCTAATCAGAAATCATCTTCAATGCATTACAAACATGTAGGTACAGTAAAATAGAACTGGAGACTATCTGGTTTCCATGTCCTTGAATTAATTAATCCAGGCCCTCTCTAGAGAGGAACTAGGGACAACTATGCTGTTGCTATGAGGGTTCTAACAGGGTTCACACACTGCCTGTGTAGACAGAACAGAACCATCTCTGAACAGTGATGAGGGAAACATTTAACACAGGAATAGCGTTGAGCTTTCTGCAGTGGACATGTGACTTTTGTCTCAACTTGGATTCTGAAACAGGGTTGGATGCTGGATGTGTACATTTGTCTGGTGGTAATTTAAATCTTCTGCTGGGCTTTGAGATCAAACAGGAAGGATTATTTTGTGGTCGCATCAATTGCTTTGCAATGTGTTCATTTAGATGTGCAGCACATATTAAAAATATGGAGCAAAATAATAAAACCTGGTGTTCAAAGGGTGTGAAATTCATTAAGCTGATACAAGAGGGGGTAGTAAGAAAGCAGCTTACCTTTGCAAGCTCATGTTGACTATGAGTCTCTGTAAGTCAATACTGTCCTGATCTGTGATAAGAGACCTATTTATTGACTGTTGGCAGAATTCATAGAATTATAGGGCTGGAAGGGACCTCATGAGGTCATCTAGTCCAACCACCTGCTAAAAGCAGGACCGCTCCCACTAAATCATCCCAGCCAGGGTTTTGTCTAACCGAACCTGAAGTATCTCCAAAGACAGAGATTCCACCACCTCCCTAGGTAACCCATTCCAATGCTTCACCACCCTCCTAGTGAGAAATTTTTTCCCAATATCTAATCTCGACCTCCCCAGCTGTAACTTGAACCCATTGCTCCTTGTTCTGTCCTCTGTTACCACCGAGAACGGCCTACCTCCCTCCTCTTTGGAGCACCCCTTCAAGTAGTTGAAGGTTGCTATCAAATTCCCCCCCTCAGTCTTCTCTTCTGCTGACTAAATAAGCCTAGTTCCTTCAGTTTCTCCTCGTAAGTCATGTGCCCCAGCTCCCTAATCATTTTCGTTGCCCTCTGCTGGACTCTTTCTAATTTGTCCACATCCTTTCTGTAGTGGGGAGCCCAAAACTGGACACAGTATTCCAGATGCGGTCTCACCAGTGCCGAATAGAGGGGGATTATTATCACATCCCTCGATCTGTTGGCAATACTCCTACTGATGCAGTCCACTATGCCATTGGCCTTTTTCGCAACAAGGGCACACTGTTGGCTCATATCCAGCTTCCCATCCACCATAACCCCCAGGTCCTTTTCTACAGTGCTGCTACTTAGCCAATTGGTCCCCAGCCTGTAACAGTGCATGGGATTTTTCCGTCCTAAGTGCAGGACTTTGCACTTGTCCTTGTTGAACCTCATGAGGTTTCTTTTGGGCCAGTGTTCCAATTTGTCTAAGTCTCCCTGGATCCTGTCCCTGCCCTCCAGCATGTCTACCATTCTGCCCAGCTTGGTGTCATCCACGAACTTACTAAGCATGCAATCTATCCCATCATCCAGATCTTTAATGAAGATGTTGAACAGAACTGGCCCCAGGACCGACCCCTGGGGTACTCCACTCATTACTGGTTGCCAACTAGACATCGAGCCATTGATTCCTATCCGCTGAGCCTGGTGATCTAGCCAGTTTTCTATCCACCTTACGGTGCACTCATCCAACCCATACTTCCTTAACTTGCCAACGAGAATGCTGTGGGAAACTGTATCAAAGGGCTTGCTAAAGTTGAGGTATACCACGTCAACGGCTTTTCCCGCATCCACAAATCCAGTCATCTCATCATAGAAGGCATACAGTTGAAACATGATCCAGTTTGGGTTGATTTGCAGAAAGTTGACTTTTAGCTTGATTTTGACACAAAATGATCTGAAAGTAAAATCTCTTCTTTGAGCTTTTTCTGAACAGAAGTTGGTTTCAACAGCTGCCTTTTTAAATTGTCTTTTGAAGTGGTTAAAGCATAAGACTGGTAGTTGGATTCCTGGGTAGTATTTATAGTTCTGCCATTTACTAGCTGTGTGAACTTGGGCAAATTACTTCAGCTTTCTTGGCCTCCACTTCCCTATATGTAAAGTGGTGATTATCATGTATTTTTACTTTGTACAAATGTTGTGAGGAGCAGATGAACATAAGAATTGCCACATTGAATCAGATGCGAGTCCTTCTACTCCAGTATCTTGCCTTCAGCGGTGGCAAGCACTAGTTGATTCACAGGATGGTATAAGAACTCCACAGGAGGCCGATGTAGGATAAAATACCCTCCCCACGTTAGGTCTCATCCTGGTCTCCTGTAATTAGAGACTGATTTAAACCTGAAGTAGGAGAGTTAATATGCCTTCAATATTTTTGTTATGGTTAATTATGATAGCTCTGGATATTTTTCTTATCCATATAAATGTCCAATATTTCTTTGAATCTTGCTAATTTCTTGGTCTCAACAATCTCCAATAGCAACGAGTTCCACAGTGTAATAATGTATTATATGAAAAAGTATTTCCTTTCATCTATCAGTTTTAAACTCACCACCATTTAATTTCATTGAATGGCGCTGTTTTCTAGTGTGTGTTCTTGTGTGATCCTCAGTTAAAATGTATACCAGAGTTTATTAATTATTTTGATTTACTATAAGAAGATGTAAATTGAGGGCAATTAATGGGTAGAAAAAGTACCTGATTTGTTCACTAGTTCAACACAAATTATTATTTTTCAGTTGGTGAGCAACAATTTAAAAGAAGGATGGAATAAACACTGCTTACATTAATTCTGGAAAAATGTCAGCTTTAAAGAATACTCCCTGAATTTCTCAACCCCTCACAAATCATGGTGCCTAATTAAGGAACATGTGATAATGATCTTATATTTAGTTAGTACCTTTCATCCCAGATAATCCCAAAGTGTTTTACAAACTAGATAGACACCACTTTATCTACCATTAAAAACCAGCTAACACTGAGTGAAATATTGGAACTGTTTTACATTATACAGCCCGTTACAGTTGCGAAGACACTGCAGGGGAATTAGATAAGGAAAAATCTAATGGGCAACAGGCAATGACTGCCTAGGAAAGAGTACTGTGGAAAGGGATCTGGGTGTCGTAGTAGACCACAAGCTTAATATGAGTCAACAGCATAACACTGTTGCAAAAAACCCAAACACCATTCTGGGATGTATTAACAGGAGTATTGTAAGCAAGACACAAGAAATAATTCTTCTGCTCTACTCTACGCTGATTAGGCCTCAACTGGAGTATTGTGTCCAGTTCTGGGCACCTCATCTCTGGAAAGATGTGGACAAATTGCAGAAAGTCCAGAGAAGAGCAACAAAAATGATTAAAGGTCTGGAACACTTGACTTATGAGGGAATGTTGAAAGAGCTGGGTTTGTTTGATCTGAAAGGGTATGTCTACACTTGCAACTTAGGTCAACTTAAGGGCGTTTAAGTCAACCTACAGAATGCCACGTCCACACTGGGCACTTATTAAGTCAACTTAAGCACTTCCTTAAGTCGACTTAATAAAGTCCCCTCTTTAGGTCGACTTAAAGCCAGTGTGGATGGGGAATAGCATTAAGTTGACTTAAAACCAGTGTAGATGGCTATGTCTACACTACAGGCTCTGTTAACTCGATTTTAACAAGATCGACTTAAGTCGACAAAGTCTAGTCACTCTGTTAAGTCGTCTTAACAGAGTTGAATTAGCTTAACAAGCGTAGATATACCCAAAAAGAGGAAACAGAGAATTTATAACAGTTTTCAAGTACCTGATAGGTTGTTACGAGGAGGAGGGAGAAAAATTGTTCTCTTTAACCACCGATGATAGGACAAGAAGCAATGGGCTTAAAGTACAGCAAGGGAGGTTTAGGTTGGACATTAGGAAAAAATTCCTAACTGTCAGAATGATTAACCACTGGAATAAGTTGCCTAGGCAGGTTGTGGAATCTCCATCATTGGAAATTTTAAAGAGCAGGTTAGAGAAACATCTGTCAGGGATGGTTTAAGAGGGTACTTGGTCCTGCCATGAGTGCAGGAGTCTGGACTCAATGACCTGTCATGGTCCCTTCCAGTTCTATGATCCTATGATTCTTATGACCAAAGCTGGATTTTTCCAGGACATCAGAGTTAACATTTCTTCTCATACAAAAAGTATCATGGGATATTTAATCAGCACAAATGTGCAGGATATGAGTGTTACAACTCATCAAGAAGATGGCACCTTGATAAGCCTATTACCACTAGCAGGTTAATAAGATATTGAATCCAAAATTAAAATTTGTCTCACTAAATTGCTAAAACTGCTTTCTTTAGCACCTAGCTTATGGTGAAGATTCATACTTGCTCTCAGACTCACCTCAGAAAACTGTGTATCAGCTGTGCAGGGAGGATTCTGAGGCAGGATGTGGTTGGGAGTGTAGTAGATTGGCCCTACACCCCAGTGATTCTTTGCTCATAGAAGTTGTTGCAACAGGGACACAAATTAGGGCAGCTCTCTAGGTTATGCTAGTGTCAGCATCAGATTTAGCAGGTGTTCAGTGTTCAAGCATAAAAGAGAGACAAGGAAGTGCAACATTCTGACTTCTTCTACGTGTGTTGTTTCCTTTCATCATGCACTTCCTGAAAGTAGAATTCTCAAAGTTCCTGTGCATAACTGTACTATAGCTTTCAGGAGCCATGCTGCTGTTGGCTCACCAGCAGTCATGTACTCAGTGGCGTACAGAAGTCTTGGGCAGCTGGGGGCCAATACTTGCACTTGTGTGTCAACTCCCCCTCCCCCGTGGCAGTATAGTAGCACCCTATGGGGGGCAGGGATCTGCAGGCCCTTTCCCTACTCCCCCCTGTCCCCCCTCCGGGAGTGTGGGAGTGATGGGACAGATGCTCCTGGCAGCGGGGCAGGGGGTGGGGGGGAACGAAGAGCTTTGCCCTGGAGAGCTGCTTTTGGGTTGGCTGCCTGGCCCCTGCATGGCCAAGGTCCCTGTGGCTTCCTGGTGTATTTTCACCTACACAGGAGTGGAGGGGCCAGGAGAGCACTTGTTCTCTCCACAGCAGGAGCCCTGGGCCACTAGCAGGCCTAAGTTGGAGTCAACACGGTCGTCACAGATGTCAAAGCCAGGCAACCTCTGGCCGCCTGTGAGAGCAGGGGTTGGCTCTTTCTCCAAGGGCACAGCCAGTGCTCCCGTAGGCTGGCAACCAGGGGCATGGCCTTCTCCTGGATACATCACTGCATGCAGGGGCCTGAAACAGATGTAATCCAGAACTTAGCAGGAGGCAGCTGGAGAAAATGTCAGAGTTCAGATGGTTTCCTGCTCCTCCCCCGAATGACTGCATAGAGCTACTTCCACATGGAAGGATGCTTATACTGGGAACAAGAGGGAGGGGGTGAGAGTCAGTGCCCCAGAGTGTCTTTTGAATGGTTAGGAGGAGATGAATGTGTAGATCCTCAGGGACGATCCAGGCCATGGATAGGAGGCAAATGTTACTATTTGGAGGTTTCTGATCTGTGGTTGCTCAAACCTTCCCCAAGGAATAATAATGACCGTCAGACTGACTAAATTTACAGTTTCTACTGGTAATCTAATTATGAAAAATAATGGTAGAAGAGACAAGGGAGCCAGGATAAATAAAAGGACACGAGACATCATTAAATAATGTTGTGTAAGTAACAGAAGGGAGATCTGATAGCACCATGGCCATAAAGCGAAGCTCTAAAAATATCCACAATAGATTTATTTCACCTTTTCTCCTCACTGTTCTTCATGCTTTATGTCTGCAGCTTATTAAATCCCAGTGAGGCTGATAGAATAATAATTTTAAAGAAGGATGCTGGGTAATTAAAACCCTGCTTAAAGCAATAAACTTTGTTGGGAGCATTGTAAGAATACTTTTAGTTAGCGTATTTAGGATTCATTGCTAATAGCTTTTGACAGAGCAATTTGTCAGGCATCTGCCTTCATCAAAGTCATATTTGAAGTTTAATGTAAATGTGGAATACCACTTCCTGTTGATTGAGTGACTGAAGGTGGGAGATCTCATTCTTAGACTACCCTGAAAGTTAAACTCCAAAACAAAAGATTAATTGTTTTCCTAAGCTTGTTTTTTTTTTTAAAGCAGTGTTATACCCTGAAGTGTAAAATATATATATATGATAGGTATGTGAACCTACTGTTAGCTATCTGCTGCACGATAAAGATTCCAGTAAAGCTGTAAAGATTCCATTTAGGGATTGTTTCCCTTTATATCCTATGTGTTAGTAACTAAATAGATTCCTTTACCAATTCTTCCTAGTGAAAAGAGGCATAGTTGCACCAAGAAATAAAATTGAACAATACAGACTGCATAACAATCCCCCCAAACAGACAGCTATAGCTAGATCAAACTCATCCAAGAGGGGAGTTACTTGTCAGCAAATAAGCTTGCATTTGATTCATGGCCAAAATCTAAAACTATATGGTCAAACTAAATTCTCATTCAGTCTACTCAGGCAAGACTCTCATTTCAGTCAACTGAGACCTGAAGTCAATGAGAGGTTGTTTGAACAATGACTGAGTCAGAACTTTAGGGTTTGGCCAACTCCAACAAAATATCTAATTCTCTGTTATGATAGCATTTATTACAGTCTGACATGATTGTGTTTCTCATCTCTACGTTCTTTTCATGTGGACACAGTGGAAAAATGGGGACAGACCCACATATGGAATTAAGCAGCAGGCCACAAATTTTATTAAACTTTAACACAAAAGTGGGGGTTGCTACCTGCCCATCACCTCTACTGTCCTGTTCTTGGCTTCTAATTGGTTCCAGTGTGGGTGTTGGAGGGCTCCTCACCGTATAACCTATAACACGGGGCAGGCTGTCCTAAGTACCTGCAGTAACCAGCCACTGCCACTGGGGGCAGAAAGAGCAGCAGCTACTGGAATCTGGAGGAGGTGCTCTCTGCTCAGCTGCTGCTGGAGAGCAGTGGCGGACTGGCTGCCACCTCTGTGGCAGAGAGGTGGATACCCGTAGTCACCACTGCAGGGCTGTGTCTTGTCTGTCTCCAACCCTAGGCCCCTGTGCCAGAGACTGATCCTGCCCCCTCTGCCCTGCTGTCCCCCGATTGCCCCTGGTCTGTTGCTCCAGGGACCAAGTTGCCCATCTTGGACCCATCGTGGCCTGATTAGGCAGGCAGGCAGGTCCTGCTTCAGCTTCTCCCACCCTAACTCTGCCTCGGATGGGAGAGCTAGCAATGATGGGAGAAGCAAGCAGGGGAGCAAGGCTTCAGAGGAAGGGGCCAGGCCAAGTGCAGGCCATGGTTGTCTAGTTTTCAGCAATTAGAATGTTGGCAGTCCTACCAAGAGGGGAACAGAGGGTGAACCAAGATGGGGAGCTTAGGCCACAAGAGTTATACAATCATACCCCATCACATAACCGCAAGGCCCAACATCAAAATCTCAAGTCTTTTACCTCTGGGAACAATTTCTTTTATTATCCTAACTCTACTGGAAACCAGCCACAAGTTGCAACATGTAAACACCTTCAGTTACTATGCAAGTTCCTACATAACCTACTGTGGTTGCATAGGGTGCTACAAGGAAGGCCAAAAAACTCCCTAATTCTCCTCCAAATGGCCCATGGGAGAAAAAGTTCCTTCCACAGTAGACGCCCTAAACAGGCAATTGGATAGATCTGCAGCATATGTCAGGCTGAGTTCACGTTCTTATTTTTGGAGGGTGGGAAGGCTGCTGGCATAGAAGTGAAAGAGGAGCCACATGGTCCCAGTGCTGTCTAAAATATTGAAAGCTGGGAAATGCTAGCCACTAGCCAGCAGGGCTGTCCGTGGGGGAGTGCAAACGGGGCGATTGCCCCGGGCCCCGCAGTTACGTGGGCCCCGCGCTGTCCCACTCCCAGCGGGGCAGTGCGGGACCTGTGTCGCAGCCCCCCCACAGCCACGCTTCCCCCTGCTCCCCACTGCCTTGTGAGCCAAAGGCAGCGTGGCAGGCCAGGAGTGCTTCCTCTGACCCCTGGGGCAGACCTCCTCCCCGCCCCCCAGGTGGAGCATGCAGGCTCAAGGGCGGGGCAGGTGTGCAGGCCCAGCCTGTGGCAGCCTACCCACACACCTGGCCACGGCCAGGAAGGGTCCCCGGCCGTGGCTTCGACCTGGGCCGACTCCCGGCAGCAGCCTTGGTTCCCCGGCCGGGGTGCCGACCATGGCAGCCTTGGCTGCCCGGCCCGGGGTTGCAGCCTTGGCGTTGGCTCCCCCTAGCCGCCTGGGTTCATGGCCGTGACTTCGGCTCCCCCACTGCCACCCGGGACCGCAGCCTCCACGCCCTGCTGCTCAGGCTGCAGCTCCCCATCACCCAGCAGGCAGCCTCACCTTCCCGGCCCGGGGCTGCGGCTCCTAGCCTCGGCTTCCAGGGCTGGCTCCCCGGTGGGTGGAGTGGGCCAGCCCGTTGCACACACCCCCAGCATGGGGGGAGGGGGCAGGGCCGATTGGGAGGAGCAGGGATGAGGGCCAACTGGCCTAGGCTGGGCCCCGCACCCCCCATGCTGGAGGGCAGGCTGGCAGCTCCACCCCCCCCCAGGGAGCCAGCCCGGGCGGGGAGGCTGAGGCTGCCAGCGAGCAGCCGGCTCTAGGAAGAGTGTGGCCATGGGGGGGGGGGCGGGGCCTGCGTAAC
>ML685769.1:23090681-23101211 GCA_007922175.1 Pelusios castaneus | reverse complement strand
CCACTCTGTAACTTTCCTATCTTCAAAGCGTCTGACGAAGTGGGATTTTCTCCCACGAAAGCTCATGCGATAAATAAATCTGTTAGTCTTTAAAAGTGCCACAGGACTCTGTTGTCTTTCAACAGAATGTGAATTTTAGTGGAGAGCTTGAGCAAAACCCATGCAAATGTGAAAAATGAGTTCTTGTTCTGCTATAAAAATATAATTATTTTTGCACATCTTAAAAACAGCCAGCTGAGAAGCTGAAGATTTAAAGGTCAGTCTTCCCTGAGAATGCTAAGATCATTAAAAAAGTTACTGTAAGCAATGAGAAAAATAACTTACTCTAACCATATACAATATTAATTAAATTTAGAGTTTTATTCCTATTTATGGGAGTAGGGACCTAATGGTCAATATTGGTGCTATTTAGTTACATATACATGTTTTTATGCTTCTGCTTCACTGTGGATTTCCATGTGGTAATTGTCCAAGCTGTTTTACGAGGGCTAACTTACACTTGCTTCATTGACATGAGGATTGGTGCCAGGAATTTTGGTACAGCTGTGAATTTCTATAACAGATAGACTCAGAAATAAGCTGGTCCAGTGATTGAAGTGCTGGGCCTTTCCAAGACAGAATGGTATCTCAGTCTAGATAATACATGAGGGTTATTGTGAAGGCTTCGTGCAGAAGCTTACACAGCAGTTGGGTGGTTCTGCTTCACCTGTTCTGAAGATGAGATACCTTCGGGTTTTATTGGTTATACATTTGAATGGCACAAGCAAAAATATCTATTCACCAATATAATTGTTTGAAGAAATCAATAAACAAACAAATGTATCCTTAAACATCACCAGCAAGAGATACAGTGGGGAATCAGAAAACTTGTTCAGAAATTAATCAGTTTTTTAACTAGATGTCGGTGTGCAAATACTGTTACTTGCCTGGAAATGAACAATGAACACTCATTGCCACTTCTGTCTCTCACGCATCCACACACATGCACATGTATATCTTTGTTTTATTTTTACTATGAACCAACTCAGTGCTGTGTTTAAATGGAAGGGTGTATTTACACCAGTAAAATTAATAAGCTGTGCTGTGCTTTTGTGTCTTTAGAGGAACAAACACACCTTATTTGTTCTCTCAATTGTCCAGGAGATGGATGGACATGGGAAAACACAGGATTTTGTGCAAATTTTGAGAATAAAAGTACGCTGGGGTCACCTTGCTGGTTGTAACCGAGGCTGGTGGAAGCTGCAGTGGGGCTGCTGAGATCGGAATTCAGAGTCTCTGAATCAGGGATGTCTGCATAGCACACAGACATGTAGGGTGTGGCCTGCATGTTTGGTGCTGACGGGAAGCGTCCCAGACTGGGAGCTACATAGTAAAGCATTGTGAGGTGTCCAGGGTTACAGAGTAAGAGGTGACTCAATGCTTTACTGGTCTAGCTTGCACTCTGAACCCCATGAGACTCCTAAATGATGCTTATTGGCTTTATGCTTTGGCCCTAAGATACCTGACCTCTTTATACTCTACTGTAGGCGTCATGGCCCTCGTTCTGTAGTCCTGATGCAGGCAAAACTCCCACTGTCTTTCAAGAGATTGCAAAACCTGACATCATGTGATTTCTCCCCTTAGTTACAACTATTTTTACCTGAGATCAGAAAAGGTGTGAACTACTATTCTCCGAGTCCAGATGCTGTCAGTTTCAAAAACTGGGGGATAGAGTTTTACCACGCCTCAATATTTGTCTAAATGCAGCATCAGAGCCAAAATGGTGAAAATCTGTTTTTGCAATATCAAATGATGAAAATGTATATTCAGACATATTTCTCTTAATTATATCTTCTCTCCCTCTGACTCTCTCACTAACCACTTTACTCTTCAATCCTCCCTCTCTCTGCATTCACCATCATTCTGCATTGAGCATTGTCTTCTGGATGGGGTTCCCCTCAAACCTCTCTTCATTTTCCAGGGTCTGCAGAGGAACCTGTTTGAATGCCCACTCCCCACAGCCTCTAGGGTGATGGCAAGGTCAAGCCACTGCCTCTCTGGTCCTAGTCCAATAGAGATCTTTGGCTATGTCTGCACTTGCTAAAATTAGTTTGAATTAGTTAGTTCGAACTAACTAATTCGAACTAATTTTAGTTAGTTCGAATTAGCTTAATTCGAACTAGCATGGCCACACTGGAATGTTAGTTCGAACTAAGCAAGCACTTGCTTAGTTCGAATTAGCGATCCCCATGCATTTCAATGGCTGGTTAATTCGAACAAAGAAATTAGTTCGAATTGACATGGCCACATTGATTAATTCGAAATAGTTAGTTCAAATTAACCCCTTACTTCTGAAGCCCTATTCGAACTTATTAGTTCGAATTAAGGAAGCCCTTAATTTGAACTAACTAAAGCCTCGTGTAGCCATGGCTTTAGTTAGTTCAAATTAAAGAGCCTTAATTCAAACTAACTTGCCAGCATGGACATAGCCAATGAGAGCTAGGTGCCTATATACCTTTTTCAGGATCTGGGTCTTAGTTTTAAATAGAAAAGTGAGACTGGTGGTCATTTTTTATAGGAAAAAAAGAAATGATCTGGTGAAAGAGACAGAGAGAGAGAGCAGACTAGATTAATATGTTGAGAAGTGAATTCCAGCAGTGGAAGACCATACTGTTAGAATGTTACATTCATTTGGGCTGAGGATTTCCAAAGTTAATTTTCTATGCAAAAGAAAGACCATTACAGTTACTAATTCATGTGTGACTGGGGATAATTAAAACCTCTTGCCCATTTCCTGTTCTGTTTTTCATCATGGCCATTGTGTGTGACGCCTCTATGAAAGGACCTTAGACATTTTTCATAATGAATTAATGAACTCAGGTAGGCACAGCCTCACTCTAGGACCAGAATGCCTTAATGTCTCGGTGTGATTGTTGTTTATCTATGATTCTTTCACCTTTTAGAAGTCATGATGGAAATAATAATCTTTATAAGACAACTGGTGGCTTCTATTGTGCCGCTGAGTGTGAAGTCAATCCCTTGGACTACTTCCAGCCAATAATTTTGGCAGTATTCCTGGAGTGTCAAAAGGACTAGTTATATGTTGTTCCTGCCATCTGGTGCATTCTCTGAAATCTAAGCAATTAATCTTGATCCAGGGTAGAATCTCTCTGGACCAGCTATGAAAGCGTGTTTAGTAGAAACCTTGTGGAATTCATTAGGAACCTTCCATATAATTTCCAGCAGGTAACTGTATGAGGCTTAAACAGCGCTAGAGAATATGTTAGCCAGAGCTCATTCTAAAGTTCATCTTTGCTTTCTGGAAGGCAAAACAGAGATTAGTTACAGAAGGATACTAAACTGAGGCAGCGGATGATAAACAAACGGTATGCAATTATTGGAGATGCGTTGAGATTAAATAGAGTTCAGAATAAGACTAAATAGAAGATTTTTGTCCCTTGATTTATCTACCATTGGGCAATGTTCTTGTCAGTTAGCATTATACAACAACAATGGGTGGTTAATATCAGCCTACCCTGTAATCACGATATAATAACCGAGCCAAGTGTGGGTGATCATGGCTCCCTTTAGTAGCTGGCTTCCCTTAACATTAAGAGCCTACTGCTTGTGGCTGATTAAGTTATTCCTATAACTCAAGTGGCTGCAGCGTCTGCTTTTGGTACTGCTGAACAAGGGAAGACCATGACCAAGGTGTCTAAAGTATGCGACCACAGGTTCTTTACAATGGCACTCTTGTGTGTATATATACATGTTACATATGCTTTTAAGTCTTGTTTGCTTAAGATTCTACATGCCATAATTTGGAGAGGAGGGCAAGTTGCCATTCCAAGCCATGATGAGTTAAAAGAAAAAACAAAACCAATGTTTTGCATTAATACCATTTTTATCAGTCAAATTCTGCTCTCATGAATACCACCAGAATTAATCAAGCATGAGCAAGGGCAGGATCTGCAAAAAAAAAAAAAAAAAAAAGAGCCTGTTACTGCTCCCTTTGAGTGGGAGATATGCTACTGATTTCAGTGGAAGAAACTTTAGCTAATTAACTGAACCTCACTGCATCCTGTGAGGCAGGGCTCATAGACTCATAGAATTAAAGGTCAGAAGGGACCAGTATGATCATCTAGTCTGACCTCCTGCAAAAGGCAGACCTCAAGACCTCACTCACCCACTCCAGCAATAGGCCACCAACCTATGACTGAGTTATTTACCTCCTTAAATCATGATTTAAGGACTTTAAGTTACAGAAAATTCACCGGTAGGTGAGCCATGCCCTGTGCTACAGAGGAAGGTGAAAAACCCCCAGACCTCGGGCCAATTAGCCCTTATTAGCTCCAAGAAATCACGGCCAAGATTTCAAAATAGATGCCATTCTATAGCTTGCCAGATGTGTAGTTATCTGAAAACTGTCCAAAGAGCCATGTTTTCTTTCACACACCTTACCATGCCAATTATAATTAAGCAGCAGCCCACAGGGCAAATATAGCCTAGGTAATAATGGGTGCAAGTTCTGTTAATTCAAAAGAGTTGGACCTACCTCCATCAGGGCAGAATTTAGATCTCCTTACACCAGTGAACACTACCACTTAATTGCCTTACTAATGTTTGGGGTTGAGATTAGTTCTTTGTTGTCTGGCCAATGTTTATAGGAACTCATTAAAGGGAAAAACAGATTGGCTTCACACTTGATCATGGGATAAGACTTCTAACTATTAATAACAGATGGGAATTAACTTCAGAATCATGGCATAACCACATACTTTTCAATAATACTTTTTAAGAAGAAAAGGATCAGGACCAATGTTCCCTCTAAGGTTTGGCGGCTTGTGTGCAAAATTTTCAAGCCGTGTGCAAAACTTTTTCTGAATAAAATTTTTGTGTAAACTCACACGACAGAAATTATAGGCATTAATTAAAGTTAAAGTAATTGTAAATAGAATTAATTAATTGTGTTTAATTGAATTTGAATGAATTTTGAATTGAAATTTAATTTTTAGAAAGGTTTTTATTTAAAATTAATTTTTTAAAAGTTTTTTTTAAAAAAGGAAGGAAGGAAGAGAGAGAAAAAGGAAAAGAGGAAAGAAGGAAGAGAAAGAAGAAAGAGGAAGGAAAGAAGACAAAGAAAGAAAAAAGAGAAAGGAAGAGAAAGGGAGAGAAAGAAGGAAGGAAGAGAGAAGGAAGGAAGAGAAAGAAGGAAGAGAAAGGAAGAGAGAAAGAAGGAAAGAAGAGGAAGGAAGGAAGGAAGGAAGAGGAAAGAAAAAAGAAGGAAGAGAAAGAAGAAAGAGGAAGGAAAGAAGAGAGGGAAAAAAGGAAAGAAAAAGGAAGACAAATAAGGAAAAAAGAGAAAGAAGGAAGAGAAAGAGAGGAAGAAAGAAAAAAGAAGGCAGGCAAAGAAGAGAGAGAAGGAAAGAAAAAGGAAAGCAAAGGAGAGAAAGAAGGAAAGAAAAAGGAAGGGAGAAAGAAAAAAGAGAGAAGGAAGGAAGAGAAAGGGAGAGAAAGAAGGAAGGAAGAGAAAGAAGGAAGAAAAAGAAGAAAAGAAGAAAGGGGAAGGAAAGAAGAGAAGGAAGAGAAAGGAAGGAAGCAAAGAAAGAAAAAGAAGGAAAGAAAAAAGAGAAGGAAGAGAGAGAAAAAAGAAGGAAGAGAAAGAAAGGAAGGAAGCAAAGAAAGAGAGAAAGAAGGAAAGAAGAGGAAACAGGAAGAGAAAGAAAGAAAGAAAGAAAGAGAAAGAAAGAAAGAAAGAAAGAAGAGAAGAAAGAGAAAGGAAAGAAGAGAAAGGAAAAAAAGGAAAACAAATAAGGAAAAGAGAAAAGGAAAAGAAAGAAAGAAAGAAAGAAGAAGGAAGAGAAGAAAGAGGAAGGAAAGAAGAGAAAGGAAAAAAAGGAAAACAAATAAGGAAAAGAGAAAAGAAAGAAAGAAAGAAAGAAAGAAGCCAAGGCCGCTGGCGGGGGAGGACCCTACCACGGCCCTGGAAAGCCGCCGGTGGGGCGGTGCAGACCCCAGCCCCGGAGGCTAATCCCGGCCCCGTGCTGGGAGGCCGAGGCCGTGGATTAGCCCGGCCCCGGCTCCGGGCCAGGAAGTCGAGATGGTCGGCGGGTGGGAGCCCGGGAGCCTGCCACGCCCGCAGCCACCCCTCTGTCCCGGCCGTGTGGGGCAGGCAGGCAGGCCCGCGCTCCTGACCCTAGCCTGAGCCTGCCTGTCCCACCCTGGGGGCTGGGAGGGCCAGCTCAGAGGCCGGGTGCAGGCCGGGTGTGCCGCGGCAAAGCTGCGGCCCTGAGGGTCGGAGGGAGCAGCAGGGGCTGCCGGGCTGCGCGGGGGTCCCTCACTGCTGCGCGGGGGGTGCGACGGCCGCTGCACAGCCGCGCACCCGCGCACCCGCGCAGCTTAAAGGGAACACTGATCAGGACTAATCAGAATTCATTAAATCCACTAATTGTGCATTCAATTATTTGTTTATATGGAACAAATAAACAAAAGAACCTACTTTTTGTTGTTTTTTTGGTAAGTCTTGCGATCTTGCAGTACAGGTGCTTGTTTACTCTAATTGCTGCACTGGGAATAATGAAACGTCAGTTAAACTGAGCAAAAGAAAATCATCATGCCAAGAAATGTTCTAGTTTGTAGTAACAGAGATTTCCCAGCATCTAAGGTTAGATTGCTCTCAGTAGAACATTACATAAATAAATAAAAATTAGAATGTTTGAAATATGGTTTTACATTTCCTATTATCAGTGAAAATATTTCAGAGACAATGTGGGTGAAATAACATCTTTTATTGGACCAACTTGTGTTGGTGAAAGAGACAAGCTTTTGAGCTTACACAGAGCTTTTCTTCAAGTCTGGGAGAAGTGCTCAGAATGTCACAGCTAAATACAAGCTAGAGGAGATGGCTGGCAGACAGGGTCAGATCAAGGGTTCTGTGGGCTCCGGGCACTGCAGTGTTGTGGGCACCAGCTGGCCTTGGGACGGGGTGGGCCTGCACTTGGCACTTTGGCGGGCCAGCAAAAACAACGAACTGTGGGGGCAGAGAGCTGTGCTGGGGTGGGCCTAGCAGACCAGCCAGCCATGACGCTTTGTACTTGGGACTGCTGGGAAAAGTTGCATGGCCCCTCTAGGCACTGCAGCACTGGAACCCTTATTTAGGTCAGGAGCAAATGGCTGCAGCAGAAGCTTTGGTACGACGCTTCAATGGAACTGTGCTGTGAAAGAGTGAAGGAAAGTTGCAGGGGGCCACAGAGTTTGTGCAGAGACACAAGGCATTTGCATAGATGACCCTGGCTTGTTGTGGCTCTCTTGGATTGCCTGGTTTTGAGACTGCAATCCTTGAATTATCTGTGGGGGTAGGGACTCCTCATGAAAGAAACTGGAAACTCCATTTCCTGGAATCTTCTTTTCAAGGCCCCATTCTACAAGAAAATCCCAGGAGAGCATGACTTGATTTTTAAACATCAGCTAATTGATAGAAGAAACAACTCTGTTTTATGCCACGAGGTGTCAGGAAAACTATGCGATTCAGCTGAAGATTAAGACAAAGCTTTGATTTTTGTGCTTGCATAACCTCTTGGGCAGATCCTAAAGAAAACAATTAAAGATTTTATTTTTTGCACAAAATAGTGTATTTAATACTTGTGATCTGATTCTCGTCTCACTTACACCAGAGTAATTCAGAGTAACTCCCTGTCAATGGAGTTACATCAGTTGGTGAGAAGTGACTCAGGACCTCTGACTGTAGTCTTAGTTTATCAGGCTGCTTTCCTTCTTTAGCACGGGCTCCTTTTATTCTTCTCTTCCAGATTTCTCTGGAGAAAGATCGGTTTCAAAACTGTCACAAAAATTCTAGTGAAATGGTTGTGAAACATGATTGAATGTAAAGCACTTCAGTGCCAGAGTGTAGTGTGGATTGCTTTGTATCTGAAGTGGACATCCTGAGGCTGATTTTGCTATAATCAGGAGTACATTCACTGAATTGTAGTAATGCAGTTCTCCAGTATAAAATTGGTGTGAGAACAAGGTCTTTATACTGACCTGTTGTGATTTTATCATCAGTACCTGAAAGCTGATTGTACTTTTGTGTGCTTGGAATGGCATTGTTACAGTTTCACCCAAGATCAGACTATGTCCTGGTCCCCAGACTATCGTTTTTTAAATGAATGATATAAAAATGGATCTTTATTGCTATTGTTGCTTTATTTGCATCATTGAGCTTCACATTTTAGTTTTTTATAGCTGGTTGTAATTCATTCAGAAAACGGGTTATCAAAATTATGCTTACATGCCATAAATAACATTAATAGCTCAGGTCTTTGGTTCTTGGACAAAGCCATACTTTATGTGAAAATATCCTTTAAACAACTGTGTTCATAAAAATAAAAATACCCTTTGGAACTATAACCACTACTGAAACCAGTACAAAAGTTCATGCTCAGTGTATTGATTTTATAGGCATATCTACCCACCTCCCTCTGGGAAACAGTCACATTCCACAGAAAAAAAGAATATGGGTTGTCAGACATGAAGACTTCTGAAGTGATTCCATATTGTCGAATGCTTGATGTTTATTAAGGATGAGTGCAGTATTCAATATTTTGGGTTCAGACTATGACCTTTGACATCAACATTGCCAGGAAAATTGGGGGGATGAAGGAAGACCAACCACAGAGGGTCTGCAGGAGTAAAGATATAACCAAATTCAATTTAGTCAGCATCTAGAATTTCTAAGTTCAGTATTGTTGTTCACTGTTATCTATGAATTACGGTGCATGGCTCTCAGCAGCAATACTGAAAATGAAGCTGAATAGAAGTAGGGTGAATACAGGTTAACTTGTTTTTAAAAGTAAGAGATTTTATTTCTCTACACCGCTGGTAATAATAGCCAATAAAAATAGAATTCACACGTGCTGTCGAATGAACTAATTCTTCACATAATTGTATTATTTACTAGTATCACTTTCAGCATTGCCTAATCCATTTGTTCAAAAGTCATGTATGAAGCACACAAAATCATGATATTGACTTAAAAAATAAAGAATTTTAAAAATTGTGGCCTTTTAATTTGCATTCTGGTTTTTGAGCCCTTATGGTTCATTATTTAAAGCCTCTCTGTGCCACAATGAGGACTAGAACCTTTAGGTGGGTTTCATTTGAAAAAGGGAAAAAAAAAAAAAAAGCTAGATTCTCAAGTAACCATATGATTCCAGGAGCTGGGGATTTAAGACAGACCTCAAATATTCAAGACTTGTGCTATAATTACAAGTTGGCTACCCAGCATGGAGCTTTACTAATAAAGAAGAGAGGCTGCATTTCCTGGTATAATGCACAAAAGATTTTATCATTGTTGCTACTATTGTTTCTTTCTTTTATTACCAAAAATCACTGAAATAACATCCTAAATAACCATGGCATGTACAAACAGAATAAATAACATTCTCTGCCTCAAGGAGCTTACAGTTTAATTGGCCCTACTGCGCTCTGTATTGTACAGCTGGCCTGGGCTCCCTGACTTAGCCTGAATTCATGCCCATGAAGCACAATTGAAATCATAAGCCAGGAATACACCCAGAGTGAGTGCATAGCATATATGAAGCTGGAAAATATATCTTCCTAGGAATACTTTGTAGTATTTTATGTTAAACTTGGAACTCTCAATTGTCCTTCATTGTCACATTACCAGAGGTTAAAATAAGGGGGAATGCACCGGAACGCAGTTCCGGAGCCCACAAATTTGAGGGGCCAGAGTTCTGGGCCCCCTAAAACTAGAAAAATCTGGCTGCTGGCAGGTCCTACGCCCCACCGTTGTTAATCACAATACTTATTGTGTTACGCTGCATTTGCTAGTTTGTGACAATAATTGCTATAGACATAAACGCCATATAAAATTATAAATATTTTTATGGAGCGATAACTGATGCATGTGGTACTGAGAAGTGGTTGCAAATGCCTATCTGGGCTGGGGCCCACGCATGCATGAAGGAGACCCAGACAATACAAGAAGGGGGCCCAGAGATTAGGCGGGTTCTGGGGTCCATCGAATTATACTTTAACCACTGCACATTACCTGTAATGTTCCACAGGTGTAGCCCTGTTAGTCTAGTACAGCAAACAAACAAGGAGTCCTGTGGCACTTTTAAAGACTAACAGATTTATTTTTCGCAAGAGTTTTCGTGGGGAAAAAAATCCCACTTCGTCAGACGCGTGAAGATGGAGAAGTACAGATGAAAAACATAGTCTCCATTTAACCCCAAGTTGACAGTGTTGAATTTGCATATGTTTAAATCTAAACAATTGCATTGATTTGCTGTAAAAGTTTGACCTCATCCTGGCTATGTCTACACTGGGGAATTTAGGTCGACTTAAATAAGTCGACTTTAATAAGTTGACCTTATTAAGTCGACTTAGAGAGTCCACACAGGACTCCTAAGTCAACTTAAAGGGGGCCTTACTAACTCGACTTAGAGAGTCTACACTTGACTCTCTAAGTCGACTAGTTCGGTCCAGGGAGAGCCAGCCCCGCATGGGGCTGGATCTTCCTGGGGCAGC
>ML685769.1:23047554-23088587 GCA_007922175.1 Pelusios castaneus | reverse complement strand
TTTTTTTTATCTTGCTAGCAAATGTTGGCTCTGGGAAGACAGGCTTTGTGTTGTCAGTTTGGGGTTTTGGAAGGTTCTGGATGGAGAGAACTGTCTGAGTAGCAGGATAGTTTGCTCTCTGCTTTAGTCCTTGGTTGGACTCAATTCTTGAAGCAGAGTTGAAGCTGGAACAAGACACTGGGGTTGAGCAGAGACTCCTGGAAAAAGGGATTGCCTGCATACTGCTTATGACCACCTCTGTTCTAGAACAGGGCCATATGTACAAATGAAACAAGTTACACTTAGAAAATACCCAGTCTCGATCTCACTGATTTCTTCTTCAGGAGAAAGCTAACCTGCAAGGCCATGCATGTCTGGTACTGCTTGGCAGAGGGACAGTTTTATGTTACCATAATTTACAATTTTATTTGTCCCAGAATAGATTTGACCAACGAGGAATATTATATAGCAAAAACAATAACACTCTGGACTATACTCAGACTATATTGAAGGCTTAGCAGGAATTGCTTTCTATGGCTGCGTCTACACTTGTAAATTAAGTCGACTTAAGCTTGCTTAAGTCGACTTAATTTACACTGCGTCTACACTACACTTTCCTTAAGTCGACTTAAGCAAGCTGCTTAAGTCGACTTAAGGGAAATTTAAGTCGACTTTGTAAAACCTCCTTTTAAGTCGACTTGCTGCTTAAGTCGACTTTAAAAAGTCGACTTAAGCCAGTGTAGACATGGAGTAGCCCTAAGTCAACTTTAAGTCAACTTAGGGGACTCCAGAGCTTCCCCGTTGCCTTCCCTGCCAGGGTGGCTGGCACAGCCACAGCCTGGCATGCCCCCCCAAAGGACAGGGCAGAGCCCTGCCCACCCTGCCCCTATGCCCTGCCAGGGTCCCTGTCCCCCTTTGCCCGATTGTACCAAGGCACAATGGGGCAAAGGCTGAGCCCCCTGGCACTTGGCAAGGGGTGCCCCCCCTGCCACTGTGGACCTGTCCCAGGTCCACCTAGCCCCTACAAGTTGACCTAGGCATCCAGTGTGGACGCTCTAGGTCGATTTTGTAGGGTCCCCCCTAAGTCGACTTAAAATTTGAGTGTGGACATGCTAAGTCGACTTAAAGTCTTAAATTAACAAGTGTAGACATAGCCTAGGTTCCTTAACCAACACAATCTACAGAGCTCAGAAGATTGACTGTTTTCCCCCAGTCTGTTTGTAAGTATTTCTGTTCAAACACTCCCTTTTGTTACAAATGGCACGGTCCTAACACTATGAAAACATGGACATCTTTGTTCCTTATATTGACCATGATTTTGCCACACATTTCAGAGGAATTTGATAAGCAGTTACCTTTGTTCCTTGCTTGCTTTGATGCTTTCTGAAGTTGCCATGGAGTACAAAAAAAACCGGGGGGAGGTGGGAAGGAGGGAAGGGAATTTATAACATACTTTTTATCTGTTTGGTGCTTCCCTGGTGCGTCTTCCCTTATTATTGGATCTTACTATTATTTATTTAGTGTGATTTTTCTAAGGGCTTCCTTGTTCATCTTTTATAACCCTTCTGAGAGAAGACTTCTCTCCATCACAGTAATGGAATATTTTGTGAGAAATTCTTTAGCAATTTTGCAACAATATATGTAGGAAAGGATCTCCGTCAACTTAGCTTTTCTAGTGTAGACATACCCTGGGAGTGCTATTTATGACCCCATCTTGACACTATACTTAGAACAATGTATTCAGGTGGTGCTGTACTGTTGGCTTTATACGTACTGGAGATCAAACATCAGAGAATGAAACAGGGATAGTGAGGTGTTCTCATCATAATTATGGTGATGAGCATCATACAAATATATTAAGAGACATTTAAAGGTAATATGGGTTTTATGGCTCCTCTCTCTTTATATTGTATCATTTTCATGTGACCTTTTTGGCTATTAGATTCAGAATTTGACTAATCATTCTTTGGATGCATTTCCGGTTTCTGAATATTTTCATATTCCAAGACACATTTCTTAACATCACTTCAGTAATATCAAACAGGGCAGTTGTGGTCTGCTCTTTATCTACACTTCTTCAAGAGGGAAAGCAGTCATGCCTGTTCTTTCAAATCTAGCCTTTTAATACTTACATTCATTGATGGGATAGTTTATCTTCTAAATCAATATTTATAGTACAGCACAAGAAACAGATTGCTAAGCAGAGAAAATGCAGAGGATTTATCTTTTTCTTTTCAGGTTAGCTTTTTCCATTGCCTTATTCATGTGGACATTATCTTAAAAGTCAAAACACAGCTGTTCATCACTTAGTGTATGAGTAAAAGCAATCTGGGCCGCTGTAGTTAAGGACCAACAAATGTATGGAGCCACCAGTCACATGGACAGCAAAATGACTGAGATCAGATATGTCATATTGCATGTGGCTGATGATTACACGTTTAAAGCCATACCAGCATATGTAGTAATGAATAAAATGTAGTTTTAATGTTTTAAAATTAGAATTACTTTAATTTTGGTTGCTCATCCATTTTGGTATGTGGAAAATAGAGATGGACCAAAGCCAGAACATCTTATATGAGACTGTTACTGCTTCTGTGAACCCCCATTACACCCCCAAAATAAAAACACCCTTCACACCAAACTTTGAAATATGAATAAAATTGAATCCAACCCGCCCTCAGTGATGTGGATACAACAGAATACAAAACTAAAATGATCCAGCACTGGATTGGTCCTTAGAGTGATGGAATGTAACTTTTCAAAAGTTGAAGAAGTCTGAAAAAGTTAGAGAGTGACAGAGTTACAGTTTCATTATTTTCTTTTGCCATTCTGTCATGCTGCCAATGCTGGAAATAAGTTAGAGGAAAAAGGAAGCTGGGGAGAAAAAGTAGCAACTGGGGGGAAATAGCTAATCTTGGACATGATTCATTTTAGTGCTCTCAGTGAGAAAAAAAGGAAGGGGGAATTTTTAAAAAAGTTTTTTAAACAAGTATTTTGCAATTTTTTAAAATGTACATTTCAAACTTGATAAAATGGAAACCTTCAAAATTTAAAACGATTCCTGACATTTCTATTATGTTGTTTGACCATCCTGAGAAAAAAATAAAATCTGCCAAGAAACTGATGTTGCACTATCAGGCCTTAAAATTTCTAGAAATGTAAACTGCTGTCCAACGGGCTCAGTCATAGGTGAATAAGGCACAGTAATTTTAAGACTTAACCTCAGTCCCGTAAAGTAGCTTTTCTGGGAGCTGGCATCCCGAGACATGATGCCCAAAAAGTAACCCTGAGATTTGCCACTGGTAGGTTGTTCCTCCACAGCTAAATCTCTGGGGGAAAGACTGACCAATCAGCTTCTTACATGTGGCAGAAGTGCATCTGCTGTACAGTGAAGTGATGGTGCTGCTCAGAGAAGATGTCAGTGTTCACTTAGGCACTGGGCTTACTCTTATTTCTAAAAAGATAAGACATTGGGAGAGCGCTAACTACTAAATACAGAGTCTTTACTTTGTGCAATCTTGATGAAGTGAAAATATGTAAAAAGAGGAAACACTGCAGAAGTCAAAACCCATAAGCCTGTTTCATATCCTCTCTAAAGGTGTAAATTAAAAAGATAGTAGGTTTTAAAAAGCATGTAAAACTGAACTATGAAAATAATACTGCCAATAGCAAGTCCTGTGTTTTATGTGAAACCCTAGACAACCCCTGCAGATACTGGAGAATGCAAGTTCTGCTGTGATTGCAAAAGAAATCTCATTAAAACAAAAGCCTGCATTGAAAGTGAAGAGCATGTCAGCTTCTTCCTCTAGTTTATTTTGCATATATGTAAAGAATCAAGAGTCTAAACATCAATTTTAATGGCTTTGTGTATATATAAGCAGGGTGCTAGTCTACTAAATAAGTACCTATTGTGTTTTAGCCCCAGATATGTACAAAATGTTGTGTTTATGCTGAAAAATATAGTAGTATGTAAAATGATATTCTGTAATCCATGTCTGAATATGTAACATTATAAAAATGTTGGTGTACAGAATACTTATATTGCCTTCCTCGAAAAGACACGTGGAAGTAAATCAGGGGTGTAGCTACAGGTGAGCCTGTGTGGGCAGTGCCCACTTGATTGGCCAGCAGGCCCACCCACTTACCGCAGCCCCCGGCAGCGGGTGGAAGAGCAGCCCTGGGTAGATGGGCGAGGGTGGCTGCTCCTCTACCTGCAGCTCTGGACCCATGGCAGGGGCCGGGGTGCCTCGCCCTCTCTTTCTCCTCCTTATGCTCCAGTTGCCTAGTTCAGGGTGGGTCCGGCCAGTCCTGCTTTTGGTCACATGACTGGAAGCAGGACTAGCCGGTCCCACTCTGAAGAGTAAGGGGCGCAGCCAGAAAGCAGGGGCTAGCTATGCCCCTGGAGTAAATTCAGAGTTAAGACTATGACCTTCTTGCACTGCTAACAATGCACTGAAATATGGAATTATAAAATTTTATCATATCAGCCATTTTCAGGCCACTGCATTGGAAAGGCCTTTTAGAATCTTTCTGCACTATCCATCACGTTAGAGGCCAGTTGAAGAAATTGATGAAATGATGAAATCCTTGACTCTTAAGGGCTTTTTGATGACAACTATTAGCAAAGCTTGTTCCTCAATAAATTCACAATATGGTTGGGCTTGACAAGGATAGTATTTCTCGATGCCATTTTTTGAAAAGCTTTTTCTCAGGCTTCTTGCCACCATTCAAAGAGTGTTAGAGCTCCCTGCTCTGTTCTTGGTTTCTGGACGCAGTTCACTGGAAAGCAACAATCAGAGTCCAATCTGCAGGCACTCCTTGAAGGATTTATTGGGGGTTACATTGACAAGCTTAAAACCATAACCATACCCAAGCCCTTCATGCCAGCTGGGCTTATTTCTCTATATGCCAATAGTTTCCTTCCCCCGTCCCCAGTCCTAGGTCTATGCTTGTGGACCTCCCTCTTTCCCTGACAGTGGTTCTGTACACCAATGAAATCCTCTCCCCTCCCCGCTTCTTCTTGATAGTCTTAATTATACCCGTAGCACACTCCCCCCTCTCCCGTACCACTCCTTTCAAGATATGGTCATAATCTGTTTGGGGGGTGGGGTCGGGGGCTTTGGTACAACCCTTTTTGTACCCCATGGGAGGGGCAGAGAGCAGTGTCGCATCTTGGTCATGGTCGGTTTATGACTGTTTGTTTATGGTTTTTTTTTAACACCTTCCTTTACCTCCTTTGCTATCCCAGTCGCTTGCTTGCTCTGGCATCTGTCTTGAAAAGGAGTCAAGTTCCAAAGGGGTATCCGTGTTAGTCTAGTTCAGCAAAACAAACAAGGAGTCCTGTGGCACTTTTAAAGACTAACAAATTTATTTATCACCTGAGCTTTTGTGGGAGAAAATCCCACTTCGTCAGATGCTTTGAAGATGGGGAATTTACAGAATAGGGGGAAATTAAATGCAGGGAAGTGTACACCATAGGATCAGGTCAGGCTGTAACAGCAAATCAAAATAGATGTTAAAATTCAGACACTGGGGAACAGCATATAGAGGGAGGTGAGGTCGAATAACCTGTTGTAATGAGAAAAAAAAATCCATAGTCCCTGTTTAACCCTGAGGCAATGGAATCAAATTTACATATAAATTCCAATTCTGCTGTTTCTCTTTGAAGCTGTGATTTGTTGTTCATTTGTTTGAGCACCACTATTAACAAGTTGTCAATGGAGTGAGCAGGAAGATTAAAGTGTTCCCCTATTGGTTTTTGAATGTTGTGATTTCTGATGTCAGATTTGTGTCCATTTATTCTTTTGCACAGAGACTGTTCTGTAGGTCCAATATATAAGGCAGAGGGGCATTTCCAGCACATGATGGCATAAATCACATTGGTGGACGAGCAGGTGAATGAGCTCATGATGGAGTAGGTGGCTTGATTAGGTGCTGTGATGGTGCCTTTTGTGTAGATATGTGGGCAAAGTTGGCAACATGGCTTGTTGCAGGGATATGTACCTGCTTTAATGTTTCTGTTGTTTGGTCTGTAGTTGCTGGTGAGTATCTGTTTAAGGTTGGGGCGGCTGACTAAGTGAGGAAAGGTCTGTCTCGTAAGGCTTGAGAGAGTGAGGATCATCTTGTAGAACAGGCTGTAGATCCTTGATGATGTGCTGTAGAGATCTTATTTGGGGGTTGATGGTAATGACCAGTAGTGTTTGTTCTTTCTTTCTTTCACATCTCACAACTTCACTATACCTTGAAACATTTTAACTGCATCCCTTATCTTTCCACAGTAATAAAGGAAAAACCCATCTAATTACAGACAGGCAAGAGAAACATACTGTCTTTGTTCTTTGCTAACATGTGTAGGTTCAATACTTTGATTTTCAGGCAGGCCCAGAATCCCATCTCAGGCATATACACAAGCCTAAATATTTATATGAACTTACATTACATACTTATACCCTAACAAGGAGTGAGCAAACATGTCATGGAGGAATGGATTGTTGCCTGATTTCTGGTTGTTTAGTAATTTGTATAGGGTTAGAGGCTCACCAGTGGGTCTGATCAGAAGACACTGAAGTTCTAGTCCATGAATCAGGCTACAAAAGAGGCTTTCAGGAGGACCATGTGGGTGCAAGACAGGAATACTCACGCTAATGATCAAATATGTATACTTTTACAGATTTTATTAAGATAACATAAAATGATAGACGGATAAGTAATTTAAGACAAATCAGTAACACAATGGATAATGATTAGAATTACAGTCTTATTTTAAGGTACATATGCTATATTTAATACTGTATGCTTTGGATTAATATACTCACACCCTTCCCTGCTGACCCAGTTGAGAGAGATGTCCGGTCTCCCAACTCTGGACTGGAGGGGTGAGGCAGCACTAGACTTAAGAGCTATAAAGCTGAGTAAGACTAATACTTAAGTATCTTAAAACAAAAGAGCCTAACAAAACAAAGAAGAAGATGCTCAAAGAAAGAGTAGTTGTTGAACACACCCTGGCAATACTATTTACCCTTTTTTTATACCTTGAGCACTATGGGTCCTCCTTCCAAATCCAAACTTAGCTTCTTCACCCACAAATTCTTGGGATATTAATGATATATCCACTTCCTTTCCAGATGGTTCCAGACAGTATGCTCTATGATTCTGTTATCATAAAACAAATACTTAAACCTATAAAGAAACTTAAATCTATACTTAAATCTATGAGGAAAAGTATATGTGCAAGCAAGCAAACTAGTTTTATAGGCTACAGGATCCAAGTGGAGTTGAAGGTGTTTGATGGCTCTGTACATCCCAAACATGCTAAAATTACATGTTTTAAATCACACCAGTTATGAACTTATGGGTAGCGAATCATTCCTGATTTCTGTGACTGTATTTATTACTCATTTTGGTTGAACAAAAGAAAGTTTGAGGTGATGTTGGTTAGGAAAACGATGTGCTTCAAAGAGCTCACCATCTCCAGCACATCATCATTCACTGATGAATTTATACCAGAAATCTTTTAGGATGGTCCTCATCAGCGTTCATCTAGACTCCTCCCTTTTCTGGGTACCAGAATGGCTCTGGCTGCACAAAAGCTCTCTTCCACAAATGGCTGGCCAGGATACTGAATCCCATCTTGTCAGACATGATCATGATGAAAACATTCGTATCTTCCCAGATGGATTACTGCAACACACTGAATCTTGGAATGAAACTGCCCACTGCCCACCTAAAAAGATAAACAGAAAACTCCCTCTATTTGGTTTAGAACACAGCACCTGCCTTATTCAGCAACACAGACCACCAAGGGCTTGATCCTGCAAGGTGCTGAGTATGTTGACTTTGATTCCACAATGTACTTAAGTCAGTTCTTATGTAAGGGGCAGGATTGGGGTCAGAGTGCTCAACACATGTAGAACTGAGCCCCAAAGGCAAATGCTTCTCTCTAATACTGGTTCCCCACTGAATACCAAAGCAATCCAAAGTTTCAGTCCTCATTTTCTAGGCCTAGCCCAATTTACTAGTGGGACCAACTCACTTATATAAGTATAAGCCCCAAGAGATAGACTCATGTTCACAGGACACAGAGCTTTTTTGCTACTGGCTCACAATTGTGTAACTTGAGTTTGGAAGAGCTCAGCATGACCACAACGTTCATTACTTTCAGCGTGAAGTGTAAAATGCACACCTGCGATTTAGCCTTCCATAAGACTACCTGACCCACATATTAAAAAAAAACCCTCCCTAAAATTTGAGGATGGGGAACAGAGATTCATAAAGAAGGAAAAGATGGTGGAGGGAAGATCTGAAGAAAGACACAGAACACCACATAAAAAACCCAACACAGAAATAGCTAATTTGTAAGTGAGACAAAAAATATGCCTTGGAATGGAAATGGTAGACAGAAACATAGTCAAGAGCAATGATTACTTTAGAGAGAACTGGTTTACTTATGTTTACAGTGACATGTTAAGGAAAGAAGAGGAGAATGCACTATTTCTGCAAGGCCTGCAGAGTTGACTGGTAATAATATGCCACAAATGTGTTCTACCAAACATGCCTGCGTGTGTTTGTTTTTTTCAGCATAGGTCTGTAAGATGAAACACAAATCTGTTTGTGTTGGTTTAACTCCTTAGTACATTATGATAAGTGAATTCTTGCATGCTTTGCAGAGATATGATATGGACTATATTATGGCCCTGAGAGTGACTGGCAGACTAACAAATTGTGGCACACGACTGCTTGTTTGTTTTGCTGACCTAGACTAACACAGCTACCCCTTTGGAATTAGTCATTATAGAGTCCAAGTATTTTTGCCCTGAGGCACTATGGGTAAACGAGACTATTTTCAGGGGCACGGGGTGGAGCGTGCTTCTGTAGTGCTTGCTTTGGCTTTCAAGTTTGTACTTCTCGTCTCTGGTACATTTAGTTAATAATTGCCATTTCACAGCCTCCCCCCCAAGCGCTTTCTGTGTGAACATGTTCTTAAACACTTACTCCAGTGATAATATTTCACTGAACTCTGCTAGTTTGTCAGGTCGTCTGCCCTGGGGAAGGAAACATCTTTGCTTCTGGTCTCTGTCTCCATTTCAAATTTCAGTAATTCATGTATCTTAACTTCTACTCTGCTGTCTCCCTCTCCCACCTGCATCCCATCTGGAGCCCCAGTTCACAAAAAGACTCCTTTGCTTCTGTAGTGCTTCCTCCATACTGATTGCTGCCCTTTGGCAGAAAATGTAACCAGCAGCTTGGGAACAAGCCCAGGTCGGAGTGCTGAATGATCACAATCACAATGCCTAGTTGAAGCAATCTGTGGGTAAATGGAGCCTTAGTCCTTCACCGCGCTTGTGAACCCACTGGGTCTTGTTAATCTGAGTTGGAAGCAGTGCCCTATTGCTCACTGCAGCTCTGTTTGTCTCCTGCTGATATGAAAGTTCAGCTTTTTGCACAATTCCCCTGCCTTCGTTTATAAATCTTCTTAACTCTTGTGTTTGGGGATCCTTTCTGCTGCCACCTTTTTTATTTTTTAAAATTCATGACTATATTACCTGACAGTTTGCAGCATCATTTATTTTAAAGGATTCTCTTATCTTAGTTTGCCATATGGTTTTGCTTTAAGCACAAAACAGAGATTGGTAGACGGCTAGTGAGGTCCCAGAACACATCGTACTCCAAAACAAAAACCTAGAAGCAGGGCCTCCCCTGGGGGAGGGGCGAACGGGGTGATTGCCCCAGGCCCCGCGGTTACGTGGGCCCTCCTCCCATGGCCACCCCACTGCCTTTGGCAGTGAGCCGGGCCGGGTTGGGCTGGCTATGTCCCGCCCCTAGGCTGGCCCTCCCCGCCCCCAAGGCAGAGCAGGCAGGCCCAGGGGTGGCGCACGTGGGGTCTGGCCTCTGGGCCCGGCTGCCCCACATGGCCGGCTCCCCTGGCCTCCTGGCTTGGGGCCAGGGATGGGGCCACTGGCTCCCTCCCACAGGCAGCCTCCAGGGCTGGGACCGGAGCCCGCTCTGGCTCCGGCTCCCACCCCTTCTTGCCCCATAGGCGGCCTCGGCTTCCCGGTCCGAGGCCAGGACCAGAGCCAGCTCCGCCCCCTGCTCCCGGCAGGTGGCCTTGGCCTACTGGCCCGGGGCCAGGACTGTAGCCAGCTCCCTTCTGCAGGCAGCCTCCCGGCCCGGAGGTGGGGCCCCGCTTTGGCTAATTGACCCTGGGCCCCGCTGCCCCCACGGGACGGCCCTGCCTAGAAGACATTGATTCCCAGAAGAAAAGTTCCTTACAGATAGCTGCAGGATGTAGCTGTAAAGTTTTCAAAAGCTGAGCCAGTGAGATGCCCTCATTAGATTATTTTAATTTTATTTCTTGTGTCTGACTGTATAAAATGCTGAAAATGACAGAGGAGGCGGTTCTTTTTTTATGTGCACTTAAACAAGTAACAATTAAAGAAAAATTGAAACAGTAGCATTCATTTCATGGGGAGATTAGCCCTAAATTACCACCTCTACCTCTAAAATTAGACTACTTGGACCACATTTAAAATGAATATAATTACACAGTAAAATTACTGTAGCAAAGCATATTGTCTGAAAAGACGATTGCCCCACATTTTAGTTTGCAACAAAGCAAAAATGTGTGGCTTCTAAAACGTTATGGAGAATTAAAGCAGTGGAATGAACACAAAAATTGTAAATATTGTCTCCAGATTCTAACCTCATTGAGTGCTACAGATGATCGTGTGTGTTGTAAGACCAAAAGAAAGGACCTCATTTCTTTCAGAGCATGGGGATCCAAGTTGTGTAGCTCAAAACCCCTTGTATACTTTGTCACAATTTCAGGGTAATTGCACCTGCAACTCTGTGATCCGTCCCTAAAGTGTTCAGGCAAAGTCTCCAGCCATAACCTGCCTCTAGGAAGGGTCCCTCTGGCCCCCCCCCCCCCCCCCCAGGTCCCTTCTGGCCATGGGTTTTTAGGCAGCTGTGTTCCATGCTTTACATTGTAATAACCAGAGTCTACTTAATGGACACTTTCTCTGCAGTGACATATTGACAGCAGTTACTAGTGACTACACAACTCTAAGCAAGCACATATATTTTTAAGCTAAAAGCATTACAGAGAAAACCATAATAAAACCAATAAGCAGACTTAAACACACACTAAACATATCAGGAGTCACCCATCAGTCTTTTAGAGACCCTAGTAGGCAAAAGTCTGTCCCAACCCCTCAGCTGGACTGGGGCCCTTCAGGCAAAATTTCATGTCTGTTAGATCAGAAATTGTGTTAGTTCAAACTCCTCCTTTTAAACCAAACACCCTGTCTTTGTTTCCTATTCTTTTGAAAAACCCAGCTTGAACTAGTATGTTCAAACCACCTCAGGCAGGGAGTGGAACATCTCTGGATTTATTTACCAACTCAGAGGTAATCACCCTCCACTGTTTTTAATTCTTAGAAGAGGTCTAGTAACACCTCCCCAATGGAGTAGAACACAATCATACACAACTTATTAATCCATTTAATGCAATGGTCCACAAAGATACCACATGGGGTTGCAAATCTGTCATACATCTGGACACAAAGACTCAGTATTTCTTAAAGGAACTCTGTTCCATTCCCCTGTTGCTGATATCCATTACCCATGGCAATAGTCACCATTATTTATAAGTCACTCAGACAACATTTATGCACTTCAGTATGAAGATTTTGTCTCTGGATTCTCAGATTTCATTTTCAGATAACATATACTGGGAGTTAGATATTGTACAAAATGTAGGAAATTGGGATTATGGACTTTTTAGTAATAGTATTTATCTAGGTGTTGAATAGTTTCTATCTTCAGTTCTTTATCCCTCATTAATTTAAATAATGCCATTCAAGGGGAAATCTCCCACATGCTGTGATTTTATCGTCCTTATATTTCTATAGGCTCCTTGGAGTTTAAGCATTGCTCCCTTTAGAATGTGTGCTCTGGATATCTGCAGTGAGTGCTGTGAGGAAATGGAGGTATTCATAATGTTTTCTTGGAATATTGTGCATGTACCTCAATTTCCTTATCTGTTACTCATGTATTTTGATGATTGAACTAGGGTGTGTGATCATTGCAGAGACCTCGAGAAGGCAGATGAGCTTTCCTCTAGCTGCACATGGCCAGGGACTCTGCTCTTGGGTCAACTGTCTGCAACACATTGGGTCAGGTATCAAAAAAGAGAAGTGGCCACCTTGCCCAAAAAGAGACAAAGGACTGGGGAGACCAATTCAACTCTAGCTCACCTTGAAGCAGAAACAAATTGGAGCAGGCTCATTATAGGACTTCAGCTCCTGATGAACTTGTTGGGAAAATCTGATGTAGACATGGTGGAAAGATGGGGACAGACACATGCATGGAATAAAATGGCAGACCACAACTTTCATTACACTTTACCATGGGGAAGAGGGATACTTGCCCATCACCCATGGTGTTCTGTACTGGTTATTTAACTGGTTTCAGTGTGGGAGGGTTACATGGCTCCTTAACATTTAACCCATGAAGAGGGGTAGGCTGTCCTCAGACTATCTCACCCAGGATTTGGCTCTCTGGCTATGTCTACACTTACTCAATTAAGGCGACTTTGCTAAGTCGACTTAACAAAGTCGACTTTAAGTCGACCTTGTTAAGTTGACTTAGCATGTCTACACTTAAAGTCGACCTTGCCAAATCAACTTAGAGCGTCTACACTGGACGCTTAAGTCGACTTGCAGGGGCTAGGTGGACCTGGGAGTGGTGCATGGTGGGAAGGGGGGCACCTGAGAGGTGCCCCCCTTTCCCAGGCACCCCTTTAAAAGTGCCAGGGAGCTCAGCATCTTCCCCATTATATTTGGGTACATGGGGGCTGAGCAGGACAGGGACATGGGCAGGGTACAGGAGCAGGGTGGGCACCCTGTAGGTGGGCACGCCAGGTTCTGGCTGTGGCAGGCACCCTGGGAGGGAGGTCAGTGGGGGAGCCCTGGGGGCCCTTTAAGTTGACTTAGGGCTACTCTGCGTCTACACTGGCTTAAGTCGACTTAATAAAGTCAACTTAACCAGTAAGTCGACTTAAAACTAGGTCTTATTAAGTTGACTTAATTTTTCCTTAAATTGACTTAAGGAGCACCTTAAGTCGACTTAAGGAAACTGTAGTGTAGACGCAGAGTAAATTAAGTCGACTTAATCCTGCTTAAGTCGACTTAATTTACTAGTGTAGATGCACCCTTTCAGTGCTAGCACTTTTCCCACTGTGGGGGGACTGAAAGGGTGCACATGGAGTACCGCTTGTCACAATGGCCCTTGATATCTCTTTGCCATCAAGACTGGCTGGCAGCAATAAAAATCGGAAGGCTGTTTCTTTTAGTGCATTTTGCAGTTGCAAATTTCAGAGGGTAATGAAAGTTTGAAACCAGGAGGAGAAAGAGGGGGGAAAATATCCCCGAACTAAACCTCCACCATATTTGGTTGAATACACTGGAGTTTGAAATTTATAAATGAGATAATAAGCCCATAAAGATTACAGGATTTTTTACATGAATTTTAAAATACAGTTTGGATATGTAGTACTCAAGCTCCTACAAACTTAACATGTCTTGGGGGATGTGGGAGGTGTAAGAAATCACAGGCATCCACTTTCAGTAAAACAGACCAGGAAATTTGCAATAAAATCTTTAAAAATATGCACACACAACAGCTGTTGATCTCTGCCCTGATGTTAAAACATAGGACAAAGTCTCATTGTTCAAAAGTGAACTCCAGCTAGAATATAGTGCTTGTAAGCACTTTGATGCCAGCAGCCAGCATGGATGATAAAGGTGAGGAATGTCTGAAAAAGAGTCCAAAAATCACATTCTGGTTCATCTCAGTTGGCAAGGTTTTGTATTTTGTTTTGATTCCATTTCTTTATCTCCAGAGGAAAATCTGCCTGAAATCTGCAGCATAGGAAAGGTTTACCATCAATACCTTGTGTGCCAATTTCATCCATGGTGTAGCCCCACTGCATTCAAAATCAGCAGAGCTAGTGATGAGTTTTGCCTCAGTCATCAGGACTTCTCTTTGGCCTACTTTAAGGTATTGAACGGCTGGTAAAATTGGGAAGATAAGTTTATAGTTCCTTTAAAACTCTTAAAATTGTCAGTGAGTCTACAATTATTTGCAACTTGCCTACTATAATTATTTGCAACTTGCCCACTACTACATTAATCAATAGAAGCAAGTTGGCTTTCAGTTACATGTCTGGGAAGAGTCCTTTGCCGTGTTATCACTTTGTTTGAAATTATATTTCTGGATTTTTACTACTCTTTTGGCTTTCTCCCTCCTTCCTGTTGAATTTTCCATTTGAAAAGTAAAATGGTGAAATTACTTGATTCAAAAGCCAATCTACCTTGTTTCAACCAAGTTAAGTTGAAAGCAAAGCACTGTAGTTTACAGATCTTCATTTCTTTTCTTCTATTTTCTTCTATTAAAGAATTGCTGGAAAAGGCGGAGAGAGTTTACTAGTATCAATGACAGTCAGGTCACAACAAGCAAAAGATGCTGAACGTGGGAGAGTTGAAGTGTACTGTCCATTGTTGCACCCACTTGAACATCTCTATCGGAGTCTTAATTAATGTATATGGTACTGTCCAGCTGCTGTTGGACTGGCGTCCTAAAAATACATACAATAGATTTTAAAAGGAAAATTTAAAGGGAACCGCTCCTAATCTTGACATACTAATTACCAAAGGAACACCACGAGAGGAAGGGTGACATATGTGGCTGCACTCTTTGTACAACCCTAAACCGTTCATGATAATATATATTAAAATTCTCACTCACTAAAATAAAAATCCCTATTCTTAAACTTCTTTGCAAAATGCATTTTGGTGTAAGCAGAGATTATATGTATCTTTCATACTGCTTTCTTCCATAGACAACAGATCTAACTCTTAGATCTCAAAGATGTTTGCCTAGTGCAATTTTCTGATAAAACAGCATAGTAAGATAGACCCAGACCCATCTTTGGCCCAAACTGGAGACTATGTTAAATTTCAGAGAGTAATGGCCATCCTTTGGAAACACCTTTGTTGTGGAATCTTCAGAAGCCATCTTCTTTTACTCAAAACAAACAAGGAGCGCTGTGGCATTTTTATAAGACGAACAAATTTATTTATCGCATGAGCTTTTGTGAGAGAAAATCCCACTTCATCTGAAAATCCCACTTGTCTCCTATGAAAACTCATGTGATAAATAAATTTGTTAGTCTTTAAAAGTGCCACGGGACTCCTTGTTTGTTTTGGTGACCAAGACTAAAATGGCTACCTCTTTGGAACTTCTTTTACTCAGTTCGTTCTTGTATATAATCGTGTGTGTGTGTGTGTGTGTGTGTGTGTGTGTGTGTGTGTGTGTGTGTGTGTGTGTGAGCCCATGCCCGCATGTGTATGAACTCAATCACATTTCAGGCTGTATTCATTAGTCACAGGTCCTCAGGCAGTATGAGAGTTTTGGATCCAATCCCCTCAAGCCAATGTATGCTACACCTGGGGCCCTGCTTTCTGAAATAACTTGGGAAAAGAGAACTTAACTCAGGTTTACTTCAAGTCCCATCTGTCCAATTGACTGCCAGCCTTTCACAAAGTCTCATTAGTATTGTCTGAAGCATTGGTGTGGAAAGTGCTGTGTTAGCAAGCTTTCATATAATGGTACTCATTGCAGGGATTTTGCTGTGCATACTGGAACAAATTTGTTTGTGTCTTTTCTTTTAAAACTTTTTTTAATGTAACCATTATTTTCTGTGTTTGAGTTGTATTTACAGAGGGATTCCTTAAGTTAAACAGACAGGGTAATGCACCAGTATGGAACAGCTGTAAATGATTCCACCATGAAGCAGAACTTAGCAGGAATCTGAAATTTACATATGGTGCACAGTTCCCTTCTCTTGCAAAAGCTGCAGTCACACTCTCCACACTTGCCCCATGTAGTTTTCAAAGCCCACTGAGTACATTTGAAAGGCAATAGTGCTGAAAAATGCAGTACATTCAAAAAAACAAGACAAAAATACTTTCATCTGGTCGTTCCAACAAGCTATAAATGAATATTTATTTTGGCTGATTAAAAACCTGGCACTTTGCAAAGCTAGCCAGCTGGAAAACTGATGACTAGCAAATCAGAACAGTTAGTAATGGAAAACTAAAACACTTCATTTTTGCAGTGGGAGCTGAAGGTGAAACATTATCAGAAAACAAAACAATAGTTTTAGAGTGGAGCATGCCTACTTCCTGTCCTTTCAGATTTCTGCTCCCGCTGTCCTTCTGCTTTGCCAGTTTTGACACCCTCTTCATTTCTTCCCACATTCATCTGCCTTTTTTAAACTATGTTATCCCCTGGGTATAGAATGCTTTCTGTTGCGATCTTGAGACAAACCAAAAGTGGCTTCACTCTGAGGGAGAGACTGAAGCAGATTTTAAGGCTTTTGTATTGTAATTCTGAAACTTGGGGAAAGACCTACAATAATTTAACCAAGTCATACGAAGAAGGACCTGATGTAGGCTGGAAACCTCATTTTGATTTGTGCACTTGTGCTGAAATGTTTTGGACTATGTAAGAACACGAAGGGTATGTCTACACTAGGAAAAGTTAAGTCGAGTTTGTTAAGTTGACTTAATAAGGTCGACCTTAAGTCGACTTAAAGTCAACCTTATTAAGTTGACTTAACAAAGTGGCTCCTTTTAAGTTGACTTTATTAAGTCGACTTAACATTGGACATAGGTGTCCACACTGGCATTAAGTCGACTTAATAAAGTCAACTTAAGAGCTACTTCCTGTCCACATCGTCCTTAAGTCGACTTAAGAAATCGACTTAAGGTTTCAGTTGACCTAAGGAGGGGTAGTTATTAAGTCGACTTAAGCTTTCATTAAGTCGACTTAAGGAATTTCTTAAGTCGACTTGATGAAAGCCCAGTGTGGACATAGAGTAATCTAGGTTGACTTAAGGATCCTTAAGTCAACCTAAATTGCTAGTGTAGACATAGCTGTACATTTTCCCAGGCTGGTAGAGCAGGAATATTTTGTGTGTTCAAGGTTCCCCTATTTTCACATTAAAGGTGTTTGGGTTAAAAAGCCGACTGGAAACTCCAGACACAGGTCTATGAACAGCCTATTAGCTGTGGACTGAAACGCATAAAACTTAGACGGAGGATTTTGTTCGTTTTTGCTGTTTCTTTTCTTTTCTTTCTGCAAAGAGTGAGTCTGAGGGCCAAACCTCTTGAATCTTGGGCCATGCCTGTGTTGACTTATGTCAGCAAAACTTATATTGTTCAGAGGTGTGAAAAAACACCTTCCGAGCAACATGAATTTCACCAGCATAAGTGGTAGTGTGCACAGGACTATTGGTCAGAGAGCTTCTCCTGCTGTCGTTAACTACTGCCACTTGTGAATGTGGTTTTATGATGTCAAAGGGAGAGCTGTCTCCCATTGGCATAGAACACTACATGAGTGATTTTACTGCCATGTGTGCATTGGTACCTCAGTGTTGTCCCCTGTAAACTCGGTGGGGTAGACATGGCCTAAATCTTATGGTGAGTGAGTTACCCCTTTCCTCTTCTCTAGTACGAAAGAAAATTTCAGAACCGTTTTTAAGTTCTGAAAAATAAATATGAAACTTCTTGTCCTCTGTTTGAGGAATACGTTGCCATGGTAGAGTGTCATTCTATATAAAAAGACCATGAATAAGCTTGATAAATGCAGCTTTTATGCTAATGGTACTAATTTTAGCCTTCTGTCATGCATCCACACATTTCCAGTTGTCTCCGGCATGTCTTTCTGAGTATCCAACCTCAAAGACTGATAGGATGAAAATTGAGCTCCATATTTTCATTCCTCTCATGAGAATTCCACCTCACCTCATTGCCAATACTTACAATCTCATGTCATATTGGACCCCCTTCTCTCCCTCTCCCCTACAAGTAGGCTATTGCCAAACCTTCTTAGTCTTCCTCTTTAATGTTTCTAAAATCCATATGTTCCACTCCTTGCCTATCACCAAAACGTCTCTATGCTCTAATTCTCTCTTGCTTTGAATATTATAAATTGTAATTTGCTATGGCTTGCCTGACACTCCACCCTTCTCTCCATCAATTATGCATCTACTAAGGTCATCTCACCCATTGCTCTACCAATGTCACTTCTCTTCTTCTATCTCTTCCATGGCTTCTGCTTGCATTCTATGTTGAGTTTAGGATCTGTATCTTCACCTTCAAGCTGGTACTCCATTCTGTTTCAACACACATCTTCACTCTCATCTCTTCCTACTCCACTCTGCTTTCCCTTTGCTTTATTGATATCTCTATCCTATGCTCAATTTCCTGCCCTCTTCCCTGCTTTTCCAGGACCATCGAGTGCTTCATTGTTCTGATTTAGCAATGTTCTCGCTCTCTTCTCATTCAAATATTTCCTTAAACCACACTCCTTACTGCTACAGTGCTAATCCAACACCTGCACAAGTACAATTCTTTATTTAAAAATTAAAATAAATAAATCATGGCAATACAATGATTTCCTCTTTTTATTGCCCAGTACTTTTATGTGATGTTATTTATTTTGTCTTCTTACACTGTAAGCTCCTTGGCTTAGGGACTTTTTCTACACAGTGTTCTGTTCAGTCTGTGCAGTGCATAATTTGTAGTCAACGAATAAAAATATAATAAAGCTAAATACTGATCATTCCAGAGTGCTGCATAATTTCTAGTTTAGGTGAGATGTACGCCACAAGGTGGTGTTATATTGAAGCCAACATATCTATTTTCCACTAAGATTTACTCACACGCCTTAAAATATTATTTGTAAAGTAAAATAAAATCTAGTTTTGTGTTGGAAACAAATTACTGATTCAGCTGAAATTCCCTATTTTTCTTAATGCAAATTTCTTGCTTAAGGTGACTTGTTTCGGTTTGTGACCATCCTTGTTTTGAAACATAAGTTGTTGTACAGTTTCATCTTTAGTCCCCTTTTTTACAAAAACCAAATAGTTATTAATACAGAGAAAACAGCAGCTGTTAGTTTCCAGGGGCAAGGCAGGCCGGTGGTGGCATGTGGCTGTTGCGCTGTGCAGTTTGCCAGCCAGCCAGCTAGCCACCAGCGTGGTCCTGTGAGGTGCCCTGGGAGAGCGGGGTTGAGTAAAGTAGCCCGGTGGGGGGGGAAGGGGGAGTTGGGGGAGTGGGAGTGAGTAAAGTGGCCCGGTGGGGGATTTGGGGGCTAGAATGGGAGACAGGGAGCTTGAGGGAAAGAGTGGGAGGTAGGGGTCTTGAGGGAGCGGGTTGAGTAGCCTTCCAAACTGAGTTGCTGACAGAAATGGCCCCCCCAAGGCTAAATGACTTTGACACCTCTGTATACAACATCATCTCTTACCATTGCTGCCTGCCTCAAGTACCTATTGTATAAAGTTCAGAAATCCACACTAAACACATTGCCAAAACTATCCATTTCATCTTTATCCACAATGACTTATATTTAAGAGCAAATACTTTTTGCCCAAATCATGGGGACAGCCATGGGTTAGTAGGATGGCTCCCAAATTCAAGGTGGTTGGTAGCCAATCTGGTGCCGAGCCACAGTCTTGCTGTTTTTACAATGAGCTGCATGCATGAATGGGTTCTTCCTGTGTCCCACAGCAATTATGTCCATCAGCAAATTGTTGTGTTCCCTGATGGTTTGGTTCTTCTTCTGAGTGTGCAAATATCAGAGGATTGTGTGTCCTGTGCTTGCAACATTTATGGTAAAAGCACAGAACTATGCAGGTGTCACAGTTCTATCAGTGATGGCAGATAGTGAGGAGGGATGTGCGGGTTCTTTGGATTTTTTTAAAAAGGTGTGAAAATTATGGGAGATAGATACCATTATGGGATGGAGACAATTGCATGCTGAGAATTTGATCCCTTGCTCCCAGTCACCACTGTGCAACTTGTTTCTGTCCCACTGTGCATTGCCAGAACTTCCCACAAGACAACGCACTGGATGGTGGCTGGTTGCACACTGGGATAAATACATGGTGCAGTGTGCTTTGTGTTGACCGAATTGCTCCTCGTGAGTACATGCAGAGCTGACCCAAGGAGCCAAGTGTGCACCTGCACAAGTGATATACTAACTCTGGCAGCTTTATGCCAAGGATATGTGCATCGATCGAAATTTGTAGATTTGCCCTTAGTATGTCTATAGCTCTGATCTTCTGGTTGTAAACCACAGCCCTGCCAAATAATAAGGTACAGTATGATTGGACAACAAATGAAGACAAAAACCCAATGCAGAAAATACCCAATGATATGGTAAACATTTAGGTACAAGAACATGTTACAGACTCAATGTTCTTCCCATTAAGGTAACTGGCAAAACTCCAATTGGGTTTAATGGGATCTGGATTAGGGTCTATATAAAGAAGTATAATATTTAATTAAAGTAGACACCATTTTATTCACGGACCTCTCCCATGAGATCTGCTCTTCGAGTCGGTTCCCTTTCTGCTGGCACTGGGTGGAGTGGAGGAGGTTCCACAGGATCACCAGGATCAGGGTTTCTATTCCAGGTATTTTCTGATGCCCAAAAGGAGTTTTAAGGCCAATTGTCAACCTTCATGGCCTTAACAAAATATATCATATACATGAGATTCCACATGGTCACCTTATGACTATCTTCCCTGCTTTGTCTCAAAATGGCTGGTTTTCTGCCGCAGGCATCTATTTCCGTATGACAATTTTGTGAAGCCACATAAAATTCCTTCAATTTATCATGATGGAGCACCTTTTTCATTTTACAGTGCTTCCTTTTGGCCTCTGCTCCTTGGGTTTTACCAAATGCATAGACATCTTCATACCATATCTCAGAAAGAAAAGGATCTACATCTTCCCATATCTTGATCACTAGTTACTGAGAAGCAAATCCAGAGAGGAAGTCCTTTCTCATGTCAACACTGCTCTGCACTTGCTTGACCATCTAGGTCTTACCTAAATATTGGGGAGTCAACTTTGGTTCTTACTGAAAAATGAGAGTTCATTGGGGCCCTAACCGACATCGAGTTTGAGAGTGTTTCTACCAACTCATCATTTTCATATGATTCACCACCTCTGCTTTAGTCTGCCATCTCAGTCCTCCATAACAATTCAGGTATACCTGAGGCTCTTGGGTCACATGTCCACTTGTACATAGTGGTTCAATTTACGAGGCTGCACATTTGCCCCCTTCAGATGTGTAGCTAGACAGTTTACCATCTGATTCTTCACTCCTTGGACAGATTGGTCCATCTTCCTCCACTAGTCTCTGACTCCTTACAGTGGTGCACACTTCTCAAGAATGTTTATCATGGCATTCTTTTCTTTTTCTTTTGGTCCTTACCAACCAGAATAGTTGTTACTGATGCCTCCCTGATGGGCTGGGGAGCACATCTGGGTTGATAAAAATCCAAGGTCTGTGGTTGGAACTGTAGTCCTCTCTGCTTTCAACGTGCTGGAGCTTTGGACTATTTACAATGTGTGTCATGTTTTTTGGGTCTGTATCAGAGGCTCAGTTGCTCGCATATTTGCTGACAATACTACCACAGTATATTCTCTGAATAAGAAAGGAGGAGCACACCTCAGGATACTCTGCTAAAAGGCAATCAGACTGTGGCAGTTCTGCATCTAGGGGAATATCACTTCGATAACTGACCATTTGCCCAGGGGTCAGAATCACATCAAGGACCATCTCAGCAGGAAGTTTGCACTGAGTCATGAGACAAACATCCTCTGGACTATCTGAGTAATCTGGGGCATTCTGATGATTGACTTGTTTGCTACAAGGGATAACAGGAAATGTCGTATGTTTTGTTCTCAGTCAGTCGTGAATCAGTTTGGAGTTGGAAAGTCTACTGTGGAGGCTGCAGTGAAGCAAGTGTGTAGGGCCTTAAATTACCTTCTGCTAAGAAGGACTGTGACTCTTGGCAATGTGCAGGAAATAATTGATAGCTTTGCAGCAATGGGATTCCTTAACTGTAGCATGGCAATACATAGCATGCACATCCCAATTTTGGCCTCATACCATCTTGCAACAGAGTGCATCTGCTGAAACAGCTACTTTTCCATCGTCTTGCAGGCACTGGTGGATCCAACGCAACAAGGGTGGTTTAGGTTGGAGATTAGGAAAAATCTGGCCCTCAGAGGTTAAAGAGAACGATTTTTCTCCTCCTGAATGTGTATGAGTACCTGTGTATGACACAAGTAAAGACTAATTTTAATACCAAGACAAGTTTAATAACAGGACAAAACACAATTTTTGGTGAAACATGGGAATGAGGAATGTCTCTCGGTGACAGCTCTCACAGCTTTTATTGTAAAACCAGTCCCTAGGAATGGAGTGTAAGGGGTACTGTGAGGGTCTGGGAACATGTGGGAATGTGGGGGAGTTTGGGGAGGGCATGGAACGTAGTTCTGTTAGCTGCAGAGAAAGTCATGCATGGATGTGCTCAGTCTGTTTTGCAATGGCACTCCAGTAGCTTTATCATCTGCTTGTCTCCATCTATCATCTGTTCCCGCCCTTGTTTCCTTTCCTGGCTATCCAGCTTGAGTTCTTAGTTAATTGCTCCCTCCATGCTGTTGTTTCTGTAATGATCTTGAAGGTTCATTAAAGACCTCACCATTGAATGAGTGAGGAATAGAACTTTAATAACACAGGCTATGTCTACACTTGGACAAATAAGTCGACTTGTTGTTGTTAAGTTGAGTTGTTAAGTTGACTTAGCATGTCTACACTCAAAAATTGTTGACTTAAAGGGGACCCTGCCAAATCGACTTAGGCATCCAGTGTGGACGCTCTAAGTCAACTTCAAGGGGCTAGGTGGACCTGGGACTGGTCCATAGTGGTAGGGGGGGCACCCCTTGCCAAGTGCCAGGGGGCTCAGCATTTGCCCCATTGTATCTGGGTACAATGGGGGCCGAGCAGGACAGGGACACTGACACTTAACAAAGTCGACCTAACTTTTTCTAGTGTAGACATAGCCCTAGTGAGAAAGTTTTTCCTAATATCCAACCTTGATTTCCACAGCTCCAACTTGAAACCATTGCTCCTTGTTCTTTTCTGTTACTACTGAGAACTGCCTAGCTCCCTCCTCTTTGGAACACCCCTTCAAGTAGTTGAAGATTGCTATCAAATCCCCGCTCAGTCTTCTCTTCTGCAGACTAAATAAGCCTAGTTCCTTCAGTCTCTTCTCATAAATCATGTGCCCCCGCCCACTAATCATTTTCATTGCCCTCCGCTGGACTTTTTCTAATTTGTTAACATCCTTTCTGTAATGGGGAGCCCCAAACTGGACACAGTATTCCAGATGTGGCCTCACCAGGGCCAAATAGAGGGGAATAATCTCATCCCTCAGTCTGCTGGCAACACTCCTACTGATGCAGCCCAATATGCCATTGGCCTTTTTGGCAACAAGGCACACTGTTGACTCATATCCAGCTTCCCATCCACCATAACCCCCAGGTCCTTTTCTGCAGTGCTGCTACTTAGCCGATTGGTCCCCAGTCTGTAGCAGTACATGGGATTTTTCCGTCCTAAGTGCAGGACTTTGCACTTGTCTTTGTTGAACCTCATGAGATTTCTTTTGGCCCAATGCTCCAATTTTTCTAGGTCTCCCTGAATCCTATCCCTGCCTTCCAGAGTGTCTACCATTCCCCCAGCTTGGTGTCATCTGTGAACTTACTGAGTGTGCAATCTATCCCATCATCCAGATCATTAATGAAGATGTTGAACAGAACCAGTCCCAGGACCGACCCTGGGGCCCTCCACTCATTATTGGTTGCCAACTAGACATTGAGCCATTGATCCCTACCTGCTGAGCCCAATGATCTAGCCAGTTTTCTATCCACCTTACGATCCATTCATCCAACCCATACTTCCTTAACTTGCTGAGAAGATTGCTGTGGGAAACCGTACCAAAAGCTTTGCTAAAGTCAACGTATATCACGTCGACGGCTATTCCTGCATCCACAAATCCAGTCATCTTGTCATAGAAGGCAATCAGGTTCATCAGGTATGATTTGCCCTTGGTGAATCTATGCTGACTGTTCCTGATCACTCTATTTTCTTTCAAGTATTTCAGAATGGATTCTTTGAAGACCTGCTCCATGATTTTTCCATGGATTGCGATGAGGCTGATTGGTCTGTAGTTTCCCAGATCCTCCTTTCCCCATCTCTTGAAGATAGGTACTATATTTGCCTTTTCCCAATCATCTGGAACCTCCCCCATTCGCCACGAGCTCTGCAATCACATCGGCCAACTCCCTCAGCACCCTCGGATGCAGTTCATCTACCCCCATAGACTTGTGTGCATCCAACTTCTCTAAGTAGTTCCTAACCTGACCTTCCATCACCAAGGGCCGCTCTCCTTCTCTCAATTCTGTGTTACCCAGTGTAGTAGCCTGGGAGCTGACCCTATCTGAGAAGACTGAGGTAAGAAAAGCATTGAGTACTTCAGCTTTTTCCTCATCATCCGCCACAAGGATACCTGCCCCATTCAGTAAGGGGCCTACACTATCCCTGATCCTCTTCTTGTTACTGACATACTCGTAGAACCCCTTTCTGTTATCTTTCATATCCCTTGCTATCTGCAATTCCAACTGCCCTTTGACCTTTCTGATTTTATCTCTGCAGGCCCGAGCAATATCTTTATATGCCTCCCTAGCCTTTTGTCTATGCTTCCACTTCTTGTAAGCTTCCCTTTTGTGTTTCAGTTCACCACAGAATGCTCTGCTAAGCCACGCTGGGTGCCATGGGAATGTCCTGGGAATACTTCATAGTGATCTTTAGGAAACTTTCTTGTGGTTCCTCTGCCAAAGGTTCCTTGTCTTTGTTCCCCTCAGGAAACTCTTCCATGCCATTCAGCAAGTATTTCTGCAGGGACCAGAGCAGCACACAGGCAAGCAGTGTATGGAGCCGATCTGAAACCACATACATGCATGATATACACCTGTGCATCCTGAGTTACCCTGAAGAGTGAGATGTCAGGTTCAATTATGCTTGCCTATGGAAAAGGTTACTAATATTCAGAACAGTCTCCCTAGGCACTAGCAGTAACCCTCTTCATGATCTAGCCAGATCTTTGTCCCGTCTTGCCAATTCCCCTGTCCTCCCCAGCAAATTCACCATATTTGGGACTTGCACCAAGCTGTGTTTTAGCCCAGGGATGGTAAGAAAGAGGTGTGTGTAACTTTTGTGATTCAAGGTTGTGAGCACACCCACAATACTGTCTCTGTTCTTTTGCTTCTGCAGATATATCCTTGAGGACCCACTCCATACCACTGGAGCATCTCTGTCAGATAAGGCAACCAACCAGGAGGACTTAGGAGAACACGTTTCATGAAGTGCTGCAGTCTGTAGATACATCAAATAGTGAAACTGTAGAGATATGCTTGTAGAAGGTTGTGATTTTAGAGACACTCCGTAGCATGGGTCAGTGTTGTATGAATTGGGAGTTGTGCACTACAGGTGATCTAACATGGCTGCTCCTAGCTGCACACCTGGGAATCACTCCTGTCTGTGGGTGCATCTACACTTACAAATTAAGTCGACTTAAGCTTGCTTAAATCAACTTAATTTAATCTGTGTCTACACTACATTTTCCTTAAATCGACTTAAGCAGCAACTTAAGTCGACTTAAGGAAAATTAAAGTCGACTTTATAAAACCTAGAATAAAGTCGACTTTACTGGCTAAGTTGACTTAATAAAGTAGTCCCTTACCATCCCTGGGCTAAACTTTATTAAGTCAATTTAGCCAGTGTAGATGCAGATTAGCCCTAAATCGACTTTAAGTTGATTTAAAGGGCTCCAGGGCCCCCCACTACCCTCCCCCCCCGGAAAGCTCAGATTGACAGCATGACACAAGAACCGCAAACAAGAAAAAGAAAACGTGGGCAGGTACCACATGGGGAATGAACCAATCAAAGGCCAGTATATTGACCAACCCAGGTGCAGATGTGGATACGCATAAAACCTGGCATATAGATTCTGGATTGGATAGATACTGATGCTGAGCGGATGCAGATCAGATCTGGATCCACATTTGTGCATCCACACAGGGCTCTAGTGATCAACATCTACATTTTAACATTTCTTATTGTAAAGCGCATCAGAGATGCAAAGTGCAATGTGAGTGCTAATTATTATTATAAATTGTTCATAAAAACAGCAACACCAGTAAGCCAAGAGCAGGGAGCATTTGTGTGCTTTTTTTTTTTTTTTAAATGGGTAAATCTAAGGCTAAAGAAAAGTTTTAAGGGGTCCAATTTGAGTTGATAACCAGTATCTGGACATAGACTTACTCTATTAGTGGATTCCTCCACTCACAATGCAGAATGTTATATGGCAAATGTTTCCCCATCTTGCAGGTGTGATACGGAGTGAAGTAGTTAGAGTATGTAGCCATAAAACTTTAAATCAAAGGATGATTCTTCTCCTCCTCAAAGGGAAAAACAAAGGTCATATCCTCAGCTGCTATAACTGGTCAAGTTCATTGGTTTCAGTGGAGCATAATGCTAATTCACCCCATCAGAGGAACTGGCCCATGTTGAGGGAGCATGTTGAAGTATATGGGAGCTTTGCCACTTTTCTAGGGAAACAGTAGTGGTCCCTTGATGATTTCTTCCTGCAGTGGATGCAGGGACTACATTGACATTGGGATGCAGAGAATAGCAGCTTATATCAGAGGTAGCCCACCCTTTCCCTAGTATGATAATGTCTAAAAAGAGACTGAAATCAATGGCTTTTGAGATTTGTCTTGGGGCAGCAGAGGTCTCAAACATATCGGGAGCAAAACAGCTGCTCTTACCACTTCCACTCTAGTTTGGTAAGTAGCACAATAAATAAATAAAATGCATGAGGCTTTTATTCTTAAAATACTTTTTCAGTTGGAAATGGAACATGTTGGCACATAAGAGACAGCTGCTGGCAGCTGAGCCAGTTCCAGAGCGGAAGTCAAATGTGCTATTGAAGTAGGTGAATGAAAATTGTGAGCCAGAGCAAATGGTTGAGTGAAAGAGTCAACATCATGTGGAATGTTGACTCATCTTGTAACCTGACCGAGCCCAAATATCAAACGTAGGCTTTAAATATACCTAGTGAGTTGACTAAAACTTTTTGAAGTAGATTATCTGAGGCTATGTCTACACTAGAAAAGTTAAGTTGACTTTGTTAAGTCGACTTAACAAAGGATAGGTTATGTCTACAGTAGAAAAGTTAAATCAACTGAACAAAGTCTACTTAACTTTTCTAGTGTAGACATAGCCTGAGTGTTTTAAGTCCTTATCTTGAGTAATATGATATCTATCTTGCAAACAGTTATGCTACTGCACAGAAGCTTTAGCATCACACATTATGCTTATGCCAGAATAAAGCTTTCCACCAAGGATCTCAATGTGCTTTACAGAAGTATCAGCTTTTTCATTCTGCAGTGGTAGAAAATGTCAGAGAAACATTAAATGCCTTTCCCAAGACCACAATGAGTCAGTGGCAGAGCTGGGACTAGTCCCCAGATCTCCTTATTGCTACTCACCTCCAGATACGAAGGTGTCCCAGTTTAATCAAAGGATTGCTGACGTGGGCTTTTTCCTTTTTTTTTTAGCAGTGCTCTGAGATCTGTTGCGCATTTTACTGAACCCTTGCCTTTAAATGCGCAGCAGCAATGATCTAAGGCCAATGTTTAAAATAACAATAACCAACCCCTACTGATTTCTCTGGCCTCAGTCTCTGGGGCTATGTCTATGCGAGAAAAGGTTAGGTTGACTTTGTTAAGTCGACTTAAAGCCGACCTTGTTAAGTCGACCTAACCACCCTTAAGTCAACTTAATAAAGTTGACTTAAGGGTTACTCCACGTCCACACCATCCTTAAGTCGACTTAAGGAGATGATTTAAGGCTTAAGTCGACCTAATGGGTGGTTCTTATTAAGTTGACTTAAGTTTTCATTAAGTCGACTTAAGGAATTTCTTAAGTCGACTTAATGAAAGTGTGGTGTAGAGAGGGAGTAATTTAGGTCAACTTAAGCCTCCTTAAGTTGACCTAAATTGCTAGTGTAGACATACCTTGGGTGCCCAACTTGAGACACCTTCTAGGGGCCTGACTTTCAGAAGATGTTGATCACACAGTCATGAAAAGCATGGCAACTTTAAGGTATATCAAGCTGGGCACCCAAAATAATAACAGAGAAGAAATTGGAAATGATGCTGAATTGATATCCATAACCTCTTTTCACAGTCTCTGTTTCATGAATCAACATTTTTGTGTCAGTAAATTAGAGCACTAAAGGGCTGTAACAGCAGTAGGACAAAGGGAAAACCGAAAGGAGGATGCTTTTTGGTAACGAGGTGTAGAGTTGAGAGAGATACTGTGTTATGGCCTTGGAGAATAAATGCTGCTGACCCCAAGTGCCTGCACTTATAACACTTACAGCATTGTTTATCACTGACCTGCTATGTGGAGTGTGGCAGGCTGTAATTGAATCTAAGCCCAAGCCCACACTGTGTAAAAGAATAACTGATATGTAGCTTTAAGAAAAAGCCTTTGGGAATCCCACATCTGGGTTGCAATGGGTCCTTGCAGACCTTGCCCCTGTAGGCAGCTGTAGGAGAGGAAAACAGGAAATTTTATTCATCTTGCTTTCTCAGTTTCCCAAGTTCTGGTCTCCAGCTGTTTTCTGAAGAAATGACCTCTGTAGCCAATTGAAGTCACTATCTTTCTTTAAAATAGCCCTTTGTTGAAACCTGTGCATCCTCTTTTTAATTCCTGAGTAGTCTTCCTCACTCTTTTCTTCTTTTCCCAAAACAAACATCTGTTACTCAGCTTCCTTCCAGTCTGAAAGAAAGCTGAAAAAAAGGAAAGGGAGCGACACTGGGGAAGAAATAGGTTTGTTTATGTCCAAGGAACATGAATATGTAATGCCAGACTTGGGGATTCTGCCAGATGTGACATGTGAAAAGTCACTAGCGCAACAGCTGTTGGCCAGCAGCTAAACTACAGCAGATGTATGAGGACTTTTTTCCATTGGTCTAAAATTAACATTTTACAGACAATGGGATAGAACAGTGGTTCCCAACCTTTTTGGTTTGAGGGCCACAAATATAATTTTTAGAACCCTAAGGGGCCACCAGTCTATTTAATTAAATTTACCTTAAAATTAAATTAAATTCAAATGAATTTTTAATTAAAATCAATTAAAATCAATTAATTAAACTTAAATAAAATTTTATCTAAATAGACTAGTGGCCCTTCCGGGTTGTAAACATTATATTTGTGGCCCTCAAGCCAAAAAGATTTTTTTTTTTAATTTGAAAAAAAAATGAAAGTTTTTTTTAAGGGGGGTGGGCTGGGTGCCCATGAACAGGGCTAGTTTGTCATCAGGCGTTTGTGCCCCAGCAACAGTGAGGCCCATGCTCCAGCCTCCCCCCTCCCCCCCTGCAACCGTGCCACCCCGTGGCCCCAGGTTCTCCCTTGGAGCCCACGGCCACCCCCCAGCAGCCAGCACACCCATAGCCACACCTGCCCACGGCCCAGCCCCTGGAGCTCTGGCTGGGACCAGAGAGGAGGCAGGCGGCTACCCAAAGGGTCCCAGCTGTGCACCGGGACTGGATCCTAGCCAGCAGCCGGGCAGCGCCAGCCACTTCTGGCCCATGGGCCAGCGGTTGAGAACCCCTGGGATAGAACATTACCAGACAAATACAGACTGCAACATTTATCCTTATTGTGTGAGACCACGTGTTCCTCCCATGCATACAAATATTTTAAACAACATGGATTTTCACATGCAGAGACTGGGCTGCATTCTGAGACAGGAAAAGGCTGGGACCAGACACTGCTGGAAATTCTGGAGAGTTACTAAGAACCTTGTTCTCAACCTGTGGAGCAATTGGCTCCTGCCCAGCAATTGCAGTGTTTGACACCCCTGATAGAAACAGTTTATGTTGCAGTTTTCTTCCCTCTACCTGTTTGTGTTCCATTTTCTCATGGAGCCATGTGAAATCTTTGGCTATGTCTATACTTGCAAGTTAGGTTGACTTAAGGAGGCTTAAGTCAACCTAACTTAGTCCCTGTCCACACCAGGCTTTCATTAAGTCGACTTAAGAAATTCCTGAAGTCAACTTAATGAAAGGTTAGGTCGACTTAATAGGAACCGCTGGTTAGGTCGACCTAACCCTTAAGTCAACTCCTTAGGTCGACTCAAGCACTGTGTGGACATGGATTGACCCTTACGTCGACTTTATTAAGTCAACTTAAGGGCATTTAGGTTGATTTACTAAGTCCCCGTTCAGGGTAACCACTTTGTTAAGGTGACTTAATAAGGTTGACTTTAAGTCGACTTAAAGTCAACCTTATTAAGTCGACTTAACAAAGTCGACCTAACTTTTTCTGGTGTAGACATAGCCTTTGTGTTTTTACAAAAATCTAGAAACATCCAAAGGAGGAGTAAAGGAGCAACCTACATAGCTACCTTCCCCTTTTGCACATAATCCCCCTTGATTTTGCTCTCTACTGTGCTACAGAAGGTGAGAAAGAGAATGGGAAATTGGATCATCCTTACCCATATACTTTCTTTACCCAGATACTTTCAATGGGTGTGTCTACACTTGTAAATTAAGTCGACTTAAGCAAGCTTAAGTTGACTTAATTTACATTGCATCTACACTACAGTTTCCTTAAGTCGACTTAAGCAAGCTGCTTAAGTCGACTTAAGGAAAATAAAGTCGACTCGATGAAAATTAAGTTGACTTTATTAAACCTACTTTTAGTTCGACTTTAGGCTTAAGTTGACTTTTTAAAGTCGACTTAAGCCAGTGTAGACCTGGAGTAGCCCTAAATCGACTTAGGGCTACTCCAGGACTCCCCCACTACCCTCCCTGCCAGCGGGGTGGCACAGGGGGAGCCTGGCATGCCCCCCCAAGGGCAGGGAAGAGCCCTGCCCACCCTGCCCGTATGCCCTGCCAGGGTCCCTGTCCCCCTTTACCCCATTGTACCCAGGTACAATGGGGCAAAGACTGAGCCCCCGGCACTTGGCAAGGGGTGCCCCCCCGCCACCGTGGACCTGCCCAAGATCCCCCTAGCCCCTACAAGTCAACCTAGGCATCCAGTGTGGACGCTCTAGGTTGACTTTGTAAGTTCCCCCCTAAGTTGACTTTAAATTTAGGTGTAGACATGCTAAGTCGACTTAAATTTACAAGTGTAGACATAGCCAATGAGTCTGTCTCCTATTTCCATTTCAACCTCAGTCCAAGTGTATACATTTTTTGCTATATATAATACATCAATATTTAATCATTCAGTGTTCGGACCAAATTATAAATCCCTTTGTATGTGATTTCAATGGGAGCACTGTACATATAATCAAAGGTGAAATATGGCTCCTAAAGTTGTAACTGGAGTGTTGATGCATCTTATTGTCCTAGCTATTCTTACTGAGGAATGTTTAAATAATTGGACGTTTTATGCCTTGAAATTTTATTCATATCATAGGCTGGATTGGTAGCATTGTGAAGGTTGCCCAACACTATCCATTATAGCTGCTTGTGACTTTGCCAAACTTTAACTGTTTAGGCTGTAATTTTCCATGCTGGGTGCTTGCCTCAGGCTGAATTATTTTTGGGAAACTTCAGCTAGAATGGTCCAACCATTTCCAAGAATAAGACTAGGGAATAGAATGTTTTGCTCATGTTAAAAGAAATGGAGATCTTATCTTTGAAAAACGCTGGCCCTCCAAGCGCTTTGGAGTGGCAGCTTGAAATCTGGCAGGGTGGCAGATTTAGAGTTGTAGATATGCCTGGGACATCATGAAAATCCACCCAAGTTTGGCCAAGTAATAAGCCTCTGAAAAATTGCAGTTGGCTCATGCTCAGGAGAGACTTGCTAGCGCTTAACAGCTAAAAATATCAGACAATTCCATCATCCCATCTCAGTTCCTCATGCTGATCAGCAGAGCCCTGCGTGAATGCAAAACTTGTGTTCGCATCCAATCTGCAAAAATGATCACATTGAAGTCCAAATGCAAATATCTGTGAATATAAAGCAGATATCCACAGATGTCCAGGGCTTTATTGATCAGACTGCACATGCACCACCTTGGCTGGGCCCAGATCTCCAGCTCTGGTCCCAGCGGGGGCCACAGTGGGCCACCACTGCCAGCTGGGCCATGGACTTTTGGCCCTGGCAGGAGCTGCAGTCAGCCATCGGGGGTGGCTGGGTCCCAGATTGACAGCCCCACCGGGGTCACAGCTGGCCGCCATCACTCTGCCCAGTCTCTTCCTTCTCTCTTTCTTTTTTTCTTCCTTTCTCTTCCTTCCAACTCTTTTTTCTCTCTTTTATTGCTTTCTCTCTCTTCCTTCTTTTTCTTTCTTCCTTCCTTCTCTTTCTTTTTTCTTTCTCTCTTTTCCTTCCTTCCTTCTTCTCTCTTTTCTTTCTCGCTTTCTCTTCCTTCCTTCCTTCCTTCCTTCCTTCCTTCCTTCCTTCCTTCCTTCCTTTAAAAAAAAACTTTTAAAAGTTTAATTTTAATTAAAAGCCTTTTTAAAGGTTGGCCCATCAGGGTTTTAAAAACTGTTCTATGAAAAGGTTTCAGTGATGCGGGCCTCGGACCAATATCCTAGTCCGCATGTGGCCTTCATGGTGATTTGAGTTTGAGATCCCTGTTCTAAGATATAATGAATGAGGCAGGAGACTGGAGGAAGAGAAGGGATGGCCTGGTTGCATGGTTAATGTAACTGAATGATATTCTGGAAATTAGGATTCTATCTCTGACTCTACCACAATGTTCTGATGTGATGCTGGGCAAGGTCATTTAAACCAAACTTTTCACAAATAGTTTAGGTATTCCCTGTTTTCCTGATGTTCAACTAGAGTCCCTAGGGTCTGATTTGCAGAAATGCTGAGCACTCACAGCTGCAATTGAAGGCAATGAGAGCTGTGCTTCGAACATCTAGGGTGTCTTTACACTTACAAATTAAATCGACTTAATTTACTCCGAGTCTACACTGGGCTTTCCTTAATTCGACTTAAGCTGCTCCTTAAATCGAAGTAAGGAAAAGTTAGTTTGAATTAATAACACCTAGTTTTAATTCAAACTAGCACTTAAGTCAACTTTATTAAGTCGGATTAAACCAGTGGAGAAGGGGAGTAGTGCCTAGGTGGACCTTTTTAAGTCGATTTAAAACGTTAAGTCGACTTAATAAGGTCAATAAGGGGCCACGTCTACATTTGAAAAGTTAAGTCCACTTCTGTTAAGTTGACTTAATAAGGTCCACTTTATAAAGTCGACGTAACTTTTCAAGTGTAGACATAGCCATAGGGTGCTAATAATACTAAGCTCTCTGAAAGTTATGTTCTTGTCTCAAATTGGGCATCCAAAATTAGTGAAATTTTTTGACGTTCATGTCTCTGAGCCTCAGATCCCCATTTGTAAAGATGGGATAGCACTATCTCCTCTTCTTACAGGGATGTTATGAAAATAAGTTAATGTTTGTGAAGCACTCAGATACCAGAGCAATAGGGACCATAGAAAAATGTATAAGGAAATTAAGTTAAACTGTCTTCAGAGCAAGGTATGAATAATTTGCAATAAATAAGATCTGGAAACACACACTGAAAATGTGAGAGAAAAAGTATTGAATGGAATTAGCACTATCCACTGAAGGATGCCAGAGTCCCCTGGAAAAAAATAGTACTGGATCATGTAATTAACTTTAAAAATGAGCACAAGAGAGCTGCATTAATGTTGAACAGACACCCTTAATTCTAGAACTTTCTAACTTTTGTGTGCATAACTTTGAGATGTTAAGGTTCCTTTAATATTTTTTGTGTGTAATTCATAAACAGCTAATTCTGTCTTCCATATTTACTCTCACTTTAATTATTGCAAAAGGCAGCTCTTCATATATCATGGGGAAGGTCCCCCAAAATCACGAGTTGCATAAAAATCATGATTTTTATTTTTTTAAAAATACACTGTGTTTTCTGCTTATTTACCTTCTGGTTATTGAGCCTTTAATGGTTTATGTAAATCTTCCAATTTTTTTCCATATCATGAAACTGAATCCTAAATATAAGAGGGCTAGCTAGCACTGCAACATGAAGAATTTGAATTGAATCCTCCCTCCACAAACATTCATCCCAGACATATTTTGAGTGGAGGTTTTTCTTCATGGCAATATCCGTGATTTTTTCCCACAGCCTCTACATTGTAGAAACTCGTACCCTAGCACGAACTCCCCTCCCAAAACCAACAACTGCATAGTAACCATTGAATAATTGGGTTTTTTAAAAGGTATGCTGCTTTCCCAAACATAAATAATGTGTGATGGTCCCAAAACTGAGTGATTAATTTTTGCAGCACAAAAACAGTCAGTCTTTAAATATAGTGCAGAGTCAAGTGTTTCTTCAGATAGCCCAGTACCTAAGATTTCTTAGTTTAGAGAAACAGCTGATTTGCACTTTGTACTTCTGTTTTCACTAGACTCTGAGAAGCAGTCAGATCTGAGGCTCAAAACAAAATTAGGGTTTAGTATCAATGGCACCAATATTTTATGAGCTGCTTTTGTGAGGTGGTATGACCAGTCTATGGCATTAGTGAGAGCGCTGATGGAACGTTGCAATTTTGCCAACTATTGTGATCCTCAAACAAGCCTTGCAATATTTAATGTTTTTCTTAAAGCCTCTGCTCCTGGATTCATTGGATAATGTGAGAACCTCAGCTTTCGTTTAAAAAAAAGTGACATATCTCCCTTTTACTCAGCTGAATAAAATGGTCTACACCCAGGTATCACCAGGAGGAAGACTCCTCTGTTGCAGGTACAATGGAAGTCAGCTATAAGCTTGCCTTCAGAGGACACCTTTGCAAGCCCTGGTAGGGTGGTGCTGGAGGAAGGCGTGCAGTGCTGCAAACATTCTGCGCTATGTTGTGGCCCACAGGGCAGCCCTAGAGGATCACAGGCCATGGTGGCTATGGCACGGGGTCTTGGAGCAGCTATGGGTCAGAAAGGTGTGAAGTAACAATGTCCCCCTGTCCCTTCACGCTGAGCTGTGAGTTCTGTGCTGCCCTTTCCAGAGGAGTAGCACAGAATCACTGTCACATTTCTAGCTCTCATATTTGAAAGTGTAATCCAAGTGCACATGACTCAAAACCCAGGAGGCAGATAGGCACACATTTATTTTTTAATTTTTAAGCCATTTTTCCTGATAGATACGTTTTTAGGCATGGGTGGCTCTAAGTCATGATTTTTGAATGCTTGAGGTTAGAAATATCTTGTCTAGTTTTGGAGTTTCACACATTTGAAGAGGATGTTCACAGACTGGAAAGAGTTCAGAAAGGAATTGCAAGAATGATTCAAGGTCTGTAAAAAATTCCTCACAATGAGAAAGGCAGTCTATTTAGTTTATCCAAGAGAAAGTTAAAAGATTATTTATATTCTGGTCTGTAAATACCTACACAGGGAAAATATTTTTTTATTGTCAAGGGCTCTAGCAGATGAAGACATAACAAGGTTTAATGGCTTAAAGATAGACAAAATCAGAAAATAACCATTGGAATAAACTACCTAGGGGTGTGGTGGTTTCTCCTTTTACTCCTGTCTTTCTAAATAAGCTCCGTTAGCTCAACCAGAAATGAGGGCAGCTTGATGCAGGAATTACTTGACTGGGATTCTTGCCCTGGGTTATATGGAGGGTCAGATCACCTGTCCTTAAATCTACGAATATATGAAATCTTATGAGATTAGCTATTTTCATGAGAGTTCTACCACTTCAGACTGGATTCAAACTGGATGAAGAAAACAGATCTTTGTTTTGAATCTAACCTGGAACCAAAATAATCATATGGTAGGTTTGGATCCAGGGAGTTGAATCTAAATGCCACCGCTGTTCAGGAAAGATAACTGAGGAGTCAGAGGCACATTGGAAGTCCTGCTCCAGGCTTACCTTTACTTTTATCAATCATTGGAGACCATTTTATAAAATCAATCAGCTCTATAGAAACCCTATTTAGGCAGCCTTTGCTTGAAGAAGCCCAAGATGGAAAAAGGAGGAGTGTTAAAGGTCAGGAACAAGGTACTCTGGCATATGAGTCTAGGACTACTCCTTCGTTTTAGAGACCAGTATACTATGTTGACTTAAAACAAACGGATGCTATAAAAATAATAAAACATTCTCCATAATGTCTTTCATTTGCAGAAACATGCTGCAGAATCCAGGTCTGTCACTATGATAAGTTTTGACATATCTTCCTTGTTTCCACTGTCCTGTCGAAGAGAAAACAAGAGTTAAACAAATTCATGACTATGACCATGTGTGTTTTTAGTGTCAGAATGCTTTTGGCAGGCTTCCCTCCGCTCCACCCTGGTATTTCTAGTCTAGTGTTTTATTAGCTTTCTGTTGCTGTAATCAAATCTGAAAGGGAAAGGAGGGGTTTTACATTCTGACTGAGCGTGAAAGCTAAAGAAAGAAAATGAAGATGAATAGCTGGTGACCTTGCTCTATTCATGCTCTCTCTTATAAGTCAACAGTGAATTAATTATTCAACTGATAAAGGTACTTCATTATATCAATCCCAGTGGTTGAAATGGATGGCAGTTACTTGGACACCCAATGTTTCTAATAATTTGTGGGAGGTCAATTCATGCCCAGTGGTCAGAGTGGCTTCCCTCTACCTTCAAGTCTTCTGCAATAATTTGAAGAACAGACTTCTGTTAATTGCGCTTTTGGAGGAAATTGAAGGATCTCAGCACTTTGGAAGATTGTGTTTGGTTTTGAAATAGAGAAAGTGGAAGGATGAGCTGCTAAGCCAAAACACTCTTAAAAGTGGATTTTCATCTACAGAATTGCATTTCAGTTGACTTCTAGCACCTTATAAAGAGTTGTCACAATTTCTTTTATTCTCCAGCTCCTGTAACAATATCTCCTTGTAAAGTGCTGATCTACGGCCATATCCAACACCAATTTCAAGCTCCAATCAACAGAATAATGATTAAAAAGTTCAAGGATAGATGCTCATCTCAGTTATGATGGTATGAATCTAGAACTATTCTATTGACCTCAGTGGAGTAACTCCAAATTCACACTGGCATAAATGAGATCAGGATTATTTTTTTTTGTTCAGTAACTTATTTTGCATAATATATTGTACAATGTTGTCCAAGGGGCTTCTCCCCAGAAAGCCAAACTCCTTGTGGATTAAAATGGTTCTGGGATTATGGTTTCACAAAACAGTAAAAACAAACAAAAAAATTGTGCATCATCATCAAGATCCATCCTGTTAGATTTCTTTCTCAGCTACACAGTAGTTAGTGGAAAAATTGACTCTGGGCAGCTTTAAAAAAACATTTCCCTCTTGCAAATAATAGTGCAAGTTTCAGGTGAGTCAAGAGGGCATCACTAAAAAGCATTACTTTAAAAAATAAGTACCAGAATTTCATAATAGAACTTTAATAAAATATCTCCTTTGTTTGCTCTCTACCTTTGTCACTGACTGCAGTTTCCTTAGCCTTTATCAAGGACAACTTATGTAAGAGTCTTTTACATAAAAAATTCTTAACACTTAGCTATGAGTCTTTCCCCATGTAGGACATGCTGAGTAGCTATATTTTTATGCTAGACAGTTTGAGTTATGGATGAGCAAAAAATTACTTCAGTTGAAAAAGTGTGTGTATGTCTGAAGGGGTGCATGTGTGCATCACATTTCTTTAACTAAAAATTGGCTGAAGGGAATTTTCTAACAATTTACACACACACACACACACACACACACACACACACACACAGTTCATCCCTGAACTGTGACCAAGCCTGAAAATGTTCATCTGAAAAGCTTGTGAGCAACATGTGAAAATAGAATATAATTATAGAAAACTGAATATAAATATGACCGGCGGAGATTTTGTTATATGAAAAGCTGCTTTAGTAAATTTTTTTAACTGAAACTTTTTTTATGTTTAATGGGAAAAAAAGACTCCTATTCAAAAAGCAGTGCCTGCACAAAAGGCCCAAAGTGGATCCCTTTTTTTAAAAGAGGAAGTGGACAATTCCTTACCATCTACCTACCCACCAGAGGCTAACTCTCTAATCCAGGCTGGTCTTTCACATAAAAATAAATGAATCCTAAATACAAAGCAGTAGTAGGAGCAAAAGGGGGAGAAGGGGAAGCTTTAAATGTATTCGCCCACCATCATCTTCCTTTGGACCAAACAGATCCTCAGCAACTGTAAACAGGGAATTACAGTGGGTTCTGTTCCATGTGCCTTATGTAGGAAAGTTTCCGATTGGTTCCAATGGGAGTTTTTTCAACACAGTCTGTGAAACTGGACCTACCGTTTATAAATCATCAGCATTTCTATTTTCTGTACTTATGTAAGTTCAGAAAAAACAGTGATTAGTGCCTTTAATTTTGTTTGAGAAACTCTTAAGGAAAAGGTCCAAGTGTTAGGAAGTGATTCATCAAGGCAGAACAGTATCTCACTTTGCTTCTTTCTTGGTAAGATTCCAATCTATTCAATAACATCATAGGAAGACAACAGAGTCCTGCAGCACTTTTAAAGACTAACAGATTGTTAGTCTTTAAAAGTGCCACAGGATTCTGTTGTTTTTCTGCAATAGACGAACACGGCCACCCCTTTGAAACTTGACTACATCATAGGAAGAGGAATTGTCAGCATCCTGGCAAATATCTGTCTTTCAGTTGAAGTATACAATCTTGTGGCAAAGTGGAGGGTGGTAAACTCTGTCTTGGTTACCGCTCACACAAGGGGCTGGGCTGCAAGAATGAAGCTCCAAAGCACCCTGACTGAAGGGCTAATGGGCAACAGCTGGTTTCAGGAAAGAGCCCAAGTCAAAGTCCAGAATTAAGGAAGGAAAGGGGAAACACCTGAGTGACTGCCCAGTGAGGGATAAAGCCAGCTCCAGCAGTTTGAGAGAGGGAGGCAGGGTTTAGGTAGATGGAGCTAGCAGGAGCCAGGGGAGGAGGAACAACAATCCTGAGCTTCCAGAGAACCCTAGTAAGTCTGGAAGAGTATTATCAGTGGCTTCAATCTGAATTGTGATTTATGGAATTAGATTCATTAATAGTAACATAAAACCAAAATTATCCCCCCTGCAGAAATAATTAGTGTTGCTAAAAGAAAAATGCATACAATGAATATACAGAAATCAATGATAATGTGAGATTAGAAAAACAAATTCAAGTCCTCTTAAATATATATTAAGAAACCAATATGTTTTAAAGAATGACACATGAAATCACTTAAATTCTGCAGCTGTTCTATTACCCAGCTAATAGTAGCTAAACAGATATTTGGCTAACCTTTACTTACCCTGCAGAGGCGCATATGCCAAGAGTTGGCCAAGACTGAAGCAGGTCAGTTCCGCCCAGCAGCTTCTCCTTTAATTGTAGGAAACATTCAGCCAGTGAGCCAATGATACATGTACAAATGTGAATTACTCCTCCAAGGACGGTAGTAGTGTTCTTTAGCAAAAGGTCCCCTTCAACACTTTTTATGTGGTGTGTCTCATGTTTAGAAAATATAGAATTGGAGAATGAAACCAAAAGAAAAGAAAAACTAAGAATAACTAGACTGGCATAACAGTACTTCTATTATGTGTTCTGGTAGTGCTGAGGGGGCAAGACCCTTGGCCTTGCACAAACATAACAAAAAATCCTTTGTTCATAAAAATTTGGTTAATTTGAAGCTTTAACTTTGAATGAATAAAAGCATAAAAAAAAAAAAACCTGAAGAAGTCTACTGAGCATGTGTAAACTGCAGTTTTTCAAAGGTTTATATCTTGGGCCAGTTTGGAAAAATATTCACAGGACTAACAAAAGGCGCATCTCTGACACAAAGGCCACCTCACTGCCACCCCCAGCCAAATTTAAAGTCCCTCTTCCGAAGCATGGGGGGAGCATTATTGCTGTTCAAAGAAAAGGTTGGAAGAATTTTTTAATGTGGGCAAATCAATTCATTTTTCCCTTGTTTAAAACTTGGAAATGGCTGAACTGTTTTGGTTAAAATTCCTAAATAAATTTAGCCTGAGGTACACCCAGTGTCAATAATTGTAGCCCATATGGTTAAAGTTTGGGAAAGTTATAAGTAATTTATCAGGGTCTGATAATGGAAACTGTCAAGCAACCTTAATGATAGGCAGCACTACCATATCCTTATACTGTACTAAACCAAATAAAATGTATTTAATTTATGTATTTTTATTAATAATACAGTAGTGCTTAGAAGCCCCAGATGAGGTCAGTGTTCCATGGTGCAAAGCAATGTACAAACACATAGTAAGAAATGGTCCCTTCTTTGGAAAGCACATATAGTCAGAAAAAAAGTTGTATTATCCCCATGTTACAGGTGGGACACAGAGGTACAGCAAGATTAAGTTGCCCAAGATCACACATGGAATTGGTGATGGGCAACTGAATCCCGATCTCCAAAAATCCCAGTCCAATGTCTTTTTTACACACACACACACACACCCACACCGTTTTCCGCAGCATTTTCAGTGACTGGGAATGGTCGGTTGGGGTTAAGGTAGTTGTCCCTGCCAGCAGGTAGAGGATCTTGGGGGGCAATTACTGCACCAGTGGGGTACAAATCAATCTTTATTGAAAAATGTAAAACAGTAAAATTTAACAATGGGGTGTATGGGGTTTGTCACAGTAGGCAATAATGGGGTGTATGGGGTTTGTCACAGTAGGCAATAATGGGGTGTATGGGGATTGTCACAGTAGGCAGTTGGGGAGGGAGTTTCTCTTAAGCAGTGTGAAAATGAAGAGGTGTCACAGCGAGTCACAATTGGTGGCTAGTGATTCTACAAAAAAAAAAGCAATATGTCACAGTGATATAGGTGTAGAGGTACAGTAAAGGCAATGGTAACCAATGGGGTTTTATGAATATGAATGAGATACAAATGGCAGTAAAATTGCACAATAAGGGTGATTAGTGAATTTACACAAGTGTAATAGTACAGATGAGAATCAATAACTTGGTTTGTAGGACTGCAGTGGCAGGCAGTCTGTAAGAGTGTACCTAGAGGCTGGGTTAAGGAACAGGGGTGGG
>ML685769.1:23024862-23047544 GCA_007922175.1 Pelusios castaneus | reverse complement strand
AGTCTGTAAGAGTGTACCTAGAGGCTGGGTTAAGGAACAGGGGTGGGGGTGGGGTGAGTAATCAGTGGCAGAGGAAGAGGGAAGAGTACAGCTGCACGGGATGCAGCAAGAGGCACTGAAGCCCTGCAGGGCGAGGCTCAGAGCAACTGCAGGAGCCTACAGGCTAAACACGGAGAATCAAAGAAGAAAGGCAGCAAGGGGCTTGGGAAGTTCGGGGAGAAGGGGAAACAGCAGCGGAGGACTTGGGGTGTTCGGGGAAAGATGAAGACACAGAGGCACTTATTTAACAACTTAACATCAACTATACAACTTATGCTAATAATGAACAACAGAAAGAAGGAAAAACAAAAAGAGAGAAGCAATAAAATAAAACAGTTATCTTTAATCTAGCTTGACTATGGCCACACAATATAACAGGTAATGGCAAACAAGTGTCCCACTTAACTACCACTAAACACAGACACAAAATTTAATTCTAACAGAGCTACAACTTATACAAGCTAATAAAATGCAACTTAACAAAACTAAACCTAAACTAACTAATGAAACTAAACCTAATGGCATGCCTTATACTACACCGGTCCTATTGACCAGGGGGAGCAGTCCCAAAGGCAGAGTGGTGTGAGCCCAGGGTACAGCTCCTCGGGGAGTCAGGGGATGGTGGCTGCAGCAGTGGAAACAGCTGAAAGCAGGGAGCCCTGGGACAGAGCACACGGAGGCAGAGCTTAGCAGTGGCACAGACTTTTCTTTAGCAGCAAGAGAGCCACGGAGTTAGAAACAGTTTCAGGCACAGACCAAGGAATTAACTTGAGTCTGTCTGCTGGGGAAGCAAGGCCAACAGCTAGGACAGGGAGAGTTTGCAAGAGGGGAGCCTTAACAATTCCCAGGACAGCAGCAGGAATAGAGGCAGGAACAGCAGCAGCATCAGAGGATGCAGAGGAGGCTCGGTTTGTTTTCAATAGTGAGGAGATCTCACAGGAAAAATTCGGTGTTCGTGGGAGGGGAGTTTAAAAACAGGGAGTATGCTCAAAAATTAAACGAGAGTGGAGAAAGGGCCCCCCAAAGACCCCTAGCTGATCAGACCAGGTGGCAAAGCAGGAACCTTTCTGATGTCTGACTCAAAAATGTCTGGTTTTAAAGGCAAACTTAGGCAGCTTCCCGCCAGTAACTCTGATTGGCTTCTTCTGCTACAGGGGAGGAGAGAGGGCAGGGAAAACTGCAGGTAAGCACAGGACATGTCTGGGCAAATTTCTGAGCCACAGGTATGACTCATGCCCTTAAGCTTAACAGGCCATTTAAGTCTTGCACTCCTGGGCATTGTCCACCCTACACCGAGCCAGGGTCTAAGCCAAGGAGCTAAAGGCCGCCTCCCTGGGCTGGGCAATGGCTTGTAAAAGCCATCCGTATGAGCAGGGGCAATGGCTTCAGTTAGCTTAGTAGCCTGGGAGGGGTGGCCACACAAAACAACAAAAACAAAGGGAAAAATAAATGCAGCGGGGGGACAGCTGCAACAGACAGTAGTGGAGGTGTTTTTAAAGAGATGCTGTCAAATGTCTTTACCATGTCATAAATCTGATTATTGTCTGTCTTCTGATGTATGTTTGTATTTAGAAAACCCCTGCTGTAAGCAATATATAGATTGAAATAAACTGAATGAGTCTGGGCTACATGAACCCCAATATTTTCACTATTACTAAATACTTCTACATTTCAGGTAGGCTGTGTGATATTTTGTAAGTGTGAATTACAGCACATTTAAAAAGAAATGTTAAAATAATAAAGAGAGGGGGGCAAAAAAAGCCTATGTGAAGTAGTGAGCATCTTTACACAATGTTATTCCAGTCACCAAATTCATTATCAAAGGAATGGCTTCCATCAGCAACGAGAACAAGGTGACTTCATAGTAAAGGAGACAGAATGGACTCAGCAGGCTGGTAACTGTGATTTTCCTGAGGCTACCATTTCTGTTGGCACAAATATGGGACTGGAAATACTGAATACTAATTTGAACTTCCTGTGACATTTGGATGAGTCACATGGCCTCTATGCAGGTTGATTTGCAACCTATAAATGAAATATGGTGCTTCTTTTCACTCCCCAGGAAGTTATATTATATAAATATACATTTACATAAGCAGTTATGTAGCTTAATTTATAAAATATGAAAAGTAAGAATTTGAATATGTGTATTAGGTTAGATAATGCTGAATGATGTATTTTTCAGTTACCTCATGAGGGCTTTTAATTATTTATTTATTTATTCATAGTTGTGATTTGGTTACCATGTCCTTTAAGATTTTAGAATTAGTAGAGCTCATCCTCTCATTCCTGATTTTATTCATAGTTGAAAGAGGAAAACAAACTTTCTTGCTTTTATTTAACTCCCAGTTGGTGTTTTAAGTCTGAATGAAAGGGTCCTTGAACTGAACTAGTCAAATAAACTGAAATGAAGAAAATATTCTCTCTGCACCCGCATAAGATGATACTGCTGTCAACAGCTAGTTTAACACAGCTTCAACAAATGCTGATTCCAGTAGCGCTTGCACTTCACATGCAAAACCAAGTGTTCAGCAAGGAACTTAGTATGGGCCCACCAAGGAAAATCTGCAGAGCTGTATATAGCAGTTGTGATTTCAAACCATTTTGTTGGCTTTAGAATCTGTTGATTATTTGCCTGGAGTCAAATAGTAAAGATTGTACCTGCAAGTGGATCTCAATCCCAGCTTCCCCAAAGTTTAGTAGTATTTGGATTTGGTGTCTGCCTAAGCACATTATAGAAATTTGCTCAAATTCAAAGCCTGGATGTGGATCCAGATCCAAACTTCCCTCACATTTGAGTTATTCTGATTTGGGCCCATTTCTAAATGAGTGTTTAAAATTTAGTAGGTGTGAACAATGCTTGTGACAGCAGAGGGCAGCAAGAGACAAAGAAGACAATTTAACAGATAAAGTCAAATTTTAATTCCTGAGTTTTGCTCACAGAAACATTTGAATGCAGTAGTTAAAAAAAATTATCCATAAATTCTGTTGCATACTTACAATACATTCAGGGCCCTGCAGCAGTCAGGTTGAACTATATAAATTGCAGACCTGAGGCCAAATTCTTCCCTGGTGCAACTGTTTATATCAGTGGTGAGAGTTTGGCTTATTGTGTCTATTATCTCAGCAAAAAAGAAGTTGGACTGGAAAATAAACCATGTTAAATTCAAAGAATATAGACTAAGCTCCATATGGCATTTTTTATGTTCTCATGATGTAAAGATTGTAGAAATCTTAAGTCATCTATGGTTAGCATTCACTCCATGGTAAAACATATAATTTATTTTAGCTACATGGTCTCTTATATAATAACAAGAGTTGCTGAACTGTGTCACGTTTTTACAATACTTTGCAAATCTCAATTTTTGTTTTGTTTTTGTTTAGGAAAATGCAATCCAGGCATTGCAAAGTTGAGATGAAGGCTCACCATTGTTCCAAGGTTTTAAAATAAATTCCCATGTTAAGAAAGGTTGTACAGTTTCTCAAGTTTCAATACTCATGGAAACTGACATCTTTTATTTACCTAGCTACAGATCACATATAGCACAGGTAGCAGCAATGCAAGTTTCCCCTTGCTGTCCAGCCTATATATTCCTGGATCCTGACCTGGAAGCATCATCTCTACGTGTGAGAGGTTGGAGAGGTGAATCTCCATTCAGTCATTGTCCTGTTTGCTGACATGGCAAATAAACTCATTTGGGATGACAATTTTTCTAATGAAGGTACCTGTCCACTGATAAATGGACCAAAACTAACAATTTGTTTCTTCTCCATTCCCTAGCAGACACCTTGTCTTCAGATCCATCTCTAAAGTGCGTGGTGTTGGTGATAGACAGAAAACAATAGTACCTGATCTTGGAAGCCTTAGAGCTGGGGTTGAGGGGAGAGGGCATGAGGCCCCCTCAGGTTTCTAAGTGTGGCCCACAAGACATTTTGTTAAAAGTTGCTCACACATGTGAAAGAATCATACAAGAAGAGCACTGATTTGACAATTTGTCAATTTTGGGGGCAATTAAGTATTTTTGTAATTTTTATGTTTTAGTGTAATAAGCAATTTTCTATAACTTGTTATGAAATATTCAGCCTGTATTAAATGTATTTAAGCTTATTCATGACGTCACGGTTAGTCCACATGCCCGATTTCAATCTTGCAGCCCACTGAGATAAAGGAAGGCCACTCATATGGTCCACTCACTAGCCTTGGTTGCCTATCATTGCCTTAGAGGCATCTAACCATTTATGCTCAAAAGCACCTTTAATAAGTCTGATGTGTGTGTGTGTGTGTGTTTGTTTGTTTGTTTGTTGTTGTTTTTTTTAAAGCAGGGAGTGGGAATTCACCTGTGCTTTTCAATGAGAAAGGGACTAGTAAATTGAATAGACATAACTCTTCCCATAATTAAGGTTTTTTTGCCCAAATAAATTATTCTGGCACTGAACAAATATTTGTTTACTTGCAAAACACAACATAATCTGTATGTTAGATGTTGGAGCTGATTGTCCTGTCCCTTGCACCATTGTAATTCCATGGATTAATTCCTTGTTTCTGTTAATATAACAGAGAGGAGAATTGGGCCCTAGCCTTCCTAAAGGCCTGTCTTCTCTCATTTCAAGTTACAGATGCTTAAAGCAATATGTTATGTAAAATATACAGATTTTGGGTTGGGGAGGGCGAAACAAATAGAATGTACAAAACCTAATATGGACTCTCTTCTTATATTCTTTCAAATAATATTTTGAAAATAAAGCTTTTGATTTGTTTGATTTTTATATTTCCCTGCAGTGCTGGAAACAGATGCAACGAGGCTGTACTAGTACTTAAGACTCCAAGTGAAATATCCTATAAACAGAATATGAAATTGACCATTCTAGTTTTATTAAGCAAACATAGGGCATAGCAACATTTGGAGTTAGTGATGAGCTAGGCCATGAAGACGTATTTGTTCTGGCTCTCAATGAAACAGTGTGCTAAAAATATTGTAGCCATGGTGGTAGTATAGGAAACGATGAGCAGCAGCATGGGCCCCAAGTACATTCCCCACGAACCTCATGGGTGTGTACTTAGGGAGGCAGCCCTGGCCATTGCTTTCTGCTGCCTATGCTACCCTGGGCTATGTCTACACTTGTTAATTTAGGTTGACTTTAGCTAACTTGACTTAACAAAGTCGACTTTAAGTCGACTTAGCGGGGAACTTACAAAGTCGACCTAGAGCGTCCACACTGGGGCTAAGATCTAGGGGCTAGGTGGACCTGGAAGAGGTCCACTGTGGCAGGGGGGCACCCCTTGCCAAGTGCCAGGGGGACCCTGGCAGGGCATAGGGGCAGGGTGGGCAGGGCTCTGTCCTGCCCTGTGGGGGAGCATGCCAGGCTCCCCCTGTGCCACCACCACTGGCAGGGAAGGCAGTGGGGGAGTCCTGGAGAGCCTTAAGTCGACTTAGAGTCGACTTAGGGCTACTCTGCGTCCACACTGGCTTAAGTCGACTTTAGAAAGTCGACTTGAGCCTAAAGTTGACTTTGAACTAAGTTTAACAAAGTTGACTTAATTTCCCTTAAGTCGACTTAAACAGCTTGCTTAAGTCGACTTAAGGAAAGTGTAGTGTAGATGCAGAGTAAATTAAGTCGACTTAAGCAAGCTTAAGTCGACTTAATTTACAAGTGTAGACGCACCCCTGGCTATGCTGTTTTTAATGCTCTGTTCAATGAGATGGAGTGTGAGTATATCTGTGCAAGCCTGGAATCTCAATTCCAGCTCCAAAGGTGGATGTAGCCTGAGTGAAAAATTCAAGGAGTAAAACAAACATCCCAAACACTTTAAAAAATCAGTAAAATTTCAAAATGTCTTTCATTTTACATAATCTAAGGTGATTTTTAGTATGATTTTTTTTAAAGTATGCCATTTATCTCTACAGTCACTGTCTTTCTAAGTTCTAGAGGGGTAGTCCTGTTAGTCTATTGCAGCAAAACAAATGAGGAGTCCTGTGGCACCTTAAAGACTAACAAATTGATTTGGGTGTAAGCTTTCATGGACTAGAATCCACTTAGTCAGATGCATCAAGTGGGTTCTAGCCCACGAAAGCTTATGCCCAAATGAATTTGTTAGTCTTTAAGGTGCCACAGGGCTCCTCTTTTGTTTTGTCTTTCTAAGGCAAGTCATTGGCACTTTACTCAGAAGGAGTTGGAAAATGTGGACTTGAAATGAGTGGAGAATAAATATTATTTATGTTCCTCTTACATATGGTAATACCATTGATTTGCTTTGAAAAATAGCATACCAAGTCATTTTGTCTGCACAACAAATGCTTATTGTTTGATCCATATCTATTTTATTTTAATGAGACAGATACCAGATGTTCAGTTGAGCACTTCTAAGCTTGCTTTTGGGTTTTGAAACAGCAGCAATCAGATAAGGCACATTAATCTCACTTTCCTTTAAATTTGAAAATTGAGTAAATGTGCGAGTACAAGACCGGGCTTTATTAAAGGCATATATCATCTTTGAATGAACAAGAGACATGCTAAGAGCTTCAACATGACAAAGCATTCAGCAGTGGTATACAGTGACAATGTTTTGAATCATTACACGTGAAAAAACCCATACACATGCTCACATTGATTCCAGTCTATGGGGAGATATGCTGTACTTACAAATGGAGTACTGATACCACACTCATGTTAAATAGCACCTTACTTCATGAGTGGCGCATTGAAATCAATATATGTCAATTAGTACATATTGATTAGTATTTTGGTCCATTCATGAAGAAGTATTCTTGTAACAGGACTAAACAACATGAGTAAAGACCTCTGGTTCTGACCTTTAGTTTTTATTCAGTTCTTACTCAGGTGAAATACCTATTGATGGAAGTTTGCCTTAGCGGCTGTTCCGAGGAGCATGGAAATTGTTTCATTGACTTTAGTGGGTCTTGAGTAAAGCCTTAAGAATGGAATAAATACAGAATGGGACTTCAGAATCTGGCCTGTAGACTTTATACGTAAGAATCCATCACTTAATTCACCTCTTATATGTTCATGGGCGATGCTATTAAATTTTGATCTGTTTCCATCTCCCGCTGTTTGTTATAGGCAGTGCTTGGATGAAATTTGCTTTCTTGAACTTTACCATCAATGTCTTCAGTACTGTGAAAAGTAGTACACTGGTTCCCTGTCTTAAAGAACTTGCAAACATAGGGAATTTTGGACTGGATCTTATTAGAAGGAGGATTAGGCCAAAGTCAGACACTGACTGTGCAGGGCAGATACATGGTGACAAGCCAATCTTTGAATCATCACTGGAGGTAGTTTTAACTTTAGGATAGTGTATGTATTTTTACATCTGTTATTGGTAGATTATCATTAAATAGTTTTGCAGAACAAGTGTCACACAGTGAGGTGTACATGGTGTGCCCTAATGTTTGGAGCAGAATTAGGACAGAATGGAGGTGTGGTCAGAGGGCAAGCCAGTGGAATGGTCAGAGCCAGGAGTTCAGAAATAGGCTGGAACCAGGGCTAAAGTAGAGCAAAGGCTGGAAAGCAAGCTGATCTTCTGCAGCTGTGAGCTTGCAATGTATTGAACTTGCCACAAGTCTTAAATGGTGATCTGTTATTTCTTCTGACCAATCAGGGAACACAGTTACTTTTAATTAAAGGTTTATTGGGCCCATCTGAGCTCCTTGGGTTGCTAGGCAGCTAAGTTCCTGACAGTAAGTTTTAAGGAAGGCTTTGACTGCAGAGAGGATTGTTACTTGGAGCACAAAGGTAGGATTTCCAAGTGTAAGGACCTGTATTTCACCTGGTTACTCAAAAAACATGTTCTTCATGAAATGAGCAACTTTTAAATATATACATAAAGTGATAGATATTGGATACTAAGCATTGCTTAGATGCTGTGGTGAATGGGCTAGAGAAAAAACCTTAGATGGGTTGATCAGATGCTCAAGATACAGGATGAAAATAAATGAAAGGTGATGTGAGAAAACATTTAGTTTAGAGGTACATACAGTACTGTGTAAATCTCAAATACCTCTTGAGACTGTACAATATCCATCAAGAAATAACTAATAGGGAGACTCTCAAATGGGGAATGCCCTGGTCTTATTCAGAAATAGATTTAGAATGCCAGCAGTGATGTAACTTACAGCCAATCTTACAAAACTGTTGCTAGAATTTTTATGCTGTAGTCTGCAAACAAAGGAATATATTGTATCTTTGGGGAAGGAAGAACATTTGTCAGGTATATCAACTAACAAAACACACATGTACTATTTTTCCATGATCCTCTTCATTTTTTGAGTAAGCCCCGTGTCACCCTATCTATTGTATTAATATAAATGTTAATATTCAGAAGGTTTGTGGGGCATAGAATTAATATTGGGAAGTTAAATGCTTTTTTCCTGTTTAGGATATTAACAAATGAAGGGGAAAACAAAAATTGTGATTCCAATTTTTCAGATAGTTATGGATGAATATTTCTCAAATTGATGTATATGGGCTGACTTTCTTATACCTCTGAGTGACATATTAGAGGAAATTAAAGAATGAAACTTAATGACACAGGGTTTCATGCATATTTCTGAAAGAACTTGGTCTTAAGGAAATGCTCCAAAGCATTTAATCCATTCTAATATTTTTCAAAAATGCATACAAAATACAACCAGATATTTCTTATGATTTTCCTTTTACCAAAGTAATCCATTGAAAAATGATTTTTTTTACCAAGTGATTTCCATGCCTGTCTCTTCACTGAAATATCTGTGTGGTGAAAGACCCTCCATGCTTATTAGCAAGATGGAAGAACTGAAGTCTTTTCCTGCCTTGAGGCATAACAGTATAATATCACTCCTTACAGCTAGCTGCTTGCAGAGTATTTCCTTCTATTGCTGTTCATGACCTAAATTGCAGATTACTTGCTGAATTTTGTCTTTTCACCTGAGGCAGTAATCGTCTGCTTAGGTGAATGACATGTTCTGGTAATTTACCATCAACATAAACTTAAACCCCTCAGCTACAAAAATCCTTTTTTCCACCTGGAATTTAACAGTGATTGATTTCCTACCTAAAACAATTAACTCTAAAGGGAATCAGAAATTTGACTCACCTCCCTTCCAGTTAGGAACCAGGTGAAGGGGGCATTTCAATAAGTAGTCCTTTGTGTCAGGCTAATCTTCTGAACAAATTCAGTTTCTCTCCTTCACTGTGCACATCGTTACCAAGCTGTAATATATTAAATGCTGAAATCTGCATTAAATCAAAAAGGTCAGACTTAATATACACCAGAGCAAGAACATTCAGACTTAAATCAGAGCAGCAGCCTTAACTGTTCCCATTATTGTATTGATTATTGTAGCTCATGTGATATGTAAAATCCCTCACTTTTCTAGGGTCTCCCCATAAGGTGAGGGCATGGGCTGCTGTGCAGGAGCCTTGGGTTGTCGCTTTAATTCTGCCACTTACTGGCTACATTGGCTTGAGCAAGCCACTTAGCCCCCACTTCCCCCTCAAAAAAAAGTCTATTAATTTTTGATGCCTAGCTTGAGACACTTAGGGTCTGCTTGTCAGGGGAGTTGACCAATGAAGCGGAAGCTGCTCAGCATCTCTGAAAACCCTAGTAAAAACATTAACCCCTTTCCTAAACAAAGGGTAAAAGCAGAGAGGGAGTTATATACTGCGTGACACGGGTGGCTTTTGGCAAAGCCACCTTATCTCATGGGGTGCATCTACACTTAGAAATTAAGTCGATTTAAGGACGCTTAAGTCAATTTAATTTACTCCGTGTCTACACTGGGCTTTCCTTAAGTCGACTTAAGCTGCTCCTTAAGTCAAATTAAGAAAAAGTTAGTTCCAATTAATAACACCTCGTTTTAATTCGAACTAGATCTTAACTCAACTTTATTAAATCGACTTAAGCCAGTGGAGATGGGGATTAGCACCTTGGTGGAGCTTAAGTTGACTTAAAATGTTAAGTCAACTTAATAAGGCCAAAAAGGGGCCACCTCTACACTTAAAGAGTTAAGTCGACTTTTGTTAAGTTGACTTAATAAGGTCAACTTTAAGTCGATTTAAAGGCAACCTTATTAAGTTGACTTCATAAAGTCGACCTAACTTTTCAAATGTTGACATACCCATGGTTAGTAAAAACTGATTTATGTCATGAAAATGGCATTGTGATTTTTTTTCTGCTGCAATCTGCTAAAGTGAGAATAAATAAATAAATAAAACATATTCTCCCTGAAAACTATTCTCTGTAAAATAAAAATTAATTAATCGTTCTAGATTTAATATCTTGCCTGTGTCTAGATACTGCAGAGCTGAGTACATTAGAAATGTCTGTTCAAGCTGGTCATGAGAGTCTCTGAATCTCATTAAAATAGTTTTGGAGATGGGGAAAGGAATTCTGCTGCTTTATTATGTTAAACTTTATCTTAATGGATTACAACATGTCAAGCAAGGAACATTTTGCATCTGGATTGACAATTTTTATGCCAAGTTTCATTCTGGTTTCATGTCCGGTTAAGATAGAAAACTCCTAACATAATGATTTACAATGGAAATTAGGTAAGTGTGCCCTTATTGCCAGGAAGGCAAACAGCATATTGGGCTGCATTAGTAGTGGCATTGCCAACAGATTGAGGGAAGTAATTATCCCCCTCTATTTGGCACTCGTGAGGCCACATTTGGAGCATTGTGTCTAGTTTTGACCCCCCCCCCCCACACACACACACAAAAAAAGGTTGTGGACTAACTGCAGAGAGTCCACAAGAGAGCAACAAAAATAATTAGAAGGCTAGCGCAGATGACTTTTGAGGAGAGGCTGAGGGAACTAGGTTTGTTTAGTCTGCAGAAGAGAAGAACAAGGGGGGATTTGAGGGCAGCCTTTAACTACCTGAAAGGAGGATCCAGGGAGGATGGAGCTAAGCTGTTCTCAGTGGTAGTGAATAACAGAAGTAGAAGCAATGGTCTCAAATTGCAGTGGGGGAGGTCTAGATTGGATATTCAGAAAAGCTTTTCACTGGGAGGGTGGTGAAGCACTGGAATGGGTTACCTAGACAGGGGATGGAATTTCAATCCTTAGCGGTATTTAAGATATTGCTTGACTAGGCCCTGGCTGGGATGATTTAGTTGGGGTTGGTCCAGCTTTGAGTAGGGGGTTGGAATAGATGATCTCCTGAGTTCCCTTCCAACTCTAATCTTTTATGATTCTATGTATCTATGGGTGCTCTTTGTGCTACACATGGCTGGATTAAGACATGCTGTGGCCCTATGCTACGTGAAAATTTGGAGGCCTCATACCATAACAAAAAAAATAAAATAAAATAAAGAGGAAAAAAGTATTACATTCTAACAGAAAGGGCAATGAAAAAATAAATCATAATTTTTTATATTTGCATATATACATAAGTAAAGATGCAACAAACAACTAATAATCTAAATAAAACTTGCAACTTGCAAAAAACTGTATTTACATTATTAAACACCTCATGATTTCTTAATTAGCATATATTTAATACATTACATAACACAAGAATTAGGTGTCCCCCCAATGAAATTAATAGACAGTAGGTTTAAAACAATCAAAAGGAAGCATTTCTTCCCATAACACACAGTTAACCTATTTAAGTATTTGCCATAGGATGTTGCAAAGGCCAAGGCCAAGTGTTCAAAAAAGAATTAGATAAGTTTATGGAAAATAGGTTCATCAATGGTATTAACTGGGATAGGCAGGATGGATTGTCTGCAGTACTATGCTCTAAAATGTTCCTTGTCTCTTTTTGCCGGAAAGTGGAACCAGATGACAAGGGATGTTGGATAGCTCCATGACTGCCTGTCCTGTTCATTCCCTGAAGAATCAGGCACTGGCCACTGTCAGAAGACAGGTTACTGGGCTAGAGAAACATTGGTCTGATCTAGTATGGCCATTCTCAAGTTCTTATGTAAAAATTAATTAAAATATAAAACATTTTTAGTACAGAAACTATCCAAGAAAACAACCTCTTGAGATAGTGATAATGTAAGATAACGACCTTGGCGAATAAAGCATTTTAAAAATCTTGGCCTACTGGGAAATATTTATGTAAGTTTCCCAGTCACAAATCTAGCATTCTGGAGCAAAGTCACTAAAACACAGTTCAACAAACAAATGTTCCTTTAATGTGCCTCTCCCTTCTCCTGCCATCGTACCTCGCTCACTGTGTTGTCCTCCATGGTCAGTACTGGAAGCTCACAGTTCAGAGGTGTTTTTGCATGAGTTCATCTTCCAGGGAAAAGAAGTAAAGAAGGCAGCGTTTGCTGCTACCTCCTCACTGTGACCTAACCTTTGTGATTTTAGGTCTTGGTGAGGGAACTTATGATGATGTAGGCTGGCAGTCTCTCCACAGAAATACTGTGATTGTCCCATAGCAGGTCGAAGCACTAGCACTTATCCGTGATTTCAGCCTATAATGGTCACTTAAAATAACAAAAGTGCCTGTATGCACTCTAACTAAGAGCTACAAGCACTATTTGACCAGCTCAATCCTTGTTAAAAGATAGAGCTGATTACTAATCAGATAGTGCTTGTAACTTAGGCATTTGTCCCCTCCTGACCCCCCACGTTCTCCTCTCTCTCTACTGAGAATCAATCTGGCATGGCATCTGAACCCTCTCACTCCTTAGTGAGTTCAGTTCAGTCATTTTCAAGTTCCAACCAATGACTAAATTGGTATAACACTGTGTTACTAGCGGCTGACAACTGGGGGGCTGTTGGGAGGCCCCTCATAATCTGAGGCCCTAAACTGTAGCTTACTTAACTTGTGCCTAAATCCAGCACTGGTGCCACAGTATGCTAGTTGTCCGGCTTACAGACAGAAAGATTTCATAATCTAATGATGAACATACAGATTGAGTGGAGGTTGGGGAGGTGAAGATGTATGGTAAATCAACTCAGCACCTGGGGAGAACGGTCAAGGGAATGTACTTGAGAAGCCTCTCCAGAACTCAATGTTACAAATTCAGCACTATAATAAGGCATTCACTAAGGTTTGCCCTCAGTTACTACCCTTCAAGTTGCACAAGGGATAAATGAGGGTAGTCTTTCACCTGAAAGCAAATTCCAGCTAAATTGCTACACATGCTGGGTCTAAATCTGACCTCATTTGCACCTCTGCAACTCCATTGGAATGAGTAAACTGTGTGGCTCTTGGCTCATGATTTTTTTTTTTTTGTAAATTCCATACCATATCTTTGATAGCAATATTCTCTTCCTGTACTGCATATCACATACTGTAATTTTTGTCACTGTGTAATGCGCTGTAATCCCACCTGCTTTTGTACTGGCAGATTGGATTTTATAACCTAGGGGCTGAGTACTTATGGCTACAAACACTGTTATGTTTGCAAGCAACATATATTTTGCAATGCAGTATTGAGGCAATCGTTAATTTTGGATATTCTGTGAACCGTACATCCTAATGACTCATTATATAAAATAACTCCATATATATAGTGTGGGACTGCAAGGTGTAAGGTTCAATTACCACCCAGCCAAGATTCTAAAGAACTCCCTTATTAGACTAAAACAGGGGCTGGCAACCCCCAGCACACGTATCAAAGCTGGCATGTGCGCCAATTCACAGCGGCACATAGGGCTCCTGACCTGCGGTGCCGTGGCTGCTCCCTCCTGCTGGCCTTGCCCCCAGTGGGGCCTGGGGCCACAAGAGCCATCCGTGCACCATGGCTCCTGTCCCCTGCTGGCCCTGGTCCCTAGCTGGGGGGCGGGGCCAGCAGGAAAAAGGAGCTGCCATACGCAAGCTGGGATGGGGGTGGGGGCACGCTGTGGCTCCTGGCCCCTACTGTCCATGCTCCACAGCAGGGAAAAGGAGCCACCGCATGCCACAGCTCCTGTCCCCTGCTGGCTCCACATTCTGCAGCTGTGGGGAGAGGCTAGCAGGGAAAAGGAGCTGTGGCTTCTTGGCCCCAACCCCAGCACCTGCTGAGGGTTGGGGAAGGTGGGGCTGGCACAGGGACCAGCAAAGGTTGCCGACCCCTGAACTAAAAGACAGATTAGAAAATACTAGAGCTAATTGGGAAATGAATTTATTCCTGCAATGTTGTTTTTTCACAGGATTTTTTTAAAATGAAATGAAAATGCTTGTTTCAGTGCAATTTTTGAAAACTGAATATTTTCAATTTTTGGATTTCCATGTGTTTACTCTCTTTTCCTTCCTTTTTAAATTTTGCCTTTATTTTTTTATTTTTCCCTCTTTTATTTTTTTCCAGTAGAATAAAGGTATGGGAAAGTTGTTGTTGTTTTTTAAAGAGAGAGAGAGAATTTAGGAAAAAACATTTTCTCACAGACATTTTTCACTTTTTTTCCACTGGAAAAGTAGGAAAAGAATTAAAATATAGAAGACAGATAATATGACACCTTCTCTCAGTTAATTTTTTTTTTGTATTTTTTGGAATTTGAAATAAATTATGCTTTCTTCTTTCATTTTTTGCTTTTTGCACAGTCCTGCAGTGGAGAAAAGTTTGTTTTTTTTTTCTTTGAAAGTGTGGAGTTTCTCCTGACCACTTTCTCAGATTTTTTACATTTCCCATAACCTTTGGGAAAATAAGTTGTTTTTGTTTTAAATCAAAAGGGTGGGGAGCACTTGAGAGAGAGAAAAAAACCCACCAAAATCACAAACCTGGAAATCAAAATCAAACCCCCACAAAATCAGATCTGTATGATTTTTTTTCCACTTACCCTAAAAAATCCCTGTATCTTCTCAACTGTTGACTTATAATTAAAATGATATTTCTGTGTTTTGGTTGTCAGGTTTCCACCATTGGAAGTTAAATGGATGTACTGCTGTCTTGTTAAATCTGCCTTGCAAAAATCCATCTCCAGCCAAACAGAGGCAGCATCAAAGGTATGAACATTCACTCAGGTGAATGGGGTTAGGTAGAATTTGCAAATCCTAATTTGGATCATAGTGTATTAATATTATTAAGCACTGGCAATATATATATTTTTTTTATTTTAAAAAAAGAAAGCACAAGAGCTCCCCGGTTTAAGAGTAGCCTGTATCTTGTTAGATTCTGTAACAGATCTGTAGTGCAGATCAAGAAGGAGGATTTTGCTGCATATATTGTATATTATGCAAGTCTCCGGGGATGCTTGGTTGAGCCTTGATGTTCAAACTTGATTCGGTGCCTTGGTGCCATAAGCTTCATAGAATAAGCAACCATGTATTGGAGCTGATTAGCACAGTTAAGAGTTCACATGCTAGAATGCCGATGGGCATAATTTTTCCTGGATCATAATAAACAGATTATTTTTATAGTTTCTTTTTAAATGAAGAAAGAAACAAACTATCCTACAAGTATTCCTTTAGGCTAAATGAATATATTTGTATTTCTTAAAGAAGAACTCCAGAAAAGTTTATTAAAATTATCTTACTGTCTCTCCCCTTCTCCCCATCCCCTCTCCACCAAACTATAAGTATAAAATGAAGTTATTTATAATGGCAAACATACTGGGTGTGGTTGATACTTTATACACTGCATTATTTAGAGTATTTGGCCCATACTTCTCTGTCCCTTGCCTTCTCCCATCCAACATATATTATTTTTCCTGGAAATTAATCACATCTTGGGTTTTGTTCTAGTCTGGAACACAACTATATTAGGGTTGTGTCAGTGCCTTTTCATCAACCATATGACATACAGCCTGAAGCACTCTAAGTTAATGGTTTGTGAAGCTAAAACACTCTCTTACAGATTCATCCTGCTAACCTTGACCCAACAGCAATGTTAGTGTTTTAATGCGTGACAGGAAATAACTGTGTGTTTCTGCGAATGCTGAAGTTGTACGTCATCTGCATGTTATATCCATCACTATAATTTGCATCCTGGAAGAGCAGTAGATGAAACTAGGTCAATAACTTACAAATGTATTTGGATTTCAAGTAAAAAAAGGGACCACTGATGTAAAAATCTAGGGCATTTCAAATGGAGGTTACATTCACTTGGCCACTATCAATTATTTTATGTTTAGTTTTCTTTTTCCTTCAAGAGATGATGAGTCTGAAGTCAGAGAACATTTAGAGTGTTATTGCAAATTGTTTTTTGTTCTTTATGCATGGGTGTTGTCATGTTTCTGATTCTGTTTTTAGTACTAAGTGTTCCAAGATTCCAATATTGAGTCAATTTGATTGCTGCTTAATGAATAAGTGTAAGTACATTTCAATGTAGCATACAACAAATTTCACTATAGATTCAATACAGCTGAATTAAAATTGTATAACATTGACTCCTGGGTACTTAGTAATTTGGAACATTACCCAATCATCCATTAAGATTCCATTGTTTTGCTGGAATTTTATTTCTAAAGCTGTGGCTATAACACATTACCATGTATTTTTCTCAAAGGGGATCCTTTCTTTGGAATTAGAGTAAGCCTTTATCCTAAAGTAGCTCTAACGGTTTTAACACAGAAGATTTAAAACAGATGTTATATTCTACTCTTGTATTATGTTAGCATCTAGTCATACCCTAACCAATACCTTAAATTGAGGCAACACAGTGAACAAAAACTGGATCAGAGAGAGGTCAAATGGAAGCTAATATCATCATATTAAAATTAGAGATAGAGCAGATCAAGAGTTGTTCTGCATAATCAACGCCAGGGGCTAATTGGATCCAGAATCCATTTCCCTGAACGGCCAGATTTTGAAAAGTTCAAATACATGGTTACAGCTTTGTCCAATATTTATTCCAAGAGGTTGGGATTTTTTAGTTTGCGAAGCAAAAAGCAGGGGATTCTGGTCCCATTTCTCTGAATCTCACACTCTGAGATTGGAGAAGCTTGGATAAATGGTCCATCCCTAAAATAAAGGTTCATCACTTTCAAAAATAAAACTGATTTATTTATCGCATGAGCTTTCATGGGAGAAAATCCCACTTCGTCAGATGCTTTGAAGATTGAAGTTCTTCAAAGCGTCTGACGAAGTAGGATTTTCTCCCACGAGAGCTCATGCGATAAATAAATCTGTTAGTCTTTAAAAGTGCCACAGGACTCTGTTGTCTTTCTACAATAGACTAACACGGCTACCCCTTTGAAAAATAAAACTGGCAGTCTTTTAGGAGTAAATATTTTTTCTGTCCAGCAAACACTATTAGCATTGCCAGTATATTGTAATGAGTGTGTACCACCGCTCTCAACCAAATGGAATCAAAATAACTCAGTACTGTTTCATGGGCCTTATTGTACTAATAGCTAAAGGAGACCCTCAGCTCTATGGGGGGCCATGATTTTGAAGCTGGCAGAGTTGGATGCTATCCTTTTTGCTATCAGGAAATTCTGAGTGGCCATTGTATTAGAATGATTTAACTGTATGCATTGCTGACTGAGATTCAACCATGGGCAACTTTGCTTGAGTAGACATGGTTTAAATGAATGGAAGGGCCTGGTTTTGACCCTTAATGCTTTGCCCCTTGTCTTAGGGCATTTCATCTGAAGAACTTTTAGGTCTGCGTTATACTAAGGAATTGATTTCAGAAGCTACTCTGGGAATGAATTAGGCTTAATCTCACTATTTTAAACTGCTAGTCAGTAATAAGCGGAACATCAATTGGGCAAGTTTCACTCCACTGTCATTCATACGTAGACCCCTTACTGACATGGCAAGCTTCTTGTGTCACTTAACAAAGATGCGGAAGAAGAGGAGATGATGATTTAAATGTCTCCTCCCTCACAGTCCATGGGAGGAGAGGAGGACTTTGAACAGATGGATGGAGATGTTGCATAGTACCTGAAAGGTGATCGTTTGTGGGGGATACAAACGTGCATGCATGGCCAGAAAGAGTGATGACCGCATCCCAGGTCTTATGCCTTCCTATTGGTTGGGGATGGGGGACTGGGTTAGCCAATAAACTCTTGCATGCAACTCCCCAGATCCCTGCATATTTAAACTCTACTGGGCTTTTCAAAAAGCTCTTGCTCCTTCTAGCTCCCAAGTCCACCCTCCTTCCATGTACCTGTAGTGTGGGAGTTGTGTTTTGGGAAAGCAGGATATTTCAGGTCTGATGCTTTTGGGATCAGGAAGGAATTTTTTCAGATGGACCAAACTGGCAGAGGTCTAATGAGGGGTTTTTTTCCTGTCTTCCTTGCAGTATCATTGGGGCACAATTGGTTTGAATGCAATAGGACTTGACAGTTTAATATTTGAAAGATAAGAATGTTTAGCTTGTCACAACTCTGTCCAGCGTGGATAAAAGCTAAAAAAGCCTGCTCTCAGAGGAAAATGAACCTGGGATTTCACTAGTGGACCCTATGCATATACAAGAATGGGAGAATTGAAGTGTTCACAGGTTCAAGCCACCACCCTGGTTACCTCTAGGTGGGGGTGGGAATCCAGAAATGAGCTGAATTGTAGGAGTGGGCCTAGGCAAATCCACACAGTATTATTAGTTATACAGTGGGAGCCTGGTAACCCCACATTGGATCCAACTAAATGTCTGGTCTGTGAGAGCAGGGGAAGGGAGAATAGCTCCCCTTTCCAGTACTGAATTAATAAAGCTGAGGATTACTGCGGAAATCCATCCCGTGTCTGTCACCTGCATGTTCTGACTAAAAGATAGAAGGATGATTTGTCTTTTAAAGACAATGGTATTTTTAAAAGTGTTCTTTTTATATTTTGCAAAACGGTTACAAATAGCTATCTGAACACATTCCTCCTTCTCTGCTTTTCTTTACAACACACAAGCATTTATAAGAACACCTTCATGCAAGTGTGACCGTAGAATCAGAAGATATTTTAGAATGCCCAGAAGGGATTTCAGACATTTAGCATATCTGTTGGGCACTGGCAAAAAAGTTAGATAGAGGGCTCGATAGCAGAAAAGGCTATAATCCACTCTGGTTGTAAAGTGTTGTGCTTTGTATGGAAGTATTATTATTTTTACTGTTTACGTAGACAGCATTATAAAAGTTCATGGTGCTTTACAAAGCAAGTAAACTCTGAATTCCTGTTGAAAAGTACAAAAGAAAATAACAACATAGAGAGGGAAAATTATGGAAATACCCCAACCCAGTAAAGCACTTTAATATGTGGCACAATAGGCCCCATTCACATGCTTAACTTAACACATTTGAGGGGGCCTACTGAAATCAACTGAAGCATGTGCTTTGTTGAAACAGCTCTAGTGTGGTAATGTGGTTCGTCAGGCGAATAATGCACCGATCTTAAGGGTTACATGTCTGGTTAATTTTTATAATTGTATATTCATTTTTCTGGTTAGTCTATATTTATGTGTAAGATTTGAGCCTGATTCTGATCCCTTATGATTATAAATCAAAAATAACTCCACATCAGTAGGATGCTGTCTGGTTCTGAGGATCAGAATCTGGCTCATACATTGTTAGTCCCTTTGACCAAGCAAAGCCAACAATTCAGTGGGCAAATCTCATGCCCATACCACATCCAGTGATAAGCTACTCTTAACCTTCTTTTAAAAAAAAAAAAAAAGGACCGAGAAAACCCTCAAGAACTATGGGGAGTAAACACAAGCAGCTATGTAAACAACACAACCAGTGCAAGCCAGTGGTTGAAATATGAGTTTGTGGTTTGTTCCCTTATTTATTTAGTGCTGGTTTAAAATAAATTGCAGGATTGCATAACATGTTCCTTTTGACGATATATGTAAATGTTCTTCACACAATCTGAAGCCTTTGTTAACTTAAATAACAAGTCTACTAAGAACTGATTGCACAATGTGTTGAGGTGTTTCTCTGTTCCTTTTAATCCCTTAATGCTGCAGCTGGAGGCTTTTGCAGTCAGCAATGGCATGATCTTTATACATTTGTTGAGCGCTATGGCTGAGATTTTAAAGGAGCCTCAGGTTGTTAGGTGCCCAACAGCCACTGAAACTCACCTGTGTTTGAGCACCTGACTAGTACACTGAAAATGTTTCAGATATGGTTGTTGGCACAGTTTAACTCAGGATTCACACGCACACAGCTTCTCCTAGCACTTGACTTACACTAGTACAGGGGTCTGCAACCTGAAGCTCTAGAGCTGCATTCGGCTCTTTGGCTGCCCCCTTGTCACTCTGTGGTCCCCCACCACCACTGGGGGACACTGTGGGAGGCCCACTCCTGTTTCCGGGCTCCCCTTCTCCCCCTAGGCCCTGCTTCAGGTGCCCTGGCCCAGATCTCCCCAACCCCCATGAGGAGGCTACACACATTGTGACTTTCAAAACACTTGGTTATTGAAGGAATTTTTTTAAATGGCTCTTCTTATCTTTCAGGTTGCTGACCCCTGGGCTAGTATTATTGTCCCTAGAAGGCAGTAGATTCATTCTTCAGCGGGAACAGAAATAAGTAACTTGAAAAAGGAAAAGGTAATGGACAACACATTTAACTACTTGAGCAAGCTTCAGTAGTCTGGCTTTACAAGCTCTGACAATGGAACCAATGTGTTATGTGACATACATGATGAAAAATAATTGTTTGCTCTGTTGTGTGCACTTCCTGAGTTTGATGTCAAGGCTGTGGAAAACAGGCCATGATTACCTCAGCCATTCTGCTATGGGAGAATATAAATGGAACACTGTTTTTTTTGGTTTTGTTTTGTTTTAAACCATTAGGTCAGTGGTTATCCCAGGTGGACTGAAAATTGTTACCATTTGATTGTAGCTTTTCTTCATCTTGAGGAGCCAGTTGCAAAAGGAGTTTGTGGTTAAAAAAAAAAAAAAACCTCACAAAAAAACCCTCGTATTCTTAATGGACAGGAATCCACATCACAAAACTACCAGCGCATAAAGCATCATTGCTGAGGCAAGACTGGGGTGGATAAGTGTGGTGATGGATATGAAATGCCCTTTCTCCTAGGTGGTGGTCTTTTTATGTTAGGATTGAGGTGCATTGCTGTTCTTTCTTTATGGCTAATTAAAATATTCATTTTCCTATGCCATCACCACTCTAGCTTTCATGATCAATGAATTCACTGCAACTACTTTTTTTTTTAATTAAAAAAGAAACAACTTGCAGTAAAATAGTAAGCTGTTATATGGCAGCTGTCATAAGTTATAATCGGACCAAATTAGTTCTGATAATTTAACTAGCTGATGACCTGCTGCAGACATTTCCATCTTTAATAGAAGGTAGCCTCTCAGTTTTGATGCATTTTAGACAAGTGAGATGTATAATCCTATAATGGGCCACAGTGCAAGATTAGCATGCAAGAGAGCTTGCTTTGGCTCGTGTGGGTAGTGATGTTTGATTATGTATTATTTGATGTTGGCTTTCAAGATATAGAGGTCATTCATAGATGAGAACAAATGTAAACTGATCCAGCTCTTGTTCTCCAGTTTTATTAATCTCATGTGCCATGGCCTCCTAATGAGAGAAGCATATCTTGTCCCAGAAGTAGTGATGACATATTTTTTAAATGTCTGAAAAGAATATCCCTTCTTGCCTTCTCCTATAATTCTCAACTCCACAGCAGGATTACTATAATAAGAGATTTACCATCTTGAAACAAGTACACTATAAAGAAGGTTAAAAATGATTGAAATAAATATGATGGCCACCCGCATTGCTAATCCACTGTTTTGCCATGGAAAATGAGTGTTTTAAACATTCTTGTCTCGTAAGAGATCAACCACCTTAGACTATTTGAGAGGTAAAGCTGAGGTGAAAGCTTTGCTTTCCTGGACTCAAACTTCAAAGAATACAGAGAAAGTCTCTGAATATTTATTCATGTGTTTCAGATTCATACCCACAGAGTGAGAGAAGGTGAAAAACAAAGAAGCTCTTTAGTAGACTGTTGCAGCAAAAACTATCAGATTTTCTTGCCCTATCACAGTCTGTTTAGGGACTGTGTGATTGAGGAACAATCAGCTTGAGATGGCAGAGGCAGACATATGATTGACATATATAGAGAGAACACTCCTCTCCTTTACAAACAGAAAAAACATGTTGTTTGATGCTAATTGTTGACTGTCATTTATCAGGAGAGGTAACATGCAAATATATCATTTACCAGGTACCAATTACTACACAACAAAAGATGCATGAAATGATTGTACTGAAGACTTTGACGGTCAAGGAAGACTTCAGTCTAACTTTCATTTAATGTATTTATTATTTGGTGCAAAATTCATAAAAAACTAGTACAGTGAAACCTACCTTCATCAACCACAGAAACAATCAGCAAAAATTGATTGCCTGGAAGACGTGGTTTAGAACGGTTAAACAAAGTTGTGCTCAAGTCAAGTAGGTGAGAAAGTAACATCAAGTTAGGACAGAACCACAGAACTTGATAAGTTCTTAATAGCTAGGACAATAGGTGGCAGTGCTGACCCAATCCGGGGCCTCCTAGGCATAGAGGCTGCGTCTACACTGGTAAATTAAGTCGACTAAAGCTTGGCTTAAGTCAACTTAATGTGCCCTGCCTCTACACTACAGTTTGCTTAAGTCGACTTAAGCAGCTTGCTTAAGTCGACTTAAGCAAAATAAAGTTGACTTAATGAAAATTAAGTCGACTTTATTAAAACACCTTTCTACTCGACCTAAGGCTTAATTCGACTTTTTAAAGTTGAATTAAGCCAGTGTAGCCCTGGGGTAGCCCTAAATCGACTTACGCTACCCCAGGACTACACCAATACCCTCTCTGCCGGGGGGGGGG